>CM060684.1:32457793-33085293 GCA_030686995.1 Artemisia argyi | reverse complement strand
TTCTTACTTATCCTTCTACCCACACCAATTATAACATGTATAATGCACTAATTCTCTTCCTTACTTTAATTCATTGATAAATCCATTTGTCATAGTGAGATAAGTAAGAGGATATTTAGGCATATCAAGTAGTAACATATATCATTAGGGGGGGTGGCAATGGTGATGCAAAAATAAGTGGCCAACACATTTTTAACCAATCAAATGCCAATAACACATTTCATAATTCACCATGACTTTCCTTCATTTTTTAGTGGCAATGGTGATGCAAAGTTAACCAATCATATTTTTTTTTCTTATCTATAATACTATAAGATTCAGTCCCTAACTTTAATGTGGAGTTATGATGATAGAGTTTTTAGAGTTAGAAACAAGTTGGAGTCGTTTAGTAGTTGCATAGAGTACAAGATAGCTAATGCTCGGAATTCAATGCAGCCTCATAATAACTATACAATCATGAAAGCAGATGAAGTGCAAGGGTTGCCCGAATTGATCACATGGCATTTAGTATAGAATTAAAAGTCGGTTAGATGAATTGCAAGGGTTGCGAAAGGTTACAAGAATAATTAATAATTTAACCTAATTCAAGTCTATATAAACCGGCCAAAATCACATTTAGTGAGTACTGGTGACATAAATAATGTCTTAAAACATTGTTAGCATATTAACAATGTCTCTATGTTTTGATAATTACAAAGCATAAACTCATTAATCTAAAACTTATGACGTAAACAAGTTTTAGTGCTTAATATTTGTCTTTGCTTCCATATCACTTAAGGTATGAATAAACAAAGGGTTTATTACATTTCATGATCAAAGGAAATTTTTCTAATCACTAGAATTTTTATAAAATGTATTAAACATCTTATATCTTTTATAAAATTACTTTTGGAATTAAAAGAATATGTTTAATTCATTATAAATATATGATTTCAAATTTCCAACAAAAAATGGCAAATTCTATCCAGAAAAATATTCCCCACTAAAAGACAAGAAAAACCAACGTTCTGAAGGGGCGGCCCCCTTAATTCCTTAGGCGGCCCCCTTAATCATTAAGGGGACCGGCCACGCTCCAGAACAATATTTTTCTCCTTTATAAATACTGGTTCTCTCCTCAGAATTTTCTTACCTTTTGCACTTCAAAACTTTCAGATCTAGATCCAATTCTCTATTCTTTTATCCTTTGATCATAAGTGTATAATTCTTTGTTTCAAAGTGATCCAACCTTCATCCTCTCAAGTGCAAGAGAAGAATATTTCTATCCCTCAAGACAAGAAGTATTACAACTTGTTGTGATCTCCACATCCAAGTTGTTGGTCCATCATCAAAGATCATTTACATTATTCTTTGTGAAGTTGTGAATATTTGATTGTAGATAGTTGTGCTAGATATAGATTATGTGATTAGTTAGTAGCTTGGTGTGAAGAAGAAAAGTTAGGAACTAGATTGGTGTGAAGAAGATAGGTGTGGAGTAGTTAGTTGTGAAGTAGATTAATTTGAAGAAGTTGTGTAGAAGTTGTGACTTAGGTGTGACGAAGTTGTGGTGTGAAAAGTGGTGTGTACGGTTTTCTCCGCCATAAGGGAGCTTGTTGATATAGTGAAGAAAACTCTCGAGTTAGGTGCTCGGGGAGTGGAGTAGGGCAAGGAAGGTGTCCTTGTAGCCGAACCACTATAAATCTCTTGTCTCGCGGTTTGATCTTTCCATCTCTTACTTATTTAATTACTTATCATTGTTATATATTGTGTAGTATTATTTATTTATATTGTACAAGACTTGGGATCACATATTATCGAATCTAAGTTTTCAAAAGCTAAGTAAACTCTAAAACTATATTTTATAACGAATTAAAAAGACATAAAACTATTCAACCCCCTTCTAGTTTTCCACAATTGGTATCAAAAGCCACATCTAGCAAGATTTTTAAAATATATTGTATTTTAAAACTTGTAACGATCTATGGAATCTGAAAAATATTTAAAAGGGCAATCCATGCAAAGACCACCACTATTTGAAAGTGATGGATTTTTATATTGGAAAAATAGATTCGAAACATATGTGAAATCAAAAGATCTTGATCTTTGGCATATTATTACCTTTGGTGATTTTCCTCCTATTCAATATAATGTTGAAACTAAAATGAATGAAATTGTATCTTTTGAAGCACAAAATGATGATTTGAAAAAGAAATTAGCAAAAAATAATGAGGCTAAAATGGTAATTTATAATGCGTTACCACGCAAAGAATATGAAAGAATTTTTATGTGTAAAACCGCCAAAGAAATTTGGGATTCTTTACTAATTACTCACCAAGGTAATAGCCAAGTCAAAGATAATAAAATAGATCTTCTTGTACAACAATATGAACAATTTACGATTCCGGAAGAGGAATCAATTGATAATGCTTTTGCTAAGTTTAACACTATCATCACAAGTTTAAAAGCACTTGATGAGACATTTTCTAGTAAAAATTGTGTTAGGAAATTTCTTAGGGCATTGCATCCAAAATGGCGAGCTAAGGTCACGGCAATTGAAGAATCAAAGAACTTGATGACGTTATCACTAGATGAACTAATTGGCAACTTGAAGGTTCATGAAGAAATCATAAGAAGAGATTCGGAAACGGTCAAAGTCAAGAAAGAACAAACCAAATCCATTACTCTAAAAGCCAAAAAGGAACCTAGTGATGATGATGATTCAAGTGACGAAAGTGAAGACGAAGAATATGCAATGGCCGTAAGAGAATTCAAGAAATTCTTCAAGAGACGAGGAAGATTCACTAGATCATCACGAGACGAAAGAAAAGCATTCCAAAGGAATAGAAGTGACAAGTACGGGAAAAGAAAGTGCTTTAGATGTGGAAGTCCAAATCATCTCATTGGCGAATGTCTAAAGCCACCAGGTTATGAAAATCAAGGTGCTTTTGTTAGTGGAACATGGAGTGATAGTGACAAAGAAGAGGTTAAAAAGCCAAGAGAAGAAAAGTGTTTTATGGCAAAAGAAACCGACGAAATATGTTTAGGAATTGACTTGGAACCTGACGAATGGATCAAAGATATCGGATGTTCGAGGCACATGACGGGGAACCACAAGCTATTCTCTACATATAAGGCATACAATGGAGGTAACGTTATTTTCGGTAGTGACTTACGTGAAAAAATCATTGGCAAAGGTACGATTTCTCAAGACTCACTTACTATTGAAAATGTAGAGCATGTAGATAAATTAGCATATAACTTGCTTAGTGTAGGACAAATATGTGATAATAAATGTAGAGTCACATTTACCGAAGAGGATAGCGAAATAGTTAAGAATGGAAAAATTATAGGTAGAGGAATTAGGAAAGGCGGCATATATGTTATGAAACTAGGAAACAAACCTGAGGATAGGATATGCCTAACGACCCTAGATGATAACTCTACATTGTGGCATAGGAGATTAGGACATGCTAACATGCAACAAATACAATCTTTGGCCTCTAAGGAATTAGTTAGAAATTTGCCTAATCTAAAATATGACAAGCATTTTTGTGATGCATGTAAAATTAGAAAACAAGCTCATGCTAGTCACAAAGCTAAAAATATAGTATCCACTACTAGGTGCCTAGAATTATTACATATGGATCTTTTTGGTCCATCCGCTGTGCGGAGCTATGGAGGAAACAAATATACCTTAGTAATAGTAGATGACTGCTCACGATACACTTGGACTAGGTTTTTAAGTGACAAAACCCAAGCCTTTGAAAAATTAGAAATATTTAGTAAAATGATTCAAAATAAATTAGGATGCTCAATAGTTGCCATTAGGACGGACCATGGTAGGGAATTTGATAACGAAGTACAATTCGGAAAATATTGTGAGTTAAATGGAATATCTCACAATTTCTCCGCTCCCCGTACCCCTCAATCAAATGGGGTAATAGAAAGAAAAAATAGGTCACTACAAGAAATGAGTAGAACTATGTTAAATGAACAATCCATTCCACAAAAATTTTGGTGTCACGCCGTAGATACATCAACTTATATTTTAAATAGGGTATCAATTAGAAGAATTCTAGGAAAAACTCCCTATGAGTTATTAAGAGGTAGAAAACCAAACTTAAGCTACTTTAGGGTATTTGGAAGTAAATGCTATATTTTAAACACTAAGGACTACCTCACTAAGTTTGATCCAAAAACATATGAAGGAATATTTTTAGGATACTCACAAAATAGCAAAGCATATATAATACTTAACAAACACTCCATGAAAGTAGAGGAATCACTAAATGTAACATTTGATGAAACACCACCACCTCCTAAAACACTACCTTTAGAAGATGATGATTTAGTCGAAGATGAAGCTATTGAGGTTAGTAAAACAAAACCCATAGGAAATGATAATGAAGACATTAACTTAGAAAATAACGAAACTGTTAATATTAAAGAATCTAGATCACATCCATTAGATAACATAATAGGACATCTTAACCAAAGAACCCTTAGGTCACAAGCCCAAGATAAAAACAACTTCTTTTGTTTCCTCTCAGCAATAGAACCTAAGAATATTAGCGAGGCTTTAAAGGATGAAAGTTGGGTTATAGCTATGCAAGAAGAATTAAATCAATTTAAGGAAAATGATGTTTGGGAATTGGTCCCAAATCCAAAGGATATGACCATCATGGAACCAAATGGGTATATAGGAATAAGTTAGATGAGAATGGAATAGTTACTAGGAATAAAGCTAGGTTAGTTGCCCAAGGTTATAATCAACAAGAAGGAATTGATTATGACGAAACTTATGCCCCCGTAGCTAGACTAGAATCAATTAGGATATTACTTGCCTATGCTTGAGCCCTAGATTTTAAGTTATTCCAAATGGATGTGAAAAGTGCATTCCTTAACGGTTTTATCAATGAGGAGGTATATATGGCACAACCTCCAGGATTCATTGACTTCGCAAAACCTGATTATGTTTATAAGTTAAAGAAAGCCTTGTATGGACTCAAACAAGCTCCCAAAGCTTGGTATGATCGATTAAAAGCTTTTCTTATTAAACATGATTATTCCATGGGAATGGTAGATAACACTCTTTTCACTAAAAGGAAAGACCCAAATCTCATCATTGTCCAAATATATGTTGATGACATTATATTTGGATCAACTTGTCAAGACATGTGTGATGTATTTGCCAAAATTATGCATGATGAGTTTTAGATGAGCATGATGGGTGAACTTAACTTCTTCCTAGGATTACAAATAAAACAATTAGAAGATGGAATATTTTTTAACCAATCTAAGTACATTAAGGAAATGCTTAAGAAATTTGGCCTAGAAGACTCAAAACCCATGAAAACTCCCATGTCTACGGAGGTAAAGCTCACAAAGGACAATGAAGGTGAGTCCGTAGATAACACCAAGTATAGAGGAATGATAGGTAGTTTACTATACTTGACGGCAAGTACACCCGACATCATGTTTAGTGTCTGCCTTTGTGCCCGTTTTCAAGAGGATCCCAAAACCTCTCACCTAGAAGCGGTTAAGCGTATCTTCCGATACGTTAAAGGCACTATACACTTAGGATTATGGTATCCTAAGGAATCCGGCATAGAAACCATCATCTATGCGGATTCGGATCATGCGGGAGACTACGTAGAAAGAAAGAGCACTAGCGGTATTTGCACGTTTATGGGATGTTGTCTAACGTCTTGGTTTTCGAAGAAGCAAACCGCTCTTGCTATTTCTACCACCGAAGCCGAATATGTAAGCGCCAAAAAGGCATGTCAACAAGCACTATGGATGAAACAAGCTCTCGTAGACTATGGCATTAGGTTAGAAAATATCCCCATTATGTGCGATAATAAAGGTGCGATAGATTTAAGTAAAAATCCGGTGCAACACTCTAGGACTAAACACATAGAAATACGTCACCATTTTCTTAGGGATAATGTACAAAAAGGAAATATATCTATAGAAAAGGTTGCATCGGAAGACAACATTGCGGATATATTCACAAAACCCCTTAAGCGTGAATTATTCAACCACTTGCATTTAGGATTAGAAATGATGGAACAAGTTGACTAAATTATATTGAATTAATTCAAATTTATACTTGCATGAATTTTTTTTTTCCATTTTACCTTTTCTGAGTCTAGGAATCTATTTCGCACAAAACTAAAGATTGAGAAAATTTATTTTCTTTGCATAAACCTTTTTGTAAAACTCAATTAATTTTCTCTAAAAATTATTCTCACAATCTAGGAATCACATGAAGATCATTTTTCTTGCATTGTTGACTAATTGTAAAAACATTGTCTTTCAAAATCATGCATAATCTAATATATGTCTTTGACATTCATGATCGAGCAAAAAATGAATCAAGGAGATCATTTGGATTGTTTCTTAGGATCGTTATTTCTTTTTGCATCTAGGAGTCGAAACAATCACAACTCCACATTTGTTGCATATAGACACTCACTAGGACAAATTCCCTAATAATGGTGTCATCTTGATCCATCATTAGCTTTTCACTCACTAATTGCCTTTGCCTTTAATCTAAGATAGGTGCCTTAGGAAGCTTAAGTGTGCTTGCCTTTACTTACCTCATATTGCTTATTATGTGTTGATTATTTTCTCCTTTGCCTATGTGTTTTTGCATGCATGCTATATCTTGATTAGATTAGATTCTATATTGCCTAAGAGAATTGAACTTGCTTGAACTCTAATCCAAACACATTACCTTTCTGCAAATTTTCTGCCAAAAACCCAATTCTGGCAACATGGAAATCACCAGATGGGCGGCCCCCTTAATTTTGTAAGGCGGCCCCCTTAATCATTAAGGGGACCGGCCATCTGATGGTCGGGTTTACAGAATCTTTTCTGCTTTTTAGCCCATTTCAACCTACATTTCCCAATTTTCACCAACACAATTTGTCCTAATCTCCCAAACAAACTTTATCCATCCATAAACACACAAATCTTACACTATAAAAACCCCCAATCCTCAAGACTCTGTACTCATCCCTTCATGGCTTCTCCAAACAAACCCAAACCAAAAGCCTCAAGGCTTGCAAGAATGACGGAAAAACCCGTTTGGCGAAGAAAAAGCCCTCAGAACAAATCCATAATAACAAATGAAGTTGAAAGTCATTCAACACCACCAACCACTTACTTCCCAAACTTTCCACCAAATTCACAAGGACATTCATTTGATCCTACTTACAAACCATACAACATTGGCCAAACATCTTCCTTCATGCCAACTCACTCACCTCTTCCTCCAATCACTTGTAATGATCCATACAAGTTTGATCAACCATCCCACTACAACTCCAACTACACAAACCCAATTCATCCATATCAACATAATGACTTTCTCCACATTACCATGGAAAAGCAAAAGTTCCGTGATGAAATATCACAAATCAATGATCTTCGTGATCTCAATGCCATGCATCTTGCACAACGCAACAAAGGGCAACCTCTATCATCACCCTACAACAATTGCCTTCCTCACTCTCTCAACTTGGATCAAGTTACAAACCACACTCACTATTGCCCTTGTTGCATCTTTCTCCAAAAACAAATCCTTTACTTGAGTGAAGATATTTCTTGGATTGAATATCTCCTCACTCGACCTCATCCCATTCCACCCTTAACACGATACAATATCGTAAGGGCCACCTCTTCCGCTCCATACCTCACTCCATATCCCTCTCCATCTAACAACTAAGCTTTATGCTTATGTTATCCTTCAAGCAAATAAAACAATCAACCATGAGTTGCAAGCAAGTCCAAGTGCTCTTTCTAGGCAATATAGGACTATGTCTTTTCATTTGTTTTATTATGATTAATATGCCTTAAGCATATTAAATGTTGTAATGCTTTCTATGATGCTTGAATGAATCTATTTTTATAAATATTGCTTTGCATGTATATTTGCCTTGCTCTCTTCTAATATTTTGTGTAGCCAAGATTTCCTTAGCTCATTCCCTTGATGCTCTCAAATGAGGGGGAGTATACATCAAGGGGGAGCAATAACCTTTTTGATTTTACAAAAAATGGGAGAAGAGAATGTTAAACTCTAAATTCTTGTCTAAAAATTATTTTTTAGACCTAATGAGTTTAAGGTTTTGTAATCATCAAAAAGGGGGAGATTGTTGACATAAATAATGTCTTAAAACATTGTTAGCATATTAACAATGTCGTTATGTTTTGATAATTACAAAGCATAAACTCATTAATATAAAACTTATGACGTAAACAAGTTTTAGTGCTTAATATTTGTCTTTGCTTCCATATCACTTAAGGTATGAATAAACAAAGGGTTTATTACATTTCATGATCAAAGGAAATTTTTCTAATCACTAGAATTTTTATAAAATGTATTAAACATCTTATATCTTTTACAAAATTACTTTTGGAATTAAAAGAATATGTTTAATTCATTATAAATATATGATTTCAAATTTCCAACCAAAAATGGCAAATTCTATCCAGAAAAATATTCCCCACTAAAAGATAAGAAAAACCAACGTTCTGAAGGGGCGGCCCCCTTAATCGTTAAGGGGACCGGCCACTATTTAAGGGGACCGGTCACGCTCCAGAACAGTATTTTTCTCCCCTATAAATAATGGTTCTCTCCTCAGAATTTTCTTACCTTTTGCACTTCAAAACTTTCAGATCTAGATCCAATTCTCTATTCTCTTATCCTTTGATCATAAGTATAATTCTTTGTTTCAAAGTGATCCAACCTTCATCCTCTCAAGTGCAAGAGAAGAATATTTGTATCCCTCAAGACAAGAAGTATTACAACTTGTTGTGATCTCCACATCTAAGTTGTTGGTCCATCATCAAAGATCATTTACATTATTCTTTGTGAAGTTGTGAATATTTGATTGTAGATAGTTGTGCTAGATATAGATTGTGTGATTAGTTAGTAGCTTGGTGTGAAGAAGAAAAGTTAGGAACTAGATTGGTGTGAAGAAGATAGGTGTGGAGTAGTTAGTTGTGAAGTAGATTGATTTGAAGAAGTTGTGACTTAGGTGTGACGAAGTTGTGGTGTGAAAAGTGGTGTGTAAATTGGTGTGTACGGTTTTCTCCGCCATAAGGGAGCTTGTTGATATAGTGAAGAAAACTCTCGAGTTAGGTGCTCGGGGGTTGTGGAGTAGGGCAAGGAAGGTGTCCTTGTAGCCGAACCACTATAAATCTCTTGTCTCGCGGTTCGATCTTTCCATCTCTTACTTATTTCATTACTTATCATTGTTATATATTGTGTAGTATTATTTTTTTATATTGTACAAGACTTGAGATCACATATTATCGAATCTAAGTTTTCAAAAGCTAAGTAAACTCTAAAACTATCTTTTATAACGAATTAAAAAGACGTAAAACTATTCAACCCCCCTTCTAGTTTTCCACAAGTACATTTGAAGATGATTCACACATCTTTTAGATTTTAACCACCATTATTGAATACTATAAATAACACCATTTGGTCTTTGTTAATGATGTGTGTGTGTGTGTGTGTGTGTGTGTGTGTGTGTGAAACTTTAATTTGTGTGTAGTTGATAATTTTGTATGAATCACATGTTTGCTGTTAGTTTATTATTGTTTGTGTGTAAATTTAGTGCAACACCAACTAACCAATTTCCTTTTGATCTCTACTTTTTCTTTCTAGGCACATGATGAGAATGAAATGGATCGCATGCTAGCAATTGATGGCGTTGAACTCATTGGCATCAATAACCGTAACCTTTGTATGTACCCCATCTGTTTTTATGGCTCAAGATCTGTGAGTTAACAAGCTTGCTAATTAGATAAATGGTTTTGAAATAGATATTAACACGATCATTTTTTTTCAGTCAATAGTTTTTCCATATTTTTCTTTATAGTGTGATAGTTCTTTTTGGTGTAGCCTCTCATCTATGGAATTGAATTTAGTTGGTTAATGTAAAATTTCTCCATCCAATGAAAGTGTACTATGCATATTAATGTTACGTGCAATGGTTCATGTAGAAATATTGACTTGATTAACGCAAGTGGGTATACGTGCAAAGGTAAGCAAATGGTTAACTTTCTTGCATGTGAAGTCGGTTGATAGTCCAGCTTTGAAGTTTATGGAAGACAAATGGATGTGTTGTTGCCTGAGAAGGAACCGAGGGTTAGATATGCTAACCTATTTTTAAATTTTGGGTTGGTTAGTAGTTTATTAATGTTATTCTTGCAGGTATTGATAAGTGGTTAGTGACGCTAACGGGGTATATCAAGATGTTGATAACAAAACAAAGTGGAAGATGGAGACGGAATGGATAATATCTCCACATTTATGAAAGAACTGTCAAAAAATTAGGCATGCAAGAAAATAAAAATCATATGTAAATAAGGTTTATAATTAGTGTGACAAACCTTTGATGAATATTAATGGTGGCTTGAATCTTGCTTTTATTTATTTTTCCTTCCACTTAAGCAGTTTAAGAGGTTGCAATGTATCCATCCCATGACATTAGAAATAATACAAAATCAAAGTTGAATTGATGGAAAGTATAACTAGACAAAATTAATATTTTGAGAATTTATTTTAATTTATGTTTTTTTATAGGGATTCGAGGGTCTCTTTACCAATGGTTACTATATGGTATTAATTGAAGTTCACAAATTATTTGGTTTAATTTTGATCTTACAAATATGTATAAAATTTGATGTTGTTATTCATGAAAAGATGAGTTTTGGTATGTTGGTAGGGACATGAAAGTGAGAATGTGTCATAATTAATGGGAAGGGGTAATCTTCGGCTCCATTTTTTGTGTCGAATTCAATTTAATGTGGAGTAATCAAGATACTCAAGATGGAGTCCCATTGCATATAGTACAAGATAGCTAATGTTCGAAATTCAATGCAGCCTCATAATAACTATACAATCATGAAAGGAGATGAAGTGCAAGGGTTGCCCCAATTGATCACATGATATTTAGTATAGAATTAAAGTCGGTTAGATGAAGTGCAAGGGTTGCGAAAGGTTGCAAGAATAATTAATGATATAACCTAATTCATGCCTATATAAACCGGCCAAAATCACATTTAGTATGTACAGATTCACACATCTTTTGGATCTTTGATTGTTGGTAGCGGTATGTAAATTCTCTTTTGCAACATTTTGGAGATGATTCACACATCTTTTAGATCTTTGTAATTAACTCGGCCTTCTTTTTTTCTTAATTTAGTTATCATACACAGGTACCATGAAACTCACACAAGATAATGCATGCTCAGACAAATGGAAGCAAAGACTGGGATACCAACTATTTTCTTTGTTTCATACATATTTAGGTGATTGTTATAGATAAGCATATATTAAGATATATGTATTATGTTAATGCATTTTCATATACAAGTAACTTATGTGCGTTTTCTATTGATATAGCTCACATGTGTGAATTGATTCAAGAAAATATGCACGAGCATGTATGTAAAGCAATATTTAAATGGTTAAATGATACATTTTAGCGTGATTAGTTTATGTAAGTAGTTGCTTTCGAATGCTCTTTGATAAATATTAGAATGAATTTATCGTGTGCAATTGAATTATTATTGAAAGAAGAAGGTTCGCGCATCGCAAAGTGTTTTCTTTTTTTATATGTAGAAATCATTAGTGAGAAACCAATATTTATACCAATTAAATGAGTTTGTCATAATAGCAAAATACGACATATTAAAAATATCACATTGAGTAATGAATAGAAAAGAAAAAATACATAATTTTGACATAAATCCATTAGTAAATTATAATATCAAATAAAAAAGTTGAGTTTTAAATATAAGCAAAAGCTCAAACTTTTATCGAAAAACAAAATCGGTGCATTTAATGTGAAGTATGTACAACATCGAGATGGAAGTGCAAGGCTTGCTGGAATTTATCACATGATATTTAGTAATTAATATACAATTAAAAGTCGGTTATGGATTGAGATGAAGTTGAAACGGTTGAAAAAATAATTGATGATTTAACTTAATGCAATATATATATATATATATATATATATATATATATATATATATATATATATATATATATATATATATATATATTAATGTATTTTCATATACAAGTAATTTATGTGTGTTTTCTATTGATGTAGCTCACATATGCGAATTGATTAAAGAAAATGTGCCCGAGCATGTATGTAAAGCAACATTTAAATGGTTAAATGATACTTTCTAGCATGATTAGTTTATGTAAACATGCAACTTGAATAATGAATATAAAAGAAAAACTATATAATTTTTGCTCAAACCCATTTATAAATTAAAAAAATTAAGTTTTAGACATAATAGTGGAGTCCAAAGGTTTTAGGAATTATTAATTGCGTGTTAATTAATATTCATTTAGTTGGCTATTTAGAATTGAGTTTATTGATAAAATTTATTAATATTAGTTTGAATTCAATGTTAATTTTCAATGAAATTAGTTGTACAATAAAATGAGATGAAACTAAAAAGGTTTGTAACGATTTTTATACAGTTTATGTGACATTATTATATACACATTATTACATAAACTTTAACTTACAAACTTAATAAAGAAAATATTTAACGAACATTAAACTATGACCAATTAGATAGACCCCGTGTGCTTCATATTACCATGCAAAAACCATTTAATAGACAAGTATTGTAGGGCTAAGTAATAGACCAAAAGAAACAAAGCAATTTTTTTATCATGCAAATAAGTAATAGGCCAAAAGAAAAAAAGCCATCACAACTTAATAACCAAAAGCCCATATATAGAATACAACACCACAAAACCAAAACAACATCAAACACTTTTAAATTTTTCTACAAGAAAGTTAAAACATTTCAACAACATACTAAACAATAATTAAGTATACACTCGCCAATATACAGAAAGAATACACGATTAACAATTAGATTCTTAGCCCGTGCGTAGTACAGGTTCTGCATGCCTCGTTTATAGATATACTAAACAATTTTATAAAAACATCAAATTTTTTTAATAACTCAAAGAAAATTACAAAATGCTTATGAAAAAAAATTATAAAACCACTATTAATCAAGGTATGTCAAGTCTTGAGCCGCTACGTGCTCTGTAAGATCATATCGGAGACGGTTATGGATATCTTCGTCGAGCAACTCCTGTAGAACATTATCATCATAAACTGGCGCGACCGGCGGATCCATTATATGAACCGGTGATATTGCCATCCCATCGTCTTTTAAAATTATATTGTTCAATATAATACACGTATAAACGATTTTTCGAATTTTTTGGACGGACATTGGCCGGAGAAGACGATTTAGAATAAACTATTTTCCCTTTAGACGACCAAAAGCTCGTTCGACATCCTTTCTTGCAGACTCTTGTAGCTTTTTGAATTTCTTTTCTTTTGGGTCAGTAGGATACGGATATGTTTTAACAAATGTTGAATACCTAGGATAGATTCCATCGGTAAGATAGTATCCACGTTTGTAAAGCCGTCCACCTAAAACAAATGAACTGTTTGGTGTCGTTCCATTTCTCTCAGTAACATACAACGGAGACTGATTCAAAACATTGATATCGTTATTTGAACCGGGAGGACCAAAAAACGAATGCCAAATCCACAAATCATTTGAAGCCGTCGCCTCAAGCATAATAGTCGGGTATTGGTGATCACCTCTCTTATATTGGCCTCTCAAATACTTAGGACAATTTCGCCAAACGAAATGTGTATAATCAATGCTACCAAGCATACCAGGAATGTGATGTTTTTCTTCATGTGCCTCGAATATGCATGCAACGTCATGGGTTGTCTGCCTACGTAAGAACTCTTGCCCATATAACTTTATAATAGCATCACAAAATTTATCAAGGCATTCACCTACAACATATTAAATAAAACATATTTATATATATATATAAAAAAAAAAAAAAAAAAAAAAAAGAAAAAAAAGAAAAATACGACATATTTAAAATAACGAAATAATATATATATATATATATATATATATATATATATATATACACACACACACACACACACACACGAAATATTTATAATTGATAACGAAATAATATTAATAAAAAAAATAATAACCTGACGTTTTTCGTGCCATGTTTAAGTAGTCATCAAATCTATCCAGCGGTTCACCGGTTGCGAGTTGCTGAATGGCCGACGTACATTTTTGTAACGCCGTAAAACTTTTTTTCCCAACGCGTCATATCCCGGTTGAAACCACTCGATTTGCGCTTCAATTTCACCAACAATTCGTAAATACAATGTTTTACCCAAACGAAAACGCTCGCGAAACTTATCGTCGTTAAACTTTGGTTCTTCAACAAAATAATCATTGTTTAGAGTTTCTAATTCTCTTTCACGAAAACGGGTGATATAACCACGTATTTCTTTAGAATTTTCCGAATCTTCAAGTGCCTCGTATGCGGCTAACAAAGTTTCAAACGTACTACCGGATAGCCATAGATCGGATGATTCGGTTGCAATAATAATTTCGTCCGAGGATGAAGAAGATGATGAGTAAGCCATGGCTAGTAGTGTGTGATTAGATGGTAAATATTTTGTGATTTGATTGTGTTTATAAAATTACAAGATTAAGTTTCAATTTATAAGGATTTTTTTTTTTTTTTTTTGAAAAAAGCCTCAAACGGCTATATCATTTAAAAGGGAACTTTTTTTTTTTTTTTTGAAAAAAGCAACAGCTATATTAATTAAAAGGTACAATTTATTTTTTTATTTTATTTTTTTTCGAGAAATAAGCCTCAAATGGCCCAATATATTAAATGCCCAGCGTTCATATTTTTGGGTTGATGTGCATGCCGATTCGGCATATGATGACCTTGGACCATGCCTTCTCGTTGATGTCGGGCTAGTGGTTATGGAAGATGCCGATCGGCATGATATATCGAGCCTTCATGACCTTGCCATTGCCACCCCTTTAACATCTATCATTTTCCTATGTATAATGTGTACGCTCGTATGTACATTCATAGCTACCTATTGG
This sequence comes from Artemisia argyi, assembly GCA_030686995.1. Classification (NCBI taxonomy): domain Eukaryota; kingdom Viridiplantae; phylum Streptophyta; class Magnoliopsida; order Asterales; family Asteraceae; genus Artemisia; species Artemisia argyi. The sequence goes on along the minus strand of CM060684.1, from coordinate 33,070,302 downwards.
TGAAGGTAGTTAGGTAGCATCTCTTTGAAAGATACTCCAATATACACACACACATACGCTAAAATAACAATCATACATCATTGATTTAGCTTTGTGTTTTAATAGATACCAAATAGATCGATCAAAAACGCAATAACTTAACATTTTGTTACCATCGGTAGTGATGGAGCAGCATGTATATTTGTCATCACATTGCTACGTGGTCTAATGGTCAGAGGACATAAGCATAGCGCAAATTATAAATTGAAGTCTTATCCCATGACCATTTAAAAATGGTATTAATGATTTACTTTTCTATAATGTCTCTCGTGGAAAAAACATTAAAGACTATGATATTAAAATGCGAGAGCTTTCAAAGAAAACGAGCTGAGTCGAGTCGAGTACTGCCAGCTTGAACTTGACTCGGCTACTCTAACTCGAGCTCGAAACTTGACTCGAATGTGTACTCGATTATCTCGAGCTCTACTCGTTTATATCGGGTTGATTTCTAGTAGTTTACAAGTCGATTTTGAATAACTCGCTAGTTGTCCCGTCTTGTTTACACCCCAAGTCTCAAGTTCAAATCGTTTTTGGTGTAAATAAATAAATAAATAACCTCTGAATCTCCTAGAAATAGAAAGTTTAAAATGATTTTAGTCCATGTGGTAGTCTCAAATATCAGGAAAAACAAAAAAAAAAAAAAAAAAAAAAAAAAAAAAAAAAAAAAAAAAAAATTAACCATAGTTACTAGATAAATATGTCTATGGAAGCATCACGTGAAAATCGCTAGCTAGAGAGCCGGTTATTTTACTTTTTGGACGTTCTATCCAACAGTGTAAAAAATACTTTTTTGACTTTAATTTAACAATGAGGAATTTTTACGTATGACGAGTTCAGTTCACCATATTCAACTTTTTGCTTATGAGACGTAGTTATTCAACCTTTTACCTAATGCATATGAAGTAGTTATTCAACCTTTTAATGACTCATATGTATCAAGTATACTTTTTTGTGTGTGAAATACTTTTTTCTCAGTTTTTTACAGTATTTTCTTTTCCAAAATTTATAAGGTATCCATCATCCTACACGTTTATCTCGAATTTGAGTATACAGAAAATCTAAGATACCTTTTGGTAACTTTTAAAGTAGTTCTAAGATTGTTAGGGTGGTTAGGGTTTACGGGTTTAGAGTCATATGTTTAGTCATAAAAACAGAAGGTGGTATGACGCGGATTTGCAATGGGGACACCGAAACATTGGGTTACCATAACGACTAGTCTAACAGATTATGAACTCAACGATTTAGTAGGCAAACATGAAACATTTATACTTTTAATTGTAAAACCAATAAAACTTTTCACTTTTTAGCTCCAACATGCATGTTCATAATATTTTTAAAATGTTCATTTGAGATGAATTGGCATGCTTTTAATTATCTCGATTGTAAGGAAAACAACTTTAACTGGCCTAACTAAGGAAAGCTACCTTGATGATACTTCTGTTGGAATTATAATATCATGACAATCATATAAAATAAACCAAACATATCGAGAGAGCATATGCGGAAGCGTTATAATAAAATCATATAACATGCAATTAATTAATCAATAATAAATAGTAAACGTACATTTGTGATTCTAGCCCGAACAAGAATCAATTGCAATCTTCAAATCAAGAACCCTAATTAGGGTTTATGTGGATTATAAGAATTACCCCTTACCTCTTTTGTAATTCAATCCAAGAATCAAACAATAGTGTGTTTGAATCGTGTTCTTGTACACACGTACTAATTCAAGTAAAAGTTTATGCAAGTAAATAAAACACAAAACTTTTTAGCTTTAAGAAAATCGAATCCCTAAGAAAGGGATTGAGTTGGATCGATTTTAAGACAAGAGGAGAGAAAGAAAACACATAGAATGTGTGTACAAGTTATGAGAAAACAATAACCCATGAGGGTGTTTATATACTAGTGAATACTTGGAGCTCAAGGCACAAAGGAGGTGGAGAAACCTCCTTGGCCGATCGGTTTTGGCATCCCCAAGGGATTCCAGAACCTTCTCTTGTTTCCAATTATTCACAAGTATTACTTTCCTAATCTTTGTCTAACAGTCGTTAGTCATTCTCCGTTAAATACTAACCGTCGTTACTAGTTTTGTGTTTATTAATAATTATATATAACATTTATAAATAATTATTCTTTTACTCTTCATACGTAAAGTGTGCAATCCCACGATCTCGAGTTCGATCCTAACATACGACTACTAAAATAACGTCCATAATCTAACAGCTCTCACTTGGATATATTTTAATAGTGTAATCACATCGGTTAGCGTCTTGCAACACGCCGATGCCTCTATTACGATCTTGAGTAAGGCTCCTTGAAAAACCTTTTAATGATTTCTCATTATTATTATCCTTTTGTTTCTAATACTCCGTTAATAAGGATATGGATTAAAGTCATTCCTTAATTAACCATTCTGTTTCTCGTTGTTTATGATTGATCAAGATTACCAAATCTTCTGAACATATTCAGGGGAGATCTTGGGTGTGGCCGCACATGCATCTTACCAACCCTACGAGGGGTCCAGTAGTATTAAACTCCAAAAATAAATTTGAATGAACAAATTCTATCTTGAATACAAGCAAAACCCAATAACTTTGTAACACTTTCGAAAACAACCCTTATGACTACCAGTTACGTATAGCGTTAAGTTGTTCCACAAAAATGTATTACATTCATGACACTTATCTTGCATCTCAAGTCTGAGGATAACTTCTCATGATTTACTTAATAACAAAATCCATAAAGTAACATCATGTAGTTGGGATAAGTCCTATATTCGGTATCATTAAATATCATCTGAAATGACATGACTACGCATCAATATACTTTAAGCATATTATACCAACCTTTAGATTTGTCTTGATTTAATAATATTCCCATATTATTAATTGACAACGGACAATTTAGAATAACATTTATTCATGGATTAAACATACAAATATAGGATACAATATACTATAAATTAAACATACCATGTATTTAAATTTATAATAATTGTTTAATATCCCTTATCCAAATACTAAATAGATCAATGCATGATAACTCTTGTTGATGAATTATGTATCAAGTAATGACATTCGTACTTGTTGACAAGACATCCATCCAACTTTGATCTATTTGAATTTTAAGAATACTTATTTCAAGAATTCAACTATTGAAGTTCTTGTATGTGCATACTCAACTATTTTGATAATGCCATATTTCATAAAATGTGTGACATCCTTAACCACCAATTTATGATAATCAAACTTTCAAACATTTTAAAGTTTGAAGTATTCTTATTCTCTTAATGTATAATGCAACTTATGCTTTTAGTAAGCACAACTAGTTCATATAGCCAAGGATGAAATCCTTTCCATAACTAGTATTGATTGTCATCTTAATTTTATTAGCATCATTGTATCTATTGTGTAATGTTTGATGCCCTTCAAACTTTCAAGTTTGTTGGCTATGACAATTTTCACAACAATTGAAAAATTGTTCATCTATAGAATTTGGAAGCTGTTCCAGATTTAGGATGTGATTCTATAATCAAACATATTCTTTTAGAATATTACACAAGTTATCTAATAACTTTTTAATTAGATATTAATATTGCCAAATCGTCTTGTAATCAAGCATGATACAACAAAACATGATGTTCATGAAAAATCTGAGTCATACTTAGATTTTATTCATGTTATACATATCCATTTAGACTTTCTAAATAATATATCATGTTATATTAGATTCATTTACCGCACATGTTTCAACAATAAACATTCATTCCTAGGTTGTATGTCTTATTTTCTAAATTTTTAAAGTTTCATTCCAAACTAAGACTTAACTTTTAACTTACATGGAATGTTACCTTTTATATGTTCTACAACATATATGATTCAAGAAATTAAACATAATACTCCCACTAGCTTTTAGGAATACTTAAAAATTATCTTATTTCAATTATAAATCAAACATGAATTTAATAATTAAACATAAGAGTAATCTTCTAGATGCATGCATTTATCCATCCATGGTTTATTGCACTTTGTACACTTCTAAAGATTTATTTGAATTCATAAACTCCTCTTGATTACTTATCATCCTCGCTCAAGTAATCACTCAAGAAAGAGTTTTGATATTCTATTGTCAATTTCATAAATTTGACAATCATAATCTTTATATATTTAATGTATTTAGAAAAGAATATTTAATCACAATTAATCGCTTAAGTGTGATTAATAATCTTGTCATAAAACATGCATTAAATACGTGCACAATATTGTCCATATCATTTCTATACAAAGATTTAAACCACAAGGGTTACCTTATCTTTGAATAAACTCATCTTCATTTTCTAGTCTAACTATTAAGATAAACCACATTTCTAAAATTGATTATCTTTATGGACATCATCTTAATCATTCATATCATGTATACTTTACCCAATTTCAAATTTGGTAATGTATCATAATGATTATCAGGTTAACAATAATTCTGTAAATCATAGCCCTCAGCATATTAATCAAATATCTGAGATATATTACTATTCTATGAATGATAATTCCATCATCTTGAGATTTAACATTTAAATTTTAAACTTTATTATCATGTTGAGATTTAACATTCAAATGTCAAACTTCATCATGATATTTACTAGTGTATTTTAGAAGATTATGTATCTTGTAATTTTATCTTTTAAAGATCAAAACTCCCACTTGCTTTTAGTAATTTAAAGACTATCTTTAAATACTTAGCAAATAAAGCAACAATACAATGTTCTCTTTTGGGATATTACAAATACATATTAATAGTTCCTGACTTTACTTTGTTAATAACATCTTCATAAGCAGTTAAAAAAATTTAGAACTTCAATTTAAGACTTAATGTAATTCATCACATTCCATCATATGATAATGTCTTATTAATCTTCTAGGTTGGAGTTTTATTAAATATGTCAAAGTCATACTCAACATTCTAACCTTGATAACTTTTGGAAGAAAAGAAGTCATAGTTATCTTTAATCAAACAATATAAATAGAGTTTGATTTTTCTAACTGAACATACCATAATCATTTGGTATTTCATTAGTATTAATATTGTAAGACAATCTAACAATATTTAAGATAACCATATTTTCTTTTGGCTTGTCTATTTACCAACTAAGTCATTTTAATGGTATAATAGTATTTTCAAGTCAATTACATGCTTTATAACACAAGTACTTTTGACAAAGTCACTTCATGTTCATGTCTCTACAAGAAAACATAAACTATTGTAATCCCACTATACGTTATAAGTCATTTAACAATTTAATGGCTTCATGTTTATGTCTTAATTAAAAAAACATAACAAGATAACGTCTTACTAGCTTTATTAAGTCTTGTAACAATTAAAAGACTTTATGTTTATATCTTTACAATGAAACATAAACATGTTTAACTAAAGTAATTATGAACACCATCTTTTAGTTTCAATAGTAATTTCAAGTTAATTTATTACTTCACAATAATGTAAATAACATTATGTCTTCATTTATTTATGTCATTCCAAGAACACATAAATATTCAGATTGAAGCAGCATTAAATTACTTTATTAATTATGTCATTCCATGAATTCATAAATGTACAAATTAAAGTAGTCTTGATATCATATTGACACATGTTCTAATAGGTATCTAATTTAGAAACTGCAAATTCTCATAGTTCAATTACATCAGTTGATCTGGTAGTAATGAAAATATGAAATTCACCTTGTTGTTGCAATCTAGCTAAGCTCTCACATAACATAAATTGTAACACCAAGTATTTCTTGAATCAGATTAGTATAATTCATATTAGAACTTTATTCTCTTACCTTGCAGTCAAGAGAATCCATCATATCTTTATGAGTTGTTTCTTGTACACATTAAAGATAACATTTCTCCCACTTGTGCATGGAACAACCTCATATAGTTGATAAACAACACGCCATGCATCTGTTTATGTGTTCAATATGATTGTGTCATCGATATTAGCATAACAAGTAGATGTAGAACAACAATATCTAGTAAGGAAACATACAAGACTATCCTTAAAAGTATGAGTGTCTATATTTGGAAAGTAATTATCTTTAGCTACCAAGATGTCAAAGCTTGTAACTCCCACTGAATTAAAGATCATTACAATAATTCCTTATTCAGTAATAAGTACACAATACTCCCACTGAATTTGACAACATTTAAAATGTTTCATATCCAGTGAAAGAAAATAGTGTGCTTTTAACTTTCCTACACCTTTGAATGTCCATACGTAAAAATTACTTATGTACTAAAGAGTGTATTCTACTACGTAAATGATGGACTATCCACCAAATGCTATTAACTTGAAAAATTGGGCATGCAATTTCTTCCTTAACAGGTCTACCATCTCACAATGTATGTAGCACCTTTTAAATAGTCAAAACAACTAGATGAATAAACTAGTTTCTCTTTTACCATTTTGCGGTAATTTGTCTAGCTTCTAATTATAATAACTCATAAAATGTCATACATAGTTTTCTATTAACCAAATATCATATTTGTTACTAAGAATTTAATCACCGAATGAGGATGATAAATCTCTATGCAAAATATTCGCAATTTTCTTAACTATTAAAAATTTGCTATGAGTTATATTAGAATTTAGACATATCTAATGTTCCTATTATCCTTTCTTATTCATGAAAAGGAATAGGATTGTGTCTCACTCTTCTTTCATAGAAAGGAGACTTCTTTTGTCTTTCAAGTAAATTATTCTTAATCAAACATCTGTTTGAAAACAGAACGAGATCAATTTACCAAAGCCCAAAGTGCGTTTACGGTTTGAACGCTGCATTAATACATTAAAAGGAATTACAAAATTCAATTTCAGTATTTTCGATAATAAGATCTTTAAGAAAATAAAATACCCATTGGTAAATATTCATATAAACCATAGTATTTTCTTAAAGCTAGGATCCTAATTGACATAGTACCATTACATCAGTTGATCTGCTAGTAATGATAGTATTCAACAAGGTAATTGTCGAACAATAATTGCCAATATCATATTGCAATTCCTAGATGATTATAGGATTTACATTCACAAAACCTTTGTAATGTAAGCATGTTTTATCCCCATCTTAATGCCTTGAGTCCAAGTTCTCACTTCCTACTCAATTTAAGTCGTCTAACTTAAAAACTGCAAACTCATAAATCAATTACATCAGTTGATCTGCTAGCAATGAAATTACGAAATTTACCTCTCCATTGCAATCTCGCCAAGTTCTCACATGACGTAAATTACAACTTCAAGTGTTCTTAATTAGATGGCATTTGGCTTAATTTTATAAGGGTATTAGTTTTGATGTGATCAAAATAATGTATGAAGAAGCATGCATACAACTTCATAACATTAGTTTTACAAAACATTTTTATTACCAATTTGCTAAGAGTAAAATAACAAAGTTTTGATTGAGGTATCGGGTTCACCAATTAAAGAATTACCAACAATTATCGTCCACTATATCGTACTTTTGCATAAGCCCTAAGGCTTAGTGTTTCGGATAATCATTGTGGAATTATGGTGAATTCACCCTTAAGATGACAATGTACGTAATATAGTGATATAGGTAAGTCTAGAGTCGGCACACAAGCGGTTGTAGAGAACCGGTAGGTGCATGGTCTTTAATAACCCCTCTCTACAAGCACATTGTATGGCAACCTTCGGTCCGCCTTTCACACACTATGTACAAAAACATCAATCAACCAATCATTTGAAATTTAAACTCTTAAAACCAAAATAATTTCGCAATTTATTTAATCCATATTATTTTTCTATTCAAAAATTATCCTTTTTCGTTTATAAACATGTCTAACATAATAATAAACAAAAAACAAGTAATACATAATAAAAAATAAATAAAATAACCAAATAAACATATACATAATCATAACAATTAAATATGTATAAATATGTAGCTACATGCAAATCTTATTCAATAGTCCTATTAATAATCAAGTATAGGTGTATAATGTATTTATTCAATTAAGGCTTTCTGTAACAATTCGCATTTTCAGGTTAATTAATTTTTCCCGGAAAATTTCACTATTCACTTTTACTATTCATTTTTCCCGAAACTTTCCCGAAAGTTGATTTTTATTTGATATTCTCGAGTGATAAATCATTTCCATGGCAAATTAAATGTTTGACATTCGTCAGATCATTTTCGTGAAAGTTATTAAGGAATTACACAACATTACACGTTTTAGGGTAAAACGTCATTCAGAAATTCTACGCACAACGAAATTCGATCCCGTCAGGTGACCCCACATCGGAAAAATGTTTGACACACTCATGATTTATTTGAGAATTAATCGTGACTGAGAAAAACATGACCAAAGACTTCCCGGCAGGTCACCCAAGCCTGTACTACTCTCGCATGAGCACGCTTAACCGTATGGGCGATTAACCGTTAGACCACAAAACGCGTTTCTAAGACGATTTGATTTTTCAACTTATTAGAAAAAGTCAACATATTTTTTCCCTCCTCCATTGACCAAAAATCATTCCTTGATTTTATAAGTCATTTCGTGATTTTTAGGCTTACGGTTTGATGTCTAAAAGACATTTAATACCAACCAACACTAGACTGAGCCCAGTCTAGACATTATAAGTCATTTTAAATCATTTTTATCACATTAGAAAAGTAACATTTTACTTTTCTCAATTTTACGCAATATTCGTACGTTTTACGTATTACGCGTTTTAGACCCGTGTTTCCAGTTTTTAGCAGGGTTTTATCACCCAAATGGAACCTACCACTCATTTTATATTTTATTATGGAGTATTTTGACAAGTTTAATCATTCCTCCAAGTTTCGTATTTTTACGATACCCGGTTTTACGTTTTGTGACGTAACAACTTACGGTTTGCATTTTACGGAGTCAAAACATACTAGATATCTTGGATAATATCACAAAAAGCCCAACACTTCCTCCCCAAGCATATGAACCACCACTAGGAGGGGGGATTCATACTATGTGGCTCAATCTTATGCACTGAACCCTTAGATTTCATCCATGTGTTAACCTTGGCCTCCAAGGGTTGACAAGTCAACATTTCTAACCTCCTCCAAGCCATATAAATACCCCCCTCCCTCTCCTTGGCCGTCCACCATAACCACACACCAAACCCATCTCATTTGTTCATTCTCTTCCAAGTTTCATGCAAGATTCAAGTGCTAGTTCAAGGTAGAAACCCTAGATAGGTTATCATTCATCAAACACTTCCATAACCTCATGAACTTTGGTGATTTCTCTTGAGTTTGAATCCACTCAATTCACCTCAACCTTCATCATCCATCTTTCAAGATTACAAGGGTAGAAAGATTGCATGAAGTGAAGTGGGTTGAAGCAAGTCTATCAAAGTCCTTTTCCTTACATGTTACTTCCTTTCATCTTTGAAAGCCAAAAGTTGTAAGCCAAACCCTAACATGATTCTTGTTAAATAATCATGTTCATGTTATTTACATGTTATTCTTGCTATATTATGTCTTGTAGTTATGTCCATGATGTATAAAAGTGAGCAAAACAAGTTATTGTTATTGATTGTTACAAACAAGTTACTAAAACAAGTAAACTAGTGAATTTCTTGGTAAGACCTGATCAAAATGGTAAAAATATGATGTTGGATCATTACATATTACAGTAGAGGACTTAACAAGGAAACCATAGCAATTTGAACCACCTAAAACGAGTATACGAGTCAAAAGTTACGCCCATTTGAAGTTACCAAAACTTTGCGGCAAACTGCCAAATACCATTCTGATCAAATTTGGGTTTTGAAAGTCCCACTTCTGGTCCGATTCATCAAAAAGTTAAAACACGAAAGTTGTCCGGAACGACGTTTTCGTTCAGGAACAAAGAAGCTCGAGACCTAAAAACACTTTCCGAGTGATAAAATTCTTCAAATTCTAAACAGCCCATTTTTAGGCAAAAGTCACAAGATTATGGTTATACTTTGAAAGGAACAAGAGGTCTTATGACCTATAATCAAGACCACAACCATGGCTAGAGCCAAGGTTGTGTCTCATGACCTTGAAACAAGGACCAAAGGTCATGGCTAGGCCATGACGAAATGACCATACCAACTTACATAGGCGTAAACATGAAACAAAGAGTTGACGAGAACTTGAACAAGCAATTTGAATCTACTTCACTTAAAAAGGAACCATGAGATATTACAAAGAGAAAATGGTCATACAAGACTTATGAAACTACCCCTAATAACAATCTTCATGTACAAACAAACTTTCCTAAGTTTATTCAAGTATCGGACATGTAACTTTTCGGATCAAAACTTATATCTATATATTTCATCAACTACTACAATAGTAGGGAGCCTCATGTGAGGAGTTCATTATGTAAGCCGTCGAGTTGAGTTGTGGATTTACGAGTTAAAGTGTCCTGGCTCCTCGAACGCTTACTAACATGACTTCTGAATTATGTCGGCCCGAACGGTAGTAAACGATATACAAGACATACATGTTTCATGAATCATTTCTTTCAACGACTTACATTATACATCATACCACATCATGGACTAAGTGCAAGACATACATATATTGGCATGTTTATGTTTCCTTAGACATTATTCCAAACCTAAGTTGCAACAATTATTCTAGGTTGCTCGTAGAAGTTCTTACGGCATATCCATCATTCTCATTATACATCATCCAACTCAAGGTGAGTTCATAGCCCCACTTTCCATTACTTAATTGTTTTACAAACCCTTGGGGGGAATACATGCTATTTTTAACCGAGCACAATGTTTTTAAATTGTATGCTTGCCTGATTGTTTTATTATCACTAAGTACCATCATTGCCAAACCGAGATCCCTTATTATGAACCATTTAATCACTAGAAATAGTGAGCGCGAATATTGTGAATAGGCCTATTGGGATTGACGAATCCCATTTGTATTGAGTAAGTTCAAACAAATGCATTAATATTTGAGATTTAGGTATGTTAGCAAAGTACCTACCGGGATAAATCTGCCGATCGATATTGGTACACATTAACGTTATGGTGTCATAAGCTTAGTGTATAATAACTGTTCCGGGCGTATAATAACGTAGCCTACCTGTTTTGTTTTCCAAACATTGGTGTGAGCCTATAACTCACACTACCAACATATTGTGTTCAAACGATTTAACAAACTCTATGAATATCACTCAACCTTTGTGTTGACCTCTCAAGCATGTATTTCAGGTTCATGACGATCAAGGATGGCACGGAATGGCACGGATACTCAAGAGGGCTATAAATTTTATTATCATTCAAAACTCACTTAATGTGATTTGTAAACATGGAACCAATTGGGACCTCATTTTATAAACTCTGATATTTATATATTTTGAATGATACATCTTTTAAAACGACTCAATTGGAGTTCGTTTTCTATTATTGTGACTATTGTGCCGTCGAGTAACACCCAGTTTGAATTCCGCTGCATCCATGAATTGGGGGTGTTACAGATTGGTACCAGAGCCATGGTTATAGAGAAACGGGTCTAAGTGAGACCTAAACTATAACTACAATCACAAACAAAAACATTTTATAGCCTTCCGCTCTCCGTGTCTTCCATCCTCCAGACGATTATGGACTTAGTAAGCATGTTATAATACACAAACATATTAGTATATTCATATATACCCATTTTGAGCATTTCCCCGTAGACATTTTTGTGCTACACAAACATAATTGCATATTGATATATGTACCCTTAACATAATTGAGCATTTCCCCGTAAGCATTTTATGCTACATGAACACATATAAGTATATTGATATATACACACTAAGCATTTTATGTTACATGAACACATATAAGTATATTGATATATACACACTAAGCATTTTATGCTACATGAACACATATAAGTATATTGATATATACACACTAAGCATTTTATGCTACATGAACACATATAAGTATATTGATATATACACACTAGGCATTTTATGCTACAAGAACATATTAGTATATTGATATATAAACTCGGTTTATTTTTAATCATTTATCTAAACAATGGGCTAAACATATCTGTGTATGCCTATTCTAAGGCATTTCGGCACAGCCACACTCTCCCAATCATGTTCCTACTCCAATATTATATGTCCAAGACATTGTAACTGATTGCAATGGTCTTTCCTATTTTCCAAGACATTGTGAGATACAATGGTCTCATTCATTTTCCAAGACATTGTGAGATACAATGGTCTCATTCATTTTTCAAGACATTGTGAGATACAATGGCCTCATTCATTTTCCAAGACATTGTGAGATACAATGGTCTCATTCATTTTCCAAGACATTGTATGATACAATGGTCTTAATCATTTCTCAAATGTTTTGAGTCACACAATGACCTAACCTATTTCCCAGACATTGTGAATTGCACAATGGTCTAACCTACTTCCGAGACATTGTGTTTTGTGCAAATGGTCTCTAGAATTATTCCATCACATCATCAATATCATTTCTTATGATATCAAAAACCCATCACAATCTATCGATTTCAAAACAAGAAATATGAGATTTCTAAAGGACAAACTAAATCATCATCGACAAAAGCTGAACTTTCTCTACATTCATCAAAGTTTTCTTATGAAACCTTCATTATTAAAAGTTCGTGATCCTGGCCAAGTATGTTCTATTTTAGAACTACTTAAAACTTCCTTTCCATACGTATCTACCCTTACTACCTTCTATGCAATGGAATATGAAAACATACGTTACAAGTCTTGTATGGACGGGACTTGCAACTTAAGGGTTTGACATCGCCTTTGTTTAGTGGACAGTTTCCCGAAAGCAACGGACATATCAAAAGTATACCTAGTTTAGGTATTTGAAAATTTTATCGAACCTTGGCTAAATATAGACTAGTCACCTATATTTAACCTAGGGACAGTGGAATATAGTCTGACTAACTATATTCGACTTAGAATTTTCAAATACTGAGAATAGTTGTACTAGGGTTATGTTTAGATTGATTTCCTACATGAACACAATAAACCACCAGAATACATTAAAACAATCTAGAGACACGATAGTGTCTTACCACTCAACAAGATCTTAACACCTTATTTGTACTACCTAATTTCATTCTTGAAAATTTTCATTTATGAGATAATCCGAACTACTATCTTGGGATATTTATCAATTATTCTCTTCATCCTGTAGAAGTACTATCCTGTTTAGGTCCTAAGGATACCATCCCGTCATAAACCTTTAAAATTTCTTAAAATTTTAAAGCAAACTCAACATCTATACCTAAGAGTATTAATGTTAAGCATACACTACACACTTTTGTTCATCAACATATCACATCATTATCTTCGCAACCGTTACAAACACAAGCTCATTAACAGATCTTGATGCACTTTTAAAGCTCAAATCATCCTTAGTTACACCACAAGTACCCTCATCAGCTTTACAAGATTGAATATTCATCTTGTACTTTTGGAACACCAGTATCATCTCGTAATACACTACCTTGTAACTCGCCGGCTAAGTATGAATGTTGTGTCGGGAATTCTTGAGTAGGATGATTTATAATGTCCTTATTTGAATGGATTGGGATGCCTTTTCATTTAAATAAAGAAATTATAAATCATCGAACCATAAGTTTATATTCCTTTAGTTACATTGTTTGGGATGCCTCTCTATGTAAATAAAGAATTATAAACAAGTGGGCTTATTTATATCCGAAATAACATAAGTATGAAGTCAACCTACATTACATTGCTCGGGTATGGCTTGATACCTACATTACATTGCTCGGGTATGGCATGATACCTACATTACATTGCTCGGGTATGGCATGATACCTGCATTATATTCGCCACAAGAAATCCTATCTTTTCACCGACATCGCTTCAAACCATGACATAAACACTAGGTACAACAACAGATTACCTACTATGCTATGATTGCAACTACTATCCCAATTTCCATTGATATTCCACTACTATATCAATTTCCATTTATTGGATTCCTATGTAAATTACTATTGTTGTTCAACTGTTATATCAATTGCTATTGATACTTGACAACTATATCAATTTCCATTTTGATATTTAACTATATCAATTTCTGTACAACTACTATATCAATTTCTATTAATAATCGACTGCTATATCAATTTTCTTTGATATTCGACTATTATATGGATCTCTACTGATATTCAACCATGTTATCAATCTCTATTGACACACCATATTCTGAGACAAATCAAACTACATCACTAGTAATTCCAGACTTTGGTCCTCATAAGTAACCACACATCTTTATCGACACCACTCCAACATATGACACACAAAGAACTTCGGGACGAAGTTCCCCGTAAGGGGTAGAGACTGTAACAATTCGCATTTTCAGGTTAATTAATTTTTCCCGGAAAATTTCACTATTCACTTTTACTATTCATTTTCCCCGAAACTTTCCCGAAAGTTGATTTTTATTTGATATTCTCGAGTGATAAATCATTTCCATGGCAAATTAAATGTTTGACATTCGTCAGATCATTTTCGTGAAAGTTATTAAGGAATTACACGACATTACACGTTTTAGGGTAAAACGTCATTCAGAAATTCTACGCACAACGAAATTCGATCCCGTCAGGTGACCCCACATCGGAAAAATGTTTGACACACTCATGATTTATTTGAGAATTAATCGTGACTGAGAAAAACATGACCAAAGACTTCCCGGTAGGTCACCCAAGCATGTACTACTCTCGCATGAGCACGCTTAACCGTATGGGCGATTAACCGTTAGACCACAAAACGCGTTTCTAAGACGATTTGAGTTTTCAACTTATTAGAAAAAGTCAACATATTTTTTCCCTCCTCCATTAACAAAAAATCATTCCTTGATTTTATAAGTCATTTCGTGATTTTTAGGCTTACAGTTTGATGTCTAAAAGACATTTAATACCAACCAACACTAGACTGAGCCTAGTCTAGACATTATAAGTCATTTTAAATCATTTTTATCACATTAGAAAAGTAACATTTTACTTTTCTCAATTTTACGCAATATTCGTACGTTTTACGTATTACGCGTTTTAGACCCGTGTTTCCAGTTTTTAGCAGGGTTTTACCACCCAAATGGAACCTACCACTCATTTTATATTTTATTATGGAGTATTTTGACAAGTTTAATCATTCCTCCAAGTTTCGTATTTTTACGATACCCGGTTTTACGTTTTGTGACGTAACAACTTACGGTTTGCATTTTACGGAGTCAAAACATACTAGATATCTTGGATAATATCACAAAAAGCCCAACACTTCCTCCCCAAGCATATGAACCACCACTAGGAGGGGGGATTCACACTATGTGGCTCAATCTTATGCATTGAACCCTTAGATTTCATCCATGTGTTAACCTTGGCCTCCAAGGGTTGACAAGCCAACATTTCTAACCTCCTCCAAGCCATATAAATACCCCCCTCCCTCTCCTTGGCCGTCCACCATAACCACACACCAAACCCATCTCATTTGTTCATTCTCTTCCAAGTTTCATGCAAGATTCAAGTGCTAGTTCAAGGTAGAAACCCTAGATAGGTTATCATTCATCAAACACTTCCATAACCTCATGAACTTTGGTGATTTCTCTTGAGTTTGAATCCACTCAATTCACCTCAACCTTCATCATCCATCTTTCAAGATTACAAGGGTAGAAAGATTGCATGAAGTGAAGTGGGTTGAAGCAAGTCTATCAAAGTCCTTTTCCTTACATGTTACTTCCTTTCATCTTTGAAAGCCAAAAGTTGTAAGCCAAACCCTAACATGATTCTTGTTAAATAATCATGTTCATGTTATTTACATGTTATTCTTGCTATATTATGTCTTGTAGTTATGTCCATGATGTATAAAAGTGAGCAAAACAAGTTATTGTTATTGATTGTTACAAACAAGTTACTAAAACAAGTAAACTAGTGACTTTCTTGGTAAGACCTGATCAAAATGGTAAAAATATGATGTTGGATCATTACATATTACAGTAGAGGACTTAACAAGGAAATCATAGCAATTTGAACCACCTAAAACGAGTATACGAGTCAAAAGTTACGCCCATTTGAAGTTACCAAAACTTTGCGGCAAACTGCCAAATACCATTCTGATCAAATTTGGGTTTTGAAAGTCCCACTTTTGTTCCGATTCATCAAAAAGTTAAAACACGAAAGTTGTCCGGAACGACGTTTTCGTTCAGGAACAAAGAAGCTCGAGACCTAAAAACACTTTCCGAGTGATAAAATTCTTCAAATACTAAACAGCCCATTTTTAGGCAAAAGTCACAAGATTATGGTTATACTTTGAAAGGAACAAGAGGTCTTATGACCTATAATCAAGACCACAACCATGGCTAGAGCCAAGGTTGTGTCTCATGACCTTGAAACAAGGACCAAAGGTCATGGCTAGGCCATGACGAAATGACCATACCAACTTACATAGGCGTAAACATGAAACAAAGAGTTGACGAGAACTTGAACAAGCAATTTGAATCTACTTCACTTAAAAAGGAACCATGAGATATTACAAAGAGAAAATGGTCATACAAGACTTATGAAACTACCCCTAATAACAATCTTCATGTACAAATAAACTTTCCTAAGTTTATTCAAGTATCGGACATGTAACTTTTCGGATCAAAACTTATATCTATATATTTCATCAACTACTACAATAGTAGGGAGCCTCATGTGAGGAGTTCATTATGTAAGCCATCGAGTTGAGTTGTGGATTTACGAGTTAAAGTGTCCTGGCTCCTCGAACGCTTACTAACATGACTTCTGAATTATGTCGGCCCGAACGGTAGTAAACGATATACAAGACATACATGTTTCATGAATCATTTCTTTCAACGACTTACATTATACATCATACCACATCATGGACTAAGTGCAAGACATACATATATTGGCATGTTTATGTTTCCTTAGACATTATTCCAAACCTAAGTTGCAACAATTATTCTAGGTTGCTCGTAGAAGTTCTTACGGCATATCCATCATTCTCATTATACATCATCCAACTCAAGGTGAGTTCATAGCCCCACTTTCCATTACTTAATTGTTTTACAAACCCTTGGGGGGAATACATGCTATTTTTAACCGAGCACAATGTTTTTAAATTGTATGCTTGCCTGATTGTTTTATTATCACTAAGTACCATCATTGCCAAACCGAGATCCCTTATTATGAACCATTTAATCACTAGAAATAGTGAGCGCGAATATTGTGAATAGGCCTATTGGGATTGACGAATCCCATTTGTATTGAGTAAGTTCAAACAAATGCATTAATATTTGAGATTTAGGTATGTTAGCAAAGTACCTACCGGGATAAATCTGCCGATCGATATTGGTACACGTTAACGTTATGGTGTCATAAGCTTAGTGTATAATAACTGTTCCGGGCGTATAATAACGTAGCCTACCTGTTTTGTTTTCCAAACATTGGTGTGAGCCTATAACTCACACTACCAACATATTGTGTTCAAATGATTTAACAAACTCTATGAATATCACTCAACCTTTGTGTTGACCTCTCAAGCATGTATTTCAGGTTCATGACGATCAAGGATGGCACGGAAT
Source organism: Artemisia argyi (assembly GCA_030686995.1). Taxonomy (NCBI): domain Eukaryota; kingdom Viridiplantae; phylum Streptophyta; class Magnoliopsida; order Asterales; family Asteraceae; genus Artemisia; species Artemisia argyi. The sequence goes on along the minus strand of CM060684.1, from coordinate 33,052,617 downwards.
GGCACGGATACTCAAGAGGGCTATAAATTTTATTATCATTCAAAACTCACTTAATGTGATTTGTAAACATGGAACCAATTGGGACCTCATTTTATAAACTCTGATATTTATATATTTTGAATGATACATCTTTTAAAACGACTCAATTGGAGTTCGTTTTCTATTATTGTGACTATTGTGCCGTCGAGTAACACCCAGTTTGAATTCCGCTGCATCCATGAATTGGGGGTGTTACACTTTCTTCTTCTAAGGAAAAAGAGCCACATACATCGATAAATCGATTGCGTAAGCCAAAACTAAACAAACACCACATAGCACGTAATTGATTACTTAATATTGAAGTTTTCCCCAATTCGACATCTATTAATAAATTTACATGTTTCGATATAACTTAACAATTAATTCATATATCCAATTTAAACCATTTAAATTATCACACAATAAAATCCATGCAAACATGCACTTTTCACGGATTATGCTTAACAATTAACATATTGTACCAAGATCGTTTACTAAAACGCATAACCAATTACATGACATCCTAGGGTTTCTAATCATATTAAAAATCAAAACCAAAACCCTAAAACTCTAATAAGTAAAATCGACCCAATTAAAAAAATTAGGGTTAGGAAACGAAAAACCCTAAAAACATGTAATTAAACGAATCAAGATTCAATTTTTATGCGTTTCGATAATTAATTACACATTATAACCGCTCTAGATGCCACTGTTTGAATTATAATATCATGGCAATCATATAAAATAAACCAAACACATCAAGAGAGCATATGCGAAAGCGTTATAACAAGATCATATAACATGTAATTAATTAATCAATAATAAATAGTAAAGTACCTTTGTGATTCTAGCCCGAACAAGAATCAATTGCAATCTTCAAATCAAGAACCCTAATTAGGGTTTATGTGGATTATAAGAATTACCCCTTACCTCTTTTGTAATTCAATCCAAGAATCAAACAAGAGTGTGTTTGAATCGTGTTCTTGTACACACGTACTAATTCAAGTAAAAGTTTATGCAAGTAAATAAAACACAAAACTTTTTAGCTTTAAGAAAATCGAATCCCTACGAAAGGGATTGAGTTGGATCGATTTTAAGACAAGAGGAGAGAAAGAAAACACCTAGAATGTGTGTACAAGTTATGAGAAAACAATAACCCATGAGGGTGTTTATATACTAGTGAATACTTGGAGCTCAAGGCACAAAGGAGGTGGAGAAACCTCCTTGGCCGATCGGTTTTGGCATCCCCAAGGGATTCCAGAACCTTCTCTTGTTTCCAATTATTCACAAGTATTACTTTCCTAATCTTTGTCTAACAGTCGTTAGTCATTCTCCGTTAAATACTAACGGTCGTTACTAGTTTTGTGTTTATTAATAATTATATATAACATTTATAAATAATTATTCTTTTACTCTTCATACATAAAGTGTGCAATCCCACGATCTTGAGTTCGATCCTAACATACGACTACTAAAATAATGTCCATAATCTAACAACTTCATACAATCATACGAGTACTTTAGCTAGGTACTTACTAGCATGTTATATGACTGTATGAGTCGTCACATGAACTCTAGCTATATGAGAATTACTGAATTAGTATAATGTTTTGATCGATTTGACATAATTTGAGTCGTGAGTTACTCGAATTTCAGCTATATTACTCAGCCAGTATATCTCTAGTTACATTTACTTTACGGAGCAACATAATATGTTTTAAGATAAAGTGTACAAAGTTGTGACTGAATCACTGCAAGTGTCATATATATGTTTGATACTATTTTTGTACAATTTACGTGGATACGTCATTCCTCATGTTTTAATGCTCGCTGAAACACTTGATGCGACCTCGTCGTTTACGGATATTTTATCACAAAATTCAGGTACGTATAGCAGTGATCCTTCAAATAAGTTTGTTTATCAAGTAGTACATCTATCCTAAAATATAAGTCTATTTTGAGTTTTAATTTGAATATAACTTGGACATTAAATATTTTTATTTGTGTTATATAATAATTGATAAAAATTATATTAACAAAAAATACATTTAAAATACAATATATTAATATATTTTACCTCATTTAAAATTAAAATTGAATTAAAAAAGTCAAACTGCATTTATATTTTGAGACGGATGGAGTTTTTATAAACAAACTCGCATGGATGGCGAGACATTAAATTAAGGAAATTAAACAAACTCGCATGGTCGGTGGCGTTGAATGAAAATAGAATCTGAACAAAATAATACTAAAAGCTTTTGCGGCAGAGAGTAGAAATTTGAGCGGTAAAGCATAAAATTATACTTTAATTTATAAACCGCTAAAGTTCCAAAAAAAAAAAAAAATTATAAACCTCTAGAAACTTTATTCCTCCTTTCTACGTTGGATCCCGTAGTACACAAACCATATTTTTATATTCACATCTCTTGTCTTCGTATCATTATTCACTAGTTATAATACATGTGCACGCACAGAGTTTTTAAAATTTCGTTTTAATTATGTATTATTATCGATTAAGAAAAAAACCACTTAACATGTTTTAAATAGTTTTACTTGGTGGACTAAAATAAAAAATCATATGTATATATTATAACCTGACTATTATTTTAGGAGAATGCTTTTGGATTAAAAATTATATTTTATTATTCAAGCAAAATCACTTGATGATACTTGACTTGCATGAGATGTTAGTGATATATGCTTTTAGTTTTGCAAACCTGTGCTATCAATTTACGATGTTTTTTGTAATTGTGGTATTTCTTTTACTTATATTTTCGTTAAAATATGTAGCATATTTAGATAGCTTTGAATATTGATTTATTTCTTTAACTATGAATAATCATCATATCATTTTTACTAATGTACCTTTTTGTTTGAAAAGTTGTATTTTCATAAGTTTGTGTTATTTACTTCTCATGTTTGATCATAAAATTACCAAATTATCATAGATGCTTACACTATAGCTTTTTTATTACATAAAGAAAAACAAAAAAAGATGTAACGGGTATAACTCAAATTTAATCTTACGTTTATTTATAATGTATAAGAATAATTTTTCTCTGAGCCCGAACTATATAAGGAAATTATTATTACTTTAATAAGTAAATTATAAATGCATGAAAAAAATGACAAATAGTATATTTGCAAGACTTTTAGGATTGTTCGAACCTTTACCGACCTTTCACTTTAATGCAACTTTTTTCACAATTGGCCTAAATCATCAAGGTAAAAGACATCCATATTTTAGACCGTTGATTGACACTCATAGTGTTATCAATTACAGCAAACACCTGCTAAGTTTCATTAAGTCATTCAAAGACAAATTATACTCCGAAAAAAATTCCTACCATAAAATTTCTCATATAGGCACTAAAACACATCTTTGGTACATTAAAATACATTCATGTATTATCTAAATTATCAACTCAACTACATTATACTTTCATACCTTAGGCATATAAAATTCTTCCACGACAATCATGTGTTTATACTTAATCCTCCTCTAAAAAACGCATACAACAAATTGCATTACACTTTAGTGTGTGCGATAAGATAATAAAACTGCAAAAACCACTAACATGTTGCATTATAGTGAGGATAACAACAAAGTTAGTCATAAAATCAAATAAGAAAACTTCATATTAGAACTAAAGGGGTGTTTGATTATGCTTATTAAAGGTGCTTATTGGCTTATTCAATTACCATAACACAATAAGTGTATGATAAAGCTATAAGTTTTTTTTAGAAGCTTAGTGAAAAACCCCTGAACTCACAACTAATTCTATTATAACTTAGTGTATTTATAGTAAAAACACAAATATTAAGTGTAAAATTTTTCAATAAAACATAAAAAAGAGTTACTAAAAGTTGGTATGCATAACAAAAAAAGTTAAACAATAAAAAAGGTTACTAAATACTATCAGCTAGATAAGGCATAAGCCAAAGTTCTGTTGAGGTCTCTTTCGGATTCTATTCAGAAACAAAAAGAGGTTTTGTTGGGTCACTGAATTCCCCAAATCTTCAAACAAGGATTTGAACGTAAAATCCCCTAAGTGTAAACAAGTCACTGAGTGAACAGTAACTCAATGAGTCACCTTCAGGATGCTAAGACCGAGCCTAAGAAGAAAGGTTCTCCATTCAGTGAGGCGGAACTCAGTGAAGTATGATCTAAGCCAAGAAGAAGGTGATGGGTTCAGTAAGGATGACAATAACTCACTGAACCCCATGACTCCTCAACAACTTAATCGTACTGAAGACTGATGACATGAAGACTGAAGTTTTGGCGGGACTGGGCGGGAAAGTCTGAGCTGCTTTATTAAAGTGTTTTATCACTTTAATGTCAAACTTTCCCCAAATGGTTAAAACCAGTCTGTCATCAGAAAGTGCCTTTTGGACCTAACTCAATGAAGGTTCCTTGCCAGAAGAATAATATCTTTCAAGATATTGTTAAGGAAGCTTTAGGACCAATGTATATTTAGTTGTTCTATACTTGTGTATAAATAGGAAGCAAATGTGAGGAGTAAAAGTTGACAAGTTTGTGCAATTAATACAAAGCATTCACAAACCATTTTACTCCTCCAAAGAACAACGCAAGCCCCTGAGATAGCTCAGTGGGTAATTTAAGTTGTCACTCAACATAGTTTGAGTTTAGTGAGGAGTCCATACAATACTAGTCGTTTCAACCCCAAGTGTTATTCCGCAAACACTTGGGTACGATTCTTTGTGATTAACTTCTAATAAAGAATTAAACGTTGGAAAATATTGTCTCTTATCTTTACGTTACTTTATTGTTAATCATTTTCATACATTTGTGTTCATGTCATATAACTTGGTTACTTTAGCTTTTTAGTTACTGATAACCAAGTCAAAGGGACCAACAAGTGGTATCAGAGCCTCTGATTTGTAAAACTTATACCTGTTTTCAAAACCTAAGAGTGCTCAAGTTTTTAAAATCAAGATCCCACTATGACTGACATAGATGTTCCCCAGCTTGTTGATAAAAAGGGTGGAAGTTATTCAGCAACTGCCCCTCGACTTGAAGCTGGCAAATTTAATAAGTGGAAAAAGCGAATGCTTTGCTACTTAACTGGGATGGAACCTTATTACATCAAATTGATTAATGAGGGCCCATATGTCCCAACAACTGCCCAAGGTTTAATTAAATCTGAAGCTCAGTGGACCCCAGATGAAAGGAGGGTGGTCAATCAAGACCAGCGCCTGAAAAGCATCATTATATCATGCCTTCCTGATGATATAATGGAATCAGTGCCCACTGCCCAGCAGACATGGACTGACCTGGTTCATAGCTATGAAGGGCCTTCTGATACCAAAGAGAATAGAATCATGGACCTGAAGCTTGAATTCAATACCTTCAGGGCCAAGGATTCTGAAAGTCTCTCTGAGACTTATACTCGGTATAAGACCCTCCTGAATGAGCTGACCAATGATGGTGTTATACAGTCAAAACATGAAATCAATGTTGGTTTTGTCAATAGTCTCCCTGAGAAGTGGTTAAACATCTCTCAGGGATTGAGAAATGCAAACCACATTCAGAACCTTGAGCTCCCTGCCATCTATGGGAAGTTTGTCTATGAAGACAATCTTATCACCAGGAGATACCCTGGTAAAGCTCACGAGACCAAAGAGGCCTTGACAATTACACCCATATCAACTGCTTTCTATTCAAAAGGTGTTGTGCAGGATTTTCAGGATGGATCTGATGATGAGGTTGACCAAAGAACCAGTGAGGAGTATCTTAATGATCTTCAAATTGAATTTCATGAAAGAGCACTCCTTGCTAATTCAAAAAGGTTTTTTAAGAAAAACAAATTTCCTTCTAAAGCAAATGACAATACTGAATGCTTTAAATGTGGCAAAATGGGGCATTTTGCTAAAGATTGTTTTTCAAAAACAACCTCAGAACCATCTTTCAAATTTTCAGGAAATAACTCTTTTTCAGGCCCCAGCAAATTTCAACCAAAAATGCTTCAGTCTAGTCAAAGATTTGAAAAAGTCCCTCAAATTGACTTTGAAGCAAAGTACAGAAAGGCAAAAGCTAAGCTTGCCCTTCTTGAATCATCCTCAACAGTCTCTCAGCCTCCTCAGGCTCCAAAGCCTACTCAAGCCAAGAACAAAGGGCTTGTTGCTGAAACATATGACTGGGATGAGGTTGAAGTGTCCTCGGATGATGATGAAGTTCACATCAGTGCCCTGATGGCTCTGTCAGAAGACAACAAACTTGCTGTGGGGAAGAGTCATGCAAGAAATGGTGAATGGGTCAACATCACAATGAGGAAGGTAAATCTTTTACTTTCTATGGATGATAATGATGATTTGAAATCTTACTTAGACTATATTAATGTTGATATTAAGTATGTTGAAGAGCAAAGACTTAATTTGTTTTCAAAATTTAACAAACTGAGCTTTGAATTAAATCATTGTAGAGATGAATTACTTGCCTTAAAACAAGCCAAGCTTGAAAGTGTCACACTTTAAATTCAAAACTCTGAACTTGTAAAACAAAATCAAGCTCTTCAGGAAGAACTTAAGAAAGAAAAGGAAATTATTTAGAAATGGACTCAGAAAAACCCCAAACTTTATGAAACACTGAGTCTCTCACCCAGCCCCAATAAGGCTGGTCTGGGTGATGATCAACTCACTGAAGTTTCTGGGGAGAGTAGCCATTCTACAACTTTTCTATTAACCAACATACTCTCTAGCAAAGAACTAGCTCCCAAACCCAGTGATTGGATTGAAAGAAACAATCCTGATAGTAAATTGCCAAATTTTAACACTGGAAGAATTCTGGAGCCTGAAAGTCAGGCTATAAAGGAGCTGCTAGGAGTCACTGATGAACTTAGTCCTACTGAGTCCATCACCGAGTCTAAGTCCGATTCACCACTCCCTCCACTGAAACAACTTCAGGGAGCAGAACCCAATTCTGACCTTGCACCATTAGTCTTTCAACCACATTCTCCTAAAGAGAAATCAGGGTTAGGAAGGAGTATACAGAAAAGACCTACTCCTGCACCCACTGAACACCAAAAACCTTCAGTAACTACTGAAGTGAAGCCTGAAAGCACTGATTCAAAGGTTGATCAGCTTGCTGAATTGTCAGGATGCTGAGTGAGAAAATTGAGTCTAATGAGAAAAACTCTGACTCTAAATCTACAAAGCCCTCAGTATCCTCAGGTTCTTCCAAACCAAAAACCACACCCAGACCCTCAGGGAGATGTGAACTGTGCAATTATCCAAATCACAGCACTGATAAATGCTACAGAGTCATGTTTTGTATGATATGCAAACAAGAAGACCACAGAACTTGTGATCACATCCCCCACACTGCCTCTTAAAAGGCAAGGGGTCAATACAAAACCCAAGGCTATCAGTATGCCACACCTTCCAAACAAAGACTGAAGGCTAAACCTTTCTCACCATGTCCTCACTGTGGTTTCAATGATCATCTTCCTGATGATTGTATGATGAAAGAATGTTGTGACATCTGTGGAGATCCCTCCCATGAAACCAGGGGGCATGACAAAGTGATTCAGTCTAGAAGGAAAAACCAAACCAACACTTCTCAGTCACCTGAGGCATCAACCTCCACAAAATGTAAAACATGTGGAAGCTCAGGTCACACAACTTCAGACCATGATTCACTAACTGAGTTCAAAAAGTCCCTGAGGACTAAGCCCACTAGAAGGTGGGTCAACAAGCAAAACTAACCCAGTTTACTGTTTGTGCAGAAACACATCAAGGATCCTACCTGACATCTAGACAGTGGATGCTCCAGAAGTATGACTGGTGTGAAAAGTTTTCTGCACAAATATGTGGAAGAACCTGGACCCAAAGTGGTATTTGGTGATAACTCATCAGCTCCCACTGAAGGTTATGGTTCAGTAGACTGCAATGGTATAGTTTTTACAAGAATAGCTTATGTTAATGGTCTGAAGTATAACCTGATAAGTGTTTCCCAACTATGTGATGCCAAATACATAGTTCAGTTTGATGACAAGAGAGGGACCATCTTTAATGCCAATAAGGAAGTTGTGTTGATTGCCCCCAGGAGGGATGATGTATATGTCCTTGACATGTCATCCCTGACTCAAAATGGTACTTGCCTATTCTCAAAGGCAAGTGAGACAATCAACTGGCAATGGCATAGGAGACTCTCTCATCTCAATTTCAAGAGCATCAACAACCTGGCCAAACAGAACAAAGTTCTGGGCCTTCCATCCCTGGTGTATACCAAAGACAAGCCTTGTTCTGCTTGTGAAAAAGGAAAACACCACAGGGCATCATTCAAAACCAAACAAACCTTTTCCATCAGAAGCTGCCTACATCTTCTTCATATGGACCTTTTTGGACCTGTCAGTCCAATGTCCATTCACCATGAGAAGTATACTCTGGTCATAGTGGATGAATACTCAAGATATACTTGGGTTTACTTCCTGACCAAAAAGAGTCAGGCAGCTGAAACAATCATGTCATTTGTCAGGAACATTGAAAATCAAAATGATGTCAAAGTTAAACAGATCAGGACTGACAATGGCACTGAATTCAAAAACCAAGACCTTGAGTGTTTTTGTGATGAGAAAGGAATTTCTCAAAATTTCACTTCTCCCTATACTCCTGAACAAAATGGAGTAGCTGAAAGGAGAAATAGAACACTCATTGAGGCAGCAAGAACAATGCTGAATGGCTCAGTCCTCTCAAAACATTTTTGGACTGAGGCAGTTAAAACAGCCTGCTACACTCAAAACAGGTCAATCATTGTGAAAAGGTATAACAAGACTCCTTATGAGATATTCAAAGTGATGAGGCGAAAAATGATCCGTTTTTAGGGGGTCATTTAAGCCCGAATCCGAATTTATTTGATCAAATATTGCCCTAAATCGTTCCTTTTGTGATTTTAGGTGTTTGGAGAGTGAATTTTGGAAAAGAAGCCATTTTGGACGTTTTTGGAGCATAAAAGTGAAGAAAACGGCAAAGTACCAAATTTCCATGCTGAAGATACAAGGTGACGGCGTCAAGAGTAATATCTTGACGGCGTCAGACATGAAGATTAAAAGACCGTAGGTGGTGACGGCGTCAAACTCCTTCATGACGGCGTCAAAGTGGCAAGAATAAAATACCGTGGTCGGTGACGGCGTCACATAGGCCGTCATAAGTAGATCAAGGCCGTCCGAGGAAGTATATGGCGGCGAGGTGACGGCGTCACAAGTAACTCTTGACGCCGTCAGCCTACTTTTCCTATATATAGTTTTCTAGTTTTTTCATTAAAGAGAGAGAAGTTTTGGTGAAACCCTAAAGACGATTTTGGTGTATCTTTTACAGGTTTTTCAAGGGTTCCAAACCCTTGAGACCTTGCATTGTAATTGAGATAAGTGTTCTTCCAATTCAATCAATATGTCTATGTGTTGGTTGTTTATATCTTGTTCTTGTCTCAATTCTACTATGCTAGGCTAGATCTCTTTTGTGTTTGCTTAGATCTAATAAAACCTAGATGTTGATTATGTGTTGATTACTTGTCTATTCTTGTTTTGGATGAATGATATTATATGTTAGGCTTAAGAAAACTGGCAGATCTCCAAATGGTAACATGCTTGAACGTCTTAAGAAACATGAACCGAGGCGTACTAGGTCTTTATTGGTTGTATTTAATGCATGAGCCACTGTTTACAATCCCTATAGTTGTGCTGGGTCATGGTGTAGGAGGAGATAAGAGCTCATAGAGTTGGGGAGTTATGTATGCCACCCCACGAATGGTATTAAGGAATACAATCCGTCATCCATACAAGTGTAACAAGTAATTAACGTGTAAAAGATATCTAGGGAGTAGTGAAGTCTAAGTAAACACAATTTCTCCAATTACTGCTCACAACCTTAGTATAACTAGTTTATTTTCATTTTTAGTATTTTATTTTGATTGCATCTTAGTTTTGGGTTAGTTGAATAGCAACTAATTTCGCCCACTCCTCCAAAACCCGAGATTTTACTTGCTTTTATAAAAATATAAAAATACAAAAATAATCATCTCTCACCTTTAGAACTATTAATTAGGTTTTCTAATCCTAGCGACACTATTCCTAAGCTGAACGATCAATCCCCCGGTACTTGTCACTATACTATACTACAACGATCAGGTACACTGCCTGGTGGGGGTTGTAAGCTTCTCGAGATCCCTCGAGAGGTAAAGCAAGGTGCGATTCCCACGCATCAAGTTTTTGGCGCCGCAGCCCGGGGAATAGTTATTGTCTAGGTTGGGATTTCTTTTTATTAGGCCTACTTGCTAGATTCCTTTCTAGTAAGATTTTTATTTTTTATTTTTATTTTTAGGTCTTCTTTAGTCTATCTTATTTCTTCGTGCCTTTGTTCGTAACTCTTTACCATCTGACATCATGGAAGGTGGTAACATCTTTGAACCCATCATCCCACCACAACAAAACCCACCATTGGAACCCCTTAGGCTTCGAACCTTAGGAGAGTATTCCCGACCTAGCCACCAAGGCTACCGAAACACCATTGAGCTCACCGGAGACAATGTGACCCCCTTGCGATCCGACACCATCCGGTTGGTGCAAAGCGGATGTGCATTCCATGGACTTCGTTCCGAAGATCCAAACCAACACCTTAAGGACTTCCTCAAAATCGTAGATTCCATAGACCTAGGTGTTGAAACTAGAGAGACTACCCGTTTACGCCTATTCCAATTCTCTCTACGGGATCAAGCTAGTCAATGGCTTGAGCGTTTACCCGCGGGATCCATCACCACATGGGATGATCTCACCACTCGTTTCCTTGCTCAATTTTTCCCACCGGGGAGAACTACTAAGCTTAGGAATGACATCTTGATGTTCCAACAACGACAAAATGAATCTCTTTATGAAGCATGGACTCGTTTCAAGGACTTACTCCAAAAAGTCCCTCATCATGGCATAGATCTTTGGCTCCAAGTCCAAATCTTCTATGACCATATCGACATCTCCACGAGGCGAACCATTGACCAATCGGCCGGTGGTAAGCTACGTGATCTTAGTGCGGAACAATCATGGGAACTCATAGAAGATCTTGCTCTCTATGACAATGAAAGTTGGAATGATCCCCGTGATTTGAACAAAACGGTCAAGGCAATATCTTTGCCTTCGAACAATTCAAGCACTCCCGACCGTAGGATCATGGAATTTGAGGACCAAGTCAAGTTTCTCATGAAATCTTACGAAGCTCCGAAACATTCAAGCCAAGTGAACAAAATCACTTCTTCATGCGAATTATGTAGTGGTCCCCATGACACTCATGATTGTGTGGAACTCCCCGGAACAGCTTTTGCGGACTACGCATCCACGCGTACCGACGAAGCGGGAGATAAGTGGTACACTTTCAAGCCCGAGCCAAACACATACGGTGATTCATACAACCCCTCATGGAAAAATCACCCAAACCTTAGGTGGAAGCAAAATCAACCCAATTCTTCCAATCCGCCTAATCGTTACCAATCAAACGGTCCACCATCCAACCGTACTTTCAACAACAATCCTTCTAACAACTATGGTAGTACCAACAATCTTGAAGGATTGATGTCGAAATTCATGACATCTCAAGAAGCCCGCATAGCTAGGTTCGAAACCGAATTCAACCAACAACAAACGGAGATGACCAATAAGATCGACAACTTGTTGAAAGCCCTCAACAACCAAACATTAACCACACCTAGGAAGGACATTAGGGACACCAATAGTGGAATCCAAATTAAGGACCCCTCATCATCCAAACATGTCCACTTTGTCAATGTTGTCACCATTAAGCCGATAGATAGGGAGATAGAAGAGAGTGACAAGGATGAAGTTAGAGTTGAAGCCAATAGTGAGGATGAGAATAGGGAAGTTGAGGTTACCAAGGATGAGGAATTGGGGGAGATAGAACCTATAGAGAAATACTTTGATAAGTTGCCAACCAAGGAAGAACGGGAATACCATAAGGATTTATTCGATAGTCCCGAGAAAACATATATTTTTGGCGACCCTCAGATCAAAATGGGAGATCCCTCCAACATTAACATCCCATGTAATATAGGGCACATGCATATATGGAAAGCTTACATCGACCTTAGATCCCCCGTGAACATCATGACTAGGACCTATTACAACTGGGTGATGAAGAAGCAACTCAATTTTAGGATGATGCCCGGTAAGAATCTTATAAGTAATTTTGCAGGAAGAGTGAAGGGATTGCATGTGATTATAGGGAATCTCACTTATGAGATCGATTTTATGATAGTTGAGGACACTCGTCCGGTGATTGATGCTGACCTAAGCTAAATAATATTCGGAAAACCATTTGTTGAGGCCACTAAGATGAGTTATGATCCGACTTTAGGGATAGTTAGATTCAAGAAAGATAATGATGAGGTTGCTTATCAAATGCCCTACAAGATCGAACAATACCGCCTTCTCTCTAATTTTGAAAAGGAACATAAGCAAGCGGCTTATTATAGGAATGAGGAGGATAGACGTAGAGGAGTAGAGTATGTTAGAAATAGGATGCTTAGTTTCTACAAAGAATGCTTGTAACTGGGCCCGGAATACAAAACTGGTTTAGAAGACGACCTAGAGAGTGGAACCAATGATGAAGTCACGTAGTAACCCATGACTTTGAGTCTAGCTACAAGACTCGTAAATAAAGAAAAGCGCTTCTTGGGAGGCAACCCATGTTTTGTGTGATTTTATTTGTTTGATTGTTATTTGTTTCCGTATGCATGTTTTATTTTTATTGTTGGTTAATCATGTTTCTCAACTAAAATGTGGAAATACTTTATTATGTTGTTTGGCCTAGTCTTAACTTCAACCTAAAGGTATTTTTGCAAAAGATAAGTGTAAGGGGAAACCCCAAATATATTTTTAAGAAACAAACCGATCATGATTCTCCACAATATTTAATGAACATGTATATTCGTATTTGTTAGAGTCAAATGCTTGTATTGAGTCATAATGAAGTTTTGCAGGATTTTCCAGGAAGTAGGACAAAGTTTTTCCAGAAATTTTCCGAAAACTTAACATAAGAATTTCTGCAGGTCCATTCTGACGGCGTCAGAGTATTGATCTTGACGGCGTCAGGAGTTAAAATCTGGAAATTTTACCGGTTTTGTTTTTCTAACGGAGTCTTATGGTTTTTGTGAATTATTAAGTTTTATAATCTCCAGGAAATCTGCAAACTTCATTCCACAAGCATTATATCTTACTTTGTTTTCTAGGATTTAGTAACTTATATAGGATGCCGCCGATTTTACGCGAGGTTGCCTTGTCTATTGTTGTCAGGATTTACAGGTTATTTATGACAAGAAGATGATTTATATTCTGTAAGGGAAGCTTTGATTGTTCGTTTTCTTGGAGGAAGATTTAACCTGGCCAACCTATAATCCATACCGAGCGAATCAGGGGAGTATTTGATTTCATTCTCTTTACCTCTTAACTTTTACATTCTTTACTTGAACATTGGGGACAATGTTCATCCTAAGTGTAAGGGGAGCGTAAAAAGATGATACCTTACATATGCACTTTCGCTTGAGTTTTTTTTGTTTGATAGTAGATGTGTAATAAAACTATGAGAAATACTTGTTAGTGTAATTTTAGCGCCAAATTTAAAATTTTTTACAACATTTAGGAGTGAAACTTTAGCCATAGCAAGCGTCTCATGGATAGGAGATTGTATGACTAGCACATAACCGTATATTCAGAAAAATTTTCCACCAAAAAATGCGAGGTTCGCCTTTAGATTTGATAGGAAAAGCATTTATTATTGGTGCTTATGAGTGTACCGGTAGCATTTAGATTCTAGAACTTGCGTTAGTGATGCATCCAGAGACCGCTAGTGAGACTACATTCGTGTGGTAGGATTTACTACATGATAAGAGGCATTAGGATCACCCTTGTGTTAAACCCGTATTATAATTACTTGACCATTTAAGTCATATTACTTGGCTAGTTAAGTCAACTAATTTTTCCCACACCCTTAGCGTTGTACTCATTTTTAGTACACGAAACCCCTAGTACACCCCTCCGAGCCTATCTTTTCGTTTCTAACTTTAAGCATTTTACTTAAAGGAAAAATTTGTTACACCCCACTTAAATGTACACCCAAATCGCCTTAGCCTTCCGTGTATGCGCTCATTTTTAGTGCATTATTGTTATTTGTTAAACCCTAAGTTAACTTTCTAATTGATTACATGGTTGCTAAGTCGAGTCATATCATTGTACATATTGTTTTGGGATTATTGGGACTCATGGGTAAGTACTTATTTTATGGAGTAATGGGGAAGAACATAATATATTACCCCCATATGTGCGTTAATCTTAAAAGTGCTCCAAGTGTTTTGATTTTCTTAATTCGAGTCATTAGATTAGTTGATTGTAAAGTATGTAAAGATTCAAGTGTAAGGGGAATTCTCATCCCCTATGATGTATTATTTTGGATGGTAGGGTAAGAGTGTATAAAAAAAAAAAAAAAAAAAAAAAAAAAAAAAAAAAAAAAATCGAAAAAAATTAAGAAAAAGAAAAAAAAAATATAGAAAAAGAAAAAAAAAAAAGAAAAAAACATACGGACTACCATCCCGTTTTTATTCTATGTTTATTTTATGTTTTTGTTATTTTTCATTTATTAGCTTAAGTCGAGTCTAGTCTTGGCTTAGCAACGCCATCTTGTACATGTAATTGACCAAGATTGTTAACTCGCCACCAGTAAAATTTCCTTTATCCAACAAAACCGTGTAATTCATATCCCTATACCTAACGTTACAACCCTTTTAAAAGACCTCTTTGATAGTTTATCCTAGGTGCTTACGCCATGTGGTGGAGGTTTGATCCTTTCCCAAGCCTATGGTAATCTATTTTGCTATGACAGGTAGTGAGAGATATCTTCCATTTCCATAATGTTATATTACTTTATTACACCCGAGAGATGTGAGTATCTAAACACTATTTGTGAGGTGCTTGTGTATGACCTCCGTGCTTGTCTATTGGTCTTTAGTGGAACGATTATTTGTTGTAATTACTTTTATATTAGTGTTAAATGACCCCTAACTTGTCTTTCGAGTAGAATAAAAGCGCATTTGCTTGAGGACAAGCAAATCTCAAGTGTAAGGGTATATGATGAGGCGAAAAATGATCCGTTTTTAGGGGGTCATTTAAGCCCGAATCCGAATTTATTTGATCAAATATTGCCCTAAATCGTTCCTTTTGTGATTTTAGGTGTTTGGAGAGTGAATTCTGGAAAAGAAGCCATTTTGGACGTTTTTGAAGCATAAAAGTGAAGAAAACGGCAAAGTACCAAATTTCCATGCTGAAGATACAAGGTGACGGCGTCAGACATGAAGATTAAAAGACCGTAGGTGGTGACGGCGTCAAAGTGGCAAGAATAAAATACCATGGTCGGTGACGGCGTCACATAGGCCGTCATAAGTAGATCAAGGCCGTCCGAGGAAGTATATGGCGGCGAGGTGACGGCGTCACAAGTAACTCTTGACGCCGTCAGCCTACTTTTCCTATATATAGTTTTCTAGTTTTTTCATTAAAGAGAGAGAAGTTTTGGTGAAACCCTAAAGACGATTTTGGTGTATCTTTTACAGGTTTTTCAAGGGTTCCAAACCCTTGAGACCTTGCATTGTAATTGAGATAAGTGTTCTTCCAATTCAATCAATATGTCTATGTGTTGGTTGTTTATATCTTGTTCTTGTCTCAATTCTACTATGCTAGGCTAGATCTCTTTTGTGTTTGCTTAGATCTAATAAAACCTAGATGTTGATTATGTGTTGATTACTTGTCTATTCTTGTTTTGGATGAATGATATTATATGTTAGGCTTAAGAAAACTGGCAGATCTCCAAATGGTAACATGCTTGAACGTCTTAAGAAACATGAACCGAGGCGTACTAGGTCTTTATTGGTTGTATTTAATGCATGAGCCACTGTTTACAATCCCTATAGTTGTGCTGGGTCATGGTGTAGGAGGAGATAAGAGCTCATAGAGTTGGGGAGTTATGTATGCCACCCCACGAATGGTATTAAGGAATACAATCCGTCATCCATACAAGTGTAACAAGTAATTAACGTGTAAAAGATATCTAGGGAGTAGTGAAGTCTAAGTAAACACAATTTCTCCAATTACTGCTCACAACCTTAGTATAACTAGTTTATTTTCATTTTTAGTATTTTATTTTGATTGCATCTTAGTTTTGGGTTAGTTGAATAGCAACTAATTTCGCCCACTCCTCCAAAACCCGAGATTTTACTTGCTTTTATAAAAATATAAAAATAATCATCTCTCACCTTTAGAACTATTAATTAGGTTTTCTAATCCTAGCGACACTATTCCTAAGCTGAACGATCAATCCCCCGGTACTTGTCACTATACTATACTACAACGATCAGGTACACTGCCTGGTGGGGGTTGTAAGCTTCTCGAGATCCCTCGAGAGGTAAAGCAAGGTGCGATTCCCACGCATCACAAAGGAAGAATTCCTGACACCAGCTACTTTCATGTATTTGGGTGTCCTGTGTTTATACATAACCACAAGGATCACTTAGGTAAATTTGATGCCAAAGCTGATGATGGATACTTCCTGGGATATTCCCTGGTCTCTAAAGCCTTCAGGGTGTTCAACACAAGGAGACAGCAAACTGAGGAAACTTATCACATTACTGTTGATGAGAGCACTGAATCCATCAGGTTCTTAAATTCCTCAGTAGAAGAGATTGGTATTGATGACTCATCAAGATATCCTCCTGATGAGTATCATCCTGAGAACAATCCCTCAACTCAATACCAAGCTGATGCTGATGTCTCCTATTACATCATCCCTCACAACCTACCTCAACCACTTATCAGTGAGTTCATAGAAACTCAGCCCGTCTCAAATGAGACTGACACCACTGAACAAAATGTTCAGGAACCCACAGAACAAATTGTTCCTACAATTGTCACTGAAGTACATACTGATGAGTTACCTCATGTTCCTGAGTCTGAACCTAATCAGGCTCCTACAAGCTCAAATTCCTATCCCAAACCCCAGGATAGCTGGACTAGATCCAAAATCATTGAGCTTGTGAACATCATTGGTGAACCCACTGAAGGCATGCTCACAAGAAGCAAGGCTGCTAAACTCAAGGCTGCCACTGCCAATATATGTCTTTATGCTGACTATCTCTCAGAAAGTGAGCCTAAAAATGTTAAAGAAGCCCTAACTTATGAAAGTTGGGTTCAGGCCATGAGAGATGAATTGGAACAATTTGACAGAAATGATGTCATGACCCTTGTTGTTAAAGAAGCCCCCAGGGTGTTTTAATCATTGGTATGAAATGGGTCTTTAAGAACAAGACTGGTGAGAATGGCACAGTCATCAAAAACAAAGCAAGACTGGTTGCCAAATATTATAATCAACAGGAAGGTATAGACTATGAGGAAACCTTTGCCCCTGTTGCTAGAATGGAAGCCATCAGGATCTTCCTTTCCTATGCAACTTACATGAACTTTAAAGTGTACCAAATGGATGTTAAAAGTGCATTCCTGAATGGTAACATCAAAGAAGATGTTTATGTGCAACAGCCTCCTAGTTTCGAAAGTAGTGAATACCCTAACCATGTCTACAAGCTGAACAAAGCCCTCGATGGACTGAAACAAGCACCCAGGGCATGGTATGAAACTCTTTCAGCCTTCCTGATCCAAAACAAGTTTGTCAGAGGATGAATTGACAACACACTGTTCATCTATAGAACAAAGGATGATGTCATTCTTGTCCAAGTGTATGTTAATGATATCATCTTTGGCTCAACAAGTTACAAACTTTGCAAACAATTTGAAAAACTCATGACCATAAAGTTTGAAATGAGCATGATGGGTGAACTCACATACTTTCTTTAAACAAACTGAAAAAGGAATATCCATTTGCCAAGAGAAATACCTCAGGAACCTACTGAAGAAGTATGAGCTCACTGACTGCTCTTCAGTAAAAACTCCTATGGTTCCTCCAAACAACCTTGGTCCTGATCTCACTGGAAAATCAGTGAATCAAACCCAATACAGAGGAATGATTGGCTCCCTGATGTACTTACTTGCCTCAAGGCCTGATATCCAATTCTCGGTCTGCCTGTGTGCAAGATACCAGGCTGACCCAAAAGAATCACATCTCACTGCTGTCAAGAGAATCATCAGGTACCTGAAGGGTACTCCAAACCTTGGTTTATATTACCCAAAATGTTCAGGATTTGATCTAAAAGGGTACACTGACTCTGACTATGCAGGATGTAACATGGATAGGAAAAGTACTTCAGGATCCTGCCAATTTCTTGGTGGTAAACTTGTGTGTTGGAGTACAAAGAAACAACAATCAGTGGCCATGTCCTCAGCAGAAGCTGAATATATGGCTGCTGCAGGATGTTGTGCAAATGTACTATGGATGAAAAGCCAACTGAGTGACTAAGGCATTCAGTATAAGATGGTACCTATCTTTTGTGATAATACAAGTGCCATAGCCATCTCAAACAATCCAGTGCTTCATCAAAGAACCAAACACATTGACATCAGATACCACTTTATCAGGGACCATATATCAAATGGAGAAATTGAACTACATTTCATCCCCACTGAGTATCAGCTAGCTAATATCTTCACAAAACCTTTGGATGAACCTACTTTCACAAGATTGAAAGCTGAATTGGGCATGTTGGACAGAGAATCAGGAAACTGATCAAAAGTGTTCCAACCTGATGTAAATTCTCTAGGTCCCTGATCACACCCTTCCTGAAATTTTTTTTGAATGACAATCCATTCAGGGGGCTCAGGATGAAAAATGGCATTAAATACCCTAACTAAATGCTCTAAGTATTTAGTCAGTTAATGTCCCAGGTAGGTAACTGAATCCTATTAAATATAAGAATATATGTCACTTACACAACTTGCATCCACTCCTTGGGCCCCCACATCTCTCTCACCAAACACCACTGAGCATTAAATGCTCCCTCACACACAAAAGTTGTGATAATTTCTCTCTGCAAAAGTGCATTATTTGCAGAGCCGCACAACTGTTCATCCACGATGTGAGAAAAAATAGGGTAATGGGAATCGTGATATTTAATGCGGATATCAACCAAAATTATTATGCCGTTTCGGTTAAATAAATTAAACCTTTGGTATCCGCAACATCACCACCCAAATCCTTACCCTATAAATACCCCCACAAAAAGGGAAACACACACACGCTTTTATAATCTTAACAAAACTCTTGCAAATTATTTTCAAAACTGCGTGTGTTTCCTCACTCATACCCATTTTCAAACTAAAACCAGGCTTTTTTATCAAACCAAATGGCTTCTTCTAAGGTCATAAAATACGCACCCAATGTGGATTTCCAAATGGAAAGCGTAGACCTCACCAAGAATAATGTGGTGGGAAACTTTGCCTACCCTGAAGGGTTCCCTGAATACAGGGAAGTGGTGAAGTTCCTTCAGAACTGCTTTCTGTCCACCGCCTTTACAAAAAACCCCCTCAGT
The DNA here is from genome assembly GCA_030686995.1 of Artemisia argyi. NCBI lineage: Eukaryota > Viridiplantae > Streptophyta > Magnoliopsida > Asterales > Asteraceae > Artemisia > Artemisia argyi. The sequence goes on along the minus strand of CM060684.1, from coordinate 33,033,062 downwards.
CATCTACCCTGAATATTTGAGGGAATTTTGGTGCACAGCAGTGGTTGAAAGCCCTGATGTGCCCAAAGAGGCCAAAATTAAGTTTACAGTCAAGAATGGAACTAAGTCCCTAACTCTTGACTATAAAACTTTTGCCAAAGCCACTGGGCTTGATTACACACAGACCTTCGTTGTCCCACCATCTGATAAAGATGTGAAGGAGGTCTTACTGACGCTAGGGCCTTATGACAAACTTCACCCTGAAGTGTCACCAGGGGCCCTACTATCCAAAGCCCCAATTATCAAGACCTGGTTCCCAGCTCCCTGGAGGATAATAATGACCTTTGTCATTCAGGTCCTCGGGGGAAATAAATCCTCTACTTTGCAGTTGAACAATACTCAAGCAATGATATTGTTCAGTCTCATTGAGGGTAGATTTATTGACCTTGGAGAATTGATCTTCAAGGACCTCATAGCAAAATTAGGGGGGAAGTCTAGGCAAAAACTTATGTCATACCCTAGATTCATTTCCTGTGCCCTACATGATTTGCTTGGGTCTGAGTATGTAAAGCCTGATGCAATAGGTTTTGAGCCTGAAGTATTACACAAGGCTAATTACTCTCGTGACCCTCTAGAGGTTACACCAGTCACCCTGACCCAATATATGCGTACTGCTATCCAGGGTGACAATATTATATCACCAGTTCCCTCTCCCACAAAAAAGGTGAAGAGGAAGAAGGGACAGGGGTCCAGGAAGGTGGCTCAACCCAAGTCACTCGACACTGAGACCTCTGACCTTAAGGCTGCCAATAAGGGGCCTGAAATACCGCCCTTGACTGCGGACACCCTGAAAATAATTACCCAGTCACTAGGCCTGCAACAAAAGCCATCGGAGGTCACTGAGACATCACACTCAGTGTCCTCGGGCATACCCGTTTCCAAAGACTCTACTGTCATAAACAAGACAGTTGAGCCGAAACAAACCAAACCTTCACATCCTGCTAAAGGCTCTGGCAAATCACAACCAGAGTCTCAGGGAGTAAGGGATCCTAAATCCTCGGTGGGGTAGCACTACTCCACTGAGAAGGGGGTCCACAAACAATCACATCCTGCTAAAGGCTCGGGTAGATCAAAACCCAAGCATCAGGGAGTTCATGTCCCTAAACCTTCGACAGGCCAGAACAAGCCTGTTGGAAAGGGGGACTCAACCACTCATCTGCTTGATGAGGACATTCGCAAATCAAAGCTTTTGTCTGAAGGCACCCCTACTCATCCCAAAGACTCAGAGGGAAACATACAACCCGCTGATAGGGACACAACAATCACGGCTCCTAGGGATGGCACTGAGAAACACCCATCAGTGTCTGAAGGGGTCACGGGGGACAAAGATTCAGAGGGATATAAACCACCCGCTGATATGGAACCCAAAACCACTCCCGGAGGTGCGCATTACTTGGGAACTGGCCTTAAAGACCAGGTAGGTAAAACCCAACCTACCGGATTTGAGGGGTCAGGACCTGGCCAAAACGAAGGCAAATCTTCTTTTGAAGAGGAGCCGGATAACCTCCAATTGTTGCAGATTACCTCCCTGGCTGATGCTCAGGCGTTCTTATTTTCTGATGATGAATTTAACAGTGACGAGGAAGTCTTCACGGCCGGAGATGATATGGAGGATGAGGAGATAGTCCCTGAACCTGTTACTCAGTCTCCTCAAACCTCTAACCATGATGCAGATGAACAACATTCCGAGCCGGAAACCTCAGAAGACGCTTCCACTCCTCTCACTGAAAGAGCCTTCCAAAAGTTCATCAAGAAAATGACTAATGTTTTATACAGGGGGGTCACTGAAGAGGTGTTTGATATGCACGCTGAGCAAGCAGTTCACTATCACCTCCTCAAAGATGCTGTTGAAGACTACAATGATGATGTCAGGGAGCAAAATTCCACTGTCTCTCACTCCCTGACACAAATGGCTTCGCACATCAATCAGTTTTTGGAATCCCTAAAGGAGCTGGCTACAGGGGTTAAGTCAGTTCAAGAATCAGTCAAGGATGACCCTGAGCTCAACAAGAAAATTCTTCAGGCATCTGAGACGTACCAGGTCAACTCGGCGGCTCTTACTGAGTTACTTGGTTTGTTAAGGGATTCAAATGTTCAGAATCTCAGCTCCACGGTGGAGTCCCTCACGTCTTCCTTCACTCAGTTGGAAGCATCAGTGACAACTCAATCCCTGAAGTCCACTTCTCTGGCATGGACAATGGGATCCAGGATGACTGCCCTTGAAAATTCTCAGGCTACACTTGACTCCAAGGTATCTCTCATTCATCAGGATACTGCGGAGATCAAGTCCATGATGACGGAAATGTTTCAAGCCTTCAAGGGTACCTCTACTTCATCTTCAGTAACTCCAACACTTGCCATCACTGCAGCTCCGACAATTGTTGAGGGGGAGAATGTTCCTGAAACCCCTGCTAATGATGAACAAGAAGCTGGACAGCCCTCTCACACTGAGGGGGAGCATGTCACTAAAGCCACACCAATCACTCAAGTTCCACCACAAGAGGAACCAGTCTCCTCCACTCTCTTTCAGGACAGAGGAAAAAGCATAGCCACCACCTCAGAACCTGAAGTAAGACTCCAGCCTGCCTCCACAATGGTCAGAACTGACCCTGATGAACCTATCAGGGTCCCGTTTGCAATCAATGGAAAAGTTTATCAACTCACCCATGACCAAATACAAGATTACATGGACAGAACTGAGAAAGTGGCAAAGGTAGCTGAAGAAGAGAGATTGAGCAAGCCTGAACTAATACAGGTTGTTCATGAGGAGGCTGAAAAGATTGGTCTGGATGCTGAGGCACTAGCTACTGAGCAAGCTGGTGCAGCCTTTAAAAAGGCTCAGGAAGAACAGATGATTGCTCTGAAAAAGGAAAAGGGAAGAAAAGCTGAAAAGGCAAGCTCAAATCAGAAAGACCAGGGTTGAAAGATATCATTGGGTGATGAAGGAAAGATTGAAGCCTGAAACCATCACTGACATCAAAATCCACAGGAATACCAAACCCGCAATGGTCACTGTCTTCAGGGGAGCTGATAAAAGAATCATGGACATTCATAACCCATTCAGATTCGCTGACTTTGGGATCACTGAACTTGATGAACTTCGTCCCATCATTGCCAAGAAAAATGGTGCCGTTGTTGATCAACTTCTCAAGTCACTGAGTGAAAGGTATGACAGACTGAGAGCAATGCCTGAAGCCCTCAACATTCCCTCCCTTCTTCCTGCTCCAACAACAGGAACTGCTTCATCAACCACCACCAGGAGGAAAAGGAAGCACATTGAATCTGAGCCTGAGATCAAGGTCCCAGGATTGGATTGTGATAGGTCCGTTCCTGAAGGAATCACCTTCGTGAACAACACCGTGCTTGAACCCCCTGAACGAGGTCTATGCTTTACTGATGAATATGGAAACCTTGCTTTCCAAAGATGGTCTGATATAGACAAGGCAGGGGTTACAGCAATGGTAACGTACCTGATGTTAGCTTCTCCCATACATAGTGGTGCAAACCAAAGGTTCTGTAAGGACCTTCGGGAAAAGATTGAGAAGCATCCTGAGAAACACCTACTGAGATCAAAGAAAGCTAAGATTGAGGGACTTGGCTATCATCTGAACATCTAATCTGCAACAACTATCTTTATTTTGTTTGTAATTTGTAGGGAAAATGTAATAGCTATAAATAAAATGATGTTTTGTTTAAATAGTTATGTCCTACTTACAATTACAACAAACATTCAGCAAGAGAAGATGTACCCTGACAACTCATGCTGAATCAAGTATCACTTAGGCTATTTGTATGTTCAAATAGGGGGAGATTGTTGGGTCACTGAATTCCCCAAATCTTCTAACAAGGATTTGAACGTAAAATCCCCTAAGTGTAAACAAGTCACTGAGTGAGTCACCTTCAGGATGCTAAGACCGAGCTTAAGAAGAAAGGTTCTCCATTCAGTGAGGCGAAACTCAGTGAAGTGTGATCTAAGCCAAGAAGAAGGTGATGGGTTCAGTGAGGATGACAATAACTCACTGAACCCCATGACTCCTCAACAACTTAATCGTACTGAAGACTAATGACATGAAGACTGAAGTTTTGGCGGGACTGGGCGGGAAAGTCTGAGCTGCTTTATTAAAGTGCTTTATCACTTTAATGTCAAACTTTCCCCAAATGGTTAAAACCAGTCTGTCATCAGAAAGTGCCTTTTGGACCTAACTCAATGAAGGTTCCTTGCCAGAAGAATAATATCTTTCAAGATATTGTTAAGGAAGCTTTAGGACCAATGTATATTTAGTTGTTCTATACTTGTGTATAAATAGGAAGCAAATGTGAGGAGTAAAAGTTGACAAGTTTGTGCAATTAATGCAAAGCATTCACAAACCACTTTACTCCTCCAAAGAACAACGTAAGCCCCTGAGATAGCTCAGTGGGTAATTTAAGTTGTCACTCAACATAGTTTGAGTTTAGTGAGGAGTCCATACAATACTTGTCGTTTCAACCCCAAGTGTTATTCCGCAAACACTTGGGTACGATTCTTTGTGATTAACTTCTAATAAAGAATTAAACGTTGGAAAATATTGTCTCTTATCTTTACGTTACTTTATTGTTAATCATTTTCATACATTTGTGTTCATGTCATATAACTTGGTTACTTTAGCTTTTTAGTTACTGATAACCAAGTCAAAGGGACCAACAGGTTTACACATAAATCATAAGTATAGAATAATGGTTGTATATCACATACGTGATTACCAACTCAATAACATTATCGCAGTATAGTAACGTAATAACCTGATTAAAACTATATTTTTTTGCTGAATAATTCTCATGTACATACTTTTAATACGTTTACAACGACCAACTATTTTTTTTGGGATAAAACATCATGTCAATGATTAAAGTTAGGTTAACACATACGTTTTTTTTTTTTTTTTTTTTTTTTTTTTTTTTTTTTTTTTAGGAGGTGATTGTTATAAGTAGAATCGCGTATATTTATTTTCATATCACAGTATCATGCTTACCATTTGATATTTATATTCTCGTTACTAATAATTTAGCCGTATTTCAAACCCGTGTACGCATAAATTAAACTTTTAAATATTAACATGAGTCCTTAGACTACCCCCATCCCTCACACCATTTTACCTTCCACCTCAGCGCCACATCAACTTTCTCTCTCCTTCACCACTATCTCACTTTTCACTCCCAACCATCTCACACCACTTCACTTTTCAACACATTTATTTATTTATTAAAATATCCCACTAAATATCTCCCACCCACTCACAAACTAAAAATAAAATTAAAAAAACCCACCACTTGCACAATACCCCAAAAGTTATAAACTCACTTTTCGTTGCATCTTGTATCCTTGCCATCCCCTTACTCCCTTCATCCCATCCATGGTTGCAGCGTGACACCCTTTGTCAACCCCTCACGATTGCTGCGATGGGAGCAGCCTTATAAAAAAATATATATATATTCTAATTGATGTTAGTTTAAAACTAACATTAGTTTTAAAAAATATTTAACGTATATTAAAACTAATTCGCATATTTACCAAATTTTGTAATTTTAATGGATGAAAGTCTAAAAATTAATACTAATACTTACGTAATTTTAAACAAAGTTAATATTATAAAGTATATGGGTTATAAAGTGTAAGGGGTTATTTGTGTTTTTTATAAAGTTATTAAAAAACATGAAAACTTGTAATTTTACACTTTACTCTATATAAATTATAAAAAATTCAATCACTAAAGTTTTATTAATTACTTCCTCCTTTTTTAAGTTTTTGTTTTCATAAATTTGACACTTATATTTTTATGCATTTTTTTTAACCAAATTTCTCCACCAAATTTATTAAGTTTGACAAAGTTTTTCAAATTTTGAAAATTTGAAAGATAAAATGGTAATTTTGCATTGCAGAATAGTCACAAAATACACACATTGAGTGAAATTTAAAAATTTAGTATACACAATTAAACAAAAAAATAATAAATAAAAAATCTAGTACACAAAACCATAAAATGTGACGAGTACGATACATTTTCAAGCAAATAGCCCTTTCAAAAAAAATCTATTAAATACATTTATGATTTGTCAGTTTTCACACTAAACATGCATCTTACAAACTTTTAGTAATAAACATCCCTTAATTGGGCAAAAATAAGCACAAGCCCAAAAATAGGCTTGGCGTAGAGTTAAGCCCCGCCCAAAAATTGAGACTAAAACTTTTATAAACCTTAAAAATAAGCCTTGGTACCAAATTATTTAATTACTCACAAAAATATTTAATAAGTGCATTTATTAATTTAATTATATGTCCTTTTTAATAATTTTTCAATAATAAACTCCAAGTTAAATTAATTTATCAAACAAGTTTATGAAAATGACATTCTTGTTCAACTTATAATATAAGTCCTAGCCGCAGCTTTATCAGTCCAGCTCATTTTGCCAAACATACCTTAATATTAGTAAAATAAGTAAGTAATAATGTGATTTGTTTTATTTTTCTTATCTAAGTTAATTTTTTCACGAGTTATACATATTATTTTACATTCTTACATATAAATGAAAAATAATATTGTATGTGATAGCGTTTACAAATTTTTAGATAAATATACGAGTATGCAATTGTTAGTATATGTATGTAATTGCCTTCCTAATCATTGTATAGAATTCATATTGCATTATGTGAAATAGTGACCAAAATTTCGTCACTAATGTTTAATGACAAATTTCTCGTCACTAACATGTAACTTAGTGATTACATAGTGACCACTTATAAGTTTCGTCACCGACTTTTTAACAATGACCAAAAATAATGACCAAAAAATGTATCGTAACTATTTTCATCTAAATAATGATCAAAAAAATTCTCGTCATTAAATTCTGATCACTAAAGCTACTTTTTCTTATAGTGTAATGAAGCTTAGAAAAAAATACTTACGAGTTTTTGCTTTTAAAAAGGAATCACCTTTGGCCTTTTGACATTGTTGTAGTTGACATTCATTTTCTTCACTCTTGCCTCAAATTGACAAATACACTTGTTCAAATCCCATAACCGAATATTAAATATTAAACCAATATAGTGATTAAAATTTTCCTTGTTTGGTGATAACAAGATAACAGTTATTATAATAAAACCTTTAATATTTACGAAATATTTGCTTGATGTTCCCAACGATATTATTCATTTACGGGTAAGCTAGCCTGACCATATTTGCAAGCGTTACACAACCATGGTACACAACACATGTTATAGCAACATATCTCCATGCTACAGAAGTTTTCATGTTCATTTCTTTCAACTTAATAATAAAATCAACCCTTTTTCTTCGAATTTCTGATCTTCTTGGACAATTCTTTATCATTTCGATATAAGTTTGCATGTCGTGAACACATAGAATGTCGTCAATCTTGAAGAAATCCATCACATTCACGCTATTTTTCACTCTCTGATCTATCAAATTATCAGATATTTTGTTGGTCTCATCATCATCTGTCTTTAGACGGTCAAGAACCAATTCGGTACCAACATGAGCATAACACGTATGCCTCCAAGCTGTAAATGTCTCATTGAATATAACTCCTGGAAGTTTTGTTATAGGATCGTTTGCATTAACGATTCTAAGAACTTTAACTCCCAACTCGTCACACCTTTCTTTAAAACGAACATTGCCAACCCTTGGTCCTGCAAATGAGAAAACTGTTAACAGGACCGTGTCTTGTTTCAAACCGACTTCAGCTATGTCATACGCGAGTAGTAGAGCTAGTGAACTGCCCATGCTATGCCCAGATAGTGTTATACTTAGTTCTTCATGTTGATGCTTTTTTAAAAGCCGTGAAACTTCACCAAGAAGTTGTTCACGACAACTACTGAGACCAAACCTTACGTTGGTCTCAGAAGAAGTGTACAAGCTGAGAAACCCAGCCTCTACCATTATATCAGGTTTGGGATCATTAGGGTCCAACATGGCAGGAGATAGTGAACTCATTAGGTTCGCTATCCACTCAGGATAAGTAACTGTTCCACGAAAAGTTACCAAAATATCCCTCCTCCCAATCCTCTTTACCTCTTCTTCTGATGACACCGCAATGTATCCCACCCAACGGGCACACGAACCACCATTTTGAATAGGGATGCTAATGTCAGCAGTGGCATAGACATACTTTGTAACTTCATACCCGCAATCTCCCAAACCTACCTCCGAAAACATCCGTTTCTTGCCATACTTGCAGTTCAAGTAACGGCCTGAATTAGGGTTTAGATCAAAAGCGTCATAGCATGCGGTAACAAACTTTCCATAACGGATTATTTCACACTGGAGAAGTGGATTCAAGGGTTGGATGAGATCATCCCAGTTGTTTAAACCTTGAACATTTCTCCAATTAAGAGGTAAATTAGTGGAGGAATTGTTAGAAACCCTAGTTGATGATAAGGACGAGGCTAAAAACTTCACTCCAACAGCTTTGTTACATACCTTGCTAGTATAACGAGGTCTATATGAATAAGGTGCTTCAGGGGTGATGATCATGGTAGGATTAAGTGGGAAGTTAACAAGATTCATGCATGGATTCTTGATCACGTTAATGAATGATTTAGATGCCATATGAAAGCGGCTAGATAGGCAGGTTGATAATTACAGAGAAATTAGATGGAGAGGTTAATGAAATCTAATGCTTGTTTAGCAAGGTTTTGACTTAGAGATTAAGCAAAGCTCAACAATATATATATATATATATATATATATATATATATATATATATATATATATATATATATATATATATATATATATAGGGGGACTTTCTTACGAGAACCATTTTATCTGCGAGAACTGAGAGAACCACCAAAAACATGCATGCACGCCTTTTAAAATAAAATAAAAATACATGCAAATCATCAATAATCGTAAGATCCACCTATGTTCTTCAATATCATTATGAACTCATCATCTTTTTTCACAAAAACCTTACCCACGGCTGCAATATTGGCGTTGCACGTCTTATAAGAACATACATGCACACCTTCAAAGAAAAATTTTGTATTTTCAATTTCTTATCAAATTCTTTAGAACAACTATGTTTTTTTAAAACATATTTGCAAAAATACAATTATTGAAGGCGTGCATGTATGTTTTTGGTGGTTCTCTCAGTTCTCGCAGTTAAAATGGTTCTCGTTTGAAAGTTACACTATATATATATATATATATATATATATATATATATATATATATATATATATATATATATATATATATATATATATAAAAGAGCAATAATGCTACATCCTCCTACAATATCTTTCTATTTATCCTCCTACCCACACCAATTATAACATGTGTAATGCACTAATTCTTTTCCTTATTATAATTGATTGATCAATCCACTTGTTATGATCACACAAGTAAGAGGATATGTAAGCATATTAAGAACATCTATCAATTTCCTATATATAATTATGTATGTGTGTGTACGCTCGTATGTACATTCATAGCTACATATTGGTGAAGGTCGTTAGGTAGCATCTCTTTGAAAGATACTCCAATATTTACACACACATATACGCTAAAAAAACAATCATACATCAATTGATTTAGCTTTTTATTTTAATGGATACCAAATAGATCGATCAAAAACGCAATAACATTTTGTTACCACCAATAGTGATGGAGCAGCATGTATACTTGTCATCACAATATTTGTAATTAGTCTAATGGTCAGGGGGTACTTAAGCATAACGCAAATTATAAATTGAAGTCTTATCCGATGACCATTTAAAAATGGTGTTAATGATTTACTTTTCTATAATGTCTCTCGTGGAAAAAACATTAAAGACTATGATATTAAAATCCAAGAGCTCTCAAAGTATGGGTGTAAATGAGCTGAACCGAGTCGAATACTGTCAAGCTTGAACTTGACTCGGCTACTAAACTCGAGCTCGAACTTGACTCAAATGTGTACTCGAGTAGCTCGAGCTCTACTTGTTTATATCAAATCGATTTCTAGTAGTTTAAAAAAGTCAATTTTGAATAACTCGCTAGCTGTCGCGTCATGTTTACACCCCAAGTCTCAAGTTCAAATCGTGTTTGGTGTAACATAAATAAATAAATAAATAACCTCTTAATCTCCTAGAAATAGAAAGTTTAAAATGATTTTAGTCCATGTGATGTTAGTCTCAAATATCAGGAAAAAAAAAATCAAAAATTAACCATAGTTACCAGATAAATATGTCTATGGAAGCATCACGTGAAAATCGCTAGAGAGCCGGTTATTTTTCTTTTTTGGACGTTCAATCCAACAGTGTAAAAAATATTACTTTTTTGACTTTAACAATGAGGAATTTTTACGTATGACGAGTTCAGTTCACAATATTCAACTTTTACTTATGAGAAGTAGCTATTCAACCTTTTACCTAATGCATATGAAGTAGTTATTCAACCTTCTAAACTCATATGTATCAAGTATACTTTTTTTCTCATTTTTTTAACAGTTTAGGGTTTGAGCGTAAATTCTTTTAACTAATCAAAATATAATGTTTATTTAAAGTTAAATCTGAAATTATATATATATATATATATATATATATATATATATATATATATATATATATATATATATATATATATATATATATATATATATATTAGCAGAGTACCCGCGCAATGCGGATGCGAGTACCCGATGACTATTTTTATGGCGGACGAATGTTTTTCATGTCATCTTTTAAGCATGGTAAGACGATCAACATCTTTTTTTTCCAATTTTTTTTTCAACGTTACATAATATTTCAAATACATTTAAAACATTACAAATAAATCTTCAAATAAAATGACTAAACTACTAATCTATCAACACATTTACCATAACTTTACCAGCCCATGTGAATAAGCCCATTAATGGTTCAGATTTTCGAATAGTCCAACTACTAATCCATCAACACATTTACTACATGATGATGATGGATTAAATAGGCTGTTACAACTAAAGTAAATGGGTTTTATGAATATTAGAATTGACACAATTAAAGATTTTTTTTTTTGGGTAAAAGGTCAAACGACCTGGTAAATATATTACTCCAAAAAACATTTAAGAACAACGGATATGAGTGAATCCCATATCTCAGCCCGTTACATAGGCGAAAAGCTTACATAACAAGATACTACCTATTTTCTAGACAAGAAAACAAAACCACTACCACATCACATTGAAGGACTCGGACAAAAATATAAACTACTTCCTACGACCTTGAAGATTAAAGCCATAAATGGCTTTAAGAGCATCCAATTCCCCTGGAAGATCATGAATTTGCTTCGAGTAATCATCATAGTCATCAAACTCATCTTCACGCTCATGACCACTACCAAAAAGATTAGCTGGTTCGTCGAACTTGTTAAGAACCTCCTCCTCCTCACTATCAGAAACCACAACCTCACCCACCTTGGAAAATGGGTTAGCGCTCTTAGTGACAGAGGCAGACGGAACAGGATGACCATCATCATCCACAAGAGTACCTTTCCCATCGATAAGAAGCTTTTCAAACTTACTAATTTTGTCAACTAAAGGAGTAGAACCAACTTCCTTAGTTCCCAATGAATCACTCACAAGCGGTTCTTGTGATGTACCACAATTAAAGATATTTAGTTTACATTTGAAGGTTGGCTTGTTAATTTCAATTTCCTAATAAAGAAATGTTTTTTGGTCTTAAAATTTTAAGACTTCTAAATATAGATGTCCTAAATACATTATAAGGTTGTATATATATATATATATATATATATATATATATATATATATATATATATATATATATATATATATATATATATATATATATATATATAGCTAGGATCAAATAGGAAGAATAATTAAAATAGGAATGATAAGAAGTAACCACAACCACACATTTCTGATGCACCTACAAAAGTGGATGCATCTTCCTTCAAAATTTCGCTCCTAATTTGAAATGTGTGGCTAGAATTACTTCTTACCCTTCTTATTTTAATTATTCTTCTTACTTGATCCCTTCCATATATATATATATATATATATATATATATATATATATATATATATATATATATATAAGGGAGGGTTAATGTGAGATCAAACTTAAAGTTGTAAAAATAAGATCTAGTCTAAACAACCACAAAAACTATTTTATAAATAACCATTTTAGCAATAATACACAAAAAATAAAGTATTAATACGAATTAATATTTTAGCAACTAATAACCAACTTATACATGAGTTTAGATTAGTGATACACAACTAAAAATTTAAATGTCGAATCAAAGTGTATCACCTTAACCTGATACATTACATGTCGAATCAAAGTGTATCACCTTAGTTTCGTCAATTTAAAAAAGAAAACCATTGAAACTTTAATCATTTTAGTTATACTCAATAAAAAATTTTATTTTATTTTAACGAGAGTGTCACTTGTCAGATTTTAGTTGGATCTTATTTTTACAACTTTAAGATATGTTTTATTTGATCTAGATTATATATATATATATATATATATATATATATATATATATATATATATATATATATATATATACACACACACACATATACACAAAATCATGCATATTTTCATTTTTTATTCTCCAAAATTTTCAAAAGTTTAACCAAACATATCCAGTTTTAACATTTATTAGCAAATAGGAGGGTTCAGTTTACATTGAGCTCTCTCATTAGTCAATTGAAAAATCTATTTGTCCAATTATATTCTCTTATTTTATAAGACTACTCGTTATGGCAACTAGATAGATCAATCGGTTGCCTTATGCAACGCGTGCCCCCCCCCCCCCCCCCCCCCCCCACCCCACCCACACGGGGCGAAGGAGCAAAGAGAACCCTTACCTTTTGCCCAATTCGATCGGCTAGCCAACCGAAATTTGCATATGGTTTGTGTATGTTTAATTTAAGAACTAAAAGTAAATATGAGTTAATTAAGTTCGGTGTGTGTGTTTAATTTATTTATTTTAAAATATTTGTGAGTTATGTTTTTTGTTGTGGTTGGGGTTGGTTTATTACGGGCTTAGAGTATGTTTGGTTTTAAAGTGAAAAGTTAATATGGCGCTGATTTTAGAACGGGGACGCCAAAACATTGGGTTACCATAACGACTAGTCTAATAAATTATGAACTCCACGATTTAGTAGGCAAACATGAAACATTTATACTCTGAATTGTAAAACCAATAAAATTTTCACTTCTTAGCTCCAACATGCATGTTCATAATATTTGTAAAATGTTATTTGAGATGAACTCTAGCTATATGACAATTACTGAATTAATATAATTTTTGATTGATTTGACATAATTTTAGTCATGAGTTACTCGAATTTCAGCTATATTACTCAGCCAGTATATCTCTAGTTACATTTTACTCTACGGAGCAACATAATATGTTTTAAGATAAAGTTTACAAAGTTGGGATTGAATCACTGCAAGTGTCATATGTATGTTTGATATTATTTTTGTACAATTTACGTGGATACATCATTCCTCTTGTTTTAATGCTCGCTGCAAAAGTATAGTGTATGACAAAATTCAGGTACGTATATTTTAGCAGTGATCCTTCAAATAATTAAGTTTGTTTACCAGGTTTTTTATAAACAAACTCGCATGGATGGCGAGGCATTAAATTAAGTAAATTAGGGTATTTTGTTTGTATTATGGACACGTGTCGTCATGTTTAGTGGTCGGTGGCGTTGAATGAAAATAGAATATGAACAAAATAATACTAAAAACTTTTGCGGCAGATAGTAGACATTTGAGCGGTAAAGCATAATTATACTATAATTTATAAACCTCTAGAAACTTAACCCTTTATTCCTCCTTTCTACCGTGGATCCCGTAATACACAAACCATATTTTCATATTCAGATCTCTTGTCTTCGTATCATACTATCATTATTCATCTTTAATTTAATTTAGACTATGACAAGTGCCGTTTTTGAGTGTTTTTTTAAATACTTTAGAAATTATATTAAAGTTTCATAATTTAAGGTTTTTGTGTTTAGCTTTCGTTATCTTGCCATGAAATATTGACTTTCATACAAAAGTCAAAAACTACCTTGAAAATTATAAGAAAAAGCTGAAAGTCTTTGTAGCAGATGTGAACACAATTTCGATGTTTTACGCCGAACCCGTAGCTATTTTATAAGATATCAAAGATTTAATTGGCATGAATCAGGACTCCTATTTATTTAAACATTTCATGCTTTAAATTTATTCTTATTTTTATCAATTCACCTTATTATTACTCTCACAAGTATAATTATGATATTTTAGATTTGTTATTGTTGTAAGATCATTTGTGAACATGGACTGACCTACATGGGTGCCGCGTGTGGCACGGGGTACACTCGATTTTAGATCACGAAGTGTAAAAAAATATAAACTGTCATTTTACAGTATGTGCAAAACCCAATTATTTTTTATTTTTTTTGCTACTTTTGTTTTTTACGATGTAACTTTAGTTAGTCTAATAATGCTTTTGTGCAACACCTTTTTGAAAATTCTGAGTCCGTCCCTGAATGTGAAGTACCAAGTGGTCATAATCGGTACATATTGGAAAAAACCCAACCTGGAATCGATTGAAAATTTATTTGTTAAAGAGTTGTGAATACTTATTGATCAACTATGAACTTCTTAAATTGATTTATATAAAAGTGTGAAGTTTATTTTTAGCTAACATATTAAATTTTGTTAGCTTAATAAGTCGTTTTATAAGTCAATGTCTTTGGTCTAGGGTTATGTGAGTGACCCAATAATCAAAAAATTATGTGTTCAAATCTCATTGGAGATGATACGACCCGTTAAGGTAATATCGATAGTAACACATCTTCAAGCGTGATGCAAGTTCCGCCAGAAAAGAAGAAGAGAAGAATGAGAGATATTTTGTGTTAGGTCACCATTTTACAACATAAAACACTAAGATATCTAGAGAGAGAAAGTAAGTAGAGAGAGAGAGAGTGGAAGGAACACCTAATATGATAATAAGAGACTAATGATATTACTAGTGAACCAACACCTTCAAATGAGGTTATACAATACTATTTATAGGTAAGGATTATAGCTTCACCACACTTAGACAATATTACATACTTAGCCCTTAGACTTTATCCAAACCTATAAACTAAGCATAAAACTTTATAAAACATATAAAATAACTAACGTATCAATCTAAATAATGCAACCTATAACAAAATTCAATGACCGACACTTGAAATAATAAAGTCTATTCCCAACAATCTCCCCCTAAGTGTTGGTCATCAAAGGTTGCTCGACGTCGTCATCTTCTATACTTTGACTTTGTAGTTGACGTCCTCAAAAATAGTTAGCAAAATCTTTCATCGTTCTTTGCACTTC
The DNA here is from genome assembly GCA_030686995.1 of Artemisia argyi. Classification (NCBI taxonomy): domain Eukaryota; kingdom Viridiplantae; phylum Streptophyta; class Magnoliopsida; order Asterales; family Asteraceae; genus Artemisia; species Artemisia argyi. Next base: position 33,017,644 of record CM060684.1, on the reverse strand, counting down.
GTTCTTTGTTGATGTGACGGTGATCATGTTATGAAGTTGTCTGCCGATCGTCCCTTCGGTGTCTGTGGTGGTTGTCCGCCATTCCAACATGCTCATACATCTTTGGACTTTGACTTTTGAAAACACGAAGTTCCTTTGCATATACTTAGATCTTTAGTCTTTATACCTTGCTGATTCTTCTTTTGGCGTAGAATCTTTCTTTGAACTTTGTGATGCTAAGATCTTTGGGGGAGCTTTCATTTGCTTCAAGATGTATGTATAAGCATGCTGGAATCTACCATCATGGAGGAGATGTACCTGCAGATAAACAGTTAGCAATAATCAACCGGTACTTACATATAAGGAATTAGAGCTTGTCAACAGCATATTGTGAAGACTCCTTCCAATCCTTATCCAGGCCGTTCCCATATCAGATACTCCCGAAGGAGCTTACGAGACCTACTAAGTAGCTCAATGACTGGGTGAGTCGCTGGGGATCACTCCACGACTGTAGACCACTAAAGAACCACCGCAAACACTAAGCGTAACCCTTGTGGGGTTACCGAAGTGACCTGCTGTCAGCGCTGTTTGATGTTGACCCTGGCTGGAATTTCCATTCAATCATTGAGAAATACGTATGTAATTCTCTCATAAACGTTCTCGGCAGATTGCTACGATCTGCGAATGACTCAATAATTTACAGCTGGTGCCCATTGATGTAGAACACCAGTTGTAGAAATACTAAGTGTTCCTAAGAGATCTTTGATGTATCTCATGGCTCTAGACTCAATAAGTGCTCACTTAGGTTTCCTATACGGAGACTAGGGAGGGGTCTCCTGCTTCAATATCAACTATCTCTAAGAGATAAGTCGATAGATTACACTGGTTCCCCGTGAGAATGAAACAAACTCTTTTAAGAGAACTTGAGTGGTTAAGAAGGTTTAGTGCATTGCATCACTGGGTCCATGACGACTTTATCTTCAATACCAGTGTTGCCTTAGCAACAACCAGTAGCATACGAATTGAATCCGGTGTCTGCCCTAAGGTTGAACATATGGAGGGCTATTTCTTTTCACCCTTTTCTTTACTTTTCTTTTTAATTATTCAACTCCTTCTTTCCCCTTTCATTCTTTTCTCCTTTTTTCGTATCATACCTAAGGACTTCTAATTCTAACTATTGGTGATGTCCTTGGGTAGATCCCTCCGGCTCTGGCGGATCATAGGACGGTTTTTCCTATCTTAATCACCTTATAACTCCATGATAACAATAGCCAAGAAACCTTTGAAAATCTCTCAAAGTGTTTGTGATTGTCAAACATTTTGTTTAACACTTTAAGAGTTTTGTATTTATGAAGGGCTCCCCCTTCACATGTGCTCACAAGTATAAAGTAAATTTGCACATGCAGGAGGAGCGAGCACTTTTAGAATTGATCCACTTTCAGTGAACAAGACCGATTCGAGACACGCTTACATCACTAGTTAGACTAGCTTGAAGTTATTACCCGGCCTGGTCAAGTCCACATAAAGTTTCTCGAAATGGTACATTTCTACTAAGACAAATCCTTTTCGAGACACTCTTACGTGGCTAGTTAAAGAGTTCCATTGTCAGCTTTTAGGTGACAACTAGCTCTAGTAACTAGCTTGATGTTATTACACGTCGAGAAAAAGTCTTTTCGAATTTACTAACTTTTATGTTTCGTCAATTCCTGGGTGAATCTGAGTCTAGCTCACATGAGATTTGACTTTTAAGCAACATTTAACTTTCATATTTTAATCACTTTCACTTTTCTCCCCCTCAAAAATAGCATATAAGATGTTGTTTTTGAGAAACATTTGATTAAAATATGCTTTTTGAGTCTTATGGGGGAAATCAACAAGAACTTTTGATTTTGAGAACGATGAGTTTTCAAGTGCTCCCCCTCAACAAGTGAATACTCATTGAGGTGAAATACTTGTCTTTTGAGCAGAATTATGAAAATCAGAAAAATGTTTGATTAATCCTACTCAAAAGTAAGAAGCCTTCGCTCCTTATATAAGGATTGAGGCACTGAAGCGTACCTCAGGGTCCTTTAAATACAAGCACGGGTTGTACACTGTTATGTGTGCACAAACCATAGTCATTGATGAAGAGAGATTATGATGAAACCAAGATAATTGAAGTACCAAACTGATCATATTCGAGGAGTATCTGGACGGCGGTAAGTGAGTATATTTGGAATTGGTTCCCTTCCTCCAATTAAGCTCTCCAAAGTGCGTATCTGCTCCCTGAACCTAAGCTTTTGATCAATCCTAGCCAAGAACTTAAGTGCTTCTTTCACAGCTCTTTTATTCCATCCCACATTAATCCCACTATCATGTTCCTTGAGCTTTTCATTCAACTTAATTCTGACAAATCTGAGAGTCTGATCCCCGAATTTATGAACCTCTTCGTATCTCATGAAACGGTAACCATCATTGTGCAGGTAAACCACTCAAAAAGGTTTTTTGTTGAAGATGAAAGGTCTTAAATGCGGGATGTTAGGAGGATATAATTGTGGAGCAGTAAAGTTGAGTGACTTTTGATAACTTTCGACCCCGAGTTGTGCATCTTCGACTCTTGCTTTGATAATGGTTTGGCGCATGAAGAGCAAAATAGAGTTGATGACGTCATACTGAAGGCTACCGGACAAGTTTTGAAGTTTGCCTTGAACCTTGAGTAAGTATATGTCAGCAATGTCATTGAGGTTCAATCGATGATAGTCAGCTTCACTGAATGTATAAAGTTGATCATCACTTCGGCGGACCTCAATTTCATCAAGAAAGTTATATCCAAATCTTTTCTCAGTATGTGGGACTGCTGTGATGGCAAGAATGCGATGATTAGAGAAGACTCTGTGATTAGATCGGAATGTCAGCTTGTATTTGTAGAACCATCTGCGCATCTCTGGCCAGGGAAGCGTACACAAGGCAGCTTCATGATTATATTTGGAGATGGATGTGGAGTGCAAGCCTCTCATTTGATCTTCCAGTGTTTCCAGAGGATATGAGGCGGCTTTGAATTTGGTGAGAGATGTAGCATAACGGTGATTAGGATTTGTGCTCCCATGAATAAGATAGAGAAGGTCTTTGTTGAAGAAGTATTGCTTAGGGAGCTTAGGATCACTTGGAGGACCAACAATGGGTAACGGTTGAGAAAAATCTTGATATTTGAATTCATCAACGAGGGGTTCCGTGCCATGATAGAATTTGTCCCAAGAAGGTCTCTTTTCCCAAGTAATGTTTTCAGACAGAGCTCTTGCAACCTCATCCACGTTATATTCGAACTCAAGTTCAGTAGTTTTGCATGTTTTGAACTCTGTGAACCCTGCTTTGCGAATCTTAACCAAGTCAGACAGCTAAAGTCTTTGAGTCTGCATCACCTTTTTAATTCTTTTTGTGAAGCTTATAATAGATCCTTAAGTCATTTCTTCAGCTTCAGTGTCATCTGGGTGAGCATCAACCATTTCATCAAACCAGTTAAAAGAAGGAGCATCAGGGTTAATCCATTTAGGAGCTGGAATTAACTGAGCATCCTTGGGCGGTTCCGTAATGGTTTCGGTGATAAGTGGAGGGATGTCATCCATATCGACATCAGCATCTTCGGTTGATTGTGAGGGGTGAGGATCCGCGGTTGATTATGGAGGGTTTGGATCAGCAGAAACGTTAACGGTTGCGGTTTTGGTTGGAGATCTGGAGGTGGAACCGGACACTTTCTTCCTCTTTTCTGGTTGTGGCTGATCATCAGGGTCGGCATCATCATGTCGACGCTTAGTAGCAATAGTCTTTTTGCAGGATTCACTTTTCTTTTCAGCTTTCTTGATAGACTTGATAAGTGCCTTGCGTAGATCATTTTCATCCAGATCATTCACAATTGCTTCCAATAATTTGCCTTTGAGATCACTTATGGAAGGTTTTGAAGGTAGAGTCTGAACAGTGATTGGTGTAGTTTGAAACCTTTGAGAAACAATCTCTGCAAGATTCCTTTTGACATAGTGTCTCACAGCAGAAGGAAGTGCCTCCTGAACATACTTCTTAACTTCCCTTGGTAACCTCTGTTTCACCTGGTGTTCAACTACTTCATCAACTTTATAAGTTTTGAACGCTTCAACATCACTCTTTTGTTCGTTAACTTGTTTCTGGAGTGCGTTGTATTGATCATGTAATGATTTCAACAAGCTTGAGTGAACAACAGTTGTATTAGGGCTTAGCGGAGGATGACTTTGTGTAAGTGATGAAGGTTGTTATGGTTGAACTGTTGATGGTCCTTCATCAATTCCAACAATGTCAATAGAGGTATCTTGACTAGTTTCAAGTGGCTCATCTTTTCCCTTACCATCCGATTCCACATCATCCGATTCCTCATCGCTTTCATCATTCACATCTTCATCATCATTAACTTCTTCATGTTTTGACTTATCTTCCTCATCGCTACTCTCTTCATTCTCGGATGCATCATCATCTTTGCCTTTTGAAGCTTCATCTTCAATTTCAGTTTCAGCCGGTTTATCGAGAGATTCTTTTGGATCAGAACTTGATGACTCAGTTTCATCTTCAGAGTTATCATCACCTGGTTCAGAGGATGACACTGTTTGTGATTGCGTTTCTTCTGATGTTTGATCATCTCTTTCTGATTCTGGAGTTGGGCTTACCAGCTCCTGAGTTCCAGAACCTTCACCTTTCTTTGTAACTTTTGCGATTCTTTCCTCTTCCGATTCTTTGCTTTTTCTTAAGGTTAGTTGCAGTTGTTCATCTTCTTCAGATTCTGACATTGGTGAGGTGACTGATTCTTCTTGAGTTTCTATAGCTTTTCCCTTATCTGCCTTCTTACTTAAAGTCTTTGTGAGCTTTTCAGTTTCCGTTCCCTGCTGAGCATCTCCTTCATCATCCGTTGGTTCATCTCGAAGAGTTGTCACTTTCTTCTTAGACTCTATTGTGACCTTTTTGGTTCTGGATTTGGGAATTGTTTTGATTGTAGAAGCAACTTTTGAAGTTTTCCTTTTAGAAGTTTTCCCTTTCTTCGTCTTAGTCAAACCAACTTTGTCAATTCTTTGAGCTTCATCATACAAAATATATGCCTCAGTGTTACGAACATCATCAGGTATAAGATTATCAGGAATTCTCATTCCTTGTTTTTGAGTGTTTGTCTTCTGAATCCTGGTTTTAGAATATGTATAATCCACAGAAGGGGGGTGTTTCTTATCTTCCAATCTACGATCAATATCTGGGTATTTCTCCATGAAGTGAGCAATGAGACACTTTGTGAATCTGTAGAATGGAATTTTTGTCGTAGACAATTTGTGAAACTGTCTTGCGTGATTAACCATGTCCATCCAAATAAGTTGACCATAGTCAATTTTGGCTTGTTTGACAACCCCCCAGAAAATCTGCATCAATTCTAGACTAGGATGTTCATGCCCAGTTTCTTTGCCAGTTAAACTGTTGGAGAGAATTGAGTAAAGTGTGAGCCATGGTTGTGGAATGTATTTCTTGTCCACGTGGGATATATTACTGAGTTGGATTATTGATTCATCATACTGCAGTTCTCGAAGAAGTCTGATAACATTTGACAATGATGGCAAAGGAGAGTATTTCTTGACATTAGGCAAACTGAGAACAGTGCGGAGAGTTTGAACATCAAACAAAACAAGTTTGTGATCAAGACGAACACCCAATGACTTTTCATCTTTGCTAATTTCAATAGTCTCCCAAAACTGTGTTAAATAGACTTCAGGTACTGTAGTAGTGATGGTGAGGAGGTTGTAAATGAAGTGTTTTTTAAGTATTTCCAAGATGATTTCATAAGTAGGGTGACATGTGATTGAATCAAGATCTATCCTATGGTTTGTCTTAGCGATTACTCTTTCATCTCCTTGAATCAATTCGTGCCTAGGTGTTGATTTCTTTGCCATATTGAGACCTGAAATGATTCATAAACCAACAAAAGCCATGTGGTGATTAGCTCGTTAGTGTAAGACAAAAGATTAATATCCGAAAAAACAAACACCCAAGACAAAACCATCATCACATATACAACACTTGATATATCAAACCAAGAGCCACAAAAAAAATAACCACAATCATTTAGATAATCATGTAACTCGAACAGATTTCCTTCTACGTCGACAGAATACTCATAACTTGATGAATTTTGAAAAAATTTCGGCAGCATTTCTTTTCATAAGAAAGGAAAAAACTAGAACCCATACGTGATGGTTCCATTTTGAAACTCCTGACTCGGAGTGAAAAATCCATGAAATAATATCGATCCTCAAAAATTAACTCGTAATTATGAAAATTATTTGGTAACTCGATAATGTCAAACTCGATATTCTCAAAAATTTTCAAACTTGGTAACCACAAACATTCAAACTCGATAACTTCAAAAGTTTCAAACTCGATAAAGTTCACAAGTTCTAAACTCGATAACCCAAAAAAATTTCAAACTCGATAACATTCATGTGTTTCAAACTCAATAACATTCATGTATTTCAAACTCGATAAACACAAAGTTATCAAACTCGATAACCATTCAAGTTTCAAACTCGGTAACCATATGAGATCCAAACTTGATAGCAGCAGAGAAAGCAAACTCGATAACCTCAGAAAAATTCAAACTCGATAAAACTAAACATAGGCTAACTCGACAACATGCATAGTTGAAACTCGATAAGCACAAGAGTAAACTCCAAACTCGATAATCCAAAGAAAAATCTCAAACTCGATAAGCATTCTATCATCAAACTCGATAGCCACAGAAAGTTTCAAACTCGATAACTTTTAGTATCTAACTAGATATGCATTTCAAACTCGATAAGCAGCCAATATCTAAACTCTATTCTAACTCGATAAAATTTGCAAACTCGATAAGCATAATCTTACAAAGTCAAACTCGATAAGCATAATTTATACTAACTCGAAAAAAACCAAGAATTCCAAACTCGATAATCATAGAATTTTTCAAACTCGATATGTAATGATAATCCTAACTCGAAAGAAAAACTCATCAAATTACTAAGCAAAATTCCACACCATATAAGAACGTACGACAGGTAGAAGAGAATTAGGCCTAGTTCAACATACTCAAGAGCACACATGAGCCACAATCAAAGTACTTAGCAAATAGGCACAACACTCAGTGAGATACAACAAAACCGAGCTTATGAATCGAATATAACCTAATAATCGCAATTAAGAAGCAAAAATCATCAAAGCAAAAGTGGTTATACACTCTCTAGGATCGGCCGCAATTGGCCATTAACATCAATTAATCTCTAACACTCCTTTTAAGAAACACCCAAATTTTAATGAATATAAACCCTAGAAAATCGATTATAGACCATACCAATCTTATAGTGTTTAAGAAAAGATTAGAGCACTTGATTGTAGTAAGAAAATGATAAGAATAAAAGCTTACAATCACAGATACTTCTTGATCTTGAAAATTATAGAGATATGGAAAATTTTTCCAACGTAGGGGACGTAAAAAAGAGTGGAAAAGATTAAACAGATTTAGATACAAACGTATATACTTGAAACTATGGATAAATGACACCTTTGGTCCCTCTATTTGTTGATTATCTAAAACATATCTTAATTATCCATATTTAGCCCCTTTAGTTTTAAAGAACTTATCGACTTATGAGACCATGGAATACGGTTACGAGAATTATGGATGTGGCACCCTCTTGAACCGACCATAAGAAGTCATTCGGAAAATTTTAACAAGCAATGGTTCAAGAGGTGTCGAGAATGAGATTAAATAGTGATGAGAAAAATTTAAAATAAAGAAGTTTAAATAAGATTTCTGTCTCCCCCTCAAGATATGCATTTTATAATGATTTTCAGAAAAGCGTTGTGAACGGCATATCTTGAACAAGGAAAACTTTTTTTTTTTTTTTTTTTTTTTTTTGATAAATATATGCAAAGATATTTGTTGATGTTTGACGATCAATTGTGTTTTAAAAACTTTTCCAGATCATCTGGAGTCAAACATCGCATACCAATTTGGTGAACTAGACTAGCAAACCTTGATGGTGCTAAGGATTTGGTAAGTAAGTCCGCCAATTGGTACTCAGTTCCAACAAAATATAATTCAACGGTACCCTTTTCAACATGCTCTTTGATGAAATGATATCGGAGATCAATGTGTTTAGATTTGCAGTGATGAACTGTGTTGCAGGAAATAGCAATGGCACTTTTGGAATCACAGTAGATCGGAATCTTGTTGAACAGGTAGCCATATTCCTTAAGTTGTGATCTCATCCAGATGACTTGAGCACAACAAGCAGATATAGCTACATATTCAGATTCTGTTGACGACAGTGATGTGCAGTCCTGCTTCTTTGATTGCCATGACACAAGTTTATCTCCGAGAAACTGTAATCCACCAGATGTACTTTTGTGTGTGTCTAAACATCCTGCATGATCAGCATCTGAAAAAGCAATTAGTTCAAAACCAGAATCCTTCGGATACCAGATTCCCAAGTTAATGGTTCCCTTTATGTATCGAAGGATTCTTTTAACCTCACTGAGGTGTTTTTCAGTTGGTTTGGACTGATAACGAGAGCACATATAGACAACAAATACTATATCAGGTCTACTAGCTGTGAGATACATGAGTGACCCAATCATACTGGTAGGGTCAACAGGTGTCCCATGTAAGTCAGCATCTAGTTTTGTGGTATAGCCCATTGGTGTATTGTAGGTATCACAACTCATCATTCCATGTTTCTTTAAAATTTCAAGAGCATATTTGGACTGATTTATAAAAATTCCACGGGGTGATTGATGAACTTGTAGTCCTAGAAAGAACGAAAGTTCACCCATCATGGACATTTCAAAATTATCTTTCATTAATTTTGCAAAATCATTAGAGTAACTTCTTTTTGTTGAAGCAAAAATAATGTCATCGACATAGATTTGAACAACAAGTAAGTCCTCCCCGTATGTTTTTGTAAATAGTGTTGGGTCCACTGAACCTTTAGAAAATTTATTGGTCAGCAAGAAAGTAGACAGTTTGTCATACCACGCCCGTGGGGCTTGCTTAAGTCCGTAGAGTGCCTTCTTGAGTCGGTAAACGTGATTAGGACACTCAGGATCAACGAAGCCGTCTGGTTGGCTTACATAAACTTCTTCACGGAGTTCTCCATTAAAAAATGTTGTTTTCACATCCATTTGGTAAACAACCATGTTCCTGTGTGCAGCATAGGCCAAAAATATCCGAACAGCTTCATGTCTAGCCACTGGAGCAAAGGATTCTACAAAATCAAGTCCTTCTAGTTGGGAGTATCCTTTCGCTACTAGGCGTGATTTGTTACGTATGACTGTGCCTTCTGCATCTAGCTTATTTTTCCAAATCCATTTTAACCCGATGACAAAGACTCCGTCAGGTCTTTCAACTAATTCCCAGACTTCTAATCGTATGAACTGCTGAAATTCCTCTTGCATAGATTCAATCCAGTTGTCATAAGTCATTGCTTCTTTGATGTTCTTAGGTTCTTCATGACAAACTGTGAGTGCATAGATACAGGTTTCTCCATCAGTGTGAAGTCGTTGTCTTGTCATTACAGGTGCATCTGGATGGCCAATAATATGAACTAGTGGATGGTCTCGAGTCCATTTGTGTGTTGAAGGGTGTAGTTGATAAGTATCTCGCATGTTAGCAGGATCCAAATTGCGTGTAGACGACTCAGCTATATCAGGAAAGGTAGGAGCCGGTGCAAACGGGTTAAAGAACGCATCAGGATCATGCTCTGCGGGTTGTGGAACTGATTGTGGTGTAGGATCTTCAGCTGATTGTCGGGAGTTAGAAACAGTTTGTGCTGCTGTAAATGGTGATGCAATTGGAGGACTGTCTTTCTCAACAGTTGTAGTTGTTTGTTGAGGTGAGTCAGGTACTGGAATGTTATCAGGTTGAGCAGCGGAATTAGGTGAGACCTCAGTAGAACGGTATTCAATTGTATCATCAAACAGTGGAGCAAACAAGGTTTCTAATTCTTTGAGGTTGTGTGGCAATGGTTCAGCCGAAGAGTCCGGAGAGTTAAGATGGTTGAATTCGGGTCTTAAGCTGTGTTGCTTAGAAGCCATTTGTGTGAGTTCATCAAAATTAGCGTGAATAGTTTCTTGAATTTCTCTTGTTCGACGATTCCATATCCGATAACCTTTAGAATTTTCACAGTATCCAACGAACACTCCGATGTCAGCCTTTGCTTTAAGTTTACCTAAATCATCACGATCATTTTTCGGATAACAAAGTGCTCCAAATACATGAAAGTAATCGATGTTCGGTTTTCTTTTGTGAACAATTTGATAAGGTGTTTTGCAATGGCGTTTTGTGATCATGCAACGGTTTTGGGTATAACATGCAGTTGAGACAGCTTCCGCCCATAAGTAATCTGGTAATTGAGCCTTAATCAACATAGTTCTAGCAGCTTCCACTAACGTCCTATTGCGTCTTTCAACAACTCCATTCTGTTCTGGGCTTCTTGGAATAGATGTTTGATGTTCAATTCCCACTTTCTCAAAATATGACCGAAGTGTCTGATTCTTAAATTCAGTTCCATTGTCAGTTCTGACTATTCTTACCGTGTTGCGTAACTGAACTTGATTTTTAGTGAGAAAGGTGATGATCATTGAAGGAGCTTGATCTTTACTTCTTAGAAAATAAACCCAAGTCCATCTGGAGTAATCATCCACAATTACAAGTATGTAGCGTTTACCGTTGATACTTTGAACACGCATCAGTCCACACAAATCCATATGAAGCAATTGTAAAACATGATTCGTACTGTGCTCAGATTTAGAAGGAAAATGAGCCCGAGTACTTTTTCCTTGTTCACAGGCTGAACATAAGTGATCTTTGGTAAAACGGAATCTTGGAAATCCATCAACAAGTTTGTGACGAGCAAGTTCAGTCATAGTTTTGAAATTCAAGTGCGAAAGACGTCTGTGCCATAACCAAGATTTAGTCGATTCCGCTTTGGAGAGAAGACATATCGGAGATGTAGCAATCATATCTGACATTGATATTGTGTAAAGATTAGAACCACGTGAGCCAGACATTAGATCGTTTCCTTGTAAGTCACGAACGAAGCAAGTTTTCTCACGAAATGCAACTTCTAGATCCCCATCACAAAATTGACCAACAGAGAAAAGGTTGTGTCCAAGGCCTTCCACATAATAAACACGACTGATTTCAATGTTCCCACTGACATAGTCACCATATCCCATGATTAAAGCGTAATGATCATTCCCTAATCTGACAGTACCAATGAACTTTGAGACAAAGTTGTGTAACAGTTTGAGATTGCCTGTCATATGTCGGGTGCATCCGTTATCAACAATCCAGAGAACAAGTTGTACCACCTGCATCACAAGAGGAAGACACGGATGGAACAGAAGTAAGGGTGGAACCCAAAGAAAGTGTGGGTTCCTGTTGGTTAGAAGCACATGTATTCAACAATTTAGGAATCCATTTAAAGTCTGGTTTATTTTGTAACCAACGTTGCCAATTCCAACTAGTTCTTGCTTTCTTTTTGGTGAATTCACTAGTAATGGGCTTGTTCCTAGATTTGTTCTCTGCACTTATGGGGGTAACTTCAACTTCATTAGAAACCGTAGACGGTGGCTTTCCTAATATTGACTTAGAGGCAGTAGTGGGCCTAGAAGGAATGCTTGTCCTACATTTCTTATGACGATTAAGAAGAGAATTAGCTATACATTTTGTATGATCACCAGATGATACGCTTTTACGACAAAACACACATGATGCATGAATATTCAAAACATTTAAAGGTTCATCATTTGTTACATGTAGATTTTGATTACAATTTGCCAGATTAGAGTCTAAATCTGATGCAACATGAGTTTTATTCAAATTCCTAAGTTGATCTTCTACTTCTTGAGCTTCTAGTTGTCCTCTTTTACGTTGCCAGAACCTATTCTTCTTGTTACTTTTTCGCTTGGGTCTGCTAACGCTACTAGTGGAGACTAGTCCTGTGGAAGTGGAGTTATCAACATTAGTGTTTTGAACAAAATTTTCTTTAGCAGTTTTGTCTAATTGATACAATCCTGGTGCTATCACCGTGGTGTCAACAATCTTTCCTTTTTGAAGTAGTTTAATTTTCTCTTTTAAATCAATGATGATGTGATTTTTATCCTGAATTTCAGACTCAAGTTTCACGTTGTAATAATTAATGTCCTCGTGGTTTTGTTGCCATTCAACGTTTTCGATTTTTAAATCCGCAATTTCTTTCTCGTATTTGAGACACAGACTTTTTAAAGACTCATTGTTTTTGCAAAGAAGACAAGAGTTTGAATTATTTTTCCTTTGAAGTTTCAATTCTGTTTCAATACTTTAAGCTTGACACCATTCAAGCCTTTGTTTGAGTTAACAAATTTCTTTTGAAAATTGTTTTGTCACATCATCATTATTGATTCTCAGCTTGTCATTTTCATGTTTAAGTGTCTCGATTTCCACATTCAAAAAGTTATTATCAACACAAAGATCATCCACAAGCATAGAAGTACCAGATTTATAGAGATCATTCATGATAACAGAATAAATATCAGCATTGAGAACTTGTTCCAAGAGTCGATCAGCATCATTTTTTAAAATTCTATTTCTTTGCTTTTGAACCAAAATCTCATTTTCAGTAGAGTTGAAAACGTTTATCATAGTTTTGACCTCGTTTTGAAGTTCCTGTTCCCACCGTGTAGCACAGAGACAGAGGTGTTTGACAATTGGCAACATTTGTTTTTGAAAAATATCTCTCTTTTCTCGCTCGTAAGCGGATTGAAAAGTTTCAATTTTTATTTCAGAATTACGTTCAATTGTTTCCTCCAAAATTTCGATGTCTTCCATAAAAGTTTTGTAATAATTTAAGACACGACAATTTTTCGGTAAAGGTGTAACTTCACCGGATGATGGTAAAGGACCATTTATTTGTGCTACATGTTGGACAGGGGTCGCATTAGAGGATGAAACATTTGACTCAGTAACATACCATGATTTCTCAGGTAATTCCTTTTGAGGAACAAAAGATTTAGAAATATGAGGAGCTTGTGAATAATCATATGGTGTCCAATATTGAACATAACACATTTTGGATCGACTCTCGTCTTCAAGTTCTTCCTCTTCCTCAGTATAAAAAACAACAGCACGCACAATCGTATTATCAAGCATGTGGTCCATACTGTAAATCTTAGGATTTTCTTTGAATGCTGTGTGAAGAAACATTGATTTGAAATCACCAAGTGCAAATCCTTTATCGGGTCTCGGTTTTAAAGTAAATTTCTGAATTGTTGTGACAGAGTTCCCGTGTTTGTAAACAATATTACGAAATTCTTTGTGTTGTTTTTCAAGATCAACAATCTCACCAAGTAAGTTATCTATGTACTTCCTTTTTCGTATTTTATGTTCACAAAAATCCTTTTTGCAACTGGACAATTCTGTTTCTGTTTTTGAAAGTACTGTTTGAAGACGTTCAACTTGCATTTTCAGTTCACACTTTTCACTTTCGAGTTTAGAAATCAACTTTCCGTTTGACTTAATTAAATCTTGCATTTTGTGTTGAAGATCTTGTTCTTTGTTATAAGAATCTTGAAAAGCTTTTTCAAAACTTTTTGCATGTTTAATCTTGTCTTCCTGATTTGATAGTTGAATTTTATAACACTCAATATCTCTTGCAAGTGACGCATTTGTTTCTTTTAAAACTTTTTTTTTCTCGTTGTATTTTATGATTTGCAATTGTTGTGCATTCAGTTGTTTAGATAACAATATGAGGTCAGGGTCTGGATCAAATGATGGTTCATGTTGTTCTATATGATCATGTTTATCATTCTCAATAGGATCATCAAATGAAACAACTGTGTCATCATCAAATATGACAACTGTGCTTATTTGTTCATCTGTTTGAGAAGATAAAGATGAGTCAGATGGAACAACTTGCGCCATATCTGATTCAGAAGCAGAAGGTGAGGCTATATCATGTATTAGGCATGCATTGAGGTCATGTACCTGAGACAAGCCGTCAGTGTCATACACTGGACCTGAATCATTAAACTGAAGTTCCTGCATGTTGGCCATAAGCATCACAGCTGCATTGGCTTCCAGATCTTCCATGTCATCGTCATTGTTCACATTTGCCATGAAGTTGTTGTCCTGTTCAGGGAAATGTCCATCTTTTTCATCTTGAAGAGCCATGAGTAATGCCTGCTTGTGAAACTTTCTTCCCCGAGTTCTCAGTTTAGGACATGCTGTCGCTATATGACCTTGTTCATTACAGTTATAACACCACACTGCATTCCCTGAGTTTGAGTTCCTAGTTGCAACTGGTTCAGACCTTTGCTGAGAAGAGCCTGAGTTGTTCCTGAACCCTCCATTGTTATTAAACCTCTGACCATTCCCAAAATTTCCTGAATAACTTCCTGAACCAGATCGACCAAAGTTACGATTCTGAATTTCCACTCTTCCATCATTGACAACAGCTTGATTCCTTGTGTTAGAAGATGAACATTGACGGTTGTTTGTTTTGTTGGAGAATTTGCTAAAAGCACGAGCAATAAGAGCAAGTCCCTGATTCAACGTATTAAAGTCATCATCGTCATCTTCATTGGAGTTGGAGTAATACACTGCATCATTATTGTTTAATGGAACAAGTTGAGTAGAAGTATTATGTGGAGATGAATCATAAGGGACCATTTGGTTCGAGGTAGAAGATTGTGGATAACTGAAGTAGTTTTGCTCTTGAACATATGCATGATTTGACATAGGTGGTGGAGCATAGGGAGATTGAGCTACGAGTGCCAAAGAATTTGGTGTTGGTGTTGGTGAGTATCCTCCTCGAAGAGCTCTATCTTTTTCCACTTCATGTTCATGGTGTTTCAGAAAATCATACAACAACCCATATGGTGCATCATGAAGATTTTTGGTTTGTCGAACAAATGTCACATATTTATGCCAATCTGACCAAGACTACCAACGAATTTGGAGTTCAATGCGATCCTTGGTATTGTGATTTTGTGATGTTCCAAATCATTGACCACATTTGTGAAACGATGATAGTAGGATTCAAGTGACTCTCCTGGTTCGATTGTGATGTCTGTGTATTCCATGTAGAGTTTGGATTCCATATCATCTTTGTTCAATTGAGTGCCTTCCATAAGGAGATGAACATGTTCCCACATAGCTT
This sequence comes from Artemisia argyi, assembly GCA_030686995.1. Taxonomy (NCBI): domain Eukaryota; kingdom Viridiplantae; phylum Streptophyta; class Magnoliopsida; order Asterales; family Asteraceae; genus Artemisia; species Artemisia argyi. Next base: position 33,002,456 of record CM060684.1, on the reverse strand, counting down.
TGGCTGTTTTCTGAGCATCGACACTTCGATAAATTGGATTAGGTATACCTTGAAGTATATAAGCCATTGCATACTCATCAGCTTCACGATGTAATTTATGTTCTTCTGTGAGTTGAGATTCTGGAAGAGGTCTATCTCCAGGAGGACGTGGAGGATCAGCAGTTGGATCACCAATTTCAAATCTTGTTGGCCACTCAAATGGTCCTTCAAGTATCACTTGTTTCAAGAATTTCCCATGAGATTTCTTTAGTTCAAGAAATCGTAAGAATCGACTTGACCATTGAACATAGTTCCCAGGTGTTAGCATTGGAGGTGTTTCAAGTGATCCTGCCTCGTTTCGGGATTGTTGAGTTGTGATAACTTCACACATTCTGTCAAACCAGTGAGGTTGTTTGGAGGAAAACTGAGTGTTTTGTTGAGACATTTGATATGGTTGTTGTTGAGGAATGATTTGATGTTGTTGCATCATGAGATATTGTGGTTGTGGATTAAATGGTTGTTGATGAAAGTGTGATTGAGACGGTTGTTGATATGATTGTTGCGGTTGTTGAAACGATTGTTGCGGTTGTTGATACGATTGTTGCGGTTGTTGATACAATTGTTGCAAAGGATGAGAAAAGAAGTAATTAGGTGGTTGAGACATCTTTCGTGATTATGGTAAACTTAGATCGTTAAAGATAAATAAAGGTTGTAATTAGATTTGAAAAAACTTGATATCAAACTCGATATGTTTTGTAACTAAGTATGTTAAGATAATATTTCAAACTCGGTAACTTCTGATTTGTTGTCAAAGTCGGTATGTTTTGCTTTAAGTCAAACTCGATAAGTCTTTGAAATTCTCAAACTCGGTATGTTCTGCTTAAAGTCAAACTCGATAAGTCTTTGAAATTCTCAAACTCGGTAAGAATGAAAAACTTGCAAACTCGGTATGTTTTAAAAACAGTCTAACTCGGTAAGGATTAAAGAAACTGTAACTCGGTATGTTATGAAAATTTTAGCAGAGTTTCCCCTTAGTAAGTTGCCACTTAGAACCTTACTCGATGTACGATAAGGCAAACAGGCTAACTCGCCAACTTTAGATCCCAAACTCGATAGATAAAATCCTAACTCGATAGAAATAAGATCCTAACTCGGTAAGTTTTGAGAAAACCTAACTCGCTAAGACTAAATATCCTAACTCGCAAGCTGTTAACCCAAACTCGGTAACTACCTAACTCGACAAAATAACCAAACTCGCTATGAAGGCGATGAACAGTAACTAAAATCACGAAAAAATTACCTTTTAAACCTAGTTTTTCAACCAAATCAAACCTAAATCAACGTATATTATCCCTTGGCGAATGATACCACTTGTTAGGTCACCGTTTTACAACATAAAACACTAAGATATCTAGAGAGAGAAAGTAAGTAGAGAGAGAGAGTGGAAGGAACACCTAATATGATAATAAGAGACTAATGATATTACTAGTGAACCAACACCTTCAAATGAGGTTATACAATACTATTTATAGGTAAGGATTATAGCTTCACCACACTTAGACAATATTACATACTTAGCCCTTAGACTTTATCCAAACCTATAAACTAAGCATAAAACTTTATAAAACATATTAAAATAACTAACGTATCAATCTAAATAATGCAACCTATAACAAAATTCAATGACCGACACTTAAAATAATAAAGTCTATTCCCAACATTTTGATCTTTAAACGTCATTGATACTTTTCATTAATGATAGAAAACGTTAAATAGACGCTTATGAGATAATCTCGTATAAACACAAATGCTTGTCACACATATCCTAACACGACTACAACACTTATCCTGAACACACTAAACTATGACACATATCCTAACTATGGGCGTAACACTCCCACTCCTTCAAAAACAACGTTATCCTCAAGGTGTTGTCTTAGGGGGAAAAAAAAGTCTTGATTCCGGGATCCCAAATTTTGAGACGTTTCCTAAACATTTGCGTTCTCTCTTCCAACTTGTTCTCAAGGTCAATTAGTAACAATGGCAGCACTTGAATTCATGTTCTATATTCTTTCCATTCGGATGGAGCAAACTACAACCCACTGACTCGTTTATTCGCCCTCAACACTCCCACAAACACAACTAAATGTGTATCTCCACAAGCTAACACCATTAGTGCAGGTGAGTAATACGCATTAACAGCCTCACTTGTACTTTCTTGGTTCCTTCTATCTGCCCATTCAATCAATCGCAATGTCGGTCGTTTATTCTCCTTTTCCGGCTTCGTTCGAGTCTCTTTATCTTCTAATTCTGAAATGTAAAACTTAACAATCTCTTCAATATTTGTAACCGTAAAAGCGATGGTAGTAGCTTTTGGTACAGCTTCTGATGCAACTTCAGTTACAATTTCGGGTGCAACTTCTTGCGCAGCTTCTGATGTTGCAGAAGAATCAGATGTTTTTTTTATATCCACCGAGTGTAGCGCTGGTTGTAGCCGGCCATTTGTCCACGAAACGTGCTTCCATTAACCGAGCTAATGAAAAGCTTCGTCTAAATTTGTGGGATTTGACCTTAAAGAGTACACATTGTAGAGCCAGTTTAAGTCAAGAGATATAAAATGATTTAAGTAAATTTTTAGATATCCCTATTCGGGCTTTAAATAAGATCCAGATCTTAAAAACCTTGCCATTTTTGAAATTTAGTGAACAATGAGTGGGTGAACCCGCGCGTTGCTGCGAGAATGTTGTGTTAAATCTAAATTTGAAATGAAACGATTACCCAATGACTATTTATGTATAGTAAGTTAGTCATTAAGGAGCAAATATGCAAAAGATCGATAACGGCAAGTACTATATGAGTTGAGTTAAATTATGTGTCAATGTGTACATCCATCTAATTATGATATCATAATTATTAGTCTCATTGAAATGCATGAGACTCGATGAGTTGGATCAATAATAAAATGAGGCTTATATAATGTGTTTCAACCTCAAGGCTTTGCATATCTGATTCAGGTTGAAAGTTTGATATTTCATATGTTGTTTCCTAAATGAACACTAAACCACATTTATTTAGTTATAAGAAAAACTTGCTATAAGTTTGATGATGATCCCTGTAGCCACCATGAAACCATAATAACATCCACACTATAAATTACTAAACATACTAAAAATCACAATCTTACCATTGCCTTTAAATAACATAAATAAAAGACGTATGATCCATTGTTTCGCTAGGCACAATTTCTTGAACCTTTGGGTGCTCTTTTCCCCCAACCAATCTCACAGGATTCCCATCTGGTGTAGTCCAAGCTGGAACATCAATCAGAACCAACGATCCCGCCCCAATCTTTGCCCCTTCACAAATCTTCATATTCCCTAAACCTACCTTACCGGTCTCACCTAACGTCACATGATGCAATATTGAAACATTATTGCCAACAACCGTAGTTTCACCAATCACCACACCTGCTGCATGATCTAACAGATACCTATCACCAATGTTGCAAAAATCGTGAATCGGTAGCCGGGCGGTCGACCACCCTGCAGCCTGTAATCGGTCAAGGCGGTGATTAATCTGTGATTAATCGATTTGGCATTTCCTGCATATTTTGAGAATTTCTGGAGAGCAAACTAAAGATCTTAACTGATTCAAGCCTTCTATGTTTTCAAACCTCAATAAAAGGCTTCAATTCTGATTATGAGGCCCATTGTGCGTTATAAGTGAAATAAACGATCCCCAAATTAAGTAAAATGCCTAAATTTTTATTTTTTTAAACTTGACCGATTCGGCCGATTTTTGGCCGATTCGGCCGATTTTTGACCGATTCGGCCGATTTTTTACCGATTCGGCCGATTTTTGGCCGATTTTTTTCCCAGACCGATTTTTTTAGCCGATTAGCCTAAATCGCCAAGGTCTATGGCCGATTACCTTGGAATCGGCGATTAATCGGCCGATTTTTCCGATTTTTGCAACATTGCCTATCACATAACAGATATACATAGTTTCTGAAACCCACTTTTAACAAAGGTGTACTATCCATACCACCATCTCAGTTCGTGACAGTGATTTGGGCTGTGGGCACACCACGGTTCCGCTGCGTCGGGGTTAGTGATGGTTTTCTCGGTGTGACGGTTGTCCTCTGATGAAGTGGGTTGTGATTTTTTTGTGATTGAACATAATCAATCATGTGTGTCGATGATGGTGATGGTTCTGTGAAGATAACCGGGTCTATGTTTTTGTTTTTGATTCGGATCTGGGTTTTGTGTGACTGTCAGATTCATTATATGTGTGGATAAAGTGATAATTTTTTGTTGGTGAGTTAGTTATGATCGGAAAAAGAAACAATTGCGTGGGATCTAGAATTTGAGAGGGATGAGTGGATATGTAGAATTGTGTGGATAATAGCAGAACAAAAAGGGTGCTGTAGAGTCAACTGCAGCAACTATAGTTGTTGCTACAGTAATCTCTTTGGGTTTAGTATATATATAATATGCGCTTTCAAACAGGTTAATTAATTTGATTTGGTTCCATGAAAATCCCTCAAAGGAATAATTTTCTAATTAAAACCCGATCATGTAACCCAAGAATGTTTAAATATCACAGACAAAATAATGTCAAACCAACTCACACTAGTCATTGCCTTGACACCAATAGCTATAAATACACTAATGTCAAAGTTTGTGGGGACTAATGACTCATACAGTTGGTCAAATTAACACTTTTTACTAATGATTCTTCAAATTTTTATACTCGGAATTGGTATGTCTCAGGGTGATTCATATATTTTATGAGTTGCGAATTTGTGATATTGTATATTAGCTTATATTGGTTTGGTAGTAAACATCTTTCTAAAAATTAACTAGTATAATGTTCAGTGTTATGATACTGCTTATTTAGGTCGTGTGGTTGGCATGGCTTGTAGCTACAACTTGGAAGGAGGGGTCTGGTTCAGAATATATTGTAAGGTGGCCAATATATCGTGAACCAGACTCCTCCTTCCAAGTTTTTGGCACACTACACTTGATGTGCATAGTTCATCACATCCCAATATTTGGACACGTACACACTAATACCTTTGCATCGCCTTGTCATATCTCTTTATAAAACACTACATAACTTCTCTCTCTCTCATTTTTTTTTTACTTTTTTTTTTATATTTTTTTAATTCTATTTTATTTTTTGTACCGTAATTGATTTTTAGCACTACAAGAAAAATATCTTTTAGTAACTTTTTTTTAGAATGACAACTAACTATCTCACATGTCTTAAGTAGGTCTTGAACCTACAACCATTTGTTTGGGGAGCTTCTCACACAATAAGAGATAACATTGGGACACAAGCCTTTTGGTGTTTTTTAGTGACTTTTGTAGTAACGTGTTTAGCGACGTATCTAATGCCAACGACGTTAGCGACTTCAGTTGCAAGTCACTATAAACGAGTGGAAGTTTTTGCACAAGCTCAATAGCATCCACAAGATCGTTATTGTTTGGTTCAAAAAAATAAATAGCACAAAATATAAAAGTATCAACAAATAACGTCTATGCTATCTATTTTTTGTATATATATATATATATATATATATATATATATATATATATATATATATATATATATATATATATATATATAGTGAGGATCACGTGCGGATTTTTATTTTTCTTGCGAACGTACGGATGAATCTGGACCACCCATTTCCTTAAAAAAGTCAAGATCTAGCGTTATCTTCACGGTACAAATTAACCATGCAAATGATTTTTTATATTTTTTTTCCTTTTAAGCGCTCCTAATTATTGTTGTTTTCTTTACTTTTTTTTATTTTTTTTCAGATTTTTCTGAACACTTTTTTGTTTATGATTATGAGTAGTACCGTGATATTAAGGATATTTATGAGTCCTACTATGATACTAACGATATTTACTTAAAAAGTTACTTTGATATTAGGAAAAAACTTAATATCACTATTTTTTATTACTATATTAAGAAAATTTACGTTGATATTTAAAAAATTTAACTTTGATATTATAAGAGCATGATAATTACGGTGATATTAACAATATTATGATATGGTGATATTTATAAAACGATGATATTATAAACCAACCATGATACTAATTTTTTTTTACGTGTAAAATGAACCGTGATGTTAAAAAAATATTCTATGATATCAAAAAAGTTATTGTGATATTAAAATTTTTATTAAAAAAAAGGTTTATGTGATATCAAAATCTGATTTTGACTTTTTTACAAAAGTCAAGATCAGATCTTGACAGATCTGATCTTGACTTTTGTAAAAAAATTAAAATTAAACGCTAATATCACAATACCTTTAACGATGAAAACGAGTTTTTTTTTAAAAAATTTTTCAGCGATTCTTAATTATTTGTTATCATTTTTTTTATTATTTTTTTTTAATTTTTTCAGATTTTTTTGAATTTTTTTCAAGAAAAAAACTACTGTGATATTAACGTTTTAAAAAAAAGACGGAATATTTACGATTTTGCCACTCCGCCTTTTTCAGATGGTTGACTAGATGGAGGGCTGAGATTTGTCCGTACATACGCACTAAAATCCAAAAATATACCGGATCCTCACACTATATATATATATATATATATATATATATATATATATATATATATATATATATATATATATATATATATATATTTGGAACATATTTATTTAGGAAAAGAGATGAAGAACATCGACATTTCAATTACTTTTATCCCTGGAGAGCAATCTATGCATGGGTGCCAAGTACCAAATCTACTTTTAGGTCTCGAGTGCAACAAAGATATGACTGCAAAATAACTACAAAATTAACATATTATTATATATACACTGTACCCATAAGTATCCTTAGCGAGGGAGGTAATTTAGCGACGACGAGTCGTTGCTAAAATCTAATGGGTCACTATTTCCAACCTTTTCTTGGCCAAATGGTTTGCGTGTGGGACGCACACTTTTATCCATGACATATGTCGTCGCTAAAAATGCAATCGGATATTTTTTGATTTTGCTGAGTTAAAGTGCTCGTGAAAGTAACAAAAAAATTCTAGCCATATTTTAGCGACGACAGGCGTCGTCGCTAAACGTGAAAGTCCATCTAAAAAGTTTTTACAATTATTAATAATAGTTAAAATAATTTAGTTTATTCAAAAAAGACTTATATTTTATTAGGTATTAAAATTTTGTTTTTAGTTGGAGTGTATTTAAGTTGTAAATATAGTTAATTATGTATCGTCGATACTTTCGTATCGAGAACGTATACTAATTGTAGTTGCAATGTGTTTATGTTGTAAATGGATGAGTCAAGAAGATATGATATACATGAAATGTTAAATGGATGAGTCAAGATGACATATATGGATATACATGAAATGTTAAGCGGATGAATCGAGATGATATTGATATAGAAGATATGTTAAACGGGTGAATTGAGATGATATAAATGTACATGAGATGTTAAACGGATGAGTCGATATGATATGGATATACAAGATATGTTGAGTCTAGAAGATATGGACATACATGAAATGTTAAACGGATGAGTCGAGATGATATGGATATACATGAGATGTTAAGCGGTTGAGTCGAGATGATATTGATATCCAAGATATGTTAAATGGGTGAGTCGAGATGATATGGATATGCATGAAATGATAAATGGATGAGTTGAGATGATATGGATATATGTAGGATGTTAAGCAGATAAGTCGAGACAATATTAATATACGAGATATGTACTAGACGATGAAAATAGGAGTGGTAACGAGCTGAGACTGAGTATGTCACGTCATACAACTATGTGGTCAATAATGTCATGAATTGTTCCCACAACCAGTTATCAAATTAACTTATCAGAATCAAACATTTTAACCATATAGACAATATAGCCGCTCAAATAACTAAATTACACGAATTACATTACAAATTGATAAACATCTAAACAAAAATTAAACAACAACAACCTCGCCTGAGCGGGCAAGCATTAACACATTGAAATAAACATACGGATGAACACGTTAAATTAAACATACAGATTACTAATCCATACGAAGATTTTCCAGGTCATCTGTGACAACCGGCAATTTAGGGAGTTATTTTGAAAACCCGCATTACGTTAAAGTTCGTTTATAATTATTTATTTGGAAATTTTATTTCACAACGAACTTGTACGACCTATTTTATGGATATTTATAATTAATGATGTTATGGAATTCGTGAATTATCTTCATAATTCATTCTTGATATTATGCTCGGTGATGTATTCTTAAATTCTCACTGGTACTACGTTGACTCTGGTACTAGGTTTACCTAACAAAAGATTTTATGATTCGTTTTACGAGTCCGACTATATATAATTATTTACGAGATGTTTTTCGGGAGATATTAAAGTTTGAAATGAGTTCGGGTTCGGGCCACATGTTTTACATTCACCCACTTTACCCACTTATACTACTAGTAATATTATTATTATTATTATTATTATTATTATTATTATTATTATTATTATTATTATTATTATTATTATTATTATTATTATTATTATTATTATTATTATTATTATTTAACAAAAAAAAAAAAAAAAAAAAAAAAGTAACTACAAAATTTGGTCCTTGTGGTTTCGGTGTACACAAACAACACACACACAAATACAATCCCTCATCTCTCTCTCTCTTTTCTCCCTCACCATCCCAAACCCTAGCCGCCGGCCATATTATCCGGCCACCACCACCACCACGCCGACCACACCACAAAACAAACACCACCATCTTCTTCCTTATCGATTGCTCTTTCTTTTGGTATATCATACACAACATATAACCAACATTAACACCTCGAAATTTTATAAAATCCGACCCAACCTTGTTGTTTTTACTAGATCTATCCGATTGGAGGTTCAAGAAGGTGAGAATGCTCGATTTTGGTACTTGGGTGCCTCGACTTGGTGATAAATCCGTGGCTACACGGATGATTTTTGTGGGAATCGAATTATTATGTTATGGAATAATGTTTTTGATGTTAAAATAAAGGTTTGGTATCCGGGTCTTGGTGTTTTCTTGGATGGTTCGAGTGAACCGTGAGTCGTGGACTCACGGCTCGATGTGGGTCTCGAGCCTATGGCTCGTTATTGTTGCTTCTTGTGGTCTCGTGTTCATGGTTTTCATGTTGCTTGCGTTGGACCTTGGTTAGACTCGATGGAGTCTTGGCCTTGTGGCCGTATATGGTTATTGATGCCGCGACCCAAGTGGTCGAATGGGCAATTTTGAGGGTGCTCTTTGGAGCTTATTTTGCGACCCTTAGTTGTTGGTTAGAGTCCTTGTGACTCGTGGTGTTGAGCCGAGACTCAAGTGAGTCGAGGGTTCGGGTTTGGCTTGGTAAACCAACCCGAATATGGACCATAATTGTATTTATATTTCCTTGTTATGATTTTTGTTAACTTGATATTGTTGTGGCATTTTACTTTCGGCCGAATGCCTTTGTTGAGTCGAGACCTTTTATGGTCTCGACAATGGATTTATTGTGATATTGAGGAGTTGTTGACGAATTGGGATATTGGGGACCGATTGTGAGATGGTCACTTAGATTGACGGAGATAGGTTAGTCGGGTGCCGTAGTCGGACCCTATTATTGTAGCACGTGGATTGGGATTGATTGGACGGAGATGTATTGATTGTTATGACTTTTACATATTACTTTGGACTTGGACAATGAGCCGAGAGTCATGACTCGGACATGTGACCATTTCGTATAACTCGATAACTATTTACAATTAAAATGTAAATAATAAAACTCGTAATAATAATTATTGATAATATAAACGTTTATATGAATATATAGACGTGAATAACGGATATATAATTATATAAGCGCGTATATTAATCATAATAATAATCACGAGTCGTATTATAAATAATATAATTAGATACATATTAGGCTACGAAAGTGGCGTAATATTATTGAACGTATTGTTATAAAGAAATTGTTATAAAAACGAGGAATCCTCGACAATTCTCAAATATTAAATAAAAATGTCATTTTGTATATATACTAAATAAACTTATCGAGTTATGCGGAGTCGTTGTCACTCGAGTTCAGGTAAGTTTCATTGGTGACTTTCGTGTTGTCACGGATATATGACGATTAATATAAACGTTTTCTATAGCTAAATAACCACTTAACCGTAGGGTTGAAACGGGTTATTTGGCTATATAAAATGAATGTATTAATGGGCATCGTATCCTACGACGCCCATAGGTTGTGGTATATGTAAAGTGTAATAAATTGCGAGTGTATATATCGGGAAATCTGGCCAATTCAACGATATATATGAGGAATTTATTAAACTATGATATCTACCATATAGTATTTATGTGCTATGTGCTTTAGGATGGGGTGTAATCTTGGAACGGTATGTTACGTAAATAAATATGAGGATTATCAAATCGACGGATTCGATAAACTTCGGCGATTTATTTAAATGATATATTGGGCTAATATTAGATCCATAGTTTATTTTATTATTCTTTGGGTGACCTTTTGGTTTGTTTTGAGTCGACCCACCACCCGTATGGATACCAAACGCAAATACACCAAACTAATACGAAATGGATTTTCAGAAATAAAACGGATTCTCGTCCGGGTTTGGGAATATCTTGAATTTGAGGAAATGATTTCTGAACGAGTTGATATTGTTAGGTCGTGCCGAGTCCGTACTTGCTGTTTTGTGAGTTACTATACATCTTATTTCTACCGACTTCTTCTTGCTATTTTCTGGACTTGAGGTGAGTCATAGCCCCACTTGTTCTTGAACTATGTTTTCAATACTTGGGGTGAGAAACGTGCAAATTATTTTATGTGGACTATTTAACGCTTCTATATTCTTTCTAAAACTTGCTATGCGTATGGACTAGGATATATTGTCAGCTTTAGTCACATATTTTGTGTGTACTATTCAAGGTTGGCTTATTTGGTTATTTGAAATTGTCAGCTTTAGTCACACGGTTCGTGTGTACTATTCAAGGTTGGCTTATTTAGATACTATAGTGTGCACCTATAGGTTATTAATACTTCGGAGGTTATCCGAGTATTTATTGGTATTGCGGGGGTTACCCGAATATCTATGTTAGAACGGAGGGTATCCGTGTGTTAGGTTGGAGCGGAGGGTATCCGCAGGCTTTTAGCGAATCCTTAGTCTAGCTAGCAAGCGTTTTGCGTATATGTCCACTATATTGTTAGATGAATTTAAACCTATGATCTCACCAGCGAAAGCTGACTTTTAGCACGTTTTCTCAGGTAATTAAGTGATGATATGCATGCTTGGAATGGAAGGCTCGGCCAAGGCTCATGGGTTATGGATCTATTTTTCTAAACTCTGATAATTAATTATGGACCTATTGTTATAATATTTTGGGCTTGACTCTGAATGATGTTGGGATAAATGTAAACGTTAAAACCCCGTTTTGGTTGCGTTTTTATTATGTTTACTTTATCTCGTTCTATATTATCTTGTGTTGGATACCAATCCCCGTAGCACCCCGAAAGCTTGTTGAGTCTTCCGCTGTATCAAATTTTGGGGGTGTTACATCATCTAAAAGCTTATGAAGTGTTGCACCCGACTAACATGCGTAGTCCTCGGGATACTTTTTCAAGAGGTAAGTACAAATTTAGTATAAAATCATTTTTTAGGTCCCCATCGCGGTCAACTTTTTACTCAATCTCCAAAATAGTCAAGCGCGACTACACAACTCCGCAACTACTCAACCTCGCAACTCTACCCAAAATTCGACACGTGTCCAACTTTTTATAATAAAAATATGTGTGATTTGATATTTTGTCCTATTAAAATAGTAAATGCCTAAAATACCCATAAATTTATAATAAAATATTCTCTCTTTTTTTACACTTATCTACTCCACATCAATTTTCATAATCATCATTTTTTTTTTCCAGATTCTGGCGGGCAACACTATATTCCGGCCAAACTTTTTTTTTTCTTCCAAATTCCATGAGATAGTTACGTAAATAAATACAGGATGTTTGTATAACTCAAAATTTCTTTTACTAAGTAATCAATTTCATTTATACATTTCATCAATATATACAATGATTAAAAAAAATCACTGGTGATAAAAATAATACTACAAAAATAAATAAAGTAAAAAATCACTGGTGATAAATATGGGAACTGGTGAAGAAGATGATAATGGTGATGATGAAGATGGTGGTGGTGGCGATGGTAATTGTGAGTATGATGATGATAATAATGAGTTTGATGATGTTAATGATGACGAGTAAGGATTTAGGGCCTGTTTTGCTAAGCTTATTAAACATAAGCTCGTTTGGGCTTATATTTTATAATCCTGTTGGCTTATATATGTTTATTATATTTATTACTCTCTCCGTTTCAAAATTATTGTCCCCTATTGACTTTTTTTGTCTTTCTTTCTCAACTTTGACTATAAATATTTTTATTTGGGTTATACAATTTTTGACAAAAATTATACCAAATGAAAATACATTTAAAACTCAATCCGTTCATATATTTTGTATCAACTATTATGTAATACAAACAAAAATACTTAAGGTAAAAGTTGAAAAGTAAAGACCGAAAAAGTCAATAGAAGACAATAATTTTGGGACGGAGAGAGTATGATATAATAAACATATAAGTAGAAATCAAATAAAATTTCGGCTTATATTTCATAGGCCAGAATTTTCTAGCTTATTTTGAGACTTGTGAGCATAAATAAGTTTATTATAAGCCAGAAAATTCGGGTTTTGAAATATAAGCCCAAATGAGCTTATGTTTTATAAGCTTAGCCAAACAGGCCCTTAGTATATTATTATTATTATTTGTATGAACATCCTCTTGTTATTTGCATTATTATATAAGTATATTAGCTTAATTGTATCGTTATAAACAAATACTATGACTTAGCTTAATTGTCCCGGCACATCAGAATGCAAAAGATCAAAAAGAGCATTGGAAAATGAAACACTTTTATTAAAGGATTAATTACTTGAAAATGTATCGTACTTGTCACTTTTGTTATTGTGTGAATTGAACTTGTTTTTTTCTGATTGTGTGTACCGAACTTTTAAATTTCGATTATTGCGTGTATTTTGTGACTATTCAGTCATATAAATGACCATTTTACACACAATAACCAAAATTTGAAAATTTATTACACACAATAAGAAAAAGAAAAGTTAAATACACAATAACAAAAACTGGCAAGTATGATATATTTTCAAGCAATTAACCTTTTATTAAATGACATTGTTTAAAAATTTGCAAGTTTACCACCACTAGTGTCAGAATATCAGAATATCATGACTGTAAATGTCCTAAAGCTCATGAAGATACTAAAAACTTTAAATGAGATGCAAATACATAACTCAAATGAGAATGCAATAAATAAAGGGCTAATGAAGAACGACATAACCAAAAAAGATGATAAATCCACATTAGAGGCTGCAACGTCATTGTTTAGTTATTTGAAGCAACATATATGTACACATAAAAGAGAAACGATGCTCTAATGCTTGACAAGCTAACGGACCGGAACAAGTGGGGCTTATTAACTAAAAAGTTAACGTTAACGTTGAAGCCTTGAAGGAGATCGACTTGATTTGTTTCGTATGAAGCTCGCTTGAAGGCTCAGTCTGAAAGATGAAATACACTCTAAATGACAAGCTTATTTGGATCCACATATGTTTATTAATAAATGGCAAAATCAGTCTACACGTTTCACTAAGATGACAAAAAGGTAATGCAAAAGTTCATACTCCAGACTCATTCACGCCATGTCCAAATATAGTATCCATATATCCGCATTGAGGAATATGACTGTTTTCTCGCGAAGCATTCTCCCGTGAAACTAACTCATCTACGCGTCTGAGTGCTGGTCTAAATTTGCAACATATACGGAATATATGAACATGTCATATCCACTAAAAAATCTCAATCACCTAGCAACTAGACTACACCTCTAACGACTCTATATAATTACATAAAAGTGTTTATGTATGTGTATAATGGTGTTAGTAAACATGTACTTATTACATACACAAAGTTGAAGTGGATTTGTCGTGTGATAATGATACTGTTTTTGTACTATCCAAATATCATACATCCATGTTTTTAAAAATAATTCCTATGTTGTGGGAGAATAGAATTATTTTTTCTTTAATGATGCATTCCATTAGAAGAAATGTATGTGATGGTGGTGGTGATCAAAGATGATGAGTTTGTATCTTTCTTTCTGCTTATGATTGCTTATTTGTTGAGGACTATCTCTATGTAAAATATCATAGCCCCAAAATGGATTATATTCTAAAATAGAGAAAAGGAAACCCTAGTGTTCTTTATAATTCACAAGAGCCAAACGATATATATGATCAAAATCTTGAAATATCGAACAAATTTTTGGTGGGATTTTACGCTAATGCTCACAATAATCTCCATTATTTCTAAAGAAAATTAAACAATTCAAATAGATTATAGATTTTATTTTATTCTAGGAAATATATAACTTTCTTGGCTAATGATTATCGGTTTTCCATAATTGAGCTCAACTGGATTATTTTATTCTTTCTTAACAAACACAAATGCTGTTAAACATGATTACCAAAGTATTTGAGTTGGAATGAATATAAAAAGATATCAAGACTAGTAGTCAGACCAAATGAAATCCCGTCTTTCTTGTTACGGAGTATGTATTATACTTGTATTATCATAGAAAACTAATGTAAGTACTTTAAAATGAACTTGCACATCAAGCAATTCATTTTAAATGATCTTGTTGGGAATTATCGTCCCATCCCAACTTTACAAAAACAACAATTTCAGTTTTTAGCCACTGAATTAGTTCACTAAATTTTTGGATTTTTAAGAACAGACTGTACTTAACTTATCGTTTATTATCATAATGATAATTCAAGACATTGTACACGAAATCACTAATAAGTACGTGCTATAAATTTTGTCTCTTACCTATCACTAATAACTATCGACGCACCGGCATCACCACCACCTACTATTGCTTTCTCTCTTTTTTCTTCAGCCGTATTGCGCTAGCATTCTATGCTTTTTCTATAGAGCAATATATAAATTTCCTAATGCACATCGATTTGACAGCACTCTACTTCGCTACTTCAGGTCTTGTGTGTCTTTAATTAGCCCATTACTCGGGGCCAGTCTTGTTCTTGCATCTTATTGGAAATAAGTAAATCTCATGATAACACACCAACTATTTTTTATTTCAATAAAATCTAGCGCATATAAAAAAATGTTCAAGAAGATCGTGTATGCTCAACTTCTGGACACTCAAACTTGCTTAGGACAGGTGTTGTGGGGTCAACGCTGTTAGAATGTGAACATATTCAATAAACGTATGTCCGGAAAATACTCGAACCTATGGTATCGCACACTTACGTTTAAAACAATAAGTTTTAACGGTCGTTAAATTAATAGTTATTTAAGGGACGTTAGTAACAGTCGTTAGATGAAAAAATAAGGACCCGATTGTAAAATAGATGAGGGAAGAATCTAGAAACCCTCCCTTTCGCTATAGTCGGCTAATCCACTCCTTAGGGAGGTGGGTTTTGTTTCTTGAGCTCCAAGTAATGATAACTGTATATATAATCCCTTAAATCTCTTGGAATCAAAAAGCAAGTTCTTCTACTCCTCTTCTTCCATCTCATTAAAACCGATTGAACACCCCCTTAGAGTGTAAGGTTCGATTTCGTTTTTGTGATCAAGTAATCTGCTTGCTTATTGGTTTTGAGAACTTGCATTATGATTGAATTGCTAGTAAAGTGTGTGTGAGAACGTAGAGGAATCAATCTTTCATTCTTGGTGGTTTAATAGAATCAATTGAAACACAAACCCTAATTAGGGTTCTTGGTCGATTTGGGGAAATTAGCACCGGTTCTTGATCCACTTCTTGATCCTATCTGACACACAATCAAAGGTAAACAAGGTAAATTAGTTAGGTTAATTACTTGCACTATTTGATTTTTAATCCGCTGCATAATTGTGATTATATGTATTTATATTATGTGATTAATATGTTTAAACTCCAACAAGGGCATCACGAGCCGTTAAATAGTGTATTATATTTTCTAAAAAACATTAATTTGCATATATTGTCAATTGTTTGCAAGGTTTTTTTATTTTATCATTCTTGATTTTATAAGCCATTTGAACAATTTTTTAATGTAAAAAGTTTCGATCTTTATGATCGTTAAAATTGGTAGAACGTAAACCTAGGGTGTATGCAATTTTTACGTGCTAATAACGTGTAATTTTTGATTATATGACGTTACATGATCTTGTTTGCCTATATTAATTGTTAATATGATATCCATGATAAAACACGTATTTTTTTTCATGGACAATGATTCTTTGTACTACCTCCGTCTCAAAATATAAGTTCAAGTTGACTTTTTTAATCAAACTTTGACCTTAAATATTTTTATTTGTATTATATATCACTTGATGAAAATTATACCAAATAAAAATACATTTCAAACACTATCTATTTTTTTTTTTTTTTTTTTTTTTTTTTTTGCATCAAGTATTATATAATAAAATCAAAAATATTTAAGGTCAAAGTTTGATTTAAAAAATCAAGCTGGACTTATATTTTAAGACAGAGGGAACATTAGATATATGATTCTTGAATTACTTGTTAATTGATTTACATGAAAATTTGATGATTAGATATTTAATAAATTAATAAGATGGTTTTAGTTATTTATTATATGACATAAGACCACTAAAAAATTCATAATTAATTCTAAGGTCGGGAAGACTCCTTCCTATTATTTTTAATCTACTCTTATGTGCCATGTTGTATATTTTTGTATGAAAAGTGTAGATTGGTAGAGACATCTTAACCCTATGTACCATAATAACACTCATCAACTTTACCCAGTAAAAGTTTGATGCATATGAAATACCTCCACCCAATATCCAACCATGCAGCGGAACGCATTTGAACTCGTGTCTTTTGTTGGATCAAGACATCACATGGCTGGGCCCATGCTTCTAAGGTAGCTGGTGGCCAACTGCGCTAGACGGTTTTAGGTTTTATATTTTTGTTTAAAGCTTACGCTATCGATTTTATCAATGTATGTGCCCCACTTGGTACCTAGCTTGAAAATAAGTGAGAGCCTTATCTAAATACATAGTTATTGAACTTAGTTGATTATAATTTGTATGCTATTAATTGTTAATTGAAACGATAAATGTTATAATGCTTTCAATTGTTTATTTGCTTGCTTCTTATAAGTTATGACTTGTGTAAAAGCAAAGGGTGTTTTTAGAAAATAAAATAAACATGACTAATAACTATGAAATTTGATTTATTATAAGCTATTGATCTTGCGAAGTCTTATATAACAACAAATGGGTTCTGCTTACATCAATTAATGCATAGGCTTCCTACATCGAGACTTGCAAGATATAATAGTTTATAATATGTTCTCTAAATTAAAGTCTTAAATCTTTTATCGATGATGTTTCTTGTTCTAACCAATGGCTTACAAATTATTGAGGGTGTGGATTATTACTTGAAGCTACCGGTATACAATTTGTAAGTGAATGGTTGTTGCAAAATCATCATTAGGGTGATTGATTGTAGTTTTCTTCCACCCCCCACTACATGCTACGGAACTTGAGGGAATTATCGAAAAAGCTTGGGTCTATGACTCATGTAGTAGTATGATATAGTGGTTAGACTATCTTCAAATTGGTTTACTAATTAGCGATAAAAAGAATATTACTTTAACTTATAAATCACGTTAAATCGTCAATTTTTAAAGTGTTATGTCATTAATTTTTATATCCACATCATTTTCATATAAATTTATGTGACATACACTATAATAAATAACTTTATTGAGTAAAGGCTTTTATTAAACGCTATGATATGAAGATATATGCATGTTTTTTCGTACATATTTGATATAAACGTTATTTGTCAAATAAATTATACCCTTTTTGAAACGTAGTTTTATGCCATCTATATGTAAGAACATTTGCATTGCCTTTTACTATATGTGTGACGTAGGTGAATTGCAAACCAAGGTAAATTAGCACTCATTGTGAGACAGTGGAATATTTATAGTTCTATATTGGACAACTTAATCGATTTAATGGTATTCCACTCATTGTGAAACGGTGGTAAAATCCTTAAGCTCTAGGAATAAGATGTTATGAAACATGCTTACATGACAATACTTGGTTGTCCCTAGTGCAATTAGTAACTCCCATAATGATATACGAATTCCACAAGATTTGCAATTATTGTTCGACACTTACCTTTTGACTAACATCATTGCTAGCAGATCAACTAATGTGCCGGTGATATGTCAATTAGGGCCCTAACATTACAAAAAGTAATTAGTTTATTTCTATTAAACTATGGGCAGTTAATTTTCTTTAAAGGATTAATTATCGTTTTTACTAAAAGACAAACCGATTCTCCTTTCCTTGTAAGAAAAGGAGAGACTAATTCCTATTTTTTTTCATGTTCAAGAAAGCTATAATATGAGCATTATAATTGTCTTAATTTTAATATAACTAATAGCAAACTTACATAGTTAAGATGATTGCGTATCTTATTTTTTATAGTGATTTCATCACCCTTATTCGCTGTTGAATTTTTTTTGAAACAAATAAGACATTGGTTAACTAGAGAATATGTTTCTATAGCTAACAAATGACTACATCTTGATGTATGAAATCTTATGAGTTATTAACTTAGAAACCGGACTAATCACCGCAAAAGTGGTAAATGCAAACTAGCATGATTTACCTAGTTGTTTTGCTTTAACCCAGTAAAGGTGCTACATACCCTTGTGGAATGGTAGGCCTATTAAGGAGCAAATTGCGTACCTAATTTTCAAGTTGATCAATAACATTGATGGATAGTTCCTCATCTATATAGTAGAAATTCATACACTCTTTTCAATACCTAAGCAACTGTTACTTGTAGGCATTCAAAGTGAGCTGGAAAGTAAATAGATCCTATTTGTTTTCATTGTTTATGTAACACTTACAATGTTGTCAAATCCAGTTGGAGCATTTCTCTTTATTACTGAAAAAGACATTCGTGTAAGGCTATCTAAATTCAGTGGGAGCTACAAGCTCTATTATCTTGTTAGTAATCCAAATTATTTCTAGATTATCTTGAGATAATACATTACTTTCCAACTGCAGACACTCATGTTTTCAAGGATAGTCGTGTTTGATTTTCTAATAAGCAATGTGGTTCTACATCTACTTGTAATGCTAATATCTTTGACACTATCATATTGTTCATATAAACAAATGCATGTCGTGTTGTTTATCTGCACAAATGATGTTGTTTCATGCAAAAATAGGAGAAATTTTTATTATATGCAAGGTAAAACATATAGCAATATGATTAAAGGATTCTCTTGACCGCAAGGTAAGAGACTTATGTTCTACTAGTACTTATACACATAAAATGTTTGTAGTCCTATTTAGAACATGTGTCAAGATAAGAATAAAGACAACTTCATTGAAAATATATGAAGTAATCAACTAACTTGAAATTACTATTGAAACTAAGAGTAGGTTTTCATAATTACTTTAGTTAAACATGTTAATGTCTCTTGTAAAGCCACAAACATGAAGTCTTTTAATTGTTACAAGACTTATATAAAGTAAGACGTTAACTTGTTATATTTTTTATTAAGACATATACACGAAGTCATTGAGTTAATCAATGACTTATAACATATAGTGGGATTATAAATGTTGACGTCTTCTTGTCAAGACATGGACATGAAGTAGTTGTCTTGGTCAAATACTTTTGTTATAATGCATGCAATTGGCTTGTAATTCAGTTTGACTTAGATGGTAGATATATAAGCAAAAGAGTATAACTTTAACTCATTTTCCTTCAAAAGCTATTAAAGTTAGAAAATTGGGTATGCCTTGAATATACTTAATAAGACTCCAACCTAGAAGGTTAATAAGTCTATATCATGTTACAAATTGTGATGAATCACATTAAGTCTTAAAATTAAAGTTTTGAATTTATTAAACTTCTTATGAAGTAGGTTATTAACAAACTAGAGTCATGATCTGTCAATGTATTTTGTAATGTCTTAAAAGAGAACAATTTATTTTAACACTATGTGCTAAGTATTTATAGATAGCCTCTACGTACTAAAAGCAAGTTGGAGCATTTTTAGATCTTGAAGAGATACAATTACAAAATACATAACCTTCTAACATACACTAGTGAATGTCATGCTGAGGCTAGACATGTAAATGTTAAAACTCAGAATGATGGAATTCTAATTCATGACTGATATATTTTATATCAATACTGAGGAATATGAGTCACAGGATCATGATGAACCTGTTAATCATAAAGATGAAATGTTGAATTTTGAATTCGGTAAATTATTGATAACGCGGATCAAGAGCTACGGCGTAACCAAATCCTGAGTTACGCTGTAACCAACCCAATTCTATGACGAATCCCTCGAATTAAAGGTTACGCCGTAACAGGATTATGGAGTTACGACGTAGCAATGACTACGAGAGTAATCCAATATCTAAGAATCAAGCTACGGCGTAACAACACATGAGACTACGACATAGAAGAAACCCTAATTGGAGTTGCAGCACAACACATTCATCAACTATGCCATAACTATTGCTTTTAGATAAGATCTTAACAGGGTTACACTAGCTACGGGGTAACATTCTTTTGGAGCTACGTTGTAGCAATGACGAGCCTATAAATACAACCCTAATTTCTACATTTGTCATACAACTTTCTCACACACAAAGTCAGAGATCGTTGGGAGCTTTTAGGAGGCCATTCTATAGCAGCATACAGAGCATTTCCAAGGGAGAAATCACACCTTCAACACCATAAGTTTTAATTTTTCATATTTTCATTTACATTTTGAATTAATGGCTCTTGTAAACATTGAATTGAGTGTTGAATATAATATGATCAGCTAAGTACCTCTGGTGCTAGCCTAGTTATGACTCTTATATTATTTAGGTTATGTTTTTCGTGCTTTTCATAATGCTTATAGTGTGTGCATGCTTAGTTTATCATAGATCCTTTAGTTGCGGTAGTTTAAAAGAACCGGTTATACCTGGTATGCGAAGAGAATTGACCATAGGACCCTTACGTAGTTAGATTGCGAGGAAACGGTTAGGATGACAACTGGCCATTTGCCTTGTGTGCAAATTGACCATTGGACCACTTTCCAGGTTGGATAAACTTAAGTAGTTAAAGTATGGTCTAAGATCCGAGAGGCCAGACCATATAAGGATAAATCTAGCATGTAGTGGCACTTAATGACTCAAACTAGTCTACTGTACATTGGCTTACTAGCAAGGGGTACTGCCTTTGGTTCCCGGCAGGATTCGGGGGAGATAGGCTAGGGAACTTGACCATATGAACCTAGTAATATATATGTTTGCCCCATTTGAAGCATGAGATTAGCTTAATAGGAAACCTAATCATAAACAATATAGGATGATTAATTAGGCTAGTACATTTCTCTTTTATTGCTCACAACTTTACATTTAATTTTCTGTTTTATTTATTTTCTATTTATTTAGTTTAATTAATCATTTTTTGCTATTCAAACCAGTTAAAATAGTGACATTAGACTTAAATAGGATCCAAACCACATAGCTCTTGGGGCGACATCGGTTTTACCATTTATTAGTTTACACGCGACCAAATTCTCTATATGTTAGTGCAAATAAGTAGACCTAGGAAAATCGAGCAATTATAAATGTTAAGACCTGGTTAGTAAAACCTGGATCAAGTTTTTGGCACCGCTGCCAGGAAGTATTATAGGATTGTTATTTAGGTTTTTAATTTTAATTTTTGTTTTGTTTTTTTTTTTTTTTTTTTTTTTCTTACATTTTGTTTAAGTTTCAGGTAGAATGGAAGTAATCGACATTGACACTTTGACTCTGGAAGAATACCTTGCTATGACTAGGGATGAGCCGGCCTTGTGAGGCCAATGATTGGAGTGGATGTTTAGTTTGAAATCAAGTCGCAATTTATGATGGAATTGCGGGAGAAACCATTTGCTGGGTTCAAGTCGAAAGATGCTTATGAGCACGTGGAAAATGTGCTTTACATCACCAGTCTATTTAATATTCCAGGTGTTTCTCATGATGTGGTCATGCTCCGAGTATTCCCTATGACACTCACTGGAGCTGCAAGAAGATGGATTGATATGTTGCCATCCAAAACCATCAATAATTGGAATCTCCTAAAGAAAGCCTTCATTCAACGCTTTTCCCTCCTTCTAAGACGGCAAAACAATTGGAGGAGATTCATAATTTCAGACAGGAAGCTAATGAAACATTGTACCAAGCATGGGATAGGTACAATGATCTTTTATACACATAACTTGAACAACCAATAAAAGGTCAATATATTTTACAAGGGCATTAACATTGCAACAAGGCAAATGATCGATTCCCAAAGACCTATCCCGGGAATAACACCTGCTCAAGCCCTTGATGTAATTCAAGACATGGCTGATCACTCACAGAAGTTGCATGATGAGGGAGGCACCATAAGTACAGGTGGAAGTTTGGAAGGTATGAATGCTCTAACAAATAAACTTGAGAATCTTGGTAGGGGAATGAAGAAACTCAAGGAAAGCATGCATGCAATCCAAGTTAGATGCGAAATTTGTGATGGAACTCACCTTACCAAAGATTTCCCGTTGAATGAAAAAGAGAAAATGGTTGAGGAGGTCAAGTATGGAGACGGAAGACCTTTTCAGGGAAACAATGGCAATGGGTATCGGGTAGGACCACCTAGCTACTTTAATCGTGTCCCTTACGTTGAGAGAAGATCAAGCTTGGAGGAAACCATCACCGAGTACTTGGAAGAATCAACCAAGAAACTGAAAGAACAAGATGAATGGTTGAAGTAATTTCAAGAAAGCACCAACAAGATCCTAGTCAGTCATGATGAATCTATTAAAAATCTTGAGGCTATGATTGGGAAGCTTAGTAACGAAGTACATAAACGCAAGACGGAAAAGAATAAGTCTACGGGGACATGCATGGCACTTATTACCAAAGATGAGGTTGATGATTCCAGCAAAAATTTCCAATATGAATCCTATGGAAATTCTCTTTTGTAGGATAACACTAAGCAATCCGAAGAAGTACCGATACAATTGCCTTATAAGGAAGAAAGTGTGGAGAGTTTCACCCTTCCATGCTCCATCGTTAATTCTAGCTTATCAGCATTAGCTGATTTGGGATCAAGCATTAATGTCATGCCACTCTATTTATTTCTATCCCTAAAAATGACAAGCCTCAAGGAAACAAGTTTAGTAATAGAGATGGCAAATATGACTAAGGAAACCCAAATAGGAGTTGTCGATAATGTTTTTGGTTAAAATTGACAGGTTTCTATTACCCGTAGGCTTCGTTGTAATTGACATGGAAAATGTTCCTAGGGAACACCTTATCCATGGAAGACCTTTCCTTGCAATATCACAAGCCCGTATCTATGTCTTTAGGAAAGAAATCTCGTCAGGAGTTGAACTCTATAACGAAAGGATTATTTTCAATATGAAGAGGGCATATTTGCAGAAAAACAAGGATGTTGCTAATTCGTGTATGGCAAATGTTGCAGTTGAAGAAACTCCACCCGATACATTTAGAATCTCAGGTGAAATCTTTAACTATATAACACCTTTATGTTTAAAATACGCACATGAAGTTGATTTTGATATGAGTGATGAAAGTGAGGAATCTTCTAGAGAAGATAGTGATGAGGAGGATCACTCGTTTGACCCTTGGGGTGATGATAGTCCTATAACTGTCACCGTGGTGCGCCATTGATGTGAGCCGAAGGCAAATATGAAAGATGGAAAGAGATCACTTATGCCTTCATGTTCTCCTTTTATTAAATCTTGCAATGGTGGTGGACAAATTAGGTTAAGACAATTTAAAAGAGAAGCTAATGTTTGGTCATGTTATGAAGATTTAAAATTTGATAAAAATCCATGGGTTCTTAACTATTTTAATGGTGTTAATTCTGGTGAGGAGGTCAAATGGACGGTTCACTTCTGTAAACCGGCACTCATGAAACTGCGCGGAACTACTCAAGCTTGACCCACCTGTGATCCCCTTCGTAAAAATGCAATGGTGGAAAACTAACCAAACCATTGGTTAAAAGATATGAGTGGGCATGCTTCAATGCACACATGAGTAAGGAAGTTGGCTATAAGGGAATATCATTTGAAAATTGGGAGAAAGTCAAGTTCGGTGAAGTTCAGTTGAGCTTTCAAGACAAGATGCATTATCGATACGAATGGGCAAGGGCTAAATTCCTTCGAAGAGATCAGCTGAGATTAGTCCCTTATGTTGCTCTAACGGTTTGGGATCAGCCATCCACTCCATGGGATAGAGGAACGGGCGAGATAGCCCATCCGCCCACGTGATGAACCATGGGAGTGACTCTAACTTAAAGACTTGATAATAAACAAATGTGCTTTTATGGGAGACAACCCGTATTATCCCTTTTTCGTTTTTATTGGTTTGGTGTGTTTGTTTTATGTTTTGCAGGAATTAGAGCAAGGAGGATCAAAAAGACCTCGTTATGGCTGAAAGTGAGGTGCTCGAATTAGCAACTACCGTGTAACTTGTTCATGGTGTTACGCCGTAACCATCCTCTTTATATCTTATGGCTCCAGGTTTTTCATTTGCTACGGCGTAACTCAGAAATGAGGTTACGCCATAACACTGGTGCAAAAATGGCCTTTCGTCACACATGGTCGATTTCAAACGGTCACAGTATAACATATTTACGTGACTAAATGTATGAAAATAAAATAAACAGCCACACTCGATCCGACTTGTGTGACCATTTCGGAAGATATATGTCACACATTTGTGTATTCATGTGACTAGAGGGTAGATGGCAAATATTTTTCGATCATTTAGTCACGTTAATTTGGGACGTGTGGCCGATACAAATCAGCTTTAAGCATTAGTCACACTACAGATATACATATGTGACAAATATATGTCACACAATTGAAGAGTGTGACCAAAATAGATATATGGTCACATGAAGTAATTGTGTATGTGACTAAATTATATAGTCAAGTTTGTCACACATTATTTAAACGTGACTGCTATTCTTTGCTGAATATTTAGCCACATAGCGTTTGAAATGTGTGACAACTAAAAAGTAAGTTTGAAGCGTTAGTCACGATATGCATTTAATAGTGACAAATATATATGTCACACACTTGAAGAGTGTGACCAAATGTCATATATGGTCACACGAAACCATAGAAACATGATTAAGTGTAACAAAAATTCGATACATATGGTCACGTAAGTAAATATGTGTGTCTAAAGTTTAGTGTGTGTTTGCTTGCCACAACTTAATGTGTATAGTCACATTTAATTGTAGCATGATCATGTGACTATAGGCTTTACAATAGTCACACCATATCACAAATGTGTATCTAAATTATGTTTATTGCCACATTATAAGGGTATTATATGTGCAATACATTCAAAATAGTCACATTGTGATATTTATGTGACTATTATTTATAGCAAAATGTGATATTTAAGTGTAACGAAAATTCAAAATATGTGCAACACATTCAAAATTAATGTTGCTAGGCATAAGTTAATGCTGCTAGGCATAAATTAATGTTGCTAGGAATAAATCAAGCTTAATGAATAGATGAAAAATCAAGTTTAATCAAGCTTTAATGAAGCAAGAAAGTTAAAATTCATATATAATAAACCAAAAACAAAACATTAGTATCCATATGTAACAAAAGTAAAATAAAGAAGTTCATACATATAAAAAGTTTAACAATTAAATTTCGGAGATTTCTCCGGATCAAACGACAAATGCACATTATTGTAGTCAATGGAGTCGAATCTCTCTTCCTCACTCAAAAATCCAACATTAGCCGCATCCTCTTCCACTGAACCAACCCGCGGCTTTGATCGCTTGTATTCCTTCTCATCTTTCTTAATTTGAAGCAAACTTGCTTTGCGTCTTGCCTTGTTTCTTCGAGAACTCCACGACTCATACCACTCTTCAATGTTAAATACCTTCTCTGGTTTCCTGAAATCAAATAAGCATTAGATGATAAATTTACAGATTATCCTTTTAATTTGGTATTCTTAATTATATGATGTATATAATGTAACATTCTAACACAATTTCATAACTGATTACCTAATTAGCTACCAATTGATAACCATTTTTATAAATTCATAAAAGCTTAATACACCAAAATTTTTATGGATTAACTAACTTCTACTAGAAAGAAAAAAAACAAGTCAACATGTACGTACATAACATCTTTACAAACTTTGAATGTTTACGTATACAAAAGCTTAATTAGTAGTACTTACTTTGAACGCTTCTTCTTTGATGAAATGCACCTTTTCTTGTTTCCAGCCATAACTTCGATCTTAGATTGTTTTAAAAAGTGTGTGTTGAAAAGCTAATTGATGGCCTTAAAAAGGGATGCGACATACTATACGCCTTGGGAATTTTGAAAGTCTCAACATTAAAGATTATTGCAATTTACCAAGTTTAACATCACATTAGCATGTGAAATGCACTAATTACTCGTGCCTAATTGTAATCATTTTAATTTTACACATTAGATGCGCGCTCCTAAAAATTCTATAATTTCATTTTAAAACTTTAAATGGTAATAAGCATTGTAAGTGGTTTCAAAATATAGTAAGAATAAACATAATGGTATTAATCTAGTTATTAGTTGTGTAAAATTTGTGTTTGTGACAATGTTTACTCCCTGAATTGGCAAACTTACTTCAACACTGTTATGACCTGATTAATATAGAACTTAATGCTGCTAGGCATAACTTAATGCTGCTAGGCATAAATTACTGTGAACCGGTGTAACTGTAAACTGTTGTGACATTGCGACTCTTGTGTGCCTATAAATACAAAGGAATTACAACCAACTTCATTCAACTTTTCATTACGTATTCAATTTTTGTTTGGAATTGCAATGGCTTCACCATCTTCAAATCCTGCTTCAAAGAAAACAAAACGTTCAAGGGATACTTCTCCTCCTCCTCCTCCAATGCCAGAAAAATATAAAATCCACGGCCTAACCCTAGAGTGTTGGGACAAATGCGATTCTCAAGGCCAATATGTTACTGAACGACAGTTGGTTGAACTTTACAACAAACGAATCGCGCTGTTGGAAGAACAAAACAAAAAAGACCAATATATCATACTGGTGTATCAGAACAAAGTTAATGTTCGTAATCAAGAAATAGAACAAATCCGTGGAAACATTGTTGATATTTACAAAGGAATTCAAAATAGTTTGTATAATTTTCATTGAATTAACCCTGATATAAGATGATATTAATCATTATTATGTTATTTCTTTGAAGTTTAATGTTTTTGTGTTCAAAGAAAACTTATCTTATGTTTCTTTGTTAATCAAGTTATCGACTATATTACTATACGATCAAGTTATCTTTTTGTTGATTAATTATGTTATGTTGCTTTGTTGACTATGTTATGATGCTTTGTTAAAAGTCAAACAAAGATTGTCAAACTTGATTGTCATTTGCAAAAGTCAAAGATTGTCAAACTTATCTTATGGGCAACTCCGGGTTTGGATTGGAATTTAGGTAAATGCTAGTAACTCAGAACTTAATGCTGCTTGGCATAACTTAATGCTGCTAGGGATAAAAATAAAATGCCACAAAAATTAACCGATTCATATTAAGTTCATTAATGAGAAAATTGAGCAATGACAACATGTTTATTCATAAAGTCAAATAAAGTAGTACAAACGGATTACACAGGTTTATTCAAATTACTTCCAAACTCAACTAATACATTTTCTTTTTACCCTTCTCTTTTGAACAAACTTTGGGCATTTTTGGTTCCCATGGTTTTATACCCTTGTCTTCACAAGTCTTAGCATTGGGCAGGCCTAGCACCTGAACCCTCTCATCAAAAAGCTCTTTGGCAGTCTTTTTTGGAGTTTTAACCTTCCTAGCATCTTCCTTTTTTGTGCCTGATCCAGAATATCCCTTTGGAAAGTAGTCTGCCCATGTATTTGGAGGACCTTCAGAACTGCTTGATATGTGAAATGAACTTGAGTCACTGCTGCCAACATACATAACCCTTCTAAGTTCCCGATACAGCTCCTTTTGTCGTTTCAACTCCCTTTGAGCAAAGGCCTGCACCAGCCGCATTGCTAGATTGTTAAAAGACAAAAGGAACTGTATGGGAACTCAGAATGGAAAGGTATGTTGAAATGAACTTGAGTCACTGCTGTCAATGTATGATTTCTGCAAAAAAATAAAAAAATATATTAAAATTTTAAAAAATATAGTGTAAATGAAATAAAAGATAATGTTGCAATTCAGGGTGTATTTGAAACAACCTTTGTTCTTGGAACTCCAATGGCCACATTACTTGGTGGATGGTTGGTTTTAGATCATAAAAAAGAATGGAATGCAATAAACCAACATATGTAACCCTTCTAAGTTCCCGATACAGCTCCTTTTATCGTTTCAACTCCTTTTGAGCAAAGGACTGCACCAGCCGCATTGCTAGATTGTTGAAAAAATAAAAGGAACTGTATGGGAACTGAGAATGGAAAGGTATGTTGAAATTACAGACTCATTTAGATCATAAAAAATATTTGAATGCAAACAGAGTGATACAAACAATCTAGAAATGTTAAGTAAAGAATAGAGTCTAAGTAACATCACTCATCTTGAATGCGATGATGAAGGAGTGTGGCTTGTCATGAACAATACACACTATATCATCATCGCATTGAAGACGTCTCAATGATCAGGCCAGATCTATCTAAAGTTGTAGAAAGGTTCCATTGCTTTGTTTTTTGGACACCGTCTAATACCGGTAGTTGAGGTTTTCCAAATTAAGTAATGGAACCGTTCTACAACTTTAGATAGATTTGCCCTAACATTAATCATTAAGTTATTAGAAAACATATTCTTACTATCGTTTATATTGCTCCCTTAGATGTGACGAACATACATATTAATTATATAGATTCTACGACATTAGAAAGCTAATCGTGCATGAATGAAATCATATTAAACTTATAATAACAATGCAATGAACTACCATCCTTTCTACCCTAGCCAACAACAACATATTATTCGGCCTTGAATCTCTAACCTACCAATATTCATTGAAGACGAAGACCATAAATTCAAGTATCGAACCTCCAAATTATACTTGATAATTATTTCTGGATTTTGACAAAGAGCAAAGATGAATCAACAATGGATGAACAACACCAAAACAAGTTTATGCTCATACTTGAAAGTGGTGTCTGTTCATCCAACGTTGATACTTCTTCCATCTTTGATACTTAGATGTTTTAGCCTAAATATTCGCACACACATCCGCCACTTATCTTCATTATACTCTCAATACAAATGCAACATAATTCTTATATCAAAAATACATCATACATATATATAAAGCAAACAGAGTGATACAAACAATCTACAAATGTTGAGTAAAGAATAGAGTCTAAGTAACATCACTCTTCTTGAATGCGATGATGAAGGAGTGTGGCCTGTCATGAACAATACACACTATATCATCATCGCATTGAAGACGTCTCAATGATCAGGCCAGCTCTATCTAACAATGTAGATGGTTCCATCGCTTTAATTAGACCCCGTTTTCTAACGATGTTTAATCTTGATTATTGAAAGAACCATTAAACATCGTTAGAAAATGGAGTCCAGTTAAAGCGATGGAACCCATCTACATCCTTAGATAGATCTGCTCTGATAATTGAGCTTTAAGTTCTTAGCAACCAAATTCTTACTATCATTTATATTGCTCACTTAAATGTGACGAACATACATATTAGTTATGTAGGTCCTACGACATTAGAGAGCTAATCATGAATCAATGAAATCATATTAAATTTATATCAACAATACAATGAAAATATTTTCATTGTAATTAAATACATGAAAAACTCTTTAAGTTCTTGATATGTTTATTGTACTTCAACCTAATCCTAAGATAAAATATTTTATTCTGTATTTTGGCAAAGAGGAAAGATGTATCAGTAATGGATGAAACACCAGAACAAGTTTATGTTCATACTTGAAAGTGGTGTCTTTTCATCCATCACTGATACTTCTTCCATCTTTGATACAGATACATATTATGTTCATATTTGAAAGTGGTGTCGGTTCACCCATCCTTGACAAAGAACAAAGATGAATCAATAATGGATGAACAACACCAGAACAAGCTTATGTTCATACTTGAAAGTGGTGTCGGTTCACCCATCCTTGATACTTCTTCCATCTTTGATACTTGATGTTTTAGCCTAAATATTCGCACTAAAACTAAAAAACAACCATAAACCCTAACAATAAAAAACACAAATATACAGATCATACATAAACCCTAACACTAAATAACACTAATTAAATAAGTACAAACATTGAAATAATCAGATAAACAAAAAAAGAACTAAATAATCAGATAAACCAAATCATTTGTCAAACTTAGGGTCAATATAAAAGCGATCTAAGTATGTTACCATATGCTTCCGATCTAACTTAGGGTCAAACTTAGGGTGTAGTAGTGAGAGAGAGCAAGAAAGAACAAGGCAGTTGTGTGTGATTGTCGGATAGAGATTAAGTATATGTTGGAGTGTGTGAAGTGTGTTTGAGAAGCTTTGTAAATAATATATTTTATAAGTGATGTGTGTTATAATATATGTTAATTATAAGTGTTGACGGGTCAATGTGCGTAGGTGCTAATGCTTAAATTGATTGTACATATAGCTTAATTTGCTGTATTTACTTAAAATGTATAGATAAGTTTAAAATGATTAAAAGTATAAAAACTAAAAGTATTAAAAGTTTCAAGATCGGGATCAGATCCTACCCAGGATCGTTTTCGTCTTTGCAAGATCATGATCGTATGATCGGATCGGGATCGTAAGATCCTACTAGCTATAATGTCATTTTCATAATAGTCTCGCTCTCTTTAACATGCAGTTTCCTTGTAAAATCGGATATATGAACTTGCATGCATGCCTACCTTAACTCATTAGTACTTGTTTGAGTCAAATGCGTGTATCGAGTCACAATGAATGTTTTGCAGTATTGAATGGATGAGTTACACCACCGCCAAACTCATTAACTCTCTAGAACCAACTCACACCACCGCCACACTTCACCGCCTTATCTCGCCGTGGTTTCACCAACCATTGATCCTCTACGCTATCACCGTCATCAAGACAAGGGAACTGTATGGGAGAGTTTGTTTGCTTCGGTTGTTTGGTTTGAGATAACCAATACATATTTTATATTACTTACAAGCTCGAGAACTCAACAATAACTCGAGTCGAACTTATATAAGATTGAGCTCAACTCATTAAACCTTTCGAGCTCATTTGATAGGCTTTCAATCTCTAAAATTTTAATCAGGCGCTCAAGATCTCAACATCCGCCTCTAATTTTTCCCCAAAAATCTCAATCTCCCGCTCAAGATCCCGCCTCTTTTTCCCCAAAAATCAAAACACTAACACTTACACTAGTCAGATCTATCTTCTCTCTATTCATCTCTTCTCCTTCTCTCTAGAACCGACTCACACCATGCATCGCCACACTTCACCGCCTTATCTCACCGTGGTTCCACCAACCATCGATCCTCCACACCATCACCGTCATCAAGACAAGGGAACTATATGGGAGAGTTTGTATGCTTCGGTTGTTTGGTTCGAGATAACCACCACATCCACCACCATCACAGTCAAGCCTCCATCACCCTCTCGATCATGTTATCCGGGATCGAGAAAGTTTGAAATCGGATTGAGCTTGACTCGAAAAGCTCGACTTATCTTTAAAGATGTGTTTTCTAACACAAATTAAAATTGAAATATAATATAGCCTAAGAATTGAATTCGGTTCGACTTCAGCTCGAAAAGCTTGATACATTCATAAATAAATATTTACACTTACTACACTTAAAAAAAATAAAAAAAATACATATTTTATATTACTTACAAGCTCGAGAACTCAACAATAACTC
This sequence comes from Artemisia argyi, assembly GCA_030686995.1. Taxonomy (NCBI): domain Eukaryota; kingdom Viridiplantae; phylum Streptophyta; class Magnoliopsida; order Asterales; family Asteraceae; genus Artemisia; species Artemisia argyi. The sequence continues at coordinate 32,970,333 of CM060684.1, read as the reverse complement.
GAGTCGAACTTATATAAGATTGAGCTCAACTCATTAAACATTTCAAGCTCATTTTTCCCCAAAATCAAAACACTAACACTTAAACTAGTCAGATCCAGCCCCTAATTTTTCCCCAAAAATTTCAATCTCCCGCTCAAGATCCCTCCCTTTTTCCCCCAAAATCAAAACACTAACACTTACACTAGTCAGATATATCTTCTCTCTATTCATCTCTTCTCCTTTTCTCTAGAACCGACTCACACCATGCATCGCCACACTTCACCGCCTTATCTCGCCGTGGTTCCACCAACCATCGATCCTCCACGCCATCACCGTCATCAAGACAAGGGAACTATATGGGAGAGTTTGTTTGCTTTGGTTGTTTGGTTCGAAATAACCACCACATCCACCACCATCACAGTCAAGTCTCCATCACCCTCTCGATCATGTTATCCGGGATCGAGAAAGTTTGCACTCGGCTTGAGCTTGACTCGAAAAGCTCGATTTATCTGTAAAGATGTGTTTTCTGACACAAATTAAAATTGAAATATAATATAACCTAAGAATTGAATTCGGTTTGACTTCAGCTCGAGAAGCTTGATACATTCATAAATAAATATTTACACTTAGTACACTTAAAAAAATTAATAATAAAAAATATATATATATATATATATATATATATATATATATATATATATATATATATATATATATATATATATATATATATATATATATATATATATATATATATATATATATATATTGTATATTACTTATAAGCTCGAGAACTCAACAATAACTCGAGTCGAACTTATATAAGATTGAGCTCAACTCATTAAACATTTCAAGCTCATTTTCCCCCAAAATCAAAACACTAACACTTACACTGATCCCGCCCCTAATTTTTCACAAAAAATTTCAATCTCCCTCTCAAGCTCCCTCCCTTTTCCCCCAAAAATCTAAACACTAACACTTGCACTAGTCAGATCTATCTTCTCTCTATTCATCTCTTCTCCTTCTCTCTAGAACCGACTCACACCACCGCCACACTTCACCGCCTTATCTCGCCGTGGTTCCACCAACCATCGCTCCTCCACGCCATCACCGTCATCAAGACAAGGGAACTGTATGGGAGACTTTGTTTGCTTCGGTTATTTGGTTCGAGATAACAACCAGCATCACAGTCGAGCCACCATCACCCTCATCTCACCTATCCTACTCTGTTCATGGGTATGATCAAACACATATTTAATTTATATTTTTTTAAATGTGTAATCGAATATAAAACAATTTAAATTGATTTTCGTGGATTAAACTAGCCAAAAACATGTTTTTGATTATAAATTCGTGTTGTGGTAATCGTTGCAGGTAGACTTATTAAGACAAAATAGTTTTCCTGTTTGTTGGAATGGAGACAATCAATGTGTTCTAAGAGGCCATTGTTTTGCTCGTAAAGGGAGTCTTGATTGGTTTCCACTCCGGGAGGATGTTGCTGAAGAGTTGGAGTTTGCTTATCGCAGTTGCGTAAGTTATCTATCAAAAGATTAGCATAACATATGTTATATAGGAAATTAACTCAAATATGGTTGCTTTTTGTCAAACTGTTTCATTTGTACCAAATGTTAGTGATTTGCTTGCTTGGTAATGTGTTTGACATTTATTCGTTCCACGTTTGGCACTGCATAAAATTGCAACCAATTGTATATTATTTGTTGCCCGAGTCGATATGCAACCCGTATGTTTGTTTTTTAGGCTAAACTTATATTTGGGACATCTAATGTTGTCGTCTTTTATGTTAGCATTAATCACGTTACTTGTTTCTTGCAGGGGGTACATGTTATTTTCACGGGTGAGGATGATACATGGGATGCCTGGCTAAAAATTCCCTCAGATGGATTTTTGATGGGTATGCTCCATCTCAGTCACCAAAGCCAACCAATGTATATTTTTACTGTTTCATGGTTGGCAGATCTTATATTATGCAGCGTTATTAGTGCCTTAGTTTCTTACATTTCCCATATTTTTTTTGCAGAAAGAAACTGGCATTAGACTCAGATGTAAGCCACTTTTTATGTTGTTAACTATTTCATTTTCCAATGACAACACCATTGTATTTCTTAATTTATATTGTAGGTGACCACTCCAATGGCCATTGAAACTTTGGAAAACGTACCAGTAATGGAAACACTGGTAAGTAATAAAACATCAACCTTTGATTTTTTTAGTTTTACGTACATGACTAATGTACCATGTTTTATATATACATATAGGAACCTGTTAAAACTATCGGACATACGAAAATGCTTGAGCCACAACAAATCGGTTCTACAGGTTACACCACCAACTATGATACTAAATATTAGTGAACAAAATGCAGGACTAAATATATATATTTGCTTTATTTATATACATTCGATTTTTATTGAATTTGAAATACAATTGTATATATATTTGCTTCATTTATATACATTCTGTTATATATATATATATATATATATATATATATATATATATATATATATATATATATATATATATATATATATATATATATATATATATATATATATATATATATATATACTAGCAGTAGTAACTCTGCTCCAGCAGTACTAACGTGGTACTAGTATTAACTCTCCTATCATGTTTGTGCAGATAGTTGAACCAGTGGCTCATCTAGTTATGTTATGTTGTGAGCTTTGACATGTTCTAGTCCTACTCTCATCCTGATGTGTTGATATGCAGCAGCCTACATTTTCAAGGCTTTTATATCCAGATGATGAGATTAGATCAATGGGAGAAAAACTTGTAAGTTTAACTACAAATTGTATTAGTATGTTTATTGTTTTGGATTAAAAGTCTTCATGATGTTGTTTGAATTACTGCTGATCATGTTTGTGTTAATATTGCTTAGATGGATTTAGTGCAGCTCATGAACTTCAAAGAAAATGTGGCCAAGTATTTACTACTGCTAGTACAGAAGTTACTACTGCTAGTTAAAGTTGGTACTGCTCAGAGATTAAGACCGCTCGAAGTTGCTACTTGCTTATGGAAAAGATTATAGATACTTATAAAGAAACTATTGTAAGCTGACTAGGACTCCTTGGTGTATAAAAGGATTTCCAATTTTATATTTTGTTCAGTTATATACATTCCAATTTTATTGTATTTGAATTTGTTTTGATATATATTTGAATTGTTTTGATATATATTAATTTTTTAAATGTGACTAAAAGATGCATATAGTCACACTTATTAACACTTTTGGTCATTGTTTGCTTTAGTCGTTGTGTGAGTAAATAATACTGAAGGCCACACAAACATAAAATTCATGTGGCCATTGGATGATCTATAGTCACACAAAATACACATTTATTCACTTTAAACAGCATATGGTCACACTTATTTACACTTTTGGCCACTGTTTGATTAATGGTATGTGACTAAATACCCAAAACAAACATGCTTTGTGTGACTAAATATTACAAAAGGCCACACAAACATAAAATTCACGTGGCAATAGTCATACAAAATACACATTTCTTCACTTTAAACAGCATATGGTCACACTTATTAACACTTTTGGCCACTGTTTGCTTAATGGTATGTGGCTAAATACCCAAAACAAACATGCTTTGTGTGACTAAATATTACAAAAGGCCACACAAACATAAAATTCATGTGGCCATTGGATGATCAATAGTCACACAAAATACACATTTCTTCACTTTAAACAGCATATGGTCACACTTATTAACACTTTTGACCACTGTTTGCTTAATGGTATGTGACTAAATACCCAAAATAAACATGCTTTGTGTGACTAAATATTACAAAAGACCACGCAAACATAAACTTCATGTGGCCATTGGATGATCAATAGTCACACAAAATACACATTTCTTCACTTTAAACAGCATATGGTCACACTTATTCACACTTTTGGCCACTTTGTGTTAAATTGTATGTGACTAACTCCAAAACATTAACACCAATTGTGTGACTAAATCATCACAAATGTCACATTTATTGTATATTCATGTGGCCACAGGACGGGAAATAGTCACACAAAATACACATTTACTTGAATATATCATCTCAAATGTCACATACATTATATATTTATGTGGCCAAAGGTTGAAAAATAGTTACTCTCAAAAAACATTCGCGTGACTATAAAGTGTTTACGGTCACTGATAATGTCTAATCCAACAAAACTTGTGTCTAATTTGTCACACGTATTCGGAGTTTTGGTCACTCTTTTTCGATGGAAAAGGCCATGAACTCAATAATGTGACCATATGCCACCTACGGTGGCGGGACCTTTAGGGACACACAACGAAAAGAACGTGTGTGACTATAGGCATATCGTCACACATTTTTGGCGTGACCAATACAACTTTTTGTACCTGTGTAACACCTTCTGAAAACAAATTTCTCAAAATTTTTAAATATTCATACAATAACCTTGTATTGGTAATTAAATGAACTTTGTGGGTGTATTCACTATAAACCCTCACGAGATTACACTCGTCCACTTGGGACACCAAGTGGTTTAAAAGGCTTGTTGCATATGCTAAATGCAACTGTGATTCCTATGAAAGTGAGTTAGGATTTGTTTGTTTTCATTTTATTTTTTTAGGTTTATGCTTGTGGTAGTACCGTGATTTTAGGGTTTTGAAGTTTGCTCATGGAAGCAAGTCGAAGGAACGCATTCTCACGTGATCCTTCTTTCATTTTTGGAGCAAATTTCAGGGAAGTTCTCGCTCTAATTCTTCTTTTTCTTCAAATATGTTTAATTCCTAGTATAAAAGGGAGTTTGTACAATTCAAGTGGGGGGACGAGAGTAGAATTATCACTTGAATTTTATTTCCCTCATTTTTCTAGTTTATTTTGAAAAATTATGCCATTTTTAGAATTTTGACATATTTTTCCTAACCTAACTTGAATAGACCTTAGCCGAGCACATTTACCCTTGAATTTCTATGGTGAGATTTAGCCTATTTGTTTTCACTGATTTACCCCAAATCGACCAAATATTTAGTGTGCCGGTAGTTTGTAAACTTTAGAACTTGGCCTTTACATCATTTTGAGACCATAGACGAGTAGTGTGTCGAGTTATCTCAATGCATTTGGAAGAAACAATTTAAGAAGGCAATATTCTAGGATTATCACCTAAATAGCCTTATATGAGTGTGTTTATCGAGTAGTCACATTGACTTCTCGACTCCCGCATTAAACCCTTGTGTTGCACTCACCTTTAGTGCAAGATACCCCTAGATACACCTTTTTGAGCCTATCATTTCCTTTCATACCCTTGATATATAATTTCAATACACCTATTCGCCTTAGCCTACCGTGTGGTCTTTGTTTGTGATTGAGAAGTCATTTTTTGCCCAAGTTCAAGGTCTAAGTGGAGAAACTCGGGAACCGCGGCTACGTCGAAGACATACCATTAAAGGTCATATGAAGACCCCCTAGATTCTCATATATTGTTCATCTCAAGTGGGGGGATGTAAATATTCTTGTTTCTATTTACGATTTAAAAAAATGTGAATTTCTGTATGTAAATAGTTATAATAAATGGTGCACTTGTGTATAGCACCTTGATTATGAGCTCATCATGAATTAGTATCGAAGAGGCCTTTTCAGTCACATTTGAAGAAATGAGTTGGTGATGTTTCTACACCAACATGAAGACCAAGTAATGTGTCCATCATGACGCCCTCTCATGGCACATGTACTTGTTATGATCCGGATCTTGAATTTTGAAGCTTGACTTTGGGTGAACGGTAAATGGTGATAACTTAGTTATAGACTTAGACTATTTGCTTGTTATTTTTATTTAACACCCATTTTGTGTATTCCCATGTCTATTCCTACCCTATAGTCGCGAATCATGCTTAGGTGAGGGACTTGAGCAGGCATTGATGTCTTGCCCGGCGTTCCGATCATGTATCGATGTTCTTTGTCACCTTCTCCGTAGTATGTTAGTAACGACACTAAACCCATAACCTCATTTATGTTCACCCAATATTGCCTTCGAAGATTGTTTTGACCTTAACTCTAGTGGTGGAGATTTGTGTAACTGCCAAGCCTATGATAGAATACATACTATGACTGTGCTTTGAGTGATCACCCTGAAAATTGACACTTAAAATATGCGAGAGTATGAGTGTTAGTTCCCTTTTCGTGAGGTGTTCGGCTTTGAGGATTCTTGCATAGGATATTTTTAATCTCATATTTTCCAAGTAAAATTGGGGGATATCTTTTTAATAATACTTCTAATAAGGTCTACATGAGGGTAAGTAAAGTTCAAGTGGCGGGATATTTGATGATGTCAAATAATCCTGATATTTAAGTGTCAATTTCCCCCTAATATGCTAATTTATTTTGCTTATTATATGGATATATACTTTGATTTTGTTATATTTTGTATCCAGGTAACAAATGAGTATTGGAACTAAAGAGACGTGGAAATTGGAAAGAACTCGCAAAAGATACACATTTATAGTATGCTGGAAGGAGCTACGGTGTAACATATACTCTCTATTACGCCATTGCTGGGAATTCAAACATAAAGACCAAAGTCAACGCGGATCAAGAGCTACGGCGTAACCAAATCCTGAGTTACACCGTAACCAACTCAAGTCTATGAAGAATCCCTCGAATTGAAGGCTATGCCGTAACAAGATTATGGAGTTACGTCATAGCAATGACTACGAGAGTAATTCAAGATCTAAGAATCAAGCTACGGCGTAACAACACATGATACTACGACGTAGAAGAAACCCTAATTGGAGTTACGGCGTAACACATTCATCAACTACGCCGTAACTATTCCTTTTGGATAAGATCTTAACAGTATTACACTAGCTACCACTCTTTTGGAGCTATGATGTAGCTATGAAGGGCTTATAAATACAACCCTAATTTCTGCATTTGTCCTACAACTTTCTCACACACAAAGTCAGAGATCGTTGGGAGCTTTTAGGAGGCCATTTTACAGCAGCATACAGAGCATTTCCAAGGGAGAAATCACGCCTACAACACCATAAGTTTTAGTTTTTCATATTTTCATTTACATTTCGAATTAATGGCTCTAGTAAACATTGAATAAAGTGTTGAATATAATATGATCGGTTAAGCACCTCTGGTACAAGCCCAGTTATGACTCTTATATTGTTTTGATTATGTTTTCGTGCTTTTCATAATGCTTCTAGTGTGTGCATGCTTAGTTTATCATAGATCCTTTAGTTGCGGTAGTTTAAAAGAACTTGTTATACATGGTATGTGAGGAGAATTGACCATAGGACCCTTGCATAGTTAGGTTGCGAGGAAATGGTTGGGATGACAACCGGCCATTCGCCTTGTGTACAAATTGACCATAGGACCACTTTCCGGGTTGGATAAACTTAAGTAGTTAAAGTATGGTCTAAAATCCGAGAGTCCGGACCATATAAGGATAAATCTAGCATGTAGTGGCACTTAATGACTCAAACCCCTCTACCGTACGTCGGCTTACTAGCAAGGGGTAGTGCCTTTGGTTCCTGGCAGGATTTGGGGGAGATAGGCTAGGGAACTTGACCATATGAACCTTGCGATATATGTCCGCTCCACTTGAAGCATGAGATTAGCTTAATAGGAAACGTAATCGTAAACATTATAGGATAATTAATTAGGCAAGTACATTTCTCTCTTATTGCTCACAACTTTACATTTAATTTTCTGTTTTATTTATTTTCTATTTATTTAGTTTAATTAATCATTTCACTCTTTAAACCAGTTAAAATAGTGACATTAGATTTAAATAGGATTCAAACCACATAGCTCTTGGGATGACCTCGGTTTTACCATTTACTAGTCTACACGCGACCGGATTGTCTGTCCATTAGTGCAAATAGGTAGACTTTGGGTAATCGAGCAATTATAAATATTAAGACCTGTTTAGTAAAACTTGCATCAATTACTCATACTATGAATGTTAGGATGATGTCCATAAAGATAACCAATTTTTGAAAACTTTATTTATCTTAACTAAAACAGTTAGACTGTAGAATAAATGCGAGTATTTTCATGAATAAAAACCAAGTGGTTTGATTATTATGTCGAGATCATAAGGACAATATTGTGCACATATTTAATGCATGCCTTGTGACAAGATTGTTAATCATATTCAATCAATTGACTCTGATTAAATATTCTTTTCTACGCACATAAATATATAAAGATGCTTAATTGTTATACTTATTTTCATTAATATGAAATATGATAATGGAATATCAAAAAATCTTTCTTGAGTGATTACTTTTGCGAGGGTGGTAAGTAATCAAAGGAGTTTTATGAATTCATATAATCTTTAAAAGTGTACAAACTGCAAGAATCCAAGTATGGATCAATGCATACATCTAGGAGATGAATCTTATGGTTAATTACTAAATCTATGTTTTGATTTTTAATTAAAAAAGGATGACTCCTGAGTATTTCTAAAAGCTAGTGGGAGTATATATATTTTTTTTTTATTTTCTTAAATCATATATGTTATGTAACATATGGACAGTAACATTCCATTATCCTATATTCTAAAGACCAAAAAAGCCTTGGCATTAAAAATCTTGGTTAACCTTTATTTATCTTTTAATTTTGGCTTTTCATTGGTTGTTGGTTTTTGTTATCCTTCATAAGCAAGCCCAATGGTAGCAAAAAAGTTAGGTGTCACAAGCCCATTGGTTTGCAAACTTTGCTACATACACTGTTCGCCGGGTTTAGCATTTTTTCAAAGGTTTAGCAGAGTATTATCAGTTTTTTCAGGCTGTGCCATGCCTACAGTGGGTACTACGCAACCCCAGCCATACATTCTCAACAAACACTTTGAAAATCTGCATTATTAGAGGCTTCTTGATAGTCTAAAGGCAGATGCATGCATCAACATACATATACAAAGTACACAGCCAGAATGGAAACATAAACAAAGCTACTTACATCCCAAAAAAAAAAGAAAAAAGAAAAAAATTTCCAGAAAAAAAAAAACAGTTACATCAAAGCAACAAGCTGGAGCAGCTGGGACTGTGTGAGATCCAGGGAGCATCATCTTTGTGCACCAGGTAAGTCTTCTTTCTTTATGTAAATCTGTATAAGGCTGCATGTGGTTTTTTTTTCATAGCTTTGTCACTAATAGTTGTAGCATAGTCTGTTTGGACATGGATAGTGGACCTGCTAAAAAAACAAAAAAAATAGTGAGTTTACTTTCAACATATTAGATAGGAACTGTGATTTCCACTTGAATGGTGACTTAGTCAGAAAACATGCATCAAACAGTCATAACCATAATGAAAGCCAGCAAATAAACTCAGAGTACCAAAATTGTTGTAGACCATTTGGGGGTGTTATCAGTAATGTAGGATATGGAGTTGTTCAAAGTGTAGTGGGAGGAGGTGAGGGGGGCTGCTACGATCCAACACAGATAAATGTAGAAAATGCAGAAAGGAAGAGAACAGTACCACAGCCTCTTTTAGCATCTGCATCCTTACAAGATAGTTGTTATGCATCAACTAGCAAACAAGGTAACATCTGTTTGCCTTTTTTTGTAATCCTAAAATATCATAGAATTGCCGTTACTAACTGTTGTTGCTATTCTGCAGTATTTACAAGTGATGGGCCAGTATATGAGTTAGAACAGTACCAGCAAAACTTAGAAGCACAGACGTTCAGCGACACATTCTCTTGCTTTGACGCAGGTTTCGTGGATGTTCTTCATAATGATGAAGGTCTGGACCCTTATGGTGGTTCTGTTTGTTATCAAGAGCAAGTGCAGAACTCTTTTGTGACAGACATAGATTGCAATGGAAACAATGGTCTCTTGAATGAACACAATAGTCATTCATCCACACATACAGATTATAGACTTTCAGAACATTTATCTATGTCAGGTTTGCTTACTACACTATGTCTTAAATCAGAGTTTTTTTTTAACAAAAGATGAAACCTAAGTTGAAGTTAAACCGTTAACATAGTATACTGCAACACTAAATTCAGGCCAAGCATCTCAGTTAATGCATGAAAGTGAAGGCATGGTTGGAAGAGGCATGGAACATCCACCACATACATGTGCCGTTGATGTGCATCAAATTGAGATGTCAACAATTCTAATGGAAAGCAGCACACCAACACGCCAAAGTTTTCAAGGTGAATGTTAGAATTTCGAGTCACCTTATATTTGTACATCCTATTATTTTTAGTTAACAGGATATATTTTTTTCTAAAAAAACAGGTGGCCGTCAAACTAACTTTGAAAGTCCAGGTCATACATGTCGAAAAAATGCCCGGCAAAGGCGTCCTAGAAGCTCTACTAATTGCGATAGCAGGCAACGGCTTGAACCTCAAGGTAACTATATCCATTTACAGCTTTTTATTTAAATAATGTTAAACGGTAAAGTGAGCTGCACTAACAGGGAAAAAAATTATGGCTGACTTATAAGTGTCTTATTCTATTCTTTCCATTGGTTTTGCAGGTGTCTCTCACCTTTATATTGACATTGGAGATTGTGATTGGTCGTGTGACCATTGCGGGGCTGCATTTTGGTATGGTGAACGGCTGAAAAGCTCTACACTCACGAGAGTGAGGTTCAGCAGGTGCTGTGGAGAAGGAAAAGTTAGGCTTCCGCGAGAAAAGGAGCCACCAGAATTCATCAAACAGTTGTTCAAAGAAAAGCAGTTTATGGAAAATATTAGAGCGTATAACCAGATGTTTGGTATGACATCATTCGGCGCTCAGATAGATGACTCAGTGAATAATGGGAGAGGCCCATATGTATTTAAAGTCTGTGGCCAGGTGTGTCATCGACTAGGGTCGCTGTGTCCAACAAATGATAAAGAACCTAAGTTTTTGCAGCTATACATATATGATACTGAAAATGAAGTTAAAAACAGGTTACGTCATTTTGGGAGAGATGGTTCAGGGTCGTTAAACTCTGAAATTGTCCAACGTCTTATACAGGTTCTAGATGCACATAATGAATTGGTTGCAGTATTTAGGACAGCCAGAGACATATGTAGCCAACCAGATGTTCCAGAATTCACTTTCCATCTTTACAATGTAAATGGCGCTCGGCAATATGACACACCTTCAGCAGACATTCTCGGTGGCATAATCTTTGAAAATGGACCACAGCCAGAGACAGACTATGATGTCATTATACAAAAGAAAGGTGAAGGCCTTCAGAGAATTAACAAGCTGCATTCAACCTATATGGCATTGCAGTTTCCTCTTCTATTCGTCTACAGTCAGCCAGGGTATACTACAAGTTTAACGCTAGAAACACATAATGCGCAGGGCGAAAAACCAAAGATGACTATGAATACCTACTACATGTATCAGTTATACGAAAGGCCTCATGAATATGGCTTGCTATTTAAAGGTGGAAGGCTATTTCAGCAATACGTTGTGTCAGTCTACTGTGCATTGGAACAAGAACGTCTTGATTTTGTCAGGGCAAAGCAGAATAACATAAGAAGTGACTACTTATCAGGAATTCATGATGCGATTTCAAGAGGCGATCATTCAGGTGCAGATATAGGTAAGCGAATAATTTTACCTTCAAGTTTCACTGGCGGTCCACGATATATGTACAGCCACTATCTTGATGCTCTGGCTATCTGTCGAGTCCTTGGCAACCCGCAATTTTTCATTACATTCACATGTAATGTAAATTGGCCTGAGATCTGCAGATATATGCAGCGGTATCCTCACCTATCACCGTCTGACAGAGCTGACATCGTCGACCGTGTGTTTCAAGAAAAAGTCCACGACTTTGTTAAAACTTTAAAAGAAGGAAAGATATTTGGCCCTGTTACAGGAGGTATACATCTTTGTCATGCTTTATTAACAAAAAATACTTTGATAGATACACAGCCAAATAAACACGTAAAATTTTTTTGATGTTTGTACAAAGAGGAAACAAGTAAAAAAAACTTAACTTTTTTTATGTCATTACCATTGCAGTTTTGTACACGATAGAGTTTCAGAAGCGTGGTCTTCCACACTGTCACACGCTGCTTTGGCTAAAATTGACTCACAAGATACAGAATCCTGAAGACGTTGACAAGTTCATCAGCGCAGAATTACCTGACAGAACAACAGACCCAGAGGCATACACAGTTGTTACTGAGATGATGATGCATGGACCTTGCGGCGCTGCTAACCCAAAAGCTCCGTGCATGGCTGAAGGTGTCTGCACAAAAAAATTCCCACAAAAATATAATGAAAACACATTTTTTGACAAGAATGGCCATGTACATTATCGAAGAAGAAAGAGTCGACATTATACAACAAAAAACAAGGTTAAGCTCGATAACACATATGTTGTCCCCTACAATAGGCTACTCTGCTTAATGTTTCACGCGCACATAAACGTGGAATACTGCGGCTGGAGTATGCTTATAAAGTACTTATTCAAGTACATATCAAAGGGGACTGATAGGATTGCCGCACGAATTGTAAAACCAATCGGCGATACACCATCATCGTCAAATGCTCCAACACTTCAGATCGACGAGATTCAGAATTTTATAGATGGCCGTTTTGTATGTCCACATGAGGCATGTTGGAGAATATTCAATTTTCCAATACATCACCGAGAATCGGCCGTTCAAATTCTCGCTGTTCACCTTGAAGGTATGCAAAGAATATCTTTCCGGGACAGGAAACCTTTGGGTTATGTTGTTAGCGACGAAGGAAGAACACTCACAACGCTCACAGAATGGTTTACATTTAACAGTTTATATGAAGAGGGTTACAATCTTACATACTTGGATTTCCCTTCGGCTTTTGTCTGGTATGAAAAGTTAAAGACATGGCGACCTAGGAAGCAAAGAACAAAGTCATCAATTGGAAGGCTTGCATATGTGCATCCTGCTACAGGTGAATTGTTCTTTTTGAGGATGCTCTTATGTCACCAGAAAGGTTGCCGGTCATTTACAGAAGTCCGCAGAGTGAATGGTACACTACTTCCTACTTACAGAGCTGCTTGTCAAGCAATGGGACTACTTAGAGAAGATAAAGAGTGGGAGTTCGCTTTGCAGGAAGCAGCTATCTCAGCGTCAGCATCAGAAATACGGAGGCTCTTCGCTCACATATTGCTTTACTGTGACGTCTCAGACATAGTTAAGCTTTGGGAAAAGCACTGGCCGCTTATGACGGACGACATTCCAGCAAGAGCAGCAGCCATGACTCATATTAGAAACCTTCATATCAATGAACCAGAACTGAAAGGCTATGTCCTATATGAATTGGAAATGATACTAAACATTTCTTCAAAATTAGTCACAGATTTTGGCCTTCAACTTCCTCCTAGACGTTTGTTAGAAGAGTTACATAACAAGCTGCTGATGGAAGAAAAGAACTACGACCGTGAGCAGTTGAAAAATGAGGTAGACATTGCTGTGACGAAGCTCAATTATGAACAGCAAAGCATCTACAACCTTATTGTTGAATCTTCTTCCAAAAATGAATAGCAATTAGTATTTGTGTACGGTCATGGAGGAACGGGCAAGACTTTTTTGTGGAAGACAATAATTAACAAGCTACGATCGGATGGGAAGATAGTTTTGGCAGTTGCATCTTCCGGTATTGCATCTTTGTTACTTCCGTCTGGCCGGACAGCGCACTCACGGTTCAAGCTTCCACTTGATTTGACAGATGAATCAATGTGTCATGTTACCAAAAAAACACTGCTTGCAAACCTATTTGCAGATACAGATTTAATTGTTTGGGATGAAGCTCCAATGAATGATCGAAAATGCTTTGAGACACTGGATCGGACACTCAAAGACGTGCTTGGCAATCCAGATAAATTATTTGGTGGCAAATCAGTCATGTTAGGTGGTGATTTTAGACAAACATTACCAGTCAAAAAAAAGGGGACGAAATCAGATATAACATCGGCATCAATAACTGCTTCACCTCTATGGAAGCATTTTAAGGTATGCACACTAAACAAAAACATGAGGCTGATGCAGGCAGGCATAGATGATGATGAAAGAAACAGAAGAAAAGGGTTTGCTTCTTGGCTGTTAGACATAGGAGATGGCAAGACGGGTGAACATGACTAAGAAGATCCACAGAACGTAAGCTGGGTTGAAATTCCTGAAGAATATGTAATTCCAAACGACGATGAAGATGAAGGCGTTAGAGCACTTATCGATTTTATATATGACGAGTCGACTCTAGAATCGCCAGCTTCAGAAGTCTTACAACAAAAGGCAATTGTCTGTCCTAAAAACGAGACGGCTGATGCAATAAACGAAAAAGTTGTGTTATTAGTAAAAGGAGACACAACAACATATGTAAGTTCCGATGAGGCTATTCCGCTTGCACACGACGGCGCTGCAAATGAACTTCTATACCCACCTGAATTCCTTAACATGGTTAAATTCCCAGGCCTGCCCCCAAACAAACATGAACTTAAAGTTGGTACACCTATAATGCTACTTCGCAATGTAGACCTTGGATGTGGTCTATGCAATGGAACGCGGATGATTGTGACACAACTATTGTCAAACCTAATACAGGCAGAGATTATTACAGGCAACCGAATTGGAGAAAAAGTTTTTATTCCAAGAATTGTTTTGAAAGTGACAGATCAAAACATGCCGTTCGTTTTCAAAAGAAAGCAATTTCCGGTGAAAGTCTGCTATGCAATGACAATAAACAAAAGCAAAGGACAGTCTCTAAACAAGATTGGAGTTTATCTTCCAGAACCTGTATTCGCTCATGGTCAACTCTATGTTGCGTTATCACGCGCTACAACCCCAGATGGTCTCCAAATCCTCATAAAAAAACAGCAAGACTACCCTCCAAACACAACTAAAAATATAGTCTACAAATACTTTCTTACCACTATCAATAGACCATAACCTTAGATGCTTAAACTAAATTTCAACATACTAATAGTCATAGTTACTCAAACAGACAACCTGCATTCCATTATTTCTTTTATTTTCATGCATAACATTCACTAAAGTAGACTGCATATTTGGTAAGTTTTTTTTACTTTCTTTCATTCCATGATTTTCCAGATGCTAATATTTTTAAATATTTGTTTACACAGAATGAACTTAACCAGTATCAAAGACCTCAAACCTGGAGACAGAGATAAAATTATAGAAGCGAAGGTGTACTGTGCCTGGGCAGCCCGAAATCTTCCAGATACAACTGAAAAAAGGGTACAGAGCAATCTTATTAGATAGACAGGTAATCAAAGGACAAATTAATATACAAGAATCATTAAAGTTCCTTAATGATGACATATTTTTTGCATACCCAGGGTGATCCAATACAAGCGAACATGGAGCCTGAAGACATACATCATTTTAGGCCTCTTCTCATACCTGGAAATGCATTTCGCATATCAGGATTCCAATGCATCAGAACATAAAATTGGCAGCAAACACTCGAGAACAACACATCATTGTTTTTTAATACAGTAACAAAATTCGACCCAATACCATCAGAGGGCTTCCCAAATCACTACTTCAGATTTGTCTCTTACAATCAGCTGCCTACAAAACTCTATGACCCAAAGGACAGGCGCACAAAGGGATATCCAGTTCTTACAGGTACAAAGACACAGATTCTATCAATTTTAATTATTATACTTGCAATCATGCACCCAACTCTTAAACTTTTACAATACACAGATTATATTGGATGTTATATTACATCAGGGGAAGCTGGCGATGTTGGAGATCCAAACAAAAATCTCTCAAGAATTAGAAAGGTCGAGATACAGAATCTAAAGTAAGTTCATATATGCAAATTCTAGAAGAAAGTAGATGTTACGCACACTGGATTGACAAAATATATTTGCATTTTTTATACCGACAGCCGCAATTCTATTGAGCTCACATTATGGGATGCATTGGCCGACAATTTGGAAAAGCAAGCTATTGACGCACTTGAAAGACCTATTATAATTGCTGTCAGCTCATGCCGAGTTTCAAAATTACAAAACAGAGGTAACTCTACCTACTTCTGAAATAAAAATTATTATATATACGTAAGCAGGAATGGCGTTATACTAAAACAAATATGTTGTTTACAGAGCTGCAACTTTCAACCACGCCAGCAACATGCTATTACATTAACCCTCAAATCCCCAGACTGGAACATTACAAAGTAGCGTAAGATTCCTGATCGTCTTCATTTTTTTCTTAATCTAATTCTAAATTCATTAAGCTAACCAAATTCCACAAACAACAGATACAGGCAGCTTTATGAGGACCAGCAGCCCTTACGTGTCATTAGATACCGATTAAAAGACCCTGAACAAGAAAAAAAACAAAAACCGTATTCCAATTGCAACTCTGCTTACACATAACCCGGAAAGTTACAGAGTAAGTTTCAGACAACAAATATGCTTAACTTATGACATTTGTTATCTACAAAATATATTTATCATAGATACTTAATTCTTTGTTTACTAGGGTGTTCGGTTTACTTGCCAAGGAACAATAACAGATCTGGATACTGCAAGGGGCTGGTACTACACCGCATGTTCTGTTTGCACAGGCAAAGTGACAAAGCTTAATGGTGGTTACGAATGCAAAAAGGATGGAATTATGCAAGCTCCCACCTATCGGTAAGTACACATAAACCACAAATATTTGTTACTTAAGTGTTGCTAACACAGTTGTTCAATTAATGCAGATACAATTTCAGGGCTACCATAACTGATGGCACCAAACCGGCCACATTCATTTTCTTTACACCTAAAGCAGACCATTTTGTTGGCGTTAAGTGTGCAGAAGTACTTGCATCAAATGAAAATGTTGACTCAAGAAACTTTCCAAAAGACATTGAAAAAATCGTTGGTACAAATCATACCTTTCAATTTCATTATAATCCAACTTGCATTACAGGATACGTTGAATTTGTTGTCGATGAGGTCTTCGGCATCACGGATACAGTCCAACAAATAGAGTTCCAACCTTCAGGTAAATAACACAATGTTCCATTAAATAAAAATCTCATGATCTACATAATAAGCACTACATGAAACAAATGCATTTTACACTTTGCTAGGTTCTGAAAAAACACCTATCCTGTTACCTCCCACGACAAAAATGCTACCCATAACAGATGCAATGCACCAAAGCGAAGGTGCCAGTTCAGGTAACTATAACCGGCCATGCTTATACCTTACACTCAGCACTCACACAATACATAACAAACCAATTTTTATTAATGAATTACAGCCTCTCAGAAAGGCAATGTGCCTTTCTCTCATGAGACTTCTGCTTCCGCAACAACAACCGGGTTGCCCCACAAAAAAGGTATTCACTTTTTTTGGACCGCTCTTACGGATGAAAAAAAATATGCTCTAAAATTATGTAAAATTTTTTCCTTAACAATGCAGAAACAGCAACAACACAGTCACTCATTGCGGGTATACCCTCACATGTTGGCGAGGGAGATGTTCCACCTACTTCTACACACATCTCAGAACTAAAAGAAAGCACAGAAGGTATGACGATTTTAGTGTCTCACAAATGTCATCTAGCTCTCATAACTTTACGCATCCTTAAAACAACTATAAATAAATTTAAAAAAATATATATCGTAACTTAACATTCTTGCCTACAGGAATGTCAACACCAGCAGTCTCCGTTTCAGGAATTGACACACAATCAAAGGCAGACATGAATGCTGATATTGCTCGCAGACAAGTCAAGAGACGACTCTTCACAGAAGAGTCATCAGACCCGAAAAAAAAACAGGCATGAACCCTAAAATGCCCCGCTTTTCTTTGACTACTTAAATGCATGGTACTAGACTGCGTTCTAAAAAAATGACAGTTATCTTTTGCTAACTAGATGCACGATAAAAAAGTGCATACTAAAAACAATGTTGCGGTATGTCATGCTTAGTGACATGACACTTATGTAAATTAATTCTGTAAACAGACGTCCTGCTACACCAGTCACCTTTATGTATGTTCGACAATGAACAAATGTTATAACATCTTATTTTGTAAAGCACGTGACGGACATCGTGTAAAAACACTTTATGTTCATGGCTAATGTAATCTATGTTTAGTGTACCAAATGTTTGTGACTTTAATACCGTTTCATACGTGTGCATATAATATTATGTATCTGCTTAGCTGCAATGTGACGCCCTTTAACTAACGACTAGGAAACTGCCGTGTGCAAAAACTCATTCGATAACAGTAAGAAACTTCACACAAAACTATTCAATAAACATAAATCACAGAATTTGCAGTTATTTCCTCATATTTTCCATTCCTAAAAGAACTAATTCTGTTTAGCGTGAAATTTCAAAATGAGAAAACGCTATAAATCACAGAATTTGCAGTTATTTCCTCATATTTTCCATTCCTAAAAGAACTAATTCTGTTTCGCGTGAAATTTCAAAATGAGAAAACGTTGAATATGAAATTGTGCGCACTTTGATGTCTATTAATGAAAACCAATACTGCTTACAAACATGATCGTTGAAAATGGTAACAGTAGCAATTGCGAAACTCAAAACTAGCTTAATTCAACATTTACTCATATTCATCCGATATCTAACTGCTGACTTGCTAACAGTAGTTTTGAAGACGAAAACTAATAATTGTAATTGCAACAAAAACAAACAGATATCCTTTTAACCATTTACTACTAAAACTATATTATTCAAAACCCATTGTTGTAGACTTTTAAACAGAAAAATTATATTAGCATAAAGACCATAACATTACAACCAGGTTCTTGCTTTAGACCACCATAACAGACACCATGATCATACATCAAATACCACAAAAACTTAAACCATACAAAGTAAGACCATCACCCTACATACACCCACAGGCCCAAAAAATTACCACCCAAAAGCAAGTCTGCCATTCACTCGAACCAGAAGAGATTTATCTTCTTCTCTTCTCTTCCTTTACGCGCAAGATCAATCGTCTTGATCAACCCAGCAAGCACCTTCTTCTCTCTCTTTAGAGTCACCTTCAAACGGTCCAAACCCATATCACAATCCTCATGAAACGGTAAGAACCTCTCCCCTTCTGCGACCAAATCTTCCAACCACTTTACCCTAGCAAACAAATCATCACGCTGTTTACCAAGCACCCTCAAAAGAGAATCGTTTTCATTGTAATCTTGATGGAAAGCAGTCTGCAAACAGTCGTACGGTTCATTGGAATCAGTGGCGAACTTCAGCCTCTGAAAATTAGGCGTGGTTGCAAGGGCGTGCAGAGAAGTTCTGGGTGGGCTAGCCATCGGAAAGTGTTTAGTGAAAGAATTTAGGGTTCGATTGCGACTTTTGAAGTGGAGAGAAAATGTTAGGGTTTGAGTCAAATGAAAGGGGGGGATCCCTTTTTATTAGCACACGTGGGCATACTAAAAGGCAAAAAAAAGAAAAAAACAAAAGTTATAATAAAAAAAATACAAAATAGCAACAACAAAAAAAAAATACCCCCAAAATAAATATATACATGTATACAAACACATCTTTAAACCTAAATGTAACCTTAAAACCCTTAAATGTTTTTATATCAAGAAAAAAAAAACATTTTTTTGACATAAAACACCACAACTTTGTGCGACACCAGTTTCTAACAAAAAAAAGGTTTAAAATTAACCAAAATTAATTTATGTATTGCCATAAAAATATTAAGCATAAACATGTGCATCGTATTCCAAATGTTTTAAAAAAAATTCAATAAAAAACTGGTGCAAATTTTTTTTTATAAGAAAGTTTAAACATGAACAAAAGTAGCAATTGTACAGATAACTAAACATGCTAAATATAAATAGAATAATTTCCGACCTAAACTTCTTCCAACAAAACTGGCCCAGGTTTTTGCCCCACTTATCATTTACAAAAATTCATTTATTTAATTTTATAGAACAGAAAATAAAATAATTTATAAATAAATTTAAAAAAATATATATCGTAACTTAACATTCTTACAAAACATTCCCAAAAATTATATACCACAACAAATAAACCTAAAAATTAAAAAAAAAAATCATGCACAATATATTTAACGTTCGGCAAAAAAATATATAACACCAACAAAGCCAAATAAATACAAACAAAATTAAAAGGTTTTTATTTAACAAAAACGCATCTGCCCCGCAGCAGCGCGCGGGCAATTCCACTCGTCTATACTAAATGTTAATCCTTAGCTTGGAATGAAACATCACTTGACAGATTTAGAAAATAAAACCTACAACTTTGGAATATCGTTTATTGTTATAAAACATATGGAGTATGTGGTAAATATGTCTAAGCACAACATGACAAACCATTTAGCAAGTCTCAATGGATACATATCTTTTGATATGATAGATCATGAATGAGATCTTAAGTCTTACCCAAGGATTCATCATGTATATCATGTTGTGTAGAGGAATTTTTGTATCATGCATGAATGCAAGATGATTTGACAACATTGGTATCTAATTGAAAGTTATTAGAAAAATAGTATAATAAATATTCTGAAGGAATATGTTTGACTCAAAATTCATTCCTGAGCTTGGAGTCATTCTCAGTAATGAAGATTCTATTGATGTATAATGCGGAAAATGTTGTGCAGTTGTCATAGCCAATAAACTTGGAGTTTAGGACGGCACCAAACATTGCCAAATGAATGTTTATAGTTTACGGATTCTTAAAAGAGTGTATTGTTGTTTGAATACACCGATGCTAGTTTTTGAGATGACACTTAATACTAGTCATGACAGGATTTCAACCTTTATGATGACCATGTGGACTACCTGTGCTCAACTAAGAGCATAGTTGCATTATACATTATAGAATAAGAATGCTTTACACATTATAAGTTTGAAAGATGATTGCCATCAATAGGTATTTGATGATATCACACACCTTATGGGATATGTTATGTCAATATCGAGATATTTGTATGCACGCATACAAGAACATCACTAATTTAATTTTTGAAATAAGTATTCTCAAAATTCTAAAAGATGAAAACTAGTTGAATTTTATGCCTTGTCAACAAATGTGATTGTCATACCTTGAGGCATGATAATACCACTAGGATCATCATACATTGATTATTTAGTATTTGAACAAGGGATGTAAACAATTATTATTTTTATAATAAATTAAAGTACTTAGTATATTTATTTTCATTCAATAATAAGTTGTGTCATATATTTGCATGTTTAAATTCGTGAACAATTTATATTGTTCTAAACTGTCCATTGTCAATCAACTATATGGGATATGGTTTAATTAAGACAAATATAAGAGGTTGGTAATGTACTTTATATATTGAATAATGAGTCCTCCTAAACTCACATAATATTCAAAAGTTGCATATTGGACTATCCCAACTAACAAGATTTTACTTTATGGATATTTGTCATTAAGCAAATCTTGTAAATGATTTCATTATTTATTCTTAAACTTGGATGGAATCTAGAATGGCATGGGTGGATTCCATTTTTTGAATATAGTCTAACGCTATCCGTAACTATTAGTTATAAGGACTTTTTTCAGAAGTGTTGTGAAGCACACGGATTACGCTTGTAGTCAAGTCAGAATTTTTTCTTTCATAATTATTTTTGAAGAATGATACTACTGGGTCCCTTGTGGGGTTGATCAGATGTTTTTATGGCCATACCCAAAAGAGATCTGGATATGTCCCGATGATTTTGGTAATCTTTTCGATGAAACGAGAAATAGAATCATTAAATTATTGATGACTTAGATCCATATCCATATTTAACACGGAATCGGAAACAAAGGGATAGTAAATGATAAATCATTTAGCTATGACTTTATGAAACCACACTTAAGTATTTCTGTGAGCATTGACATGTTGCTAGACGCTTACCAATGCTATTACGTTTAATTAAAATATGTCCAAGTAGGAGCTGTTAGTAGGGGTGTAAACGAGCCGAGTCGAGTCGAGTATTGACAAGCTCGAGCTCGGCTCGACATATAATACTCGAGCTCGAAGCTCGGCTTGAGCTCAACCGAGCCTCAAAATTCAAGCTCGAGCTCGGCTCGTTCACTAAAACTCGAGCTCGAGGCTCGGCTCGGCTCGGCTCGTATATATTAAATAAAATCAAGTTTTTGAAAAAGTCACTATAGAAAAGCTCGAGCTCGGCTCAAAATTCAAGCTCGAGCTCGGCTCGTATATTCTTGAAGGGCATATATGTAATTATAGAAAAGCTCGTTAAGGCTCGCGAGCTTCACGAGCCGAGTAACATAGAACTCGAACTCGACTCGACATCTTACACGAGTAGCTCGAGCTCGAGCTCGACTCGTTTAAAATCGAGTCGAATCGAGTATTTTTCGAGTCGATCTCGAGTTACTCGCGAGTTGTCTCGGCTCGATTACACCCCTAGCTGTTAGAATATGAACATATTTAATAAACATATCTTCGAAAAGTATTTGAGCCTACAGAATCTCACACATTACGATTAAGATTCAATTCATATAATTAATATATATATATATATATATATATATATATATATATATATATATATATATATATATATATATATATATATATATATATATATATATATATATATATATATACATATAAAATGTATTATTAAAACAATAAGCTTTAACGGTCGTTAAATTAATAGTTAATTAACGGACGTTACTAACGGTCGTTAGACAGAAGAATAAGGATCCGATTGTAAAATAGAGGAGGGAAGGATCTAGAAACCCTCTTCTTATCCTATTGTCTGCCAATCCACTCCTTAAGGAGGTGGGTTTTGTTTCTTGAGCTCCTAGTAATGATAACTGTATACATGGATCACTTATTCATTGTTAGTTAACTTTTGGAATAAAAACCAAGTTCTTCTTCTCTTCTTCTTACCCCTAATTAAAATCGATCGAACACCCCCTTAGTGTGCAAGGTTTGATTTGGTTTTTTTTTAGAAAGTGATCTACTTGGTTATTGGTTTTGAGAACTAGCATTCTAATTGAATCATTAGCAAAACGTGTGTGTGAGAACGTAATGGAATGAATCTTTGATTCTTTATGGTTTAATCCAATTGATCCAAACACAAACCCTAATTAAGGTTCTTGGTCGATTTTGGGGTTAGTACCTGCTTCTTGATCTGATCCGACACACAATCAAAGGTAAACAAGGTAATTTAATTAGGTTAATTACTTGCACTATTAGATCTTTAATCCGTTGCGTACTTGTGATTATATGTGTTTATATTATGTGATTAATATGCTTAAACTCCTACAACCCATGACTTGGTCGTGCTTACAACACAACCCCACCACCATGTTGTCAATAGATTAGTTTTTGCAAAACTCGGTCTTGTGCATGACCATATTGTGGAAGGAAAAAGAATTATTTTTCTTGCATGTGTGAGCATATTGTGAGTTATATTTTGTTTTTTAAGTGAGGTATGTTTATGTGATGAGGTCAGTAGTCTTATTATACATGTTTGTGACAGAGTAAAAAACTGATGTGATGATGATGAACATGATCACCATTACCGAGTCATATATTTCCCCTTCTTTAACATTATTATCTACAAAACTGTTACATTATTTCAAGTGCACTAAAGTGTTTTCTTGCGGTTATCATAAATTTATTGCTTTAAGTGCATTATTTCAAGCTGGTTAAGGGACAGAGAATCCAACTTATGTTTATCCCTATCCCTATCTCTATCTCTATCTCTACCTCTACTCCTTATAATCTATTTGAGACCATCTATTTTTAGAAGTCTTAAAAACTTAAGTTAACACCTTTCTATTATTAGAATAAGAATTAAAAATATACTAATTACACATTAAATTCAATGTTACAATAATAAATATAACTAATATAATGTATTTGAGTCTCATAACACAAACGCACAATCTCGAAAAATTATCATCCATTATAAAAAATCGTTAAACGATATTCATCCAAAAAATATAAAATCAAAAAATCACCAAACAACCTTTGCCTCAAACCCGCTGTTTTGTGTAGATACCATGCTAGTAAATTTAATTTGTAGATATATATTCCATATTATGTTACTTCACTAATTAATATTTTTGTTTCTCTTATATCAATCTATCTTCATTATGGTATAACTTTTTAAAACATCATAAATATCTATACTACTATATAATGTATTTGGCATTATTCTATAATTAGAAAGGCTTAAAAATTCAGACTTTTACTTATTAATTATGGAAACAACCACCCCTAACAATCATCCCCAACAATTTATAACCACTTCAACAACCACTCCCAACAATTTATAACCACCTCAACAACCACCCCCAACAATTTATAACCACCTCAACAACCACCCCAACAACCACTTTCCACCACCCCACCTCCCTCCTCTTCACCCCTAACAATCCTTCCCCGCATCGCGCGGGCACCTTTCTAGTATTGCATAATTTCAAAACGTTTTTTAGGTTTTAATTCGGCAACAGTTAGGATTTTAATCAAAAGATTAAACTTTAATCAAAAGAATTTTGAAATCTTGATTTATTCCCGAGAAAGGATCCCGTCAAGTATATGATTTGAGCCATTTGATTTGATACAATAGTTGATAATTGTAACTTGATCAATCAAGTTATCCTCAACTTGAGAGGATCAACTTCCTTTATTCTCAAGTGTCATTGGGTTCTGGGATAAGAAAAGGTGGTTGATACATTATAGTTAGCAATTTTTATTGTTAAGGAAACAAAGTGAAATAAAAAATCCTTAGTATCGTTCGAATGGTAAGTTTAAAAAAATTGCAAAGTATAGAAGACCTATACTAAAAATACAAGATGAGTGAGACATTCAGATAATGAGATTGTATCGTAACACAATCAGTACATTGCAAATGGAGCAAAAAGATACCCCAAATATAAAATTGCCAAACTAAAAATGAAAATCCTACATGTTGAAGACTTTACGAGCTCTTCACCCATCTATTTATTCTTTTTGCACCAAAGTAACTCTTTAAGACACTTGAAAACACCCTTTTGAACTTATTGATGCTCCACTTCTTGATCACTAACAAAAGAAATGATGTTGTTGCATGATTACCGTCAAACAACAAAATCAAATTTGTATATACTAAAGCTGCCTACAAATAGTATCATACAAAGGTAAGCACGACCAAATCAACCAAAACCATAACTATTTCAACTTAATGATGCTAAAAGTGCTACTATCAACACGACCTATAATCATAGAACACTAATCAACTGAAAAAAAAAATATGAAAAACAATAAATAATAAATAAATAATAAAAAGCAAAAGCAAATTTGTGTATACTAAAAGTTGTCTACAAATAATATCGTACAAAGGTAAACACGACCAAATAAACCAAAAGTGTAACCATTCAACAAAATGATGCTAATAGTATTGATATGAACACGACCTATAATCATACAACAAGGATCTAAGAAATACGTTACATACATTAGCAATAAGCAATAGATGAACATCCTTATACTATCTACAATACAAAATATCAAGAAAACAACTTAGATAATAATAATACATCGCATATCTATAATATACGAACCATATACCAATTAGATATGAAATGAAACACAAAACAGCAAATCTACCATATACCAATCAAATCTGAAATAGAAACACGAAACAACAATATACCAATACCAAATGAATATCAACACAGATTATAATCATACAACATAAATCTAGCAATTGCGTATCATATACCAAGCACATCTAGAATAGAAACACAAATCAACAATAGTCGAAGATGTTTATTATACATACAATATATCATTTCCTGTTTACAGTTTAAAAATGTCGATCTAAAATAAAAATCATTTTTCTAGTTATTTTGAAAAAAGGTTAGAAGAATTTATTTTAGTGTATGTGCGTGTTTTGAGAGGAAAAGAAGTCGGTTTTGGTATAAGTCGGCAAGTGTGTGTGAGGAGCTTCTAGTTTTAGGTAGAATTCCCAAAACGACGTCGTTTTGGAAATAAACTAAAGGGCAAGTCAAAATGCCGTTTAATTTTTTTTTATTTTTTTATTATTTTTTTTTTACCAAGAACAAAAGCCAACCAAGACGACAATTTCCCCTGAAACGACGCCTTTTTTGGCCCGTTCAAAACGACGTCGTTTTAACGGAAAATGATACATTGTATAATATTTTAGTGTATTTAATGAAGAAAAAGTGGTTTCTATGTTATAAGAAGTAATGATAGCTCGCAATTTTTATTAAGGAACAACGTGAAAATAAAATAAAATAAAAAATAACAATAAAAATCCTTATTATCATTTGAATGGTAAGTTTATGAAAATTGCAACGGTTCTTAATTTTAAGTTAAAAATGTCTCAGTGTGTGGGTATATATATATATATATATATATATATATATATATATATATATATATATATATATATATATGGAGACTTTCTTACGAGAACCATTTTATCTGCGAGATCTGAGAGAATCATAAAAAATATACACGCACATCTTTTAAAATAAAATAAAAATACATGCAAATCATTAATAATCGTTAGTATCCATCAATGTTCTTCAATATCATTATGAACTCATCCTCTTTTTTCACAAAAACCTTACACACGGCCGCAATATTGTCATTGCACGCCTTATAAGAACATACATGCACGCCTTCAAAGAAAAATTTTGTATTTCCAATTTCTTATCAAATTCTTTAGAACAACTATCTTTTTTTTTAAACATATATGTTGTTTTTAGAACCTATGTGCAAAAATACAATTATTGAAAGCGTGCGTGTATGTTTTTTGTGGTTCTCTCAGTTCTCGCAGATAAGATGGTTCTCGTAAGAAAGTCTCACTATATATATATTGGGTAGGTTATCAATGGTTGTACATTAAATACAATAATTAGTACTACTTAAATTTTAAATGTTTTTATTTTTATTATTTTATTATTATTTTTTCTGAATTTTAAGTTAAAATGTCTTAGTGTAGTTAATAAAGAAAAGCAATTTCTTCGTTATAAGTGGTAGTGATAGTTTGCAATCGTTATTGTTAATGGAAACATAGTGAAATAAAAAAAATCCTTAGTATCGTTCGAACAGTAAGTTTATAAAAATTGCAAAGTATAGAAGAACTATACTAAACATACAAGATGAGTGAGACATACAGATAATGAGATTGTATCGTAACACAATCAGTTGAAGACTTCACAAGCAGTTGACCCATCTAAAGTAACTCTTTGAGACACTTGAAAACACCCCTTGCTTTTGAACTTGTTGATGCTCCACTTCTTGATCACTAACAAAAGAAATGATGTTGTTGATTACAGAATACTACCCTTTTCACCCAACAGATGATTTAAAGATTGTAACCCACTTGAAAAAAAATAAATTTATTGCACTCAAAAGTTGTTTATTCCACCAGAGAATCAGGCATGTCCTGTACAAAGTCCAACCAAAATTTCTCGAAATCTTGATCCTCTTGAGAATTAGATCATATGATAGGTCTAAAAACTTCCCTTTGTTTTTTCCTTTCACCTTTTGAGTCTTATGCTCGGACTTACCTTTAGACGACTTTATAGCTTTTTCTTGCCTCGACAACTTGAATCTGGTGATACCCTGCCATAGTATCGTTTTAAATTTTAATGCTGTTGTTTTGTATACTTTTGTTACTTGAATATACACATAAAACTTCTCATTTGTAGGCCAAAATCCGTAACACCCCCATCCCATAAAGCCCCGAGCTCTAGGTCTACTTAGACACATACAACTCGTCAATCTGCCATTTCGTAGTCGAGCCTTGTTTTTTGATAGAGGAGATTGAGAAAGAAACAGATTTTCGGATCACCTAATTCAATAGCTAGCTCAATAACAGATGGAGTTCGTCCTTTAAAGCATAGTTCAGTGTTACAAAAAGTAGACTGTTCAGCGAACGAGAAACAAAGTTGCCATATGCCTATATCAACATTGAAGGCTTCCAACAATCCGATATAAGTTTTAGATTATCTATTACATCGTTATCCATTTTTTCAATTTCATTTGTGTAAGTAAAAAAAAAAAAAAAAAAAAAAAAAAAAAAAAAAAAAAAAAAGTAGTAGAACTAAAATTAGTATTAAAGATGGCAATGTCTTTTTCTAGCACAAAGCTTCAATTATATTTTCAAACGTATAGCAGGTTTTTTCAAGTCAAATTTCTTGTGTTTGTATCTACATTTTCAACCCGATCCAGTAACTAACAGCCCATAAGGATATACAGAAGATTGTTGATAGGCTTCGGGACAGGTTCAGGAGAAACCAATAGCCCAAATTGGAGTGTTATTTTCCTTTTTATTTTTTTTGAGCCCATTACAGTTTAAACTTTAAAGTACCCTATAAATAACATTCATTAGTAAAGTGTTAGGATATTAGGCAAAATTAGCAAAGGACATGGATCCAAATTCTTTCTCTTTGTCACCTTAATCATAATGTTACACAATTTACCTACCGCATTGGTTGATGGGGTGGCCAAAACAACAGTCTCCTTTGAGCACAAGAACACATCAAATTGGTAATAGATTAGACAATAGAAAGTTTTCTTTAGAGGACATGTTTGTTAGAAGCAAATTGTATCTCATAGTCTGAGACTCTGAGCTAGCCAAATATATGGAAAATACATGATCACCTTCTTTTCACACCACATGTCAACTCTTTTTTGTTCTTAGGGGGTTGGCAATGGGTGCGGGGAGGCACGGTGCGGCATCCCCACCGCACGGGAACACCGCCGCCCTCCCCTTCCTACCGAACGGTGAGGTTGTTTTTCGGTGAAGCTTACCGAGCCAAATTCGAACGTTATGCATTTAATATTTGGAACGTTGGGGGGAGTTAATGTACAAACGGATACTTTTTTTTGAAGTGTATATATATACATTTCACTTTGCAAATGTGAACAAAAAAAAAAAAAAAAAAAAAAAAAAAAAAAAAAAAAAAAACTCGGCTTACACAAAATGGATTCAAGAAAAAATAGAGATCCGAGAAAAAATGTTCGTGGATCAAGAAGTGGATCGAGAGGCGCAATTCGTCCTCGAGTTCAATCACAAACCGGTCACGATGGTTCGTCACAACCCGGTTACCGTCCAGAAATGTACCCGCAATCTCCACCATTTTTCTACACCCAACAACCTCTCCCACAACTTCCTACAAACTTTGAGCCGTTTGATTATCAATATACACAACAACCCCCACAACAACCACCACCGCAAAATCCTACTAACTTTAACCCGTATGAGCCACGTTATAACCAACAAAAAAGGCGTGAACGGGTTAGTGAACCATTACCCATTCATGAAGAAGATGATGATGATGACGAAGATTATGACAATGTTAATGTGGTACCCGAGACACAACAAAATGATGAAGAAGAGGAACAAGTCCAAGAGGTGTCGCGGCCTAAAAGTGGAAAAAAAAACCCGCTAAAATTTGGACGCCCGATGAGGAAGAGGCGTTAGCTAAGTCTTAGATCAAAGTTTCGGTGGACAAAGTTGTTGGCGACCGCCAAACAAAGATGGGATTTTGGAGGCGAGTTCTAATGCATTTTCAAAGCCTTGTCCCGAGAACCGAACGTACTTATCATATGTTAAACTCGAAATGGACTCCTATGCATCAAATGATCGCTGCGTTCAACGGTTACTACATACAAGCGGTATATATATATATATATATATATATATATATATATATATATATATATATATATATATATATATATATATATATATATTTTTTTTCTTTTTTTCTTTTTTTTTTGTTTCGAATATATAATGCTTGTTTCATATATACATGTTTTTTTTTGTTCGAATATATAATGCTTCTTTCATATATACATTTTTTTTTTTTTTGTTCGAATATATAATGCTTGTTTCATATATACATGTTTTTTTTTTTTTTTTTTTTTTTTTTTTGTAGAACCGTTTGAGAGATAGTGGATTGAACGATCTTCAAGTTTATGAGAGAGCACAACTCGATTTTGAAAAACAATACAACAAAGCTTTCGCGCATACCAAAGCGTGGCACATCCTCAAAGATCAACGAAAGTGGCAAGAACAACCGGTGGTTAATCAGGCTGCGGAATCCACGGGGTCAAGCAAGAAAAGAAAGTCGTCGGAGTCAAGTAGCGCTCAAACGCCAACAAGTGAGACGCCAATAACCGTAGAAGATTTCGACTGTGACTTACCGAACCTCAACGAGAACCCAACTCCATCACGTCCATCGAAAGGAAAAAAAAAAAAAGACGATTTCTGAAGATTCAAGCCGAAGCTCGATGCGTGATACTCTTGCAAGTTACACAGCCGAAAAGAGAAGTTTAATGCAGCAACAATTGGATGTGCAAAAGAAAAAGGACGACGAGTATTTCAAATTTCTTGATGGGGAGGTGATGAATCGTGACATGAGGTTCGTTATGGATCCGCACGACAATATCCCAGACGAGGCTTTTAAGCAATTCGTCATCAACAAGAAACGTCAGATTTGTGCACAATACGGGTGGCCATGTAGTTTGTAGGAGTTTAGTTTTATAGTTTTAATAATATTATGTAACGCTTTTTTAAGTTTTAATGGAATTTTAGACTTGTAATAAAAATATGTAATGTTTATTTTAATTTTAATGAATTTTAGTTTTTAATAAATTTTAATAGGATTTAAAAAAGAAAAAAGAAAACGGAAAAAAAAAAAAAATAAGTGAGTGAAGGGTGAGGGGTGTGATGCCAACAAAAAGTGAGTGAGTGAAGGGAAAAGTGGGAGGGTGATTTGGCATAAGGGGATTAGTTGTTTGTGAGTGAAGGTATTTGGAGTGAGTGGTGCATTGCCAACCCCCTTATCTATCTGGGCGTCATATTTGACACAGACTATCAATAGTCAATACTCCAACTTATCCTGACCTGAAAACGACCACAACTCGGATTCACATACACCAGTTGTCGATGTTTTTGCCTCGTGCTTTGAATGGAGTTCATTTGTTTATAGAAAGAAAAAGGGAAGATGTTAACCAAATACATATATTCGTCTTCACCAACCCCATCAATACACCACCATTAACATAACATCCTTGTCTTGGATATTGGGAGTTAAGAAAAGTAAGATTTTGTTTTCTCTGAATGTTTATTTGCGAAAAATCAATCTATACTAATCTTGTTATTATGTTATATTCTACCAATTTTAAGTATTGGGTCATCCTCGTTGATCAACTCCTAGTTACGATTAGACTTAGTTAATTATAATTAATTGTCTTCCCTTAAAGGATAACATATGAAAGGTGCTGAAAATATAGGCGATAACTGACTTGCAGGAGATTTATAATATTCTAGTTTTCCACAATTCACAACTAGCATATATATCTCACCTTTCATATATCAGGTAACTATAAACATGATGTATCAGAGATAATCTACGTACTTATCACGTGCTAAACCGACATTATAGGTCACCGAATTATGTGTGTGTTTCTTTTATGCCAATTATGTTAATGTTATATTCACCTTTGTTATTTCTTTAACTATTCGGCCTCATTCGCGTAGTTATAAAAAATGCATTAAACTTATTAAAGATTATGATCTTTAGTATTTATCTTATCTTACCTTTATAAGTGTATTTACTTGTCTTATAATTTAAAAAGTATAAATCATAATGTTAATTGTGGAAATACTATAAGCTACGTTTGGATCTTACAAATTTACGGTTCTAATAAAGAGAAAATTTAAGATTTGGTCGGATTTTACCGCTAGGTTCATGACTTGCTCAAAAATAACTCTTAATTCTTCCCAAAACGGTCATGCTCGACCATGCAACCGACCGACTCCAGCCATTTTTTGACACGTGTTTATTGCAACTTTGCAAGTACATGGTTTTGTTTGGGTTTAATTAATAGGGTGACTCACAAAATCTTACAAAATCTCCCGCCTACTGACAAACCCTTTTGCCTTATATGCCTTAAATTGCTCGAGTGGCGGCTATGGCAGTTGCGCAACTTGCGGCTTACTCAACAGTAGGGGTGAGCATTGGTCCAGGACCGGACCAGACCGATAGGACCGAGGACCGAATTAGCCAAAAATTCAAGACCGAGTACCGGACCGAATATGGTCGGTCCGGTCTCGGTCCAACAAGGCCAAATAATCGGTTTGTGGTCAAGACCGGATCGAGGACCGAATTAGCCAAAAAGCCAAGACCGAAGACCGGACCGAATGTAGTCGGTCCGGTCCGGCCCGTTCGGGTGTTTGCTCAGCCTTACTCAACAGACAGCATAATACTCGATTGTTTTTTTTATTGAAAAGGTAAAAAGACTGTTTTCCATTTAATTTATTTTGCATCTATTTTATGTTAGTTTCTGTTTACACTGCTAATCATGCACTAATTATATGGTTTACTGCGAATCAACATCAACCATGCAAGACTATTTAATTGTCAATGGTTGATATGAACATTCCGAAGTGGTGTTTGAGAAACTCCCAAAACTCAACTTGTGCAGAAAAATCATATACTACTAAAACTTAGTCGTCGCAAAATACAAAAAATTAATAAAAAAATTTCATATAACGACATAAAAACAACCAAAAAAGTCGGAGATATCACTTTGTGGGGGTGTTTGGTTTGTTGAAAGGAATAACTATGATTATGAGAATATGTTTGGTTTGTTGAAAGGAATAACTATAATTATGAGAATATGTATGGGTTTAAAAACTCACCGCATTTGATGGGTTTTGAAAATAGCTAGTTTTGGGAGTTTGATACCCATTTTCAAAAGTAAAATTTACTAGGCCACTAACCAAATAATTGTATTAAGAATGAAAGTCATTCTTTCATTCTCATACCCTCAAATCAAACCCCCTCAAACACCGCTTTAAAATCTTCATATCAGCCATTGTCAATTAGATAGTCTTGCATGGTTGATGTTGATATGCAGAAAACCATATCAGTTAGCTGAATTGGTGCATGATTAGCAATGTAAATGTAAATTAACAAAAAATTAAATGTCTTTTTTACCTTTTCAAGAAAAAAACAATCGTATCATGCTGTCGGTTGAGTAAGCCGTATGTCGCATAGCCGCCATAGCCGTTACTCTAGCAATTTAGGGCATATTACACAAAAGGGTTTTTTAGTTGGTGAGAGATTTTGTAAGATTTTATAAGTGACTCTATTAATTAAACCCAAACAAAAGTTTATACTTGCAATAGACACATGTTAAAAATACACGGTAAGTCAAGCAAAAATATTTTGAAAAAAAAAATGTTTTTTATGTTTAAGTCATGAACCAATTGTGCCCGAGTGGTCCATTTCTGAAATTTTCTCTTTGAAATAAAGATATGTATTATGATAATAATAAGAATTTATGTTGTTTTCGGTATAATGAATGAAAGTAACAAATTTAAGTATCTACATTAATATCATTTACTAGAGGTGGCAAAATGGGCGGGTCGGGCGGTCACGGGCCAACCGTCACTTGTGATACAAATCGCTTTATAACAGAACCAAAATAACGAAATAAATTCTCTAAACGTAATACCTCTTTTATATTTAAAAAATTAAATATAAGTTATTTTTCAAAATCGATTATAATGTTCTCCAATTTAAAGAAAAATATATGCTCATTAGTGACCATTTAACTTTTCAATGGGCTAAATATGCCAATTTCAAAAAAGAAAGATGGATAAATGTGCTCAAATCTTTTATAAAGTAGCCAAAATTAGCCTATTTTAAGTATCTACATTAATATCATTTAGTCATTTACTATAATTAATAAAAAATAAATGATGTTTGTAATCATACTTAAGTTTTGGTTAGAATTAGCAAAATTATTACTCCCTTCGTCCTAAAATTATTGTCCAGTTTGAATTTTCAAAGTCAAACTGGTTCAACTTTAACTATAAATATATTTTTTTATTATATATTACTTAATGAAAAAATTATACAATTGAAAAGTACACTTAAAACCCAATCCATTTATATATTTTACATCAAATATTATATAACACCCATAAAAATATTTAAGGTCAAAATTGAAGAAGAAATACTAAAAAAGTAAATAATGGACAATAAATTTGAGATGAATGGAGTAATAATTAAAATGTCGGTTATATTTTTCTAGAAATAGAAATGATCATTTAGATGTAATTAAATCATTTTGTAGTGTGAATACATATTTGTTATTGTAAAAAGATAAATTATACATAATATCATTTACCTTTAGGGCACGTTTGGTAGGGTGAAATTCAGAGAAATAACATGAAGTGAAGAAATCAAATCACAGAATTGAATTCTCACAGAAATTCAATATAAATTCCAGTGTTTGGTAACACCAGAGAATTGACTCAAGAAATCAGTATTATTATTATTATTATTATTATTATTATTATTATTATTATTATTATTATTATTATTATTTATTATTATTATTATTATCATTATTATTTATTATTTATTATTATTTTTATATTATTATTATTTTTATTATTATTATTATTATTATTATTATTATTATTATTATTTATTATTTATTATTTATTATTATCATTATTATTTATTATTTTTATATTAATATATTATTATTATGTTTTTATTATCATTTTTTATTTATTATTATTTTTAAATTAATACATTATTATTATTATTATTATTATTTTTTTTTTTTTTTTTTTTTTTTTTTTTTTTTTTATTATTATTATATTTCATAGATACATAATAAGCTTACACAAAGTTGGAATTGATTTCCACTCCAAATGTAAAGGAAATGAATTCCTTGAATTTATGTGTAAACTTAACTTCCTAAGAGTTGCAAATCTTCATTTTTTTTATTTCTTTGGCTACAAAACAAGAGAATTGAATTCATTTCTATTCTTTTGAGCTCATTTCACCCTACCAAACATCTAGAGTATGTTCGGTACGGAGAAATTAGACTAAAGAAAAAGAAATCATTTTTTTTCTCTTGTTTGGTAAGTAGATAAATTAAATGGGTGAGAATTTGAAACTCTCAAGAAATCACCTCTTTGTAATTTAAATTATACTAAAGAAAAAGAAATCATTTTTTTTCTCACTTTTTTGGTAAGTAGAGAAATTAAATGGGTGAGAATTTGAAACTCTCAAGAAATCACCTCTTTGTAATTTGTTCCTCTTTGTTTTCCTTCCCTTTTGTGTTGGAAATTAGAGAAATTGGATTTTATATAACACGTGCAAGTCACACATTTATAAAAGTTGGGAATTTATTAGTTTGCTTCATTTTTATTATAGATTTTGCTTTATTGCTGATAAATTTTTAAGTTTATTTGCAAGCAGGTCACTATTTGATTATATGCTAGGTTGCTTCATTTTATTTGTTAAGTAGCCAACATTACATTGAATATTACTTATTAGTTACTAGTATTAGTTTTAGTGTTGGTTTTGTAATATATATTTTCTTTCTGTTTTGGAATATTCGTAATTGTTAAGCAGACAACATTCTCATTTCTTCAAGTCAATTCTCTATTGTTATTAAATAGTAGAATTTAATAAATTTCTCACCCAATTTTAATTCTCTGAATTTCAATTATTTATTTATTTATTTATTTATTTCTAATCTCTGAAATTCTCTCTACCAAACGCGCTCTTACCATTTAGGTGGAAAAAAAATGAAACAAAAATTTGGCAAACAAAAGAAAACGTAAAATAACGCCCTGAAAAAAATGTAAAGGGTAACCCCTAACTATGCGAAAACTTACAAAAATAACCCCATACTTCTAAATATTAACGACCTTTTAATATATCAAACTACATTCGCCAAATATCTAGTGAATACTTAGCGAATTCTTTAATTAAAAAATACCGTTGTGAAAAGCTCTGAATTATGAAGAAAAGGAGCCAAACATTGATAAGGTTTTGAAGTACGTACAATTTTATAAAAAAAATGTTGAAGTTTAGTATTTTTTTTTTAAGAAAGAAAAATCAAAACATACCCTTCAACTATCTAATAGCTTTAAAAGCTAACTAAAGTTTGTGTACAAATAGTTTAGGGACTATTTACGAACAAATATATGATAGATTACAAACTTTTGGCTTTACAGTCGGACTTCTTAATATTTATGACTTTTTATATATTATACTTCCTTTGTCAAATATGTAGTAAATGCCCGGCGAATTCTTCAATAAAAAAAATACCGTTTAGAAGAGCTCTGGATTACGAAGAAACAAGCCCAACATTAATTTGATTTCACGTACGTACACTTTTATAAAGAATATTAAAGTTTAATGTGTGATGAGTGCTCAAACACTCATCATTTTTATCGTATTTGAACTGTCAAAACATCCGAAAACACTCAGAAATGCATCAAAATACTAAAAATATCCCAGGGATTGTATTTTTTACGTTTCAGATGCAAAATGAGTAAAAACAATGAAAAATGAACAAAGTTTACACAATTGGCAGTTTTAGTCCCCCAACTTTCAAAATTTTACAAAACTAGTCCCTGAGCATTTGTTTTGAAAGGAAAGTCAACCTAAGGCATTTTGAAGTCAAAAATTATCAAAATTAATCCTTAGGTGAAAACTTTGGAAAAATTACACTTTTGATCCCTGCAGTTTGAAATATGACGAAATCAGTCCCTGGGAATTTTAAAAGTGAAAAATATCTTTTGTGGTCCTTGGATTATTGCAATATGGCAAAAGTGACCCTGGGAATAACTTTGGATGGATGGCAATATTAGTCCTTCAAATTCAACATATATACAAAATTGGTCCTTGTGTTGTTATCACTACAAATCCAGACAGACCCTTTGTAATTTCCTAAACCAAAACCAAACCAATCCACATAAACATAAACCCCAGCCTACCATTCCCTTTGGCCTAAGTATTACCCAAGCCCACCTACTTAATAATAATAAAAAGGGACGGGTCAAAGCAGGTCAACCTCCCCTTTCCCCTCACCTTTGCCGCCATAACCAGACACCCACCCAACACACAGCCTCCAATTACCCCTGCTCTCCTAACATTTATGTCCCCTCCACCATCCTACTAACCACGCTACTCCCCCTCACCAAAGTCAACCCCCAAACAACATAATTACCTCTCTTTCATATAACACCAACACTAATCTAGGGCTGAGATGAAGTGCAGGAGCATCCAATGGCTAGGATTTGACTCCAAGGGGACAAAGACATCAAAAGCAGAAGACAAAGAGGAGAAAGAAGAAAAGTTCCCCTGGTGCAAGTTCTTTTTATTATTTTTAGTATTTATAGAAGTGAGATGTAAGCCTGAGGGCTACGTAGTTTTTAATGTAATTTTCTAATTAAGAAAAGTAGTTTTCATGTAGTTTTCAATTCAATGAATTAGTGTAATCTGTAACTTTTTATGAATGAAAGTATTTTAGTTTTTCAAATTCCAAGTCCACTGCTTATAATTCCAAAATTACTTTGAGTTTTATTAAATCTCTGTCAAGACTTGTCATTGTTGTTATTCTAGTACCTCACATCTCTCAATAATCAAAAGAAAGCAAAAAGAATCAAAAAAGAAAAAGAAAACAAGAAATATAAGGAAAGTCACAAAGAAAAATCATAAAAAAATAGAGAAGAGAAGAAGAATTGGAAATGGTGCAGATATGATTTTGGTATTGGATTGGGTTGATTAGAGCTCTGTGGAGAGCTATAGGTTGTTCAATGTTCTAGTTCCTAGCATCGCATTTGGCCACACAATTGTAAGAATCCAAATTTTTATTCTTAACTGTTTTCATCATTGTTTGCCTGTTCTCTAAGTTTTTTTTATGCTAGATTAGTTGTAGTGAATTGTTAGAACTAGGATTTTAAAGTTATAAAACCAGTTTGCTTTGAAAAATTGAAAACAGTTTAAATTAAGGGGTGTTTGGTTTAGCTTGTTACACTTAGTTATAGTTGTTATTTTTAGTTAAATTTCACTCAGACAAGTTACCTAGGTCTAAGTTAGCTCAGAGAAACCTGTGGTTTGCTAAATTTCAAAGCAAAAGTCAAAACTTCATGTAGGATCCTTAAACCACCAATCTGTATATGTTTGTGGACCTCAGACCCTCATCCCAAGTTTGGAAATTATTAACCTAGGTTCCTTTGATCTTATTATAAGTTAAAACAACATTCTCGGTCACTAAATCAAGATCAAGATTTCATTTTAGTCAACTTTTGTTAAGACTCAAAAAAGTCAAAAGTTCATGTTGCTCAGTTTTTCCAAAAGTTAGGTGAATTGTTTTGATTTTTGGGGATTGATTGGGAACTTGAAATTCATTGTGTTTATAGACTACCACTTGATCTACAAAAACCTGGGATCACTTAATTTTTGTGAAATTTTGTGTTCAAATTACATCTATTCAAACACACCTGCAGGGAAGGGATCTCCCCTGCATCTCAAGTTTTGGGAAGATTTAGGTGGCTTGTAGATTAGTCATTAGTTAATAGTAGGCTTTGATAGGAAGTCATTTAGGTAGACTTTAGATATTTGCCTTTGATTTTAGGCCTCACTGCTTCTCTAGTGCTTAATAATTAGCCATCTTTGGGCCTGTTTGGGAATGAATGCTACTTATACTAAGTTTGCTCTGAGTTTGCTTGAATCTGGTTAATCTTCTTGAATTTTGTTGTGTTTCTGGTTATAGTTGTTATTGGTAGTTATATTTATGGTTATATATTAGTTTGCTTCAGTTCTTGAGAGCTTATTAGGGCTTATTAAGCTTAAGTGCTTAACTGCTTATTATTGCTGATGTTACATGTTCTTGTTGTTTTTCTGCTTGTGGATTTTTATTCTGCTAGATTCAGCTTGTCAAATTGTTGATCTAGTTTGTTAAGTATTTCATTGTGGTGTTGTTTGGCTGTTTTCACTTTTGGTTGTGGCTTATAAGCTCAGTTGTTTAGCTTGTCCATCTTGAAATCTCACTCAAAACACAAAACCCCCCACTGTGGGATATTCAGTCCTACATAAGCTAGGCCTTGGGTTTACTCTGGCTTATCCAGTGAGTCCCACAACCAAACCTTTGGCTTTTTGAGACCTCACCAGCTTTAGTTTCATTCCCTAGAATTAATTTGGACATTGGTTTAATGCTTACTAGCTTATTTGGCCCTTTAAATGTGACCTGTGACCTGCTTAAGCTTGTAGCATACCAGACTTTGACCCAATCTTTCAAAGGTTGCACAGGGCTGTAAACTAAGCCATAAGCTTGCCTTATTGGCTTTATTTGAAGCTTGCCAGGTCTACTAGTGAGGGAAAGTCTCATTTTACCCTCTCAGTCACCCCTGTGGGCCCCACACAGTCTGATAGTTGGCCATTTGGCATGGTTTATGCTCAGCTTTGAGCTTAAGTACTTACCACTTCATTCAAGCTTATTCATGTGCTTATTTCAAGTGTAGTTGCTTGTTTCACAATAGTATCAATTTGTTTTATCTTAGTTGTCCATATTGTAGTTTACTTTTAGCTTTTCCAAACAAAAACAAATCCAAATAAGCTTAAAAGCTTGGCTGATTTGCTTATTTAGGTGCACAGTGCTTATTTTCAACTTCTATAAAAAGTACCTTTGTAAAAAGTGTTTGTTTTTAGTAGTAAAACAGTTGTGAAAAAGAAAAAAAAAATAGAAAAAAACAAAAAAAAAATTAGAAGTGATAGCTTCTATTTAAGCCCTTTTGGCTTATTTTCTGCTTATTTATAAGCAACAACTATTTTTAAATTTTTCTTAGGCTTCTGTAATCATAATAGATTTTTAGTAATTTTTTCAGATTTTTCCTTAATCATTTAGTATTTTTTATAATTTAGTTTAATTTAAATCAATTATATAATTAGTTTTTAATTATTAATAATTAATTAAAAAGTAGGAAAAATAGTTTTTCTGTTTTAAAATTAGTTTTATAATATTTTAGATTTTTCTAAATTTAATTTTCATTTTTCTAGTTAAATTTCATAATTATTTGTAATTTAGGATAATTTAGTTAATTAAAAAGTAATTAATAATTAGTAATTAATTAAATAGTTGTAAAAATAATTTTAATATTCCAAAATTTTTCTTATAACATTAGGATTGTAAAAATATAATTTTCACGTTCGTAGGACTTTGTTCACTCCCGTTTCACTTTTTTATTTGCGCGTTCGCGTTTGTTTTAAACCAAACGCGCGTTTTTAGGTTAAATTACGTTTTTAGGTAATCGGATAATCAGAATTGCTAATAAAGAGTTTCTAAGTCATTTTCCATCATAATCTCGTAGTGTAATCGTAATAATCAAATTCCTGACCTTCCTGATTAATCACCCGATCCTTTAAAACGTTCACAAATACAATTGCACGCCTCGTCGGGACATAATGACCCGGGGATTCCCTAAACTCCTTGGTTAGTTGGTTTTTGACGTTTGACTTGGTTGACCATCACCTGGCGAACTTAGTTGACCGTTCGGGACCAATCAAAATTTGGTGCCGCTGCCGGAGAGGCTGTTGCGTATCTGCACACGTTCTTTAGAGATTAGTGGTTTTTCACACATCATTGTATAAACTCCACCACTTTTTGTAAATCTTAATCATAAAACAAAAACTTCATTAACACTTTTCCTAAAGTGTTAACAACACCAAAAAAAATCAAAAAACAAACAAAACAGATCGTTACGTTTTCTATATCGCATTTCTTTTAAGGTGATTCTTAAAGAGATACGATTTTGGTAAACGAAACGATACCAAAAATATTGTCCAAAAGTTTTTTCACCCATACACAAAAACCCAAAAACATTCGTCTTTTCTTGTGAATAATAATTACATAAAAATAAACCATCGCAAACCAAGACAGAACACCTACTAACTGGGGGTGTGAACATAATAAGTTCACAAACGAAAGATTAAAACTTGCCTTTGTATCCCTGTAGGTGGTGTACCTTTCTTAAAGAAGCCACTTGCTTGTGATTATTGGTTTAAGTTCACTGTGGTTTTGCCTCGACTTTGTTTTGATTGATTTTGTTACTAGTGATGCGCACTCGCTCTTCTAGATCTACTAGCCCATTACGTGAGCTTGTAAGAAAACCTAGGAGACCTCGTAGACGTTCAGCACCAATAGTCGGATCTGAGATCCGTACTGTTTCCTCTCCTGCTGTCACCATGGCGGAAGACCGCCCCATGTGTGAGCTTCTCTAAGCACCCATCGAGGGTTACGGAGACGCTATTGTTGTCCCAGCCATCGTGGCTGATAGTTTTGAGCTCAAAACCGGGTTACTCAATTTTGTAACCTCAAGTCAATTCTACGGTTTTGAGAGGGACGATCCTCATGCTCATATTCGATGGTTCAATAAAATCACATCAACCATCAAGTACAAGAATGTCCCGTGTGAAGCAATCAAGCTTCTTCTCTTCCCATTCTCCCTCGAGGGTCAAGCCCGGATTTGGCTTGAGAAACAACCCCCTCGATCTATTGAGACATGGGAAGATCTGGTAAAAAAGTTTGTGAATGAATTCTTCCCACCTTCTAAGACCACGAGTCTTAAAAACGAGATCACCAAGTTCACTAAAAAATATGATGAATCATTTGGTGAAGCATGGGACCGTTTCAAAGAATTACTTCGCAAGTGTCTACATCATGGTTTCTCCGAGTTGATGCAACTCGATACTTTCTACAATGGCGTGAGCCAAGTTGATCAGGATTCTCTCATTGCCTCCGCGGGAGGTAACTTTTTGAGTAGAACCACCAAAGAATCCTTAGCAATCATCGAGAACAAGTCTAAGGTCCGCTCTACAAGAAGCAAGCCGGTTGTTTCCCAAATTAGTGCGGGTCCTTCCACTTCATCTCCTTCGAGTCAGTCTAGCATCGATGCTAAGATTGACAAGCTGACTGACGCTATTCAAGCTTTGGTTCTCGCCCAAACAAAGAAAGTTTCATTTCCACAACATCCTCCACCTGCTGAGGTTAAAAAAGTGGAAGTCTGTGTAACTTGTGGTGGGCCGCATACCTACTACAATTGCACAGCTACTGATGGTTCTCCGTTTGAAGCTCATGCTGTAGTCGGGTCATCTAATCAAGGAGGCAATCAATACCGCCCTCCTATGGACCCTAACCACCGTCCTAATCATTATCCTGGACCTCCTGGTTTTAATCAAAACCAAAATGTCCAAAACCGTAACCAGAATCAAAATAGAATGAACCAAGGTTTTCAAAACCAAGGAAACTTCCATCAGGGTCACGGTTTTCAAAATCAAAACCAAGGTTTCCAAAATCAAGGTTTCCAAAATCAAGGAAACTTTAATAGAAACCAAGGTCAGGGTAATTTCAACCCCGGGTATTTTCATGGAAACAACAACCCTAATCAGGGTAATTTTCAAAATCAAGGCCCCAATCAGAACAATCGTGCTCAAAATTCTAATAACCAAAATCGAGCCATTGTTCCAACGGGGCCTTCATCTGACGAGTTGTTAAAATAATTCATGAAGTCCCAAGAAGAGATGAACAAGTTGTTGGTTAGCCAGATTTCTGAAATTAAGAAGTCTTTAAATGAACGACCCTCGGGCTCAGGAACACTTCCGAGCAACACGATCGCTAACCCGAGGGGCGATGCTAAGGCGATCACAACTAGAAGTGGTGCTTCTTATGATGAACCTGCGATTCCTACTACCTCTTCTTTCTCTCCTCCAAAGGTAGTGGAACGTGAACCTGAGGTGACAACGGACAAGGTGCAAACTCCTAGCTCACGAAGTACCGCACACGTCCAATCTCAGTTTATTCTAGAAACCAGATGCAAGCCTGGAGTTGTTTTTGAACCACTTGAAACTCCAGTGGACAACCCTAAATCCAAAACTTCTATCCCTTACCCATCACGTCTCAATGAACAAAAGCTCCGCGAAAAAGGTAGTCACCAAATGGATAAATTTTTCCAAATCTTTCAAGATTTGCATTTTGACATTAGCTTCGCGGATGCTATTCTCTTGATGCCCAAGTTTGCATCAACAATCAAGAATCTGTTAAGTAATAAGGAAAAACTCTTTGAGATGGCTAGAACTCCGTT
Source organism: Artemisia argyi (assembly GCA_030686995.1). Classification (NCBI taxonomy): domain Eukaryota; kingdom Viridiplantae; phylum Streptophyta; class Magnoliopsida; order Asterales; family Asteraceae; genus Artemisia; species Artemisia argyi. The sequence continues at coordinate 32,927,418 of CM060684.1, read as the reverse complement.
GAATGAGCACTGCTCAGCAGTTCTCTTGAAAAAGCTTCCCGAAAAGCTTGGAGACCCCGGAAAATTTCTCATTCCTTGTATTTTTCCGGGTATGGTTAAATGCTTCGCCTTGGCCGATCTAGGTGCTAGCATTAACATGATGCCATATTATGTGTGGAAGAAACTCTCTCTTCCCGAACTTACTCCCACATGCATGACTTTAGAGCTTGCCGATCGATCGATTTCTCATCCACTTGGCATAGCCGAGGACGTATTCGTTAAAGTTGGGAAGTTCCATTTTCCAGCTGATTTTGTGATTGTTGACTTTGATGCCGATTCAAGGGTCCCTCTCATTCTTGGAAGGGGATTCCTTAGAACTGGGCGTGCTCTTATCGATGTATTTGAGCATGAGATCACATTGCGTGTTGGAACTGAAGCAATCACCTTTAACCTTGATCAAACATCGAGGTACTCCTCCAATTATGACTCTGAATCGGTAAATCGAATAGATGTCATCGATGTTGCCGCTGAGGAGTACGCTCAAGAGGTTTTAGGTTTCGTTGATGATTCTACGAGTGAAAATTTCACTCCGTCTTCTTATCCCATCATTGCCAATTCTTCTCCTTCCCTCACTCCGTTTGAGGGAAGTGATTTCATCTTAGAAGAGATTGAGTCCTTTCTCAAAAGTGATTCGATTCCCGATGGAATCGATAACCAAGAGATTGACCCCGAGAGGGATATTCTTCTCCTTGAGAAATTGCTAAACGAAGATCCCTGTCCTCTTCCTGTTCTACCACAACAACTTCATAATCAGGAAATCAAATATGTTAAGGAAACTGATGATTTTCCTGAGGTCAAGCTTAAGGACTTGCCGCCTCATCTTGAATATGCATTTTTGGAGGGTGATGATAAATTACCCGTCATAATTGCCAAAGATTTAAGTGTTGAGGAAAAGGCTGCTCTAATAAAGGTTTTGAAGTCACATAAACAAGCAATTGCTTGGCGACTCTCCGACATCAAGGGCATTGACCCTGAATTTTGTACCCACAAGATTTTAATGGAGGATGACTTCAAACCGGCAGTCCAACAACAAAGAAGGGTGAATCCAAAGATTCATGAGGTAATCAAACAAGAAGTTTTAAAACTTCTTGATGCCGGATTGATTTACCCTATCTCGGACAGTCCTTGGGTTAGCCCAATTCACTGCGTTCCAAAAAAGGGTGGCATTACTGTTGTTACAAATGAGGAAAATGAGTTGATTCCAACTCGTTTGGTTACGGGGTGGTGTGTCTGCATTGACTATCGCAAGTTAAATGACGCCACCCGTAAGGATCATTTTCCTCTGCCCTTTACGGATCAGATGCTCGAGAGATTAGCGGGGAATGAGTACTATTGCTTCCTCGATGGTTTCTCGGGTTACTTTCAGATTCCCATTGATCCGCAAGATCAAGAAAAGACCACTTTCACGTGCCCCTATGGAACTTTTGCTTATAAATGTATGCCATTTGGCTTATGTAATGCTCCGGGCACGTTTCAAAGATGTATGATGGCCATATTTTCCGACATGATCGGGAAAACTATGGAGGTTTTCATGGACGATTTTTCAGTCATTGGGGATTCGTTCCAAACATGTCTCTCCCATTTAGACAACATGCTTAAACGTTGTGAAGACACAAGTTTATGTCTAAATTGCGAGAAGAGTCACTTTATGGTCAAAGAGGGCATTGTCCTCGGCCATAAATTTTCAAAGAGTGGGATTGAGGTTGACAAAGCCAAAGTTGATGTCATTGCAAAATTACCTCATCCCACTACCGTCAAAGGTGTTAGAAGCTTTTTGGGTCATGCCGGTTTTTACCGTAGGTTTATTCAAGATTTTTCTAAAATCGCCCGGCCTATGATCCATCTCCTCGAGAAGGATGCTCCTTTTATCTTCTCACCCGAGTGCATCGAAGCTTTTGAAACATTAAATAAAAAGCTTACTGAGGCACCGATTCTTGTTGCCCCCGATTGGGACTTGCCCTTCGAACTCATGTGTGATGCGAGTGATTATGCAATTGGGGCAGTCTTGGGGCAACGCAAAACAAAACACTTCCAGCCTATACACTATGCAAGCAAGACAATGACCGAGGCTCAAAGTCATTTCACCACCACTAAAAAAGAATTATTAGCTGTGGTGTATGCCTTTGAAAAATTCCAGCCATACTTGATATTGACCAAAAGCATAGTGTATACGGATCACTCGGCTTTGAAGTACCTCTTTGCAAAACAAGATGCAAAGCCGAGACTACTCCGTTGGGTTCTCCTCCTACATGAATTTGATATCATAATTCGTGATAAAAAAGGAGCCTGAGAACCTAGCTGCTGATCATCTCTCCCGATTGGAAAACCCCCACCAAGATGTCTTCGAAAAGAAGGAAATTAATGAAACCTTCCCTCTCGAGACACTCAATGTGGTTGCCTTTCGTGGAGATCCTATTACCCCATGGTTTGCCGATTTCGCAAACTACCATGCGGGTAATTTTGTGAAAGGGATGTCGTCCCAACAGAAGAATAAATTCTTCAAAGATGTGAAACATTACTTCTGGGACGACCCCACGGGGGGCCACCATAATCCAAACTACAAGTCATGCTGGTCCCAGGAAAGTTCAAAGATGTGAAACATTACTTCTGGGACGACCCCACGGGATCAAGTCATCCGGCGGTGTGTTTATGGTCAGGAAGCCACTGAAATTCTAAAGGCTTGCCATGCTGGTCCCACGGGGGGCCACCATAATCCAAACTACACCGCCAAAAAGGTGTTTGATTCCGGCTTTTACTGGCCCTCAATCTACAAGGATGCCCAGGAATTAGTCAAATCCTGTGACGCTTGTCAACGTCACGGGAATATTTCACAAAAGAATGAAATACCTCCGAATGCAATTCAAGTTTGTGAAATCTTTGACGTGTGGGGCATAGATTTTATGGGGCCATTTCCATCATCTCATGGAAATAAGTACATACTCGTGGCTGTTGACTATTTGTCAAAATGGGTTGAAGCGAAAGCTTTACCCACTAATGATGCCCGAGTAGTTGTAAAATTCTTGAAAGCTCTTTTTGCTCGATTTGGAACTCCACGTGCTATAATTAGTGATCGTGGTACGCATTTTTGCAATGACAAATTTGACAAAGTCATGCAAAAGTATGGTGTAACTCACTGTATTTCTACTGCGTACCACCCTCAAACAAGTGGACAAGTAGAAGTTTCCAATCGAGGCATTAAGAGAATATTGGAAAGAACTGTAGGTGAGAATCGTGCATCGTGGTCGGATAAGTTAGATGATGCACTTTGGGCTTTCCGTACGGCGTATAAAACACCCATCGGGTGTACGCCATACAAGCTTGTGTACGGGAAAGCGTGCCATCTACCGATCGAGCTTGAGCATAAAGCCTATTGGGCTCTCAAGCATGCCAATTTTGACCTCAAAACTGCGGGGTGATCACAGGAAAGTTCAACTGAATGAATTAAATGAACTTCGTGATCAAGCTTACGAGAACTCTTTTATCTATAAGGAAAAGACAAAGAAGATTCATGACTCCAAAATCAAGAACCACGTTTTTCACGTTGGTGGTCGATTCCTTCTTTTCAACTCTAGACTCAAGATCTTCTCGGGAAAGCTCAAAACCCGATGGACTGGTCCATTCACTATCGCAAAAGTTTATCCTTATGGCACCGTCGAATTATCTCAAAATAACGGTCCTAATTTCAAAGTGAATGGACATCGGTTGAAACACTACTTTGGAGAGGACATGCCATCCATGGTTGTCCCGGATCTCCAAACTTTCCCCAAGGAAAATTGATTTCGGGGATCGAGTCAAGCTAGCGACTCGATAAACAAAAACAATAGCACAATACGGGTTTTCACCCGTATCTCTGATTTCTTTCTACTTTCTACCACCTAAGTGTGGGGGAATGGCCAAACCCCCGCTATTTGAAAATGTATATATTTATATAAGGTTTCATAAAAAAAAATGTGTGTTTGTATGTACAGATAAATAAAGTGAAAAATGAAAAACGATTTCCCACAGTTAGCTTTTAATATTATCTTCTTACGTTCAAGGATTCGGCATAATAGCCGGGACTTTGAATATTGAGGACAATATTCAATTCTAAGTGTGGGGGAGGGGAAAATTCTAGCGAATTTTATCACATTATATCCTCTAGAATCCCCGTTTTTGGCCTAAAATTTTAAAATTTTTTCACTTTATTTCAAATTTTTTGTGGTAATCAGTCCGCCATGTCTAACCGACAAAGGGATTGGCTAATCCAGGAGCAAACGGCTCTTGGTAAAGATATCTCAAATCTGTTGATGGCTTGCAATTTGCCCAAAATTGTATGGTAAATCAACTCGCCATATCCCATAAAGCGAATGAGTTGGCTAGCCCGCAAGATTATGGCTTGTGGTAAAGGCAGTAGAAAATCCATAATTGGTACTCAGCTCACCAAGATGTTGACTAGGTCCATCAAGATCTGGCTAGTCCAGGAGCAAACGGCTCTTAGTAAAGACTAATCAAAACCGTTGAAAGCTGGTGGTTTGCTCAAAATCACATGGTTATCAGGTGGACCATAGTTCTTACTTGAATCAGTACATCTGGCTACTCCAGAAGTGATGGCTTTTGGTAAAGAGTTTCAAATCCATCAAGTTTTCCAAAAAGATTTCTAGGGACTAGCAATAGTTTAGTGTGGGGGATTGATGAGTGCTCAAACACTCATCATTTTTATCGTATTTTAACTGCCAAAACATCCGAAAACACTCAGAAATACATCAAAATACTAAAAATATCCCAGGGATTGTATTTTATATGTTTCAGATGCAAAATGAGTAAAAACAATGAAAAATGAACAAAGTTTACACAATTGGCAGTTTTAGTCCCCCAACTTTCAAAAATTTACAAAACTAGTCCCTGCGCATTTGTTTTGAAAGGAAAGTCAACCTAAGGCATTTTGAAGTCAAAAATTATCAAAATTAATCCTTAGGTGAAAACTTTGGAAAAATTACACTTTTGATCCCTACAGTTTGAAATTTGATGAAATTAGTCCTTGGGAATTTTAAAAGTGAAAAATATCTTTTGTGGTCCTTGGATTATTGCAATATGGCAAAAGTGACCCTGGGAATAACTTTGGATGGATGGCAATATTAGTCCTTCAAATTCAGCATATATACAAAATTGGTCCTTGTGTTGTTATCACTACAAATCCAAACGGACCATTTGTAATTTCCTAAACCAAAACCAAACCAATCCACACAAACATAAACCCCAGCCCACCATTCCCTTTGGCCCAAGTATTACCCAAGCCCACCCACTTAATAATAATAAAAAGGGACGGGTCAAAGCAGGTCAACCTCCCCTTTCCCCTCACCTTTGCCGCCATAACCAGACACCCACCCAACACACAGCCTCCAATTACCCCTGCTCTCCCAACATTCATGTCCCCTCCACCATCCTACTAACCACCCTACTCCCCCTCACCAAATTCAACCCCCAAACAACATAATTACCTCTCCTTCATATAACACCAACACTAATCTAAGGCTGAGATGAAGTGCAGGAGCATCCAATGGCTAGGATTTGACTCCAAGGGGACAAAGACATCAAAAGCAGAAGACAAAGAGGACAAAGAAGAAAAGTTCCCCTGGTGCAAGTTCTTTTTATTATTTTTAGTATTTATAGAAGTGAGATGTAAGCCTGAGGGCTGCGTAGTTTTTAATGTAATTTTCTAATTAAGAAAAGTAGTTTTCATGTAGTTTTCAATTCAATGAATTAGTGTAATCTGTAACTTTTTATGAATGAAAGTATTTTAGTTTTTCAAATTCCAAGTCCACTGCTTATAATTCCAAAATTACTTTGAGTTTTATTAAATCTCTGTCAAGACTTGTCATTGTTGTTATTCTAGTACCTCACATCTCTCAATAATCAAAAGAAAGCAAAAAGAATCAAAAAAGAAAAAATAAATAGGAAATATAAGGAAAGTCACAAAGAAAAATCATAAAAAAATAGAGAAGAGAAGAAGAAGGAAATGGTGCAGAGATGATTTTGGTATTGGATTGGGTTGATTAGAGCTCTGTGGAGAGCTATAGGTTATTCAATGTTCTAGTTCCTAGCATCGCATTTGGCCACACAATTGTAAGAATCCAAATTTATATTCTTAACTGTTTCATCATTGTTTGCCTGTTTTCTAAGTTTTTTTATGCTAGATTAGTTGTAGTGAATTGTTAGAACTAGGATTTTAAAGTTATAAAACCAGTTTGCTTTGAAAAATTGAAAACAGTTTAAATTAAGGGGTGTTTGGTTTAGCTTGTTACACTTAATTATAGTTGTTATTTTTAGTTAAATTTCACTCAGACAAGTTACCTAGGTCTAAGTTAGCTCAGAGAAACTTGTGGTTTGCTAAATTTCAAAGCAAAAGTCAAAACTTCATGTAGGATCCTTAAACCACCAATCTGTGTATGTTTGTGGACCTCAGACCCTCATCCCAAGTTTGGAAATTTTTAACCTAGGTTCCTTTGATCTTATTATAAGTTAAAACAACATTCTCAGTCACTAAATCAAGATCAAGATTTCATTTTAGTCAACTTTTGTTAAGACTCAAAAAAGTCAAAAGTTCATGTTGCTCAGTTTTTCCAAAAGTTAGGTGAATTGTTTTGATTTTTGGGGATTGACTGGGAACTTGAAATTCATTGTGTTTATAGACTACCACTTGATCTACAAAAACCTGGGATCACTTAATTTTTGTGTTCAAATTACATCTATTCAAACACACCTGCAGGGAAGGGATCTCCCCTGCATCTCAGGTTTTGGGAAGATTTAGGTGGCTTGTAGATTAGTCATTAGTTAATATTAGGCTTTGATAGGAAGTCATTTAGGTAGACTTTAGATATTTTCCTTTGATCTTAGGCCTCACTACTTCTCTAGTGCTTAATAATTAGCCATCTTTGGGCCTGTTTGGGAATGAATGCTACTTATACTAAGTTTGCTCTGAGTTTGCTTGAATCTGGTTAATCTTCTTGAATTTTGTTGTGTTTCTGGTTATAGTTGTTATTGGTAGTTATATTTATGGTTATATATTAGTTTGCTTCAGTTCTTGAGAGCTTATTAGGGCTTATTAAGCTTAAGTGCGTAACTGCTTATTGTTGCTGATGTTACATGTTCTTGTTGTTTTTCTGCTTGTGGATTTTTATTTTGCTAGATTCAGCTTGTCAAATTGTTGATTTAGTTTGTTAAGTATTTCATTGTGGTGTTGTTTGGCTGTTTTCACTTTTGGTTGTGGCTTATAAGCTCAGTTGTTTAGCTTGTCCATTTTGAAATCTCACTCAAAACATAAAACACCCCACTGTGGGATTTTCAGTCCTACATAAGCTAGGCCTTGGGTTTACTATGGCTTATCCAGTGAGTCCCACAACCAAACCTTTGGCTTTTTGAGACCTCACCAGCTTTAGTTTCATTCCCTAGAATTAATTTGGACATTGGTTTAATGCTTACTAGCTTATTTGGCCCTTTAAATGTGACCTGTGACCTGTTTAAGCTTGTAGCATACCAGACTTTGACCCAATCTTCCAAAGGTTGCACAGTGTCACACCCCAAAAATCGGGTCCAGCGGAAGCATACATGCAGCTGGGGTGTAACTCAATTGGTACCACAACACAAGTACAAAATGGTTTTCACTTGAATCATTTAGAATAAAATAGATTAATCAAAAATATTGAATTTACATTGTCAAAAGTAGTGCGGAAGTTGGCCCTAAAAATAATTTAGAACGGTCCCCAAATGAATAAATCAGAGTCTTCTATGACCATGCCCTGCCCTGCCAAAACCTCTTGTAGCGTGCCATTGCTTAAAACCTGAAAATACATGCTAAAGTGTCAACACGAGGTTGGTGAGTTCATAGAGTCTTGTGAAAGAGTATGTAATGCATAAAAATGAAGATTTCCCAGCAAAGGCATCGTAAATCCACTCAGTTCCAAGTCCCGCCATAAGAGACTTGTAACCTGTGTGTTTACAACCCACTGCCAAATATGATTTAGTTTGTGTAAACAAAAGTAATAAGATTGATGCAAAAGCATCGTAATTCAGTAATAAGGCTGATGCAAAAGCATCGTAAATCAGTAGTAAGACTGATGCAAAGGCATCGTAATTCCGTAGTAATAGTGGTGGAAAAGTATCGTAATTCCATAAGTAATTTTCGTATGTACAATAGCCAAAAGTATAAAGTAAGGTGACAATATGTCAAAAATGCTACATTGTCATTTAAGCTCATGACCCCGAAGCTAGACATAGTAATGGCCCCAACAGAGTGTTTACCAGGCACTCAATTTGATAAGACATGAAATGCATTCGTCCCGTTGGAGCAACCCAAACGCGAATGGAGGCGTCACCCTCAATAGATCTATTCACTCACTCTCGCTTAGTACTAAAATTAACGGTCCATGATAATAAAGGGGACTTGTCAAGACGTAGTAATAAGGAAACTTAAGCAATGTATGGAATTTGTAATACTTTGGCATTGTACGAAAGTAATTGAAGCAATGTATTCTCCCCCGTGGGATTCAAATCGTATAAAAGTATAACACGAGTATTTAAGCATGTATCTCCCCCAAAGAGTTTATAAAGTAATTAAACCAGTAAAAGTGAGGCTATGACTCACCTGATATGAAGGTACCATGAACATGTAATGAGCTGAAAAACAAGGCGCGCATACTAGCCGCAACCTAATATGAATGATGAACGATCTACTTTAGATCATGGAATGATGTTATGAATGTCCATGCACATGTTTTCTATACCACTCTACTCTTTGAAAAATACTTGTTGTTATCAAAAATATACATTTACCAAGACTTAGGAAAAATATGGCTATTAGAAAAATAAAGCTAGTTGCAATATATATACTTATATATATATCGTATGTTTCCATGTTAGTGTTGAAATCCTCGGGTTGAAATCCTTGAAATAACGCCTTGTAGTGATAAAAATATACTTGTAATAACTAATACTTCATTAGTTATAAAATTGGGTACTTGGTTAATATTTCTAGAAAATCTAGAATTTAGTACGTAGTGTTATTATTATTTCTAAAAGCTGCCAATTATAGAGGATTTTTGCCGATATTGAAACGTGAATATCTTTGTCGTTATAAGCCCGTTTTACTTGTTCTTTATATCCACGGTTACGTCTTAGTATGTAGTAATATATTTTGGAAAGCTTGACTCCTCCGGGTTACGTCTAAAGCCTCTTTTTGTCCGACAAAAAACGTCCATCAGCATGTATTTTTCCGGAAAATAGTTTTCGTCAATAAACTTGCAAAAATCATAACTTCTTCGTTATAAACTCTTTTTAATCCGTTCTTTCGCCTAAGGATTCGTTTTTGAAAGTATTTTCTAAAAATTTTGCCAAAGTTTCCTTTGTTTTAACTGATTTTCCAGGATTTAACAAAATGGGACAGCATGTTTATTTACTTGTTACAAACCCATTTTTCTTGCTCAAAACTAGTTTCTACATCAACCAAAACTCTTGCAAACTCCACAAATCTATACTAATCCTACCATACACCTTCTTAGGGTGCCATGGGTTCCTAATGACTAGTAAACAAGTTAATTTAACAAAGGAACACCTAAAACCAATTCTAGGGTTTGTATGTTTCAAAAGTCTACAAAAACAAAGTGGTATAACTACTTTGTGCATGAAATTAAGCATGAATACTATAAGATGCATATGTTAATTAGATGAAAACATGAAAATAAATTTGAACACTCACTTTGAAATAATAGGTGGTGAGATGATTAGAAACCTTGGATTACTTGTGTTTTTGTGTTATGATTCTTGATTAGGATGATGAAATGAACAACTTTGATGCTTTGTACTTTGAAAAATAATGGATGGATCATGGAGTTGGTGTTGGGTCGTGGGTTTCATGGTGATGGAAGGGATGAGATGAACTCTTTGGCTTATGAAAAAGTTATATTATGATTCTAGGATACTAGTTAAGTTTATGTTTTGAGGTTTATTGTATAATAAGTGTACATAAGAGCATGAGATTAAAAAAAAAGCACATTATGTCTAGGAGTGGGCATGTGGCCGGTTTCAATGTGAAAAGGAGAGGCAAAGTCGGTTTTGATCTCTTAGAAAATATAGTGTATTATTAGTTGTAGTTTGGTGTAAGTATTAGTTATAATCGGGTACCGGGTTTGCTAGAAATAAATATTAACGAAGTTGACCAGGACTTAATAAAGTCATAAAAATGTTAGAAATATGTTGGGTACAATTTCTGAGTGTTCGGGTGATTATTGTTTTGTTTTCATGAAAACCGTCGTAATATTCATAAGCTCACGTTATAAATAAAATAAATTTCCAAAATACTGGGTAATTGAATGTTATAACTTTTATGATGATAAAATGGATATAAAAATATGTCGGGACCATTGTGTGAATATTTAGATATATTCGTCGTGTATAAACCGGGTGTTAACGTTTACTATAAATACTTATACGTAAAAACGTTAAATGTATCATATATATAAATTTGAAAATCCTAAGAGTGGTATAACATGAATATGTTGTTATGATAATATGCAGACTGTCTCTAGTCCGTATGTAGTGTCCTTAGCACTAATAAAATGAATTCAAACCTAAACCAATCTGGTTACGCGAATTTGAATACCCGTAAACTAAATTTACGATGAAATGTTTACTAGTCATTAGGAACCCATGGCACCCTAATAAGGTGTATGGTAGGATTAGTATAGATTTGTGGAGTTTGCAAGAGTTTTGGTTGATGTAGAAACTAATTTTGAGCAAGAAAAATGGGTTTGTAACAAGTAAATAAACATGTTGTCCCATTTTGTTAAATCCTGGAAAATTAGTAAAAACAAAGGAAACTTTGGCAAAATTTTTAGAAAATACTTTCAAAAACGAATCCGTAGGCGAAAGAACGGATTAAAAAGAGTTTATAACGAAGAAGTTATGATTTTTTCAAGTTTATTGACGAAAACTATTTTCCGGAAAAATACATGCTGATGGAAGTTTTTCGTCGGACAAAAAGAGGTTTTAGACGTAACCCGGAGGAGTCAAGCTTTCCAAAATATATTACTACATACTAAGACGTAACCGTGGATATAAAGAACAAGTAAAACGGGCTTATAACGACAAAGATATTCGCGTTTCAATATCGGCAAAAATCCTCTATAATTGGCAGCTTTTAGAAATAATAATAACACTACGTACTAAATTCTAGAATTTCTAGAAATATTAACCAAGTACCCAATTTTATAACTAATGAAGTATTAGTTATTACAAGTATATTTTTATCACTACAAGGCGTTATTTCAAGGATTTTAACCCGAGGATTTCAACACTAACATGGAAACATACGATATATATATATATATATATATATATATATATATATATATATATATATATATATATATATATATATATATATATATATATATATATATATATATATATAAGTATATATATTGCAACTAGCTTTATTTTTCTAATAGCCATATTTTTCTTAAGTCTTGAAAAATGTATATTTTTGATAACAACAAGTATTTTTCAAAGAGTAGAGTGGTATAGAAAACATGTGCATTGACATTCATAACATCATTCCATGATTTAAAGTAGATCGTTCATCATTCATATTAGGTTGCGGCTAGTGTGCGCGCCTTGTTTTTCAGCTCATTACATGTTCATGGTACCATCATATCAGGTGAGTCATAGCCCCACTTTTACTGGTTTAATTACTTTATAAACTCTTTGGGGGAGATACATGCTTAAATACTCGTGTTATACTTTTATACGATTTGAATCCCATGGGGGAGAATATATTGCTTCAATTACTTTCGTACAATGCCAAAGTATTACAAATTCCATACATTGCTTAAGTTTCCTTATTACCACGTCTTGACAAGTCCCCTTTATTATCATGGACCGTTAATTTTAGTACTAAGCGAGAGTGAGTGAATAGATCTATTGAGGGTGACGCCTCCATTCGCGTTTGGGTTGCTCCAACGGGACGAATGCATTTCATGTCTTATCAAATTGAGTGCCTGGTAAACACTATGTTGGGGCCATTACTATGTCTAGCTTCGGGGTCATGAGCTTAAGAGACAATGTAGCATTTTTGACATATTGTCACCTTACTTTATACTTTTGGCTATTGTACATACGAAAATTACTTATGGAATTACGATACTTTTCCACCACTATTACTACGGAATTACGATGCCTTTGCATCAGTCTTACTACTGATTTACGATGCTTTTGCATCAGCCTTATTACTGAATTACGATGCTTTTGCATCAATCTTATTACTTTTGTTTACACAAACTAAATCATATTTGGCAGTGGGTTGTAAACACACAGGTTACAAGTCTCTTATGGCGGGACTTGAAACTGAGTGGATTTACGATGCCTTTGCTGGGAAATCTTCATTTTTATGCATTACATACTCTTTCACAAGACTCTATGAACTCACCAACCTCGTGTTGACACTTTAGCATGTATTTTCAGGTTTTAAGCAATGGCACGCTGCAAGAGGTTTTGGCAGGGCGGGGCATGGTCATAGAAGACTCTGATTTATTCATTTGGGGACCGTTCTAAATTATTTTTAGGGCCTACGTCCGCACTACTTTTGACAATGTAAATTCAACATTTTTGATTAATCTATTTTATTCTAAATGATTCAAGTGAAAACCATTTTGTACTTGTGTTGTGGTACCAATTGAGTTACACCCCAGCTGCATGTATGCTTCCGCTGGACCCGATTTTGGGGGTGTGACCGATTGGCATCAGAGCTTTGGCTATAGCGAACTAAGTGTTTTTAAAACCTAGACTATAGCTACTTTCAAGAAAACTTAACCCTATGACCGTCACGTGCCTGCCTGCCAAGATGATGCCTCATTTGTGGTTAGTTGCTGACATAGGTGATGAGATTTGTGTCTCATTATCTGATATATTATATTCATTTATTATAGTTGATTACTATAATTGTCTTTCATATAAGCATGTTCACGTATCATATATGTCACTGCGTTATGTTTTTCCTTGCATAGTTTCATCATTTGACCTCGAGTTTGGTCACCTGCATTAGTCTTTCTGAACGTCTTGGTATTTGTGAAGAACATAGTATTAGTATAACTAAACTGAGTTTTTCAAAATTCATGGAACCTCGGTGGAATATAGACTAGTCATTTATATTCAACTCGGGATAGTAGGACATAGGCTGACTACCTATATCTGACTCAGAAATGAATTTTGCAACATTGAGAATGGTTATAATAAAATTCTGTCTAGATTGAATCCTTTACTCATTTTCCAAATGTTTCATGCATGTGTGAGTATACCCTCGTTGTCAGAACATTCATACTTTTCATCACCTCGTGAACCGCCGCTTGGAAGCACGTCAACTGGTCATTTAATTTCATGAACATTTACGTCTATGCACAGTACACTTACATCACATTATTTTCTTTTATCACAATATCAATTTTGTCGCAGTTGTCACAGTCTCTTCCCTTCTCACCATCACTATCATTTCCTTTCCCCATCCTCATATATATATAGAATTAGCTGACACTTTATGGATTCATATGCCACTCATCCCTCACTACCACCAATATTGATAAGTGGATATTATCAATGACCTCCCTAGGAAAGACTTTCTATACCATCTATAAGGAGAATCTCTCGGTACATTAAGACCATTCAAAACTCAACAGAAATATCAAGATATCGCAAAACTATTCGAACCACTATCATTGGCCTGGTCACCAAAATTCCATCATCTAGAAAGTATTGGCTTGACTGAATTACAAGATTCGTTTAGATACGAGTGCTCACTAAGCAACACCATAGAGATAAATCCAACCTCTTAACCGAGACTATAGATTGAACATGTCCTCACCAATAGACTTTATCCAAACATGTTAGACACCTATGCCTTTGTGCAGACATACATACCTGACTATTTTATCCTCTTAATACTTTCACTCTTAAATGGATTTTTCTCCAAACTACAGTTATACAAAACATATATCTTGTAAGAAATACTTTTCTGAGGCACTTATTTTGATAAGCAAATTCCTTTTGGTTAATCCTTTACAGAACTATTGAATTGTTAGGAAATCTTAAACATCGATCTTTGGTAAACCATCTTATCCCCCTTATATTGAAAACTGTCCTATCTTGCATAACTATTAAATTTTGAAACATCAAGAAAAATGTTACTTGGAAAGCCGTTTGCTTAAACTTGTAGATTTATTTATTCGGGGAAGGTTTATGAACAAAACACAATCTCAAAACAAACCTTGAAAAATCAATCACTATATTACATCACTTATACATTTTGAGTTTTGCAAATTGACGACATAGAGCTTGGGGAAAATCGTAGTAATGGAGACTAAGCATCGTATGTGGAGAAAGACTCGATTCATGACATCCTGCGGAGGATCACAACCTTATCCTAATCCTAATCTATTATTTTCAACAACACCCTTTGACGGACTTAACCTTGTAAGTTTTCCACAAGATTCATGATATCCATTTCAATTATTTCTAATAGAGGAATTTAATTCACCTCAAACACCTAGCGATTACATTAAGATTTCTTTGGAACCACACCACCTATCATCTGCAGACCAATGGTCAGAATTAGAGAACGATTCAAACATAGGGAGATATGCTCAGAGCATGAGTGATTGACTCAAGAAATGGTTGGACTAACCAATTACCATAAATCAAATTCAGTTGCAACTATAGTTATCGCGCGAGCGTAGAGACTACACCATTTGAGGCACTCTATGGTCGAAGTGCCAACATTCATTGACGGATCGAAATTTGGAAAAGCCCAACTCACTAGTCCAGTAAGTATTCATGAAATAACCAGGAACTTCCTACAAATCAAGAATCAGTTACAAGTTCGATAAAGTTGTAAACCATTAAAACTTCAAGTTGGTAAGCAGAGTTATACAGAAAGTTCTGTCTAGGAAAGGCATGATATCATTCAGAAAACTTGGAAAGTTAAACCCGATATACACTGGACCATGTAATATTTCAAACAGAGTAGGCCTAGTGGCCGTCAGACTTGAGCCTTGTTAGAGAACAACAGGACTACACAACCATGTATTATCATCTTTTCAGATTAGTCACTCATAATCCCATTTGGAAAGGAATCCAACCCAAAGTCAAACATAAACCTTGCAGGAGAACAAGTAGAAATCATGGACAGTTAGGTCGAACAGTTGAAGCAGAGTCGAATTCCTATCGTGTAAGTCCGCTGGAATTCTCAAATATCATCACTTTTCACCAATATGTTTTCAGAAACCAACATAAACTGAACTTCGGGACGAAGTTCCTTTTAGAGGGGAAGACTGTCACAACTCACCATTTCAGGTCATTTCCCGAACTTTGGAAAAACACTATTCATCAAAACACTATTTATCAGTTTACTATTCATCATTTTTTGGTGTCAGTTTGACATTCCGAGAAACATTTGGGAATATTACTATTCACTAAACACTATTCATTGCCGAAAAAGTTTTCACTATTCACTTGCATTACACATTTCATCGTAAATTTAGTTTACGGGTATTCAAATTCGTGTAACCGGATTGGTTTAGGTGCGAATTCATTTCATTAGTGCTAAGGACACTGCATACGGACTAGAGACAGTCTGCATATCATCATAACAACATATTCATGTTATACCACTCTTAGGATTTTCAAATTTATATATTTGATACATTTAACGTTTTTACGTATAAGTGTTTATAGTAAACGTTAAGACCCGGTTTATACACGACGAATATATCTAAATATTCACACAATGGTCCCGACATATTTTTATATCCATTTTATCAACATAAAAGTTATATAACATTCAATTACCCAATATTTTGGAAATTTATTTTATTTATAACGTGAGCTTGTGAATATTACGACGGTTTTCGTGAAAACTAAACAATAATCACCCGAGCACTCAGAAATTGTACCCAACATATTTCTAACATTTTTATGACTTTATTAAGTCCCGGTCAACTTCGTTAATATTTATTTCTAGCAAACCCGGTACCCGATTATAACTAATACTTACACCAAACTACAACTAATAATACACTATATTTTCTAAGAGATCAAAACCGACTTTGCCTCTCCTTTTCACATTGAAAAAGGCCACATGCCCACTCCTAGACATCATGTGCTTTATTTTTAATCTCATGCTCTTATGTACACTTATTATACAATAAACCTCAAAACATAAACTTAACTAGTATCCTAGAATCATAATATAACTATTTCATAAGCCAAAGAGTTCATCTCATCCCTTCCATCACCATGAAACCCACGACCCAACACCAACTCCATGATCCATCCATTATTTTTCAAAGTACAAAGCATCAAAGTTGTTCATTTCATCATCCTAATCAAGAATCATAACACAAAAACACAAGTAATCCAAGGTTTCTAATCATCTCACCACCTATTATTTCAAAGTGAGTATTCAAATTTATTTTCATGTTTTCATCTAATTAACATATGTATCTTATAGTATTCATGCTTAATTTCATGCACAAACTAGTTATACCACTTTGTTTTTGTAGACTTTTGAAACATACAAACCCTAGAATTGGTTTTAGGTGTTCCTTTGATAAATTAACTTGTTTACTAGTCATTAGGAACCCATGGCACCCTAAGAAGGTGTATGGTAGGATTAGTATAGATCTGTGGAGTTTGCAAGAGTTTTGGTTGATGTAGAAACTAATTTTGAGCACGAAAAATGGGTTTGTAACAAGTAAATAAACATGCTGTCCCATTTTGTTAAATCCTGGAAAATCAGTAAAAACAAAGGAAACTTTGGCAAAATTTTTAGAAAATACTTTCAAAAACGAATCCGTAGGCGAAAGAACGGATTAAAAAGAGTTTATAACGAAGAAGTTATGATTTTTGCAAGTTTATTGACGAAAACTATTTACCAGAAAAATACATGCTGATGGACGTTTTTCGTCGGACAAAAAGAGGCTTTAGACGTAACCCGGAGGAGTCAAGCTTTCCAAAATATATTACTACATACTAAGACGTAACCGTGGATATAAAGAACAAGTAAAACGGGCTTATAACGCGAAAGATATTCACGTTTCAATATCGGCAAAAATCCTCTATAATTGGCAGCTTTTAGAAATAATAATAACACTACGTACTAAATTCTAGTTTTTCTAGAAATATTAACCAAGTACCCAATTTTATAACTAATGAAGTATTAGTTATTACAAGTATATTTTTATCACTACAAGGCGTTATTTCAAGGATTTCAACCCGAGGATTTCAACACTAACATGAAAACATACGATATATATATATAAGTATATATATTGCAACTAGCTTTATTTTTCTAATAGCCATATTTTTCCTGAGTCTTGAAAAATGTATATTTTTGATAACAACAAGTATTTTTCAAAGAGTAGAGTGGTATAGAAAACATGTGCATGGACATTCATAACATCATTCCATGATCTAAAGTAGATCGTTCATCATTCATATTAGGTTGCGGCTAGTGTGCGCGCCTTGTTTTTCAGCTCATTACATGTTCATGGTATCATCATATCAGGTGAGTCATAGCCCCACTTTTACTGGTTTAATTACTTTATAAACTCTTTGGGGGAGATACATGCTTAAATACTCGTGTTATACTTTTATACGATTTGAATCCCACGGGGGAGAATACATTGCTTCAATTACTTTCGTACAATGCCAAAGTATTACAAATTCCATACATTGCTTAAGTTTCCTTATTACCACGTCTTGAGAAGTCCCCTTTATTATCATGGACTGTTAATTTTAGTACTAAGCGAGAGTGATTGAATAGATCTATTGAGGGTGACGCCTCCATTCGCGTTTGGGTTGCTCCAACGGGACGAATGCATTTCATGTCTTATCAAATTGAGTGCCTGGTAAACACTCTGTTGGGGCCATTACTATGTCTAGCTTCGGGGTCATGAGCTTAAGAGACAATGTAGCATTTTTGACATATTGTCACCTTACTTTATACTTTTGGCTATTGTACATACGAAAATTACTTATGGAATTACGATACTTTTCCACCACTATTACTACGGAATTACGATGCCTTTGCATCAGTCTTACTACTGATTTACGATGCTTTTACATCAGCCTTATTACTGAATTACGATGCTTTTGCATCAATCTTATTACTTTTGTTTACACAAACTAAATCATATTTAGCAGTGGGTTGTAAACACACAGGTTACAAGTCTCTTATGGCGGGACTTGAAACTGAGTGGATTTACGATGCCTTTGCTGGGAAATCTTCATTTTTATGCATTACATACTCTTTCACAAGACTCTATGAACTCACCAACCTCGTGTTGACACTTTAGCATGTATTTTCAGGTTTTAAGCAATGGCACGCTGCAAGAGGTTTTGGCAGGGCGGGGCATGGTCATAGAAGACTCTGATTTATTCATTTGGGGACCGTTCTAAATTATTTTTAGGGCCTACGTCCGCACTACTTTTGACAATGTAAATTCAACATTTTTGATTAATCTATTTTATTCTAAATGATTCAAGTGAAAACCATTTTGTACTTGTGTTGTGGTACCAATTGAGTTACACCCCAGCTGCATGTATGCTTCCGCTGGACCCGATTTTGGGGGTGTGACACACAGGGCTGTAAACTAAGCCATAAGCTTGCCTTATTGGCTTTATTTGAAGCTTGTCAGGTCTACTAGTGAGAGCAAGTCTCATTTTACCCTCTCAGTCACCCTTGTGGGCCCCACGCAGTCTGATAGTTGGCCATTTGGCCTGGTTTATGCTCAGCTTTGAGCTTAAGTACTTATCACTTCATTCAAGCTTATTCATGTGCTTATTTCAAGTGTAGTTGCTTGTTTCACAATAGTATCAATCTGTTTTATCTTAGTTGTCCATATTGTAGTTTACTTTTAGCTTTTCCAAACAAAAACAAATCCAAATAAGCTTAAAAGCTTGGTTGATTTGCTTATTTAGGTGCACAGTGCTTATTTTCAACTTCTATAAAAAGTACGTTTGTAAAAAGTGTTCGTTTTTAGTAGTAACACAGTTGTGAAAAAGAAAAAATAGAAAAAGATAAAAAAAAATTAGAAGTGATAGCTTCTATTTAAGCCTTTTTGGCTTATTTTCTGCTTATTTATAAGCAACAACTATTTTTAAATTTTTTTTAGGCTTCTGTAATAATAATAGATTTTTAGTAATTTTTTCAGATTTTTCCTTAATCATTTAGTATTTTTTATAATTTAGTTTAATTTAAATCAATTAAATAATTAGTTTTTAATTATTAATAATTAATTAAAATGTAGGAAAAATAGTTTTTCTATTTTAAAATTAGTTTTATAATATTTTAGATTTTTCTAAATTTAACTTTTATTTTCTAGTTAAATTTCATACTCCCTCCATCCCAAATTTATTGTCCACTATTGACTTTTTCAGTATTTCTTCTTCAACTTTGACCTTAAATATTTTTGTGGATGTTGTATAATATCTGATGGAAAATATATAAATAGATTGGGTTTTAAATGTACTTTTCAATGGTATAATTTTTCATCAAGTATTATATAATAAAAAAATATATATTTATGCTCAAAGTTGAACCTGTTTGACTTTGAAAATTCAAACTGGACAATAATTTTGGGACGGAGGGAGTAATTATTTGTAATTTAGGATAATTTAGTTAATTAAAAAGTAATTAATAATTAGTAATTAATTAATAGTAATTAATTAAATAGTTGTAAAAATAATTTTAATGTTCCAAAAATTTTCTTATAACATTAGGATTGTAAAAATATAATTTTTACGTTCGTAGGACTTTGTTCACTCCCGTTTCACTTTTTTATTTGCGCGTTCGCGTTTGTTTTAAACCCAAACGCGCGTTTTTAGGTTAAATTACGTTTTTAGGTAATCGGATAATCAGAATTGTTAATAAAGAGTTTCTAAGTCATTTTCCATCATAATCTCGTAATGTAATCATAATAATCAAATTCCTGACCTTCCTGATTAATCACCCGATCCTTTAAAACGTTCACAAATACAATTGCACGCCTCGTCGGGACATAACGACCCGGGGATTCCCTAAACTCCTTGGTTAGTTGGTTTTTGACGTTTGACTTGGTTGACCATCACCTGGTGAACTTAGTTGACCGTTCGGGACCAATCAATGTGTTTAAAAGAAAATTCAAAACTTACACTTCAACTACCTAAAAGCTTTAGAAGCTGCCTAAAGTTTGTGTACAAATAGTGTAGGGACTATTTGTGGACAAATGTATGATAATTTACAATTTTTTGTTTTATTTAATTGGTAGTGTGTGTGTGTGTATATATATATATATATATATATATATATATATATATATATATATATATATATATATATATATATCAAGGTTGTAAATATCGCTCGGCGGTTGACCACCGCCAAGCGCCAAGACCGATATGGCGGCGATATATCGGAGACCATAAATTATAAAGAAAATTATTTTTAAAAGAATAAATATTCGTAATATCCTAACAAAATAAGTCAATAACCATACATTTAACTAAAATTAAATTTATTATTAATAAAAAATACATTAATGCTAAACAATAACTTTACAATACTCTACAAAACATATCCAATAAAAGCCCAAACTATGTTAAAAATATAAAATAAAAGCCCAACCAACTACCTAACCTAAACCTAATATTTCTCACTATATAATCACATAATAAACTCAGCCACCCATACACTCTTCTCTAAAACAAGTAAAGTTGCAGTCACATACACTTTATCTCTAACCCTAATATTTCTTGCAGCCAAGGCTGTCAAGATCGCAATCCCACGCAGGATCGTTTTTATCTTTGCAAGATCGAGATTGTAAGATCGGATCGCGATCCTACGATCCTACCAATTTGTCATATTTTGTAAACAAATGATACACGAGTCAAACTGTTTTACATTTTTACTCAACGTCAAAGATAAGTTTATATAATATCCTCTTGAAAATGTCAAAGTTTAAATTTCAAACAGTAAAGTAATAGTAAAATACAAAAAAGTCAAGTTTCAATTGTTACATTAATGATTTAGTGCAATAATATTACATAACATAGGTCCTAAATGTCTCAAAACATACGAGCCATCAACATGATTTCAAGAAAACAAACGTTTCATAAGTGGCATTACAAAACATACCCTTTGATTAGTTTAATCACAGTGAAGTAAAGTAAATTAAACTATTGAACACTTTTTAGACTATAATCTATTCAGAAAAGTAGAAAACTATGTATAAACTATAATCTATTTAGAAAATGAAACAATAGTGGTTTACTCATTAAACATTAGTAAAACACACATTTGTTTTTTTGGCCTAAGCAAGTGGGATGGACTTAAAAGATTAAAAAAAAAAAAAAAAAAAAAAAAAAAAAAAAAAAAAAGAAAAAAAAAGTGAACTCGGATCGCGTGTCGATCTTACGTGCGATCCTACGATCCTACCTCAGATGCGATCCTACCACGATCCTACACGATTTTGACTGGTGTGCACGTAAGATCGTACGATCTTACGTGTAAACTCGCGAGTTTGACAGCCTTGCTTGCAGCCACACTTATACCACTTCTATCTCATTTCTTTCTTCCTCAATGACAAAACATACAATAGCTAATACAACCGGTCCTCCATCTTCGGCGGAAATCCAATCCTCCCCGTCCCTACCAGAAATATATATATATATCGGCCACAAAGGTCCGATTTTGACCACAAAGGTCCGATTTTGACCGACAAAGGTCCGATTTTGACCGCCAAGGTCCGATTTTGACCAAACCGATTTTTTTGAGCAACAAGTGAAATATCGTATCGGTCGACCACCGATAAGCGATATATCACTGATATATCGGCCGCCAAGACCGATATTTACAACACTGATATATATATATATATATATATATATATATATATATATATATATATATATATATATATATATATATATATATATATATTATGGACACACTAAGTCTAATAAAAATAAAACTCAAATGTTTATAACATAACACATTACAACTTTATACTTTATACTTACTCCCTCCTCCGTTTCAAAAAAAGGTGTCCACAAACAACAAATGAACAAATTATATATGTGTAATTAATGGTAGTTTTGATTGATAGAAAATTATTTTTTACCCTCATAATTAATAAATAATTAGAAATTAGTAATTGATGCAAATTTTGGTTATAAGATTAAAGTAGGAAAACCAGTAATTATTAGTAATAATTATTATCCATATATAAAAATTGAACACTTATTTTGGGATAAACATAAATAGTAAGGCGGACATTTATTTATTTATTTAAGGATGGAGGGAGTAATATAAAGAGAAGCATAAACGATTAAATGGGTAACACGTAAGCTGACAACGAACGGACTAAAGTTCAAATAAAAGTACTACTTATAGCTAGAGATGTAAACGAGACAAGACAACTCGTGAGTTATTCGAGATCTACTCGTAAACTACTCGAAATTGACTCGATTCAAATGAGTCGAGCTCAAGCTAGAGTTCGAGCTACTCGAGTATATTTTCGAGTCAAGTTCTAGCTCCTAAATATTTGGCTCGTGAAGCTCGCGAGCCGTATCGAGCTTCGATAAATTACACTTTTACTCTTATATATATATAAATATACTTAATTCTAATACAAATCGAGTCAGTCGAGCTTGATATGCCGAGTATTCATGGAGTTCGAGCATGAAATGTGAAAATAAATCGAGCTCGAGTCGAATTTGGAGCTTAAGTTTTATATAGAGCTCGGTTGAGATCGTGTCTAGTTTCGAGCTCGAGTTTTGTATTCGAGTCTAGCTTGAGATTGGTAGTACTCGGCTCGTTTAAACTCTTACATACAACATATATATAATGATTTTCGCGTAAAAAACAATTAAAAAAAAAAAAAAAAAAAAAAAAAAAAAAAAAAAAAAAAAAAACCTCGCCGCAACGCACAGATGCCATCCACGTAAAATATAACCCACATATGTATAGACACAAGCGATAAACAAAAAACAACACTCACATTTACATAAGGATTTTCGCACACAATTTAGGCATCAAACATATGAGTATGTGATTAAACACATGCAATATAAAAACTAGAAGAAAAAAAGCCGCCGCAACCTACGAATACAACCACCTCATTTACAGTCAAAATTGACTGTTTTTTATCTTCTAACGGTGGTAACATGAGTCGATCATCATGATATTTTTCAAAGGGAAAATTCTTGAAATACCCCACAAGTACAAAGGTACTTACCCATAGTACCCCACAATTTTTTTTTTCTTCAAATGCCCCAGAGGCGGAGGTCGCTCGTTTCAACTTGGGCGAAATACATGAACATGTGACACTTGTCCCTAGTCGTGTCCCCACCATTTACCTTCATGGTACATGGTACCATATGCTCTATTTTGTCTTTTTCTAAAAAAGCATGATATTTTTTTATTGTTTTATAGTACATATATTTTGGGTGAATGGGTCCCACTTTACTTTAGTTTTGGGCGACTAGTTAGGTATGTAGCACGTTTTTTATCCTTGTCGTTTGCTTGGTAGTTCATTTTTGTCCAACTTTTAAAAATTACATAAACATAAATACATACACACTAAATACATTAACACATTTCTCTCATCTCTCTCATAAAAACACACACACACCTCTCGTTTCTCCCTCCGGTCGTCTTCTCCGGCGAGATTCCGGCCAAAACGTGGATCGGGCTACACCAAAACGTAGATCGGGTTATCCCGAGTTCCCTTGTACCACCCACTCGCTACCACACGCCACCCATCACCACCACACGCCAACACCGCCCCCTGCCACCACCACCGAGAGCCACCACCATGTAGATCTGGTCTTTTTGTATTTGTGTTTTATGGATGGCTTGATCCTCCTCCTTGATTGCTGATGCGACCATTACGTTGGGTGGATATTTGGAGGAGAGCCAACTCTTGAACGTGACTCTACTGCCATCACTTGTGATCTGCATAATGTCGATTGTTGCGACTTGTTTCACCTACAACTCTTTGTATTGATCATGACGATCAAGCATGTGCGGTATTGGTGATGGTTTGTATGATAGGTGATTATTTTTGGAAATTACAAATTCATTTGTGTACATTCTTATGGGACATTTGTTCTTGCTTTTGTTTTCGTCTTTATCAAGTGCTGCAATTTTGGGGAGTTTTATGTTCATGATTTATTCAATTTCGGGGAGTTTCATGTTCATGATTTTATTTTTCTGAGTATCAAGAATGTAATAAAATTAAACATATAATCCAACTACAGATAGTATTATTAAAGTCTATTCTATTTAACTTTTGAAGTTGGCTCTTAGCTGATAAAAAGGTAACATAATTATCAGATAAACTTTAACAGCTTAATGGAATTATTAATCAATCAAGGAATGGAATTATTAGTGTTTATTTTATTTTTATGTGATTT
This sequence comes from Artemisia argyi, assembly GCA_030686995.1. NCBI lineage: Eukaryota > Viridiplantae > Streptophyta > Magnoliopsida > Asterales > Asteraceae > Artemisia > Artemisia argyi. The sequence goes on along the minus strand of CM060684.1, from coordinate 32,902,905 downwards.
TGAAAAGTTTGGATAAAAATGAAATATGAAGCAAATAACAAGGACCAAAAATGTATTTAATATTTTTTTACCAAAAAGACAAAAAAATGCAAGTTGCCCAAGTTTTGTGGGCCTATTCGCCCAAAAATAACATATGGTAACATGTACCATGAAGGTATATGGTGGGGACACCACTAGAGACAAGTGTCACATTATAATGTATTCCGCCCAAGTTTTTTAAGCGACCTCCGCCTATAGGGCATTTAAAGAAAAATAAAATTTATGAGATACTAAGAGTAAGTACTTTCTATTGGGGTGAATAGAGAATATTCTTTTTTTCGATCAACCAACTGATTTTCAATTATTGTGTTGAAGAAAATTGATACTCCTTTTTCTAAATTCCGTTGTAGTACGGATATACTCGACTAGTATACTTACTGATCTAACAAAAAGGTCAAAACTTAAACTAAAGTTAAACGTAATGAGGTGTCATACTATACACTTTATCTTACTGATCTAGCAAAGTTTATGTTGATCAAACATTATGCATGTGTATCAGAATATAAAACATTCTATATATGTTTAACAAACTATTGCGAAAAGAGAAGTCATACGTGAACATGATACTAAATATATAAAACGAAGCAAAGCTTAGTAAAAATCAAACTTAAATATCTATAGCAAAAACTAGTTCTCGTTGAAAGATACGACCATATATTATCACATTTTAGATTGAGTACGCTGACAATGTACATCATACTCATCAGGGTCGTCCTATGAATTTATGAAATTTTTGAGGGCCCTGGACTTGTACACTTATCAGGGCCGTCTCATGAATTTATGAAATTTTTGAGGGCCCTGGACGAAATTAAATAATGAGGCATTTCGATAAGGAATGTTATATATAAAGTGTCACCATTTATAAGATATAATGCAATTAGTTAGCTAAACGTTCTAACATATTACACATTTAAGATACTTTCTCATTTAAATACTTTTTTTCTTTGTGAAAATTATGCGTGCACATGCATATAATTATTAACGGGATAAATTTTGAGGCCCTTAAAAATTTTGAGGCCCTGTTCGGTCGCTCAATTTGCACACCCTAAAAGCCGGCCCTGATACTCATTTAGATCGATCACCATCAAATTGAGATTTTTATGGCCGGGACCATCTAGCACCGCGAGATAATATGAACGTGGCCATTCTTGACAGCCGGACAAGACAATTGGTGATAGATGGGTTCGAAGGCACCAACTGTACGAACAAGCCAAAAAGATAATTAAAGAGATGCAAAATTTACAAATTATGTCTAAATCTTCGTTTATCAGTTGGGGTTTATTTAATGATGTTGTATATAAAGTTTAAATGTCATAACTTTCACGTTGTTTGTATTCTGCCCATGTTTCGCTACTAAGAGCTAGCGTTCTATTTTGGTCCCAAAACACATTACAAAACGTGGACCATTTTTGAAGTGAACCACCATCACACATATCTTCCAACTAATATGCTAATTAATGGGTACAAAAGATATTACAAACTTCTTTTATTTTCCTCAGATTGTACAAACGTAGCTCTCGCGAGTCTCTCACCAATAAAACTTTTTTAACAGCGATCTTATTATACAACCATTCGATTTTTTTAAAGTATACTCCCTCCGTCATACTATAAATGTCTACATTTTTATCTCGTGTTGCCTCAATATAAATGTCCATTTTATGTTTCAATCAATCAAAAGAAGTTTTAATAGGTAGAGATGATATTTGATTGATGGGATAATGTAATTAGTAGAGATCCTAAAATTTTGTGTAAAATGAAAGTGAACATTTATTTTGCATGGTAAAAGCTATAAAATACTATCGTACTTTCAAAAAAGTATCAAGTTGAACAATTTAATTTTATATTGCTTACTTGAGCAACGAACTTTCAAATTTTAATTCGACTTGAAACATTTCTTTATACCGTTAGTCATCATGTGACAATGTTAGTCCTTTTATTCAACGAACGTTTGCAAAGTTAGTCCTTTTATACTAATGACTGTTTTTAATTAACTAAAAATTTGGTTTGTCTTACGTTTTCATTCGTTTTAATACTTATTCGCCCGGTTTTACACGTTTTGATCCGTTTTCATACGTTTTCGCCCCGTTTTACACGTATTCATCCGTTTTTACACGCTTTTGTCTGTTTTCCACGTTTTCATTTTTACACGTTTTCTTCCAGTTTTACACGTTTTCGTCCATTTTTTCAAGTTTTCATCCATTTTTGCACGTTTTCGTCCATTTTTACATGATTTCATCCGATTTTGCACGTTTTCGTCCATTTTTACATGATTTCATCCGATTTTACACGCGCCCGGTTTTACACATCTTCTCCTGGTTTTACACGTTTTCATTCGTTGTTGCATGTTTTCGTATGCTTTTTACGTTTTCATCCACTTTTACATGTTTTCGTCCGTTTTTACACGTTTTAGTCCATTTTCACATGTGTAAAACTAGACGAAAACGTGTAAAAAATGTGTAAGATGGATGAAAACGTGTAAAAAATGAATGAAAACGTGTAAAAATGGACTAAAACGTGTAAAACCGAACAAAAACGTGTAAAAATGGACGAAAACGTGTAAAACGGACAAAAAAGTATAAAAATGGATGAAAATGTGTAAAAACAGACGAAAACTTGTAAAACTGGACGAAAACGTGTAAAAACAGACTAAAACGTGTAAAAAATAGATGAAAACGTGTAAAACCGGGCGAAAACGTGTAAAAGCGGACGAATACATGTAAAACGGGGTGAAAACGTATGAAAACGTGTAAAATCAGGCGAATAATTATTAAAACGTAAGAAAAATAAAATTTTTGGTTAATTAAAAACGGTCGTTAGTATAAAAGGACTAACTTTGCAAACGTTCGTTTAGTAAAAGGACTGACGTAGTCATATGATGACTAACGGTATAAAGAAATGTTTCAAGACGAATTAAAATTTGAAAGATCATTGGTCAAGTAAGCAATAAAATAGTAAATGTTTCAACTTGGTACTTTTTTTAAAGTACGATGGTATTTTATAGCTTTTACCCTATTTTGAAATAAAAAGAATAGCTAGCAAAAGTCAAGAAGCTAGAAAAGAAAAAAGAAAGCATTGTAAGAGGGGCGCCTAAAAGACCACGACTAAACCAACTTGAGTTGGATTAAAAAAAAAAAAAAAAAAAAAAAAAAAAAAAAAAACAACAACGTTTTTCATACAAAGCGTATTGCATGGTAAATAAACTAGCATTTTTAGTTTAACAAAACCTCATCAAATGATATAAAACCGATTCCATGTATAGAAACATTCCTAAGTCTTATATCCATGACGAGACTTCTAACGCAATACTCCATACTCCATCGGGCTGAGTTGTGGTGCTCTCCTCAACCGTTGTACTTAACTGTGTTTTTTGAAGTAATATATTTTACCGAATGAACTTTTACCAAAATTTATTTTTTTGAATAACCACAAATCACAACTAAAAATATTTGACGCTATAAAATCTCATTGCTATGTACGGGCACTCGTCTAATATCGTCTAACATATAATATAACAACTAGAACGGTACCCGTGCAATGCGACGGCGGGTACCGTATGATTATATTTTGCGTTATTTAGTTACACGTTTAGTTGTCTTCATGCTTTATAAGAAGAGATATTAGAGATAGTTAAGTCAAATATTTTTAGTTTGAACAACCAACCGCTTCTTAACAAACTTTCTAACCAACTTGCTTCCTAACAAGTTAATTTTGAAATCTTTCCATAATAAGCAAGTAAAAAGTCTGAATTTTAAGACTTTCTAATTATATAATAATCTCAAATGCATTATATAATAGTATAGATATAGATAGATTAGTAGCTGAATAAAAACTAATATTATGGGGCTATACTAATAAGTTCCATTAACAGTTTGTTTATCAAATGAGTAATTTGCTTCAATTTTATTACATGTACGTAATTTTATTGCTACAATTCAGTAAAATTGATTGCATGTATGATTGTTAGTAGATAACATGTACTCCGATCCGTATCTTTTTGTTTTCCATTCATGATATCTAATTTAGAAAATGACAACTATACTCATTTTATCAAATATATGTCACAAGATTCTAAATGATATTTGTGTGGAAGAAATTTGATTGTTTTGCGATTTAAAAAGAATATCTTTGAAAAACACTCCCACAAGAATGACAAAAATTCGCAAGATATGAATATTGTCAGTAATCTGTCGCTAACGTGTAATTACCTGGCGATAAAAGTGTCACTAAAACTCATGCAAGTTTGAAAAATTGTCGAATTCGGTTATGCAAAAGTGTCAGTATTGTATCGGAATACTCGGGCAATGTACGAGTATTGTACTGTTTCATTGTACGGAGTGATTGTTTTGAGTGGTCTTATAAGAGCACTCGGTGTAGTGTTTCGTTGGAGCTGACAATTCGTCATTTTTTTCCCTTTTCTTTTGTAATTCTTTAATTTGTTTTTTTTTTTGCTTTGTGTGTGTTTACATGTGAAGGAAAGTAGCGGTTGTTAAAAAGAGGAAGAAGATGACTAACCTAATATGGATAAGGGTGTGTTGGGCTTTCATATTTGTTTGGGCTAGGTCTTTAAAATATTTTTATTTGGGCTTCTATATTTGCTTTGAGCCTTTTTTTTTTTTTTTTTTTTTTTTTTTTTTTTTTTTTTGAATTTTGTTTTATTATATATTTGTAATTTTTGACCAAAAGCTGTATTTTTTTTGGATTGATTATATATTTGACCAAAAGCTATATAATTAAGTAAATAAAATCAAATTTTATTTATATTTTTTTATTTGAAATAATAAAAAAATAAAGTTATAAATGGTGTGATACAAATGAAGAAGTTGAGGTTTGTTGTTTGATGATGAGGGAGTTAGTTGTAAAGAAGTGTTGTGTGATGCGGCACACGTGAGACCCGAATTAGTAGAATGAGCTTGTCAACTACACCTAATGCTCTAAACCTCACAATGATATTATACTTTCATGTGATTTGTTCCTAGGTTTCTACATATTCAAGTGCGATGTTCTTCTTAACATGTATCTAGCCTTAACCTGTTACATAAAATTACAGAAACCAATCATACCACCTATAAAATAGGTTTTCAAGCGACATCCAAACGTGTTTAACGTAAATAAATATCATTGGTCTTTTTCAGACTTTTAGTACATACATACCATGTGCATATGTACTTCTATATCGTTATTTTGTTGCTTATCGAGTATAGCTACGGCCATGTGGCACTCATTGTTCTCTCAAAATATAAATTGCCATGAAATCCCTTATCTTCCAACGCATAATTTGTCAATATCAACAACTACACCCAAAATACGTCTAATTTCTTTATTTACAAATGGACCACATTAAGATCGATACCCGTCATTTGCCATTTCCATACACTTGTCAAGATCTTATTTGTCTCTAAAGATAATTATGGGTACTGAAAACTACATATAGTATATCTCAAAACATATTACCAGACACCAGTAGTTTGTAACGGGTGCTTATAACAAATATATGTTCTCTTCAGTCTTGAATCGTAACATTAAAGTTACGTTTAATCATGTCTAGTATAATTATAGAAATCAAACATTTAAGGCTACAGAAACTAAAGTTAAATTGCATCTGTCAAACTGTCATATCTCACTCCTTTGTGCATGAATCATACTTATAGAACTAATTAAAGAAGTTTTGGTTTGCTAAATTGACGATACACAATGAACCCTAGCGATTAGAAATGTACCCCATATGAATATGACTATTTCAATCTATAATATTATTGTAACAAAAAATATAAAATAAAAAACATTTATCACAAATGTACTCGCCGTCGTAACACGCGATTATCTAGTACTACACAACTCTATAAACCATTATTCATCAAGGATTCAAGGATCATACTTATTTCAAGAAAAATCACTCAAAGTTCTGATGATTGTCTATGTGAATTAAACACACAAAGCAAAACAATAAAAACTATTGAGCATTAAAACATTTTAATCAGTTGCTACTTGTTGTAACAGCATCGGGTTTGCCTAAAGAAGAACTGCAATTCCAGTAATTCTTGTAACAGGTGTATCTGATCGAAGTGTCTAATGAGTCATAAGTAATACTCCATGCTAAAATACTAACCGGTTCGATGATTTTTTTTTTTTTTTTTTTTTTTTTTTTTTTTTTTTTTTTTTATTATTATTGTTATTGTTATTATTATTATTATTTTTATGACTTGCATACTTTTAGTCCATGTATATAAAAGGTTTATTGTCCTAAATTATCAGGTTCGTCCTTGAGAATTCAGAGACCTAGACAAAAATATAAATGGATCCCTCGAAGATCAATGCTAAATAAGAAGTTTAAACTTCTCATTAGATACAATACAAACTTATCAAAAAGGTGACATTTTTCAAAAAAAATTGATGCAAAATTTAGAATCAAATCTTCGTAGCCAATTTGTTCAAAAATAGAAAGTAGACTTATGAATATGTAAAATCCAACTATTTTTTTATGACCATATAGCATCTTTCATGAAAACTGAATGTCTATTGTATTATAATAACACATTTGAGGTAAATTTGGAGCCCTCCGAATTTAGGGATCCTTGGCAGTCGCTCACTCATAAGGGCGGCACTGCCAAATTATGGAGGTGTGAGTTTAAAATTTGGTTAACATCAGAATATTTTGGTGAAAAACCCGAACCACCTTAAAAAATACAATAACGTGCTTTTTTATCTAACAGTATTCGGTTTGGTCTGAACGAATTGAATGTTTTAAACTTACATATAAACATGTGAATAACAGGAAAAGTACTATCGTTTAATGGCATTAATAAAACATGCTATATATGAAGTTATACGTGAAGAGCTTCTCATTTTTGACTTTTTTAGAGAATAATACAAATATAATAGTCATTTGGACCAATGATAATAAAACAACAAAAAAAAAAAAAAAAAAAAAAAAAAAAAGGACAACAATAGCACTCGACAATTTCACACCTAGTCCAGACTCTGGTTATCTTTAAAGATTTAGGGTGCGTTTGGTTCACAGAGGAGAATGAGAATAGTAAAGATAAAATAAATACAATGAAATATAATAAACATTTCATTGCATTAAATCTTGCTTGGTCTATAGATCTAGCAACAACTAAACTAATATCCAACAACACCAAACTGTAGTAAAATTAACATCAAGCACTGTCATCTTCGAATCGCAACGACAAATAACAAAATGTGTAACTGTATTGTCTTTGAAATCCTAATATTTATTTATTAAATTACAGTTAAGATATATAGATAAACTTCATTTGACATATTTTGGGCTACTATAGAAGCCAAATATATAAGGAAGTATAACAATTGAAAACATGACAAAGCAGATCGCATGGTGTTTAATCAAAGAGATAGCAAAGAAAATCTTGTAGAGGAAAACTAAACAAAATTAGTATAGAAACAAGACAAAAATATTGGTTGTTGCATGTTCAAGGTGGTTAAACTGCAGTTAGGGAAGCAACCATTAATAAATTTTTATTCCCCTCAATGGAAGATTATATTCCATTTAACCAACCTCCATTTATCTTAGTCATTCCCTACCCCTTATACACCTTAACCAAGCATGCCCTGATATTGGATCAGTGATAGATTGCCACAGGACCAGACGTATCCACATTATTGGGACCATTGTAAGTCTTTGAAAGAAAACAAGAAACACATGATGGTGACTGGATATCACAAGAAACACGTGATAGCTTTTCTAAGTTTAATTAGGCTAGCATAGAAAAGAGCAAGAAAAGAATGTGTTAGAAATTGAATTTGATAACATTAGTGTGTCAAACATTATTAACGAGTGTATAGAAATCTCACTTCTTAGCGAGCTCTTGTGTGTTATTTTTCTAGTTTGAATCTTACATGAGGCACATTTTGTTTTATTTATTAAGTTAAACTTAAGTTTAAAATATTTCGGGCTGTGAACTATCTTCTTATTTATTTATTTATTTATTTAATATTATTATTATTATTATTTATTATTGTTATTATCGTGATTAAGTTTTACATAACACAAAAGCAGTTAACCAATATTATGTTATAAGTGTTGTTCTTCGTGTTTCGCATACATTTGATTATATCTTAGATGCAATGTAAAAGGGGTTTCGTACTTGGAAATGTGGTTTGAAAAAGTCTATCATGAAAGGTTCGCTTAGACAAGAGGTCTACTCCTTTTACATTGCATCTTCGCTTAGACAAGGTTCGCTTGGAAATGTGATTATATCTTAGATGCAATGTAAAATGGGGTTAGAACAACTTGCCTTTCTACTACCGCTTGTTGTTTGATTAATTATTTGTCTTTTTTTACTTTAACATGCTAGCTTAAATTTCTTAGTGTTTGCTTGGATCTAATGAAACCTAGTTATTGATTATTAATTGTTGGTTTGTTATTGATTGTTTGGTTGAATGACTAGCGTTAGGCTTAAGAAAACGGGCAAATTTTCTACACGGTAACAAGCTTGAAAGTCTTAAGAAACTTAATCAAATGTGTACTACGGTTTTTTTGGTTGTACTTAATACATGAGTGACTATTAATGAGGCTATGTTAGGATACTAAACGTGTTGACATAAGAAGAGATAGAAACTCATAGGGATGGGGAAGGTTGTATACACCCCGACGAATGGTATTAAGGAATACAATCCTTCATCCAAACAATCGTGACAAATCAATAAATCAATAGGAGATAACTAGGGAGTAATGAAATCTAAGTAAACACATTTTCCTCTTATAAGTAATCCAGCACATTTACTTTATTCTTATTTTATTTTATTTTGTTAATTAGTAGCTTTTTGGTTAGTTGAAAAGCAACTAATTCCGCCCACTCTTCCAATACCCGAGATTTTACCTGCTTTCATAAAATATAAAAATAAAAAAAGAATCATCCCTCACCTTTAGACCTAGTTAACACAGTTTTCAATCCTAATGACACTATTCCCCTAGAGAACGATCAATCCCCCAGTACTTGTCACTCACTATACTACACCGGTCATGTACACTGCCTGAAGGATTGCAAGCTTCTCAAGATCCCTTGAGAAGTAAAACTTTTGCGAGTTTTGTAATCCCACATCAAGTAACATGATGCGTGGGAACTGCACCAGGCTTTACCTCTCGAGGGATCTCGAGAAGCTCACAACCCCCACCAGGCAGTGTACCTGATCATTGTAGTATAGTATAGTGACAAGTACCGGGGGATTGATCGTTCAACTCAGGAATAGTGTCGCTAGGATTAGAAAGCCTAAAAACTAGGTATAGAGGTGAGGGATGATTCTTTTTGTATTTTTTATATTTTTATGAAACCAAGTAAAATCTCGGGTTTTGGAAGTGTGGGCGGAATTAGTTGCTAGTCAACTAACCCAATAACTAAGATGCAATCAAAATAAAATAACAGAAAGGTAAATAAAGCTAATTAAACTAGTTGTGTGAACAGTAATTGGGAGAATTGTGTTTACTTAGATTTCACTACTCCCTAGATATCTTTTACAGGTTAATTATTTGTTACAGTTGCGTGGATGACAGGTTATATTCCTTAATACCAATTGTGGGGTGGCGTACGTACTTCCCCAACTCTATAAGCTCCTACTTCACTCCTATGTCGAGCCTGCAAGAAGCTCCTAACATGGGATCACTAGAATTCACTCATGCATTAAATACAACCATAAAAACCTAGTACGCATTAGTTCATGCTTTTTAAGACGTTCAAGCAAGTTACACAATGGAGATCTGCCAGTTTTCTTAATCCTAACATCGAAATCATTCATCCATTACAACTATAAACAAGCAATCAACATATAATCAACATCTAGGTTTCATTACATCTAAGCAAACACACAAAAGATCTAGCCTAGCATGTAAAAATCAAGACAAGCGTAAGATATATTCAAACAACACATAGACATATTGAATGAATCGAAATGATACTTATCTCAATTGAACATGAAGGGTTTCAAGGGGTGAAAACCCTTGAAAATACTGTAAAAGTCGTGCTATGGTTTATTAAGTTCGACCCTAAAATTCTCCTCCCTAGTTCCACACTTAATGAATGAAAATTAGAAAAGTATATATAGATTTCATGAGGTGACGGCGTCAAGAAGAAAATTCTAACGCCGTCATCTCGAAGCCAATAAAATTCTCGGACTGCCTAGATCCAGATCTGACGCCGTCATGTGTATTTCTGTTCTGGGCCGTCACCACTTTTACTCTTGACGTCCTTGATTTGACGCCGTCACGTTTTCTCTGGGCCGTCATCATTTTTGCTCCTGACGCCGTCACAAAATTGCTCTTGACGCCGTCAGGTACTGTTTCCAGCACGGAAAATTAAGACTTTGCCGTTTTCTTCACTTTAATGCTCCAAAAACGTCCAAAATGCTTTCTTTTCCAGAAATTCACTCCAAAAGTACCTAAAATCACAAAAGGAACGATTTAGGGCAATAATTGATTAAATAAATTCCAATTCTAGCTTAAATAACCCCCTAAAAATGGATCATTTTTTGCCTCATCATATATCCTTACACTTGAGATTTGCTTGTCCTCAAGCAAATGCACTTTTATTCTAATCAAAATACACGTTAGGGGTCATTTAACACTAATAGAAAAGTAATTACAACAAATAATCGTTCCACTAAAGACAAAGGACAAGCACGGAGGTCATACACTAGCACCTCACAAATAGTGTTTAGATACTCACATCTCTCGGGTGTAATAAAGTATATATCACAATATGGAAATGGAAAACATCTCTCACTACCTGTCATAGCAAAATAGATTACCATAGGCTTGGGAAAGGATCAAACCTCCACCACATGGCGTAAGCACCTAGGATAAACTATCAAAGAGGTCTTTTAAAGGGTTATAACGTTAGGTGTAGGGATATGGAAAACACGGTTTTGTTGGATATAGGCAGTCTTTACTGGCGGCGAGTTAATCATCTTGGTTAATTACATGTACAATATGGTGTTGCTAAGCCAAGACTAGACTCGACTTAAGCTAATAAATCAAAAATAACAAAAACATAAAATAAACATAGAATGAAACGAGGTGGTAGTCCGTATTTTTTTTCTTTATCTTTATTTTTTTCGATTTTTTTTTTTATTTTTTATTATTTTTTTTTATTTTTTTTTTGGCATACACTTTTATCCTACCATCCAAAATAATACATAATAGAGAATGAACATTCCCCTTACGCTTGAATTTTTACATACTTTACAATAAACTAATCTAATGACTCGAATTAAGATAATCAAAACACTTGGAGTACTTTTAAGATTAACGTACGTATGGGGGTAATAAAATGATGTTCTTCCCCATTACTCCATAACAATAGTACTTTACCCATGAGTTCCAATCGTCCCAAAATAATATGTACAAGGATATGAATCGACTTAGCAACCATATAATCAATTAGATAATTAACTAAGGGTTTAACAAATAACAATAATGCACTAAAGACGAGTGCATACACGGAAGGCTAAGGCGATTTGGGTGTACATTTAAGTGGGTTGTAACAAATTCTTCCTTTAAGTAAGATGCTTAAAGTTAGAAACGAAAAGATAGGCTCGGAGGGGTGTACTAGGGGTTTCGTGTACTAAAAATGAGTACAACGCTAAGGTGTGGGAAAAATTAGTTGACTTAACTAGCCAAATAATATGGCTTAAATGGTCAAGTAATTATGATACGGGTTTAGCACAAGGGTGATTCTAATGCCTCTTATCATGTAGTAAATCCTACTACACAAATGTAGTCTCACTAGCGGTCTCGAGATGCATCACTAACGCAAGTTCTAGAATCTAAATGCTACCGGTACACTCATAAGCACTAATAGTAAATGTTTTTCCTATCAAATCTAAAGACGAACCTCACATATTTGGGTGGAAAATTTTTCTTAATGATACAGTTTTGTGCTAGTCATACGATCTCCTATCCATGAGACGCTTGCTAAGGCTAAAGTTTCACTCCTAAATGTTGTAAAAAATTTTAAATTTGGTGCTAAAATTACACTAACAAGTATTTCTCATAGTTTTATTACACACCTACCATCAAACAAACAAACTCAAGTGCAAGTTTATCTATAAGGTATCAGGATGAACATTGTCCCCAATGTTCAATTAAAGAATGTAAAAGTAAAACAGGTAAAAGAATGAAATCAAATACTCCCCTGATTCGCTCGGTATGGATAGTGCGGTAACAAGGTTAGATCTTCCTCCAAGAAAATGAACAATCAAAGCTTCCCTTCCAGAATATAAATCATCTTCTTGTCATACATAACCTGTTAAACCTGACAAAACAAACAAGGCAACCTCGCTTAAAATCGGCGGCAATCTATATATGCTAACAAATCCTAGAAAACAAAGTAAGATATAATGCTTGTGGAATGAATGTTTGCAGATTTACCGGAGATTATAAAACTAAAGATTTAACAAAAACTTTAAGACTCCGTTAGAAAAACAAAACTAGCAAAATTTCCAGATTGTTACACGTGACACCGTCAGGAATTTCTTCCTGACGCCATCAGAAGTGACCTGCAAAAATCTTTATGTTAAGTTTTCAGAAAATTTCTGGAAAAACTTTGTCCTACTTTCTGGAAAATCATACAAAACATCATTATGACTCGATACAAGCATTTGACTATAACAAATACGAATATACATGTTCATTTAATACTATGGAGAATCATGATCGATTTTGTTTCTTAAAAACACATTTGGGGTTTCCCCTTACACTTATCTTTTGCGAAATACCTTTGGATGAAGTTAAAAGTAAGCCAAATGACAAAATAAAGTATTTTCACCATTTTAGTTTAAAACATGATCTACCAACAATAAAAATAAAGCATGCATACGGAAACAAATAACAATCAAATAAAATAAAAATCACACAAAGCATGGGTTGCCTCCCAAGAAGCGCTTTTCTTTATTTACGAGTCTTGTAGCTAGACTCAAGGTCATGGGTTATGTTTTCCTTTCCCATTTTTGTGCTGACTCAAAACATCTAACCCAATTCTCATCACGCTTGTATTCAGGGCCTAGATTCATGCAACCTGAATAGTATGTTCGCCTCCTCTCATAATAAGTATCATCATCAATTCCATCTTCCTTAACCTCATAGGGTCGAATCTCATCAATTTGTAAATTCTTGATGCCCTTTAATTCTTCCTTCATGTGAGGCATCATAAAAGTAATCTTTTCTATCCCATCAGTAAACTGAACTATTCCCTTCCCATGATCACAATACATCTTAGTCTTCTCAACAAAAGGTTGTCCTAGAACCATTTCTCCTAGGTGTGGATCTATAATGCCTCTGACATCTTCTTGGATTACAAAGTCGCATTGATAAGTAAAATTTCCTATAAAGATGTGTACCCCTTTAACTCTCCTGACAAAATTACATAGTCTATTAGAGTTGTAGGGGTCTTTTCTGGGCTTAACCTTTCATTCATTATCCAGTTGTAGTAGAGCCTAGACATAATATTCATAGGTGCGTTTAAGTCAATGTATGTATGCTCTCTAGACATGTACCCAATCATGCAAGGAATTTTTATGTTCCTAAAGTTATGCTTCCTAATCCATGGTATCTTTCTATATTTTGAGGGGCAGGGGTGTTGTAAAAGAAATCTATGGTAACTCAATTCATCAGGGGTTGGTGCGAAGTCCGTAAACTCAATTTTCATTTGGAGAGGCTTAATAAATTCCTTAAATGTGTTAACTTCTCTCTTTCTTCTTTTATGCGCTATAAGCCTCTTGCTAACTTCTAAACGACGACTTTTTAAATCCATAAAGACCAAACTAGTACAAACAAAGACACGAAGAAATAAGATAGACTAAAGAAAACCTAAAAATAAAAATAAAATCTTACTAGAAAGGAATCTAGCAAGTAGACCTAATAAAAAGAAATTCTAACCTAAACAATAACTATTCCCCGGGCTGCGGCGCCAAAAACTTGATGGGTGGGAATTGCAACAGGCTTTACCTCTCGAGGGATCTCGAGAAGCTTACAACCCCCACCAGGCAGTGTACCTGATCGTTGTAGTATAGTATAGTGACAAGTACCGGGGGATTGATCGTTCAACTCAGGAATAGTGTCGCTAGGATTAGAAAACCTAAAAACTAGGTCTAGAGGTGAGGGATGATTCTTTTTGTATTTTTTATATTTTTATGAAAGCAAGTAAAATCTCGGGTTTTGAATGAGTGGGCGGAATTAGTTGCTAGTCAACTAACCCAATAACTAAGATGCAATCAAAATAAAATAACAGAAAGGTAAATAAAGCTAATTAAACTAGTGGTGTGAACAGTAATTGGGAGAATTGTGTTTACTTAGAGTTCACTACTCCCTAGATATCTTTTACAGGTTAATTGTTTGTTACAGTTGCGTAGATGACGGGTTATATTCCTTAATACCAATTGTGGGGTGGCGTACGTACTTCCCCAACTCTATAAGCTCCTACTTCACTCCTATGTCGAACCTGCAAGAAGCTCCTAACATGGAATCACTAGAATTCACTCATGCATTAAATACAACCATAAAACCCTAGTACGCATTGGTTCATGCTTCTTAAGACGTTCAAGCAAGTTCCACAATGGAGATCTGCCAGTTTTCTAAAGCCTAACATCGAAATCATTCATCTATTACAACTATAAACAAGCAATCCACCTATAATCAATATCTAGGTTTCATTACATCTAAGCAAACACACAAAAGATCTAGCCTAGCATGTTAAAATCAAGACAAGCATAAGATTTATTCAAACAACACATAGACATATTGAATGAATTGAAAGGATAGTTATCTCAATTGAACATGAAGGGTTTCAAGGGGTGAAAACCCTTGAAAATACTGTAAAAGTCGTGCTAGGGTTTATTAAGTTCGACCCTAAAATTCTCCTCCATAGTTCCACACTTAATGAATGAAAATTAGAAAAGTATATATATATTTCATGAGGTGAAGGCGTCAACAAGAAAGTTCTGACGCCGTCATCTCGCCGCCAATAAAATTCTCGGACTGCCTAGATCCAGATCTGACGTCGTCATGTGTATTTCTGTTCTGGGCCGGCCGTCACCACTTTTACTCTTGAGGGCCTTGATTTGAGGCCGTCACGTTTTCTCTGGGCCATCATCATTTTTGCTCCTGACGCCGTCACAAAATTGCTCTTGACGCCGTCAGGTACTGTGTCCAGCAAGGAAAATTAAGACTTTGCCGTTTTCTTCACTTTTATGCTCCAAAAACGTCCAAAATGCTTCCTTTTCCAGAATTCACTCCAAAAGTACCTAAAATCACAAAATGAACGATTTAGGGCAATAATTGATTAAATAAATTCCAATTTCGGCTTAAATGACCCCCTAAAAACGGATCATTTTTCGCCTTATCATAACACCATTCTTTTTAAAAATAGGTTTATATACATGTTTATTCGACTTAAACTAAAATTTAGAACACATATTAAAGCCACTAGCCGATTTTTTTACACCAATTCTAACATTACTTCGATTCAATTTCGTACCACCAGAATGCACCTCCCTACAATAGTAATTGTGGAGGAGCCCATTCATATTCAATAGTAATTGTTTCGTATAGTATTCCTCATCATCCAAATTTGGGATAGCAATAACCCTTGAGTCCTTCAATGTGTTTTGAACACTTATTTCAATCATAGTACATGCATAGCCATTTCGTCCCCATGTTCTTTGAACAGCGTACTAGTAAATGAATCAAGCATTAATGGTTTACAAATATTAGTTACAATAGTACTATGTCCGTCAGCAGTAAATGCCACCATAGAAACATCATGAAGTTTAACCCAAATCGAAACATGAGTTAACTCCTCTTTTCTCAAATTAGTAGAAGTAGTAAATTTTTTAAAGAATTATCGGCAGGGTACGAATCATCTAAATGCCATTCTCAAGTACACCATCAACCCCTTTTCGAAACCTAATTTAAAAAAGAAAAAAACCATTGGTTTTCATCATACTTTTTTTGTATGGCGTATTTTCTTCAAGCGTTAAAAACACAATTATGTACAATTGGAAACGCCACATGTGTACGATAGGTTAGAAGACACGGTTCAGTTTTCAACTGAAAATGAGAAAATAACATATAGGATGCCTAATAGGATGAAGGAGTTTCGTTACATGCCTCAATTAGACAAAGATAATATCAGTGCATTTGGGGATATTAACGAGGAGGATAGGAAAAATGGCATGGATTATGTATGAGAAAAAATGAGCCTTTTTTATAAGGATTGCCTAGGCCTTGGACCAAAGTACAAAGTCGATTGGGAATTTGTTATGAGAATTAGAGAGGCGATTGAGAAAAAGAATAAAAAAACGTAGGGTGTGACTTTGAGTCTAGCTACAAGACTCGTAAATAAAGAAAAGTGATTCTTGGGAGGCAATCCATGCTTTATTTTTATTTTGTTTATTTGTTTGTTTATTTATTTCCATATGTATTATTCATTCGTATTGTTATTATTTATGTCTCAAATAAACTTGTAAAAATGCTTTATTTTGTTTTTAACTTCGTCTTAATCACATATAAAGGTATTTTGCAAAAAGATAAGTGTAAGGGAAGCTCATAATTGTTTTAAAGAATGGATTAAACATGAACAATAATAATAAGATATGAACATACATATTAGTATTTGTTTGATTCAAATGATTGTATCGAGTAACATTGAATGTTTTGTAGGAATTCCAGGTCTTAAAACATGGATTTTTCTAGAAAATTTTCAGAAACAAGATCTAAAAATTCTGTCAGGTCCATTCTGACGGTGTCAGAATTAAAACCTCACGGCGTTGGACCTTATTTTATGAAAAATTTTCCAGATTTTTTTTCAGCCGGAATTGTAAAGTTTCGTAAAATCTTAAATTTTTGAACTCCAGGAATCTACAAACATTTATTTTGCAAGCATTATATCTTTACTTGCTTTCTAAGATTTACTTTATATATATAGTTTACTGCCGATTTTACACGAGGTTTCGTGTTTGTTTTCTTTATTGTTTAACATGTTACATTGGACAAGAAGATGATTATATCTCAAGAGTGAACCTTTACGTGTTCATTTTATTGAAGGAAGATCTAACCATGTTACCATATTTTCCATACCGAGCGAATCAGGGGAGTAGTAGTTTCTTTCATTCTCATTTATTTTTACTTTTACATCTTTTAATTGAACATTGGGGACAATGTTCGACATAAGTGTAAGGGGATAAATTGAAATACCTTAGAAACTAAAACTTTGCTTGATTTTTGTTTCGCTTAATAGTAGATGTGTAATAAAACTGAAAGAAATACTTGTTAGGGTAATTTTGGCACCAAATTTAAAATTGTTTGCAACATTTAGGAGTGAAAATTTAATCTTAATAAGCGTCTCATAGATAGTAGTTATATGACTAGCACAAAAACCGTACCACTCAAAAATTTCCACCCCAAATATGTGAGGTTCGCCTTTAGATTATTAGGAAAAAGCGTTTATCTTTAGTGCTTGTGAGTGTATCGGTAGTATTTAGATTCTAGAACTTGTGTTAGCGTTGCATTTCGAGACCGCTAGTGAGACTACATTCGTTTAGTTAGGATTTACTATATGATAAGAGGCATTAGGATAACCCTTGTTTTAAACCTGTATTATAATTACATTGACTTCGTTGGTCAAGTAATTCTCCCACACCCTTGCGATGTATTCATTTTTAGTACACGATTCCCCTAGTGCAACCCTCAGAGCCTATCTTTTTCATTTATAACTTTAAGTATCTTACTTAAAGGAAGAATAATTTACAATCCACCCCCAAATGTACACCCAAATCGCCTTAGCCTACCTTGTATGCACTCATCTTTAGTGTATTATTGTTATTTGTTTAAACCCTTAGTTAATTGTCTGATTGATTACATGATTGCTAAGTCGAGTCATATCTTGGACATATTATTTGGGATGACTGGGACTCATGGGTAAAGTACTAGTGTTATGAAGTAATGGGAAAGAACATCATTTATTACCCTCATATATGTGTTAATGTTTTAAAGTACTCCAAGTGTTTCAATTCCCTTGATTCGAGTCTTTATTTGTAGTTATATAAAAGTTCAAGTGTAAGGGGAGGAAACAAGCCTTCTTGATGTACTATTTTGGGTACTAGGGCAAGAGTGTATGATAAAAAAAAATAATAATAAGAAAAATGAAAAAAAATAATAGAAAAAGAAAAGTAGAAAAAAACATACGGACTACCATCCCGTTTCTTTTATATTTATGTTGGTCATAATTAGCTTAAGTTGAGTCGAGTCTTAGCTTAACAACGCCACATTGCCACCAATAAAATATCCTTTATCCAACAAACCGTGTTTTTCCATATTCCTACACCTAACGTTATAACCCTTTGAAAGACCTCTTTAATATTTTATCCTAGGTGCTTACGCCAAAGTGGTGGAGGGTTTGATCCTTTCCCAAGCCGATGGTAATTTATATGCTATGACAGGTACTGAGAGATATTTTTTCTATTTTCATTTGTGATATATAAATTTATAACACCCGAGAGATGAGAGTATCCAAACACTATATGTGAGGTGCTAGTGTATAATTTCCGTGCTTGTTTTGACTAAGGTGAGCGATCGTTTGTTGTAATTACTTTTATATTAATGTTAGATGACCCCTAACTTGTATTTTAATTGGTATAAAAGCTCATTTGCTTGAGGACAAGCAAATCCCAAGTGTAAGGGTATTTTAGGGGGTCATTTAAGCCTTAAATCATGTTTTTATCATCATATCTTTCTTTTGTCATTTTAGGTATTTTAGGTATGAATTCTGGAAAATGAAGCATTTTGGAGCTTTTCGGACGTTTTTATTCTCAAAAATGAAGAAAACAAGAATACAAAGAAAAGTCTGGAAATAACACCAGACGGCATCAAGCTTGGGAGCTGACGTCGTCGCTGTTTAAAGAGATGCGGTGGAATTTTATACTAGGCGCCCCAGAAAAGAAGTAGGAAGTTTTAACGGGACAGCGTTAGGTGCAAATGAGGTGAGGCCGCATGGCTTTACACTTACACGAGGCGGCCCAAAACTATTACAAAGGGACGGCGTTAGAAGGTCTCTTGGGCGATACGAAACCCTAAAAGCGGCTACCTGACTGAGTCAGGAATTATAACCCGACGCCGTCAACCTTGTAAATCTATATATAGTTTTGGATCTTTCATTCATTAGTGTGTAACTTTTATAGGAGAAACCCTAGTCCGAATTTTGCAGCAATTTTAGGGTTCCAAACCGTATTTTCTTCCATGTTCAATTAAATATAAGTTCTCCCTTTAATCATTCAATATGTCTATGTATTGTTTGATTTATTGTTTGTCTTTTCTTTACTTTAACATGCTAGCTTATATTTCTTAGTGTTTGCTTGGATTTAATGAAACCTATTTATTAATTATTGATTGTTGGTTTGTTATTGATTGTTTGGTTTATTGACTAGCGTTAGGCTTAAGAAAACTGGCTAACTTCGTATACAGTAACAAGCTTGAAAGTCTTAAGAAGCGTAATCGGATGTGTACTACCATTTTATTGGTTGTATTTAATGCATGAGTGACTATTAATGAGGCTATGTTAGGATACTAAACGTGTCGACATAAGAAGAGATAGAAACTCATAGGGTTGGGGAAGGTTGTATACACTCCCATGAATGGTATTAATGAATACAATCCTTCATCCAAACAATCGTAACAAATCATTAAATCAATAGGAAATAACTAGGGAATAATAAAATCTAAGTAAACACATTTTCCTCTTATAAGTAATCAAGCACATTTACTTTATTATTATTTTATTTTATTTTGTTAATTAGTAGCTTTTTGGTTAGTTGACAAGCAACTAATTCTGCCCACTCTTTCAATACCCGAGATTTTACCTGCTTTCATAAAATATAAAAATACAAAAATAATCATCACTCACCTTTAGACCTAGTTAACGTAGTTTTCAATCATAACGACACTATTCCCCTAGAGAACGATCAATCCCCCGGTACTTGGCACTCACTATACTACACCGATCAGGTACACTGTCTAGAAGATTGCAAGCTTCTCAAGATCCCTTGAGAAGTAAAACTTTTGCGAGTTTTGTAATCCCGCATCAAGTAACACCATTCTTTTTAAAAATAGGTTTATATACATGTTTATTCGACTTAAACTAAAATTTAGAACACATATTAAAGCCATTAGCCGGTTTCTTTACAGCAATTCTAGCATTACTTCGATTCAATTTCGTACCACCAGAATGCACCTCCCTACAATAGTAATTTTGGAGGAGCCCATTCATATTCAATAGTAATTGTTTCGTATATGTATTCCTCATCATCCAAATTCGGGATAGCAATAACCCGTGAGTCCTTAAATGTGTTTTCATCACTTATTTCAATCATAGTACATGCATAGCCATTTCGTCCCCATGATTCGTTGAACATCGTACTAGTAAATGAATCAAGCATTAATGGTTTACCTATATTAGTTACAATAGTACTATGTCCATCAGCAGTAAATGCCGCCATAGACCATTCTCAAGTACACCATCAACCCCTTTTCGAAACCAAATTTGAAAAAGAAAAAAACCATTGGTTTTCATCATAATTTTTTGTATGGCGTATTTTCCTCAAGCATTAAAAACATAATTATGCACAATTGGAAACGCCACATGTTTACCATTGAAATAACCATTTAATGAATTAGATAGTCTGCCATTTACCTCCTCCACAGGTCAACTAGATATCACTACTTCGCATTCACTAGAAGCAAGCATAGTAAGAACACAAAAAGTTAACTTGAGGTTTGTTTCTTTTAACATTAAGCACATTAGCAAATGAACTCAAGGTATTACCATTAGTTTTTTCCCCCCAAAATCATCCACTTACATTCCTTGGTTAGCAGCAATCGAAGTACCACCACCAACATCATCCATACTACTTCTTCTCCTACCAAATCAGTACACGCATTGCTTGAAGCTTCATTATAAGGTTTTAATGGTTCCCATCTTCTCTCACCAACACGAGCTTACCTGGAAGCAATTGACTCTCAATATCATGTATCTTAGCAACTACCGAAATGGGAGATATGTTACTAAAAGCCTTTGACAAGCTTGGGAACAATCCCAGACCATCATTTACTCCCTTAGTATTCACCACACTCGAACTTGACGCCTTATGATCCTTAGACTTATCAATCATAAGACCACCCTCTTTCCCTCTCGAACCCAAAAACCGTTGCTTCATACTCTGACAATGCAGATATCATACAAATCAAAAACCCAACATTAATCCAATAAACCCTAATTCAGATCCACAAACTACCTAATTCAGATCCACAAACTACCTGCGCATGGAAACCCAACAATAATTGTGACAATAGATATAATCAAGAAAATTATAACACAATAGCACAAATAGATCACCAACATGTAATAATAATCGAAACTTAATGTGACCTTAAAACTGATAACAAAACCCTAACGACACTACCTACAATTAAACAAGGAGCAATCATAGACTGGCGATGATAAGAGTAGATGTTAGAAGCAGCAACAGTTTTAGGATTAGGTGTAAGAAGAACCGGTCGATTTTATGCTAAGGTTTTTGGTCGCTTGTATTGCCAGAAGGGGAAGGGTCTACTTGGTACTATCATTATTAAAATGTTTGAATTCTCATGTTCAACTTCCTAACAACTTTGATGTGGCACACCAACCTTCTAAAAATGAATGGTTTTACTTGATTTGAGTATGCTTGACAATGGATTCAAAACTAACAAATTAGTAGTTCAAAATGTTAGAATCTATAATTATCCAGAAGAAGAAGAAGAAGAAAAAAAAGGGGGGGGGGGGGGGGAGAGCGCATTGAATGTTAAGCTCTAACCCTTAAACGGTTCATTTGAATACAAACAACTTAACAATCAAGCTAAAGCAACATTAATCAAGTTATTGGTAAGTTTGAGATATATATGTCCTACTGAGATTCAAGTTTCAGATTTTTTATCTTTGATATTATAAACCCGTACATTGGGGAACAATAATCATCTTGATGTTTTTATATATATAGCTGAATACCACTAGCTACCTTCTCACTTCATCAATTAGCATTAGACTAATTAATCGAGTTTCATGAGGGTTTACATATATAAAGAACTTTAAAAATACCACAGCCTTCCACGCCACCAATATAAAAAAACGTTTGAACACCACATATATATATTAGAGATTATATTAAATCCAAAGACAAACGACACCGTTTCATGCCTCCGTTTTCCCGCCATTTTTCGGCCCACCTCATTAGCCCAGCTGCCTACCCACTTTAGCCTAGTTTGTCATAGTATCTGGAATTCTGGATCAATCACACACACGCACACCACCATAATATCGCTCTCAAACTCACACACACGCACACCACCAGGTACGGATCAATCGTAGCTTGAAGATGGAGCTGAAACGGATGAATATTGCAAAGAAGAGTATTATGAATCGCATGTTCAGGTTAGTTATCAGTTTTTGATATACAGTTTACTTTTAATTTAGGGTTTTGTTACAATTAGGGTTTTTTTTTTTTTTTTTTTTTTTTTTTTTTTTTTTTTTTTTTTTTTTTTATAATTTGGGGGTTTTTGCTAATTTCGGGTTTATTTGTAAATTTTAGTTGTTTGCCCTCTTTCAGATGAGTGTGATAGCAAAAATTAGGAGTAAATTTTTATTGTATAGGATATTTTTTAGTTGTTTGCCCTCTTTCACATCCTGATAGTTATATATCTTTTTCGTTATATAATCTTTTTAAGTTATGCAGATCGACACCTCATGGGAATGAAGTACCTCTTTGGAATGAAGTTATCGGGGTTGACTTACCTACCACAAATTGATGCTTTGCAGTTCTACAAAGAAAGGTAAGATTTATACATAATCTGTTTGAAGGTTGTAAGGTTACAACTTATTTGCATATAACTAAAATTTAAGTTAGATAACTTAAACAAACATGTCATATGTATAGAGTAAGTATTTCCAGTTATTGCATTGGCCTGTTTTGGTGAATTTGATAAACCTTTTGGAGTGGTAAGAATTACACACTACACGAAAAAAGCTTAGCTCAATTTTGTATTAGCAATGTACTTTTTTGTGGTGCAATTTGCAGGTGGTTGAATTTTGGAGTCCGGATATGGCGTCGACTGTTGGTAAAGTGGCGGTTGCGTTTGCGGATTGGCAGCTGCCGGTTGCGGCTTTGCGGTCTGCCAAAAATTGAAACTGAAAATGGTGAAGGATTCGGAGAGCTAATAGAGTAATTACAAAAATAATGAGAGGAACAGGAAAATGCACTCCGGCGAGGAATGCAGTCAAGATGCGGCAGTCGTACGTTGTCCTTGGGTGAGCAAAGCTTAGTTTAGTGCCTTATTAACATTTTTCCAGTCAACTTATGTAGACCGATTATCGTAACTGATATTTTTTTTTTGTTTTTATGTAATTTACAGCAAATGGAACCATCAAAAGGAAAGTACTCTTGCTTATAGATTTTGGACCTGATCCGAATAGTTTAGGTAAGTTTTTATTGCTCGCTGTTATGTGCCTATTACATTGGTGTAGCGCCACTTATTGATTTAGTGTAAGCACCCATGGATATGTCTGCCTATTACTTTGCCTTGCCAAACCAGAAATTGACACGCAAGAAATAGAAAATGTACAATCATTGACAAATAGAGGTCTGTACTGTATTCCTATAAAACGTGTGATTATCATTTTTGCAGCTGCTGCAGACTAAGAAAATGAAAATAGCAAGCACAAAAGTAAGAACCCACGTAATATTTTAACATTTTTCAATGAATTTGCAGAAGGAACGTAAACTGAAGGGTCACTTGAGAAATACACGCATGTGACCCCCATTCAGGACCATGGTTTCCCGTCGCATCATTTCAGCTTTGCGGCTTACAATGAGATTGGTTATCGTGCAGATTCAAGGGACTCTATCCTTACAGGTATAATAACCATCCCATGGGATTTTGAATATAGATTTTGCACTATCGCCGGCTGTGTTCTATGTTGAACTCTCCAGCATATGAAACATCTTCGGGTTCTATTTTCGGCAGCTCTTCTTCTATATTTAATCCAATTTCGAAGACGTGCGAAGTACCACTGTTAGGTGAGGCTTATTCTTATAGTGTATCGGAAATTTTATTTCAGTAAATGCACTATAAATTTGTTTTCTCTTTTTGCAGTTTTTTAGTTAGCATGCATCGTGAAATATGTCCAAAAAATTGTTACTCTACTGATCTCCATCAACCATTGACATTTAATGAACGTATATGTAGGTATGATGAGGGAAGTCAGACCAGCTTTGTTGCTAAGGGTGGATGAAGCAGCAAATCCTTGCAACTTTTGACAATTACAATCGGGCAGTTGGGTTAAATTTCATCTTTTGTTTAGGTATGTATTTTAAATAAAGAGGACCCACATGTAATAGCTGTAACCGCGGGGTTTGTTGCAACTTCATGCATTTAAAGAAGCTAATGGGTCAAAGAGGGTCATTTCATGCCCTAGCCTAGATTATCCAAAGTTCAGTAGAGATATTAAGTCGTAGCTCGATCATTTGAAACCCAATTTACACAGGTACAAACAACCATGTTCCCTTTTTAAGCATCTTTGCTAATTGACTGTATGTTTCGCGTTTTTACATATATCTCATTTGCAGTCATATATTGCTCGATTTTTTCAGGGCTGCAATAGAACATGAGAAGAAAAGGCACGCAGAGAAGTATGTGCATGATTAGCTGATGGAAAAGAGTTAACTTCCTATGGCTTAGCAACTAGAAAAGTTGCGTGTTAAGATGACTATTGTTGAATCCATATGCAGGTATGCAGTTAGATTCCTTTAGGATCTTATATCCAATCGGTTTTGCTCTCCAGATACCTTATAAATGAGTCATGCATATATTGCCTGCATATTTAGTGCCCTGTGAAAGAATACAATAACAATTCTGGTCCGCTCAACCACGAAAATAAGTAGATTCGGTTGTTGTATCTAAAACGGGTAAACTCGAACATATCTTGAACGGCCAAATACTGTGTATAATACTCTGCAAGTACTACACATATGCGAAAGTTTAAAAGGTGTGTCTGTAGTTAAAACAGGTCTGCGTATTCAAGTGGAGTCACATTATATTACTACATACGTTTGCTTCTAACATCAGTTATGATGGATGATTATTGACAGAATATAAGTTATATTATATTAGGTGTACGAATTAGCTATAGAAAACTAAACACATTTGGACCAAAGGTTTATGTTTGACCCGTACCTTTAGCTACCCATTTTGACCAGTCCCAAAATGTATTTTTACTGCTTAATCATGTGACTTCCAAAACTGTTTTATTAAATATTATTGCATAATTTTTAATCGTATGCAACAGTCATCTGATAGGTTTTGGTATTTGACATGAAAATTTAAGAAAATCTTATCTCAAAGTGTTTGGATTTAGCTTACTTATACAAAAGATCAAGGAGAAAGATGGAGAGTTTAATAAACACATATATGCAATTATTTAAACTGTTTTGAAAAGTTATGAGACAATGAAGTGAAACTGATAGGTGTGAAGTTATTCGCGGTCGAATTCATTTTTTAGCTCGGCTGGGATTTTTTTTTTGCTATGCTTTATGCGTGGTTTAGAAATTGTACATGACATTTGTGGTGCTTTTACTCTTAACATTAATTCGTATCAACATTGTTTGTGGTGCTATACTATGGCGGGTTGTACTTCTGCGCATTTATTGGGTAACCAACTTACGCCAAAGTGTATCATTACTTTATATCATGTACTAATTGGTTATGTGAGGCCTGATGCAGGTAAACAGGCAGGACTTGAGAAGCATGTTAGAGTTGTTGATTACAGCTATCCAACATTAATAGCATTGAACTTTTAAACGAGACCAAATCATGTAAGTATTTACTGTTTTTTCCAGTATTCAAATACACACATAGCCACTGATCTCATACCCCGGCTGCAGATTTTATTGCACTGTCGTGCACCCACAGGCAACATCCTCTTCGGGTAGTTATTCGCACACCTTAAGCATTGGCCTGCTGCGAGTGTACATGTTCTTTATTCTTTCTGATGCAATTTTTTTTTACTGTTGAGCAGCTCGAGATCAAATCAGGAGCATGTTGTACGATTGTCTGATAGGCTGAAATAAAGATGGTCGATCCAGAAACCAATGCTTCACTTCCAAGGATCCAACGTGTTGAAACTTCATAGGACCCTTTTAGTTGATATTTCGCATAGACAAGGCCGAGGTATGATCATAATTACAATCTAATCTTACAGAAGCAATGAATGATAGATCATTGAAATTGAATTTTATTGCTATATTGCGTAAAGAATCAAACTTTGTTGTTAATTAGCGTAAAATTAAATTTTGCAGTTTTTAAGGCAGTCGAAGACCAGGTAACCGTGACATGGAGATTTAGCCAAACAGTTACAAATTTTCCAGATTTAACGGAATAAGCGCGGGTGAAGGCCTACGAATGTGGTACGTAACAAACCGCTTTACTACAACTAGAATAAATCAAGTATTGTACTTTATGCTAATTTAGTGGAATTCATGTAAAATAGTTAGCAAGTATTCCGGATTTTTATACTTCAATATCAGACACGTAATTTGGCCTCATGTGTCTCTTACATGTAATTTGGTTCCGTTCTTTTCAAGTGTTATCTTTACGGTTGAGCTGCATTTCTGCTGCATACATTACTAATTTGGACTGGAAAATGTTCGTCATTTATAATGTTACTTAGTTGGTTAATGAGTTTAGGTTATATAGTGAGTGCAAAAGTACTAACTCACGTTGTTTGACGTCACAGATTATGAGTAAGCTGATAAGCCATAAAGGAAGCTGTGAGATGTTCTGTATGGTGGAATCAGTACCATTGGAACCAAAGCTCAGTATGTTCAGCTGCAACTTTAGTTGGACAAAAGTTTGGCCCAAACGTCGCAAAATAAATAGGCGTTGAAATGATTCAGGTTTGGTGCAGTTACATGGCTAGCAACTTTCTACTTGATTATGAGTATCATGCAGTTTTTCGGTTAATGTCGTTGAAATGATGACTTTTTGAGGTCGAGTGTAGAGCATCGGTAGTTATTTTTTGTTAATTTCGTTGTTATGAAGCTGTGATACTCATTTTGTTGTTATATTGACTTTTTAAAGGTCAATGATAGATTATTGTTAGTTTAGTTAATGTTGTTTTGACGCCGAGATTGTTAAAATGGTAATAATGGTAGTTAATGATGGTTGGTTTTGTTGCGAACTGTTTACTTCCTTGAAATGTATGCTTTCACAAACAACCTGTAACATCTATTCCTTGAAATCGATTTCCAAAAAACTATGGAGAAAATAAACAGGCACGCCGGCAACGCGGCGATCGTCGCCAATCTTGTATGTATATATATATATATATATATATATATATATATTCTCACCATTAAACGAAAACATTACTTTTGGCGTTCTAACTGTTAAATAAGAAGATTTCGTAACATGCCTTTTTTTTTGGATAATTATGGTTTTGACTTTCTAATTTATCAGAGTTCGAAATCACTGTTACGAAGACTAAAATTAGATGTTTATAGAACACTATAATGGTACCCGCGCAATGCAGCGGCGGATATCGTGTGATTATATTTTGCGTTACTTGGTTACACGTTTAGTTGTCTTTATGCTTTATAAGTATAGATATTAAAGATGGTTAAGCCAAATAATTTTAGTTTGAACAACTAACCGCTTAATAACAAACTTACTAACCAACTTGTTCCAAACAAATTACTTTTGAAATATTTCAATAATAAAGTAAGAAAAAAATCTGAATTTTAAGCCTTTCTATTTATAGAATAGTCTCAAATGGATTAAAATGTAGTATAGATTTGTGCCTATTTCATGCATGTGATTTGGAACAAATATACATAGTTTATTTGGAATTTGATATGAAATTTCATTTACTGAAAGAGAATTAGTTTATAATTTAAGTTATTAAAGTTAGTAATTAAAGGAATATTCTTTATTCTTTTTGTATATCCTAATGATAATTGATATAAACACGTGGAATCTTTTCATGATTTTCTATAAGAGCATTCGGTAAGTTAACTCACCAAGGTGAGTTATAGCTTAACGCACCAAGTTAACTTACCGCCTCCCCAAGTTAAAGCTGAGTTAACGTACGAAGTTATGAGCTTAACGCAGTGTTAAGGGGGTGAGTTATGGCATAACTCAGATGATTTACCTTACCGCCCCCCGAGTTATGAGATAAATCAGGTGTTTTTTGGTGAGTTATGACATAATTAACTCTGGTGAGTTATCTTACCGCCCCTAAAGTTAACGCATCAAGTTAAAGTCCATACCATTTTATTTATTTATTTAGAAAAAAAGGTTATTTTGGTTAAATATTATTACTTAAAAAATAAATAAATAAATAAAAATTCGTACCATATTAATGTGTTAAAAGTAATTGATCACCGTGGCAAGAAATATACTCCATCCGCCTCAAAATATAAGCCCATATTTGACTGATTTTTTTTTTTTTTTTTTTTTTTTTTTTTTTTTTTCTATATGATACTTGATGAAAATTAAGTATACCAATAAAAATGTTTTTGAAACATAAATTCATTTATATATTTTGATCAAGTATTATAACATGAAAAAAAATAATTACGATCAAAATGTAAAGAGAAAGATTTTGAAAAGTCAAAAGCGGAGTTATATTTTGGGACGGCGAGAGTACTTGTTTTTTAGAGTTGATTTGTGTTGGTTATATATAATATAAAGTGCATGCATAAACCATATCCAGACTGTGCTTAGCACGAAAGTATCACATGTGAATCAAGGACAGCAATCAAGAGAAATAATCATCAAACTAACTGGGAGAGCTTAATGACAGACATACTTAAATTAGAGTTAATCCTTCGTTTTCTAGAAAGGTTGACATGGTCAATGTTTGTTTGCACTAAGCATCATAACTTGAAACCTTTCACATTTTCGTAATTATAACAGCTAGGTTAAGTTGATTGTGTTTAACCATGGGTTAAGCTCTAAGCGGATCATTTTGGTATAAGTCTAATTTGGGTCAACAGTATGAAAATAATAGACAAATCCACAAGTTGTGATTTTTCCATGGACAATATTGGAAATTTCAAAAAATATTGGAAATTTCAATCCCTAGCTTTTATCATCATTTCTATTTAAAGTAAGACATATGCATGGTCTCCATGTAAACCATTTAACACACAAAACATGTTGAATCAGCTCAATCACCACCACCGAAGACCCGGTTCACCACTAATCACACGTACCAAGAAGGCGTTTATCGCCGGAGATGGTACTGGTAGTGATGCTAGTGGAAACCCTGCTTCATTTCTATCTCATAACACTCTAGCTTTTCCTGTTAAACGTCACAAGCCTTTTTGTTCTAAGCGAAATAGCGTAAACTCAGTAGGCAAAATTAAAGCTGTGGTGGGTGAATCTAGCAAGGCTGGTGTGGTAAAAATTAATCGTGTGAAAGCTGTGATTACGGTCCAAATGACTGTAGGTGGGATATTATCGGACCTTACTTTTACGAGACCACTTGATGATATCACCGATTTGCTTGGAAAGTCACTTCTTTTGGAGCTTGTTGCAGCCGAGACTGACCCTAGTAAGTGCATACCGTATAATACTATTAAGCAAAAAGATCTCGCATATACTAAAGATATACAGTATAGTACTATTAAGCATAAATACATTTAACACAATTAGGTTATTAAGCATTAGGTTTCTGAAAACATATTAAAGAATTGTCAACAAAATAAAAATTGAAATTGTAAATTATTTGGGAAGGAGTAATTTTTTCGATCATATTCCGAAAGAAATTGAACATAGAAAAAAGTTTGTGCCAATACAGAATATATATTGAAGTCCTTAAACTTGTTTTAAATATAACTTTCACTCTCATATATTTTTGTTAAAGATTGAGACAGCAGTCATTCTATATTGGTTAAATTATAAAATTTTGATTACTAAAAAGCTTATGGCTTATGAGTTTAAGGTTGTGTTTGTTTTTAAAAAAGTGTCTCTTAACATCCTCTTAATCTGACTCGTTCAGATTTCAGACGTAGTTAGAAATTTGGGTCATTAAGTGCTTTTTTTTTTTTTTTCGTTCAGAGGCAGTTAGAGGCTCAAACCTCTTAACCAACAAGATATGTAAGGGATGTCTTGTTACCTCTTAATGTCTTTGAATGTTTATGTGTCGTAAGAATAAAATTACATCATATTCATATCGTTTAGATATTTTTTTTTCAAAAACAGAAACAATATTATTTCATTCAGAATCAGACATTTACACCTCAGAATCAGATTCAGATTCAGAGCCTAAGTTTCCATTAAGAGACATATATAATATACTCCCTCCGTCCCAAATTTATTGTCAACTATTGACTTTTTTAGTCATTCTTCTTCAACTTTGATCTTAAATATTTTTGTGGGTGTTATATAATATTTGATGCAAAATAGATAAATAGATTGGGTTTTAAGTGTACTTTTCAATGGTATAATTTTTCATCAAGTACTATATAATTAAAAAATATATATATTTATGATCAAAGTTAAACCAGTTTAACTTTGAAAATTCAAACTGGACAATAATTTTAGGAAGGAGGGAGGAATACTTAGATGCGTAAATATTTGCTTTTCTAAAAACAATTAGCTTTTAATTGGTAAGAAAAGTCAAAAGTGGTGTCTATCACACATATTCGCAAATTTGAGAATGGTAGCAACATTTCTTAGCAATTCTATGAACATTTATGTCACACACCTTAGGAAAACAACATTTTTTAGGTCTTAAACTTCAATCACTTAATCGGTGGGGCGTTCTTAAAAGTTGGATGCTAGAATTGAAAAGATCTAGCACCATCTAGCATGACAATACATACATGCATGCGGTTTGGCCAACATCACTTCATCAATATCTTGATTTGAAAGATATTAAGTACCAAGCAAGCATAATGATCAACTACATAATTCTCTAAGGCAAGGCTCGAAGAAAAACAGCAGAAGATGTGAGAACCCTGAGATTCATAAAAACAAAATGAATGGCTGCTATAAAATAATCAAGGATATCGTTTAGTGTTAATTTCTTAACTATATATATAGTCAATAACTTATTTAGTTACCCCTTCAATATGGCTATATATTTAAAGTGATTATTCCAAAAATGCGCCAGAGTCATCTTAACACATCAAAATTGCCCTAATTTTTATTTTAACTTCAAAATACCTCGAACAATTGAGCAACTTGTACCTTCACCACCCATGCATCCGACAAGTGTCTCAAATACATGCAAAGTGGTGCCTTATGGTTGGTGGATGTACAAGTCGCCCAATCGCTCAAAGTATTTTGTAGTTAAAATGAAAATTGGGTCAATTTTTAATGTGTTTGGTTGCCTATGGAGCATTTTTTGAATTTTCCCGTATTTATTGACTTTTGCAATATCTTAATTAAAAAAGACCACTCTCCTCAAGTGGTGGAGATTAGATGAATTTAGATATGATGTCATTTTCATGGTACCAAAAGGGTTAAATGAACTTTCAAGGACTGACATTACAAACACTTGTCTTTTATATTACTTTTCAAACAATTAATTTGTACTTTTCTAAAATGTTATTTCCATAAGTAGATGCCAATACATCCACCATTAAAAATTTAAGATGTAACAGCCTCTAAACGGGAAAAAACAAAATAAATGGTCTGAACGTCCAAAATGTCTGACCGATTAAAAGGTTTGGCTCATTAAGAGGTTGTTAAGACATTAAAAAAAAAAAAAAAAAAATGATCTATCACTAGTAAAGATGACTTGTGACGTAATACGAGATTTTTTTTAATGGTTTTGCCATTCTTGTTTGGGATTATTTCAGATCATATGTACATAGACAAAAAAAACGTCCCGCCCTTTTGATGCTTTCGTTTTGGGAGGTGATTTGCACACTCCAAAATGTTATTGGGACACTCATATATACAAACAGTTGAAGCACAATATTAATAATGTACAAGTATTTAATGCACTAAGAGAGTGTCCTAATCAATTTTGAAAGTGTGCAAATCAATTCCCTTTCGTTTTACGTCTATTCAGGTGATAGAGTACGTGATAAAAAAAATAATAAAAATAAATAAATAAAAAATAAAAAATAAATGCAATTTTTTTAATTATTTTTTATTTTTTTTTCCCGAACAGCAAAAAAAAGCAGCAAAATGATTTGAACATCATTAAGGTTTATGTAGAAGTCCTTAGTGTATTGTTTGTGACTGTGTTTTTTCGTTGTGTTTGTAAGGGAAATCAAATAGAACTAGACTTTTCTGTAAGCAGTTAAGTAAGACATGCAAAAAGTATCAGAAAAATTCTCAGTTTTTTTCGTATAATAAAAGAGGTTAGTTGGTGGATAAAAGCTTGTGTAAAAAGCTTTTGAAATTGGGAGCGTTTAGTTGGTGAAAAATATCATATTTTTCTTGCAAAAGTTTTCATGTGAAAATGAAAAAATTGAAAATTCGTTTAGTTACGCTTTTTTTCAACAATTTTCAAAAAATAAAATAAAATAAAATAAAATTCTTATTTTCTAAATTTTAACTAAAAAATTGAAAACTCATTCTACCATTCTCATTTTTTTCTTTCTTGTTTTTTTTCTCAACTCCAAAAACACAGATACACTTATTTAGCCCTAATCACTCGTGTCATCCTCCACTGCCGACTGTCGCAACTTGGGGTAATCTTCTTATAATTTTTAAATAAATAAAAATTTAACTCCAACTAAACGGATTTTTTAAATTCTCAACTCTTATCTATAGAAGAAAAATCATTCCCTTCTCAATGTTAGAAATAGAAAAACTGAAAAAGATGAAACTTTTTCAACAACTAAACGGCACCTTAGTTTTTAATACATTTCTTATTTCAAAAATAATAATAATAATAAAAAAAAATGCCGAATATTCTTTTGATGCGTAATCTTTTTTCGCCAAAAATTGTTTTGTAAAACATTTTTCGTCAATTTTGTTACCTGAATCCTCTTTACCTTGTTTTCTTTATAAAATTTTAGTTACACCTATATAGTTGTTGATTTCTTTTGTTGTTATCGATTCAACTAGGGTTTATTGTTTCTGCACAACGGTTGGAATAAGTCAGTATTATGAGCAAATTGTTATATATCTTATATATATAAGTAATTTAAATCCGCATGTCAAAGTACGAATAATATAAATTCGTGTGGCAAAGATTAGGCTATAAAATTAATGTGTGTCATATGATCAGTTTGAGCTCATATATTGATATATGTCCAAAACCGGAACGTAACACAATAATGATGATCGAACTAAATTAGAAGCAACATAATATTGATTATTTTCATAAAATTGTATATGTTACAATTAAATAACTAAAATGTAGAGAGGATCATTTAATTTTTATGTCTGTATGTTTTGGTAAAATAGATGTTATTTAGGTAATTTATATACAGTACTAGTTTGTTAATTTCATCCTTCAACCTTAATTTTTGAAGAGACGGGATTACTCAAGGATACAATAAAGGATTATGCACACCGAAGCGGTCAAAAGGCAGACGACTTAACATATCTAGCAGAATTTGATGTACCGGAGGATTTTGGTTCAATCGGGGCGGTTTTGATAGAAAACGAACACCACGAAGAGATGTTTGTGGAATCTATTGTAATTGAAGGACTCTCCATCGGCACGTGCAGCGTGACCTGCAATTCTTGGGTTCATTCCAAGTTCAATAACCCTGTCAAACGTGTGTTCTTCCTTGACAAGGTCAGTAACTACTTAATCTTACCATGAATCATTACAGATAAAGAAATTTATGGCCTTAAGGTTTTAATCAATTTTCTCTATCTTTTTGTTGTCAATGAACCAATGTACTTGCAAAAAAAGGCGAAAAGATAAAATAAAAAAAAGCTAGAGATAGTCTTTGTACAATAATTGATCGATTAGAATGAACGAATTGAATGACATTTGATATTATGTTCACATGCACAATAGTTACATAGCACGGTCATTTAGTACATGCATCTTATAGTTTATCTATTTAAAACCAAAACATGTGTGTGGACGTTTGGTATGCTTAATGATTGATCTAGATTGAATGACATTTGTTAATATAGTTAAATAGTCACAAAAAGTTAAGCTAGTATTAGTTTTGACTATCATTATCACTCACTGCAATATGTTTATTTTCTTATTTACTCAATTTGGTCCATTAATGTTGATATATTCTGACCTAAATAAATAAAAAGAGTGATAGATTACATCAAATGATTTGGTTCTAAACAGGTCTATTACCTAATACAAATTCATACGTGGCGCAGGTAGCATGCCTACCATCCGATACACCGAGTGGTCTCAAAACTTTCCGAGAAAAGGAACTATCTATTCTTCGAGGGGATGGTGTAGACGTTAAACCACGTGAAAAGATAGATAGAATTTATGATTACGATGTGTATAATGATCTAGGTGATCCTGACAAGGATCCAGAATTGGCACGCCCGGTACTTGGTACCAAGGACTACCCTTATCCTAGGCGTTGCAAAACTGGTCGTGCTCGCACTAAAGCAGGTATTCATTTGTATTCTTTACAGTGCATTCTTATTGTTGCAAAAATTATATATCTAATTGAACGCTTGGCCACTAGGTCAACTTGATGGTGGTTCACAAATTACATGTAAAATGACTCCTAAATAATCTATTATCAAAATTAGTTCTTTTTCAAAAGGATGGTTGTTTGATCTGGTTACTGAAATTAATTGCAAATGCAGATCCATTATCAGAATCTAGAAGCAGTGACATTTACGTGCCAAGGGATGAAGCCTTTTCAGAAGTAAAGAATCTAACATTTTCGGCCAAGACTGTATACTCAGTTCTGCATGCAGTCACGCCTTCGTTACAGACAACTTTGATTGACAAAGATCTTGGGTTTCCATACTTCACAGCCATCGAAACTTTGTTCAACGAGGGAATTAATTTGCCACCGCTGGAGAGCAAAGGATTCCTTGGAAATATTCTTCCCAGACTTTTGAAGTCTTTAGAAGATGCCCAAAATAATATCTTGCGTTTTGAGACTCCAGAAATGATTGAAAGTAACTAAATCTCTCCCTTGCATACACAGATCGACACACATACGAACATATGTTTTATCACTGTAAATTTGATTATCTTTGTTGATTTTCAGGAGATAAGTTTGCATGGATTAGAGATGAAGAATTTTGTCGACAAACCCTTGCTGGTCTTAACCCTTTGAGTATTACCTTGGTGACGGTATGTTTTTCACAAAAAATTTCAGTTATTTATATACAGCTACCTGTTGTGAAAATAAAGAAGAATTCCAACTTGTTAGATATTAATTCTACAACTAATTAATATGAATGTTTGATTAGAAAAGTAGATAAAACCTTAAATGTGTGCAGGAATGGCCAATAACAAGTAAACTCGACCCTGAGGTGTATGGACCGCCTGAATCGGCAATAACCAAAGAGGTCATTGAGAGACAAATCAGAGGCTATTGTACGCTTGAGGAGGTATGAGTAAAGGGTGTTTGTGGCTGCTTATTAGAAATACTTATTTCTTTTTGGCACTACATATAAATAGTTACAAGGTGTTTCAATGTGCTAATCTGGCCTGCTGATATGATTATCTGAAAGACAAATGATCAGTTTCGAATAAAGAGTCTAAGAGTTGCTTATTTGCAAGTGTTTATCTGATTATTTCAAAAGACATAAGCATTTCTCATATAAGCAATCATAAAACACCCCGTAATGTTCTTAAAGTTGTACTTATCCATGTCATTTTGAAATATAATTAAAGAATATATATGAGTGGTGATAGAACCACAAAAAGAATCCCAAAAAACTCTCACAAAATGAGATGCCACACCTTGATTGGGTAAATCAAGAGTAGAGAGAGAAAGTATAGAAAAATACACCAATTAAAGATTGACACCTCGTTTTGTTGGAGTTTTTTTTGTAGTTCTATCACCACTCTATGAATATATTAACATGGAGTGGTATATCATATACAGGCATTAGAGAACAAGAAGCTTTTCATGCTAGATTATCATGATATCTTCCTACCATATGTCAACAAAGTTAGAGAACTCACAAATTTGAGAACAACTTTATACGGATCAAGAACACTCATGTACCTTACTCCAATTGGAACACTGAGGCCATTAGCTATTGAGTTGGTTCGACCACCTGGTAATGGCAAACCTCAATGGAAGCGAGTGTTCACTCCGTGTTGGGATGCAACTGGAGCTTGGCTTTGGAAGCTCGCTAAGATGCATGCACTTGCTCATGATAGTGGTTATCATCAACTCGTTAGTCACTGGTATGCATCAAACGCTTCATTAAACAATATTTACATTTTTAATTAATCATTACAATTTGATGGTTGATTTTCAGGTTGAGGACACATTGTTGTACTGAGCCATATATAATTGCAACGAATCGCCAGCTTAGTAAAATGCACCCTATACATAATCTCTTGCACCCTCATTTCCGATACACAATGGAGATCAATGCTTTGGCTCGAGAAGCCCTCATAAACTCTGCTGGAATTATTGAATCGAGTTTTTCACCTGGGAAGTATAGCATGGAGTTGAGTTCTATAGCATATGGTCAATTATGGCGTTTTGACCGTGAAGCTTTGCCAGCTGACCTTATTGCAAGGTAAC
Source organism: Artemisia argyi (assembly GCA_030686995.1). NCBI lineage: Eukaryota > Viridiplantae > Streptophyta > Magnoliopsida > Asterales > Asteraceae > Artemisia > Artemisia argyi. The sequence continues at coordinate 32,866,137 of CM060684.1, read as the reverse complement.
TGATCCATGCTCTTGTTTAAAATTTAGTTGTGCTATTTTCGACCAATCTACTTATAAACAAGTCGATTTTGGTTATATTCATCTTTATGCAAAAAATTCCATAATACAATTTGCTATCGTGTGTGACACACTAATCATATATTTTTTGGGGTGAACAGTATTCCGAACCAACCCAGCCTATAACCTTTTCAATTTGAAAACAAAGTATTTATTTTGACCAATTACGTGACCAAAACTCACCCTCCCATTTTGCCACGCCGATTGCAGGGGCATGGCTGTGGAAGATCCAGATTCACCACACGGTTTAAAGCTATCTGTGGAAGATTATCCGTATGCAAATGATGGTTTAGTCCTATGGGATATCATCAAAGATTGGGTTACAAACTATGTAAACCATTACTATCCAGAAGAAAATCTTGTAGAATCCGACAAAGAGATTCAAGAATGGTGGACCGAGATCAGGACACAGGGCCACGCAGACAAGAAAGACGAACCATGGTGGCCCGTTCTCAAAACACCACAAGACCTTATAGGTATACTCACAACAATAATATGGGTAGCATCCGGTCACCATGCAGCTGTCAACTTTGGACAATATGACTATGCAGGGTACATTCCTAACCGGGGGACAATAGCCCGAGTCAAAATGCCATGTGAAGACCCTACTGATGATGAATGGGAGGCTTTTAAACGGCGGCCCGAAGATGAACTTTTATCTACATTTCCTTCGCAAATTCAAGCTTCACAAGTTATGGCAGTTTTGGATGTTTTATCTAACCATTCTCCAGATGAGGAGTATATTGGTAACAAGATGGAACCAGCATTTGAGGCTGTTCCACAAATAAAAGCAGCTTATGAAACATTTTCTGGAAAGTTGAAGGAACTCGAAGGGATTATTGATTTGAGGAATGCTGATGAGACTAGGAAGAACAGGAATGGAGTCGGGGTTATACCGTACAACCTTCTGAAACCTTTTTCGGAAGCTGGTGTGACTAGTATGGGGGTTCCTAACAGTATTTCTATTTAGATGGTTGGTTCAAGTTATTATTGCCTTATTGGCTAAGGTCAAAATAAAAGGGTGTATCATGTACGTCTTGCATCGAGAATGTGATGAATAACAGAGCAAAAAAACTTGATCTTACTATATTATGGAATGTAATCAATATTCTTATGTATGTTCAATTTACACATATATTAGATTTTCACAAATGGCTCATGTTTGTAGCAACTTTTCTGCGTGTTGCAATGCAATGTACTATGTTTTCATCTTTTGTTGTAGTGCATGACTGCAGGCAAAGATTCAAATTATGCAAACATGAAAGTACTGCTCCACGAAATATAAGCAACACAGGTCCAAAATAGATGATCTGTTACATATTTTCCTCAGGTCCTGCATTCATTCTTTCAAGCATATATCCAAAAATATTAACTTGCAAACATATCAAATATTGCAACATTATCATGGATTTTAGGTTTGAAAATCAAGACATATAACTATTACTCACTCTGGACTAATAACCAAAAACACTATTGCAGTAACTAAAAAACAATTTTGAAATAGTAAGTAATAATTGATAAAAAAAGAATTACTACATAATACTTGGTACATATCCCCAAACATAACCCATATATATAGTGCATTCTTTCTGTTATTGGGAATTCATGAATTCAAAATGATTCCTAACATTTTTGATCGGCTCTGATTCAAAATTCATTATAAAGTTGCATGTGTAAACACTTGTTACAATTTCAAATTGGAGGCACAGGTTTTTGAATATAGAAGGAAAAAATAAAAATAGTCTAAACAGTAATGGCTTTTTTTTAGTTGCAACAGCGGTGTAAAAGGCTTTCACTCAGTCAAATAATCTCAACTTCACCTTTAGATTACTGCTCAATGATCAAGATCCCACTAAATGTAATCCTTTTATTCAAATTTGAGTTTTACAATTCAACCAAAAGGATATCTGAATCAACAAAAAAATGTTTTGGTTGGCCATTAAATAGCACTACATATTTTAGCAACAATCTTAAAAAGGCTAAAAAGTATCGATAAACCCTTTTATTTGTTTGGATAGCATGTAAAGGGTTACATAGCAGAAATGATGAGAATTATTAGGCTGCTCGCAGTAACAACCATGATCGACTAGGCGATCGATCACCCTTTGTGGGCGTCAATCGTCATTTGATCGATCCCCCTCTTCTTTTTTTTTTTTTTTTTCTTCGGTCGTTCACCCGATCGAAGGTCGGCCTCTTTGTTTTGTGAATTGTTACCGTTGGGCTGTCATTAAAAGAAATTACTGTTACTGTTGGTGGCTTAAAAAAAATATACATTCTTTTAAAATTTAAAAACTTATTACACTATAAATACCTACACATAAACCACTATTCAAACCATTTCTCTCATTTCATCATGTCTAAGAAAACATCACAATCAAAAGCCCGAAAATCCCGATTGCAAGATAGCGTTCCGTATTTAACACCGTATCCGAATTTCCGGTTAACCGGTGTAACACCAACCGTGAATTTTCGACCACTAGTTTTGATTATCATTCGCAAGTACCTCGACAACCACAAACTCACAACCCATTTTTCAAAATTGTCCATTCAACCCAGCCTATAATAACCACCGCCGCCACCACCACCACAACAACAACAACAATCCCGCCGAAGCTTATCCCAACAATCTTTTTTCCAATCACCAAAGAGGTTGTGTCATCCAACTATTGATTCATTGACGTCTTCCCACTCAAATCATCAACCGTTTCACGACTCAATTCCAAATGATGATGACGACGACTCTCATGTTGAAGAGATATGATGTCACCGTCAAACTTAAGAAGCCTACGAAACGAGCTAAAGAGGCCAAAAAGAATGATGCCAAGAATGACTCGTCGAATTGGACACCTTGGGAAGAGGTGGCATTGTGGAAAGCTTGATGTGATGTGTCAGAAAATATCGAGCTGGGAAACTCTATGAAGGCTAATCGATTTTGGTAGAAGGTTAATAATTACTTTCAAAAAGAAGTTGGTTCAAACAGAACTTAAAGCTCAATCATTAGCAAGTGAAAAAATAGGCTTCTCCCTACAAGTTGAGATGCCAGATTTTCAGAAGTAAGATAAGGGTCGAAAGAAATCCAAGACTTCTGAAAATGGCTCGGATGGTGGTTTCAATTTGAACGAAGATGCGGATAAGCATGATTCTGAAGAGACTCGAGATGAGCGACCATTGGGTCGTGACAAAGCTAAGAAAAATAAGAAGAAATCATCCGCCTCTGATCAATCCAAGGCTTCGTATAATGAAGCCGACCAATGGAGGCCCATTAAGTCGCTAGCATGGAGAAAAAAGAAGTCGGCAGCTGTCACACTTTGCCAAGGTAGAAACGCGAGTGTAACTTCATGGATATCATCACAACATATGGTGTCTATATAGAGAATTACCACATGCAAATAAATAGAGCAATGTACAGACACAAAGTGTCATAACAATACCCCAAATAAAATAACCAAAAACAATATCCCAAAAAGGTATCTTCAATAGAACGTAAAGTACTAGCTGAAAAACATTAAAGTATCCCAATCAAAATCAAACATATTCTAATCCAACCACAAAGATAAATTGTTCTCAAATGCAACTAAGTCTCGTCTAATCGCTTCTTTCAACCTTAGCCTTAGAATGCTCACCTGAAAATGATGCTTAAAAACGTCAACATAATGTTGGTGAGATTCATAGGTTTAAGACAAACAATATCACACAAAAAAACCAGTTCGCTGTGATTATAAAACATAGCGTGACAGTAAGTCTATTTATTATACAATCTAGCATGCAATATCCATCAATCAACCAACAACGCATCATAAGGCAACAATAGGGACGAACGCACCCACGATCCACAATAACAATAACGGTTAATCGAACCCTCTCATCAGACCACACAGAATAATAATAAGTAAGGCTAATATCCTCCAATTAGATTGCTTAGATGAACCGTGGAAGCATAGCTACCCTCCAATCGAACCACACAATAATATCATAGCATGCATACACATATAATAATACTTACCAGTCCATGCATTTAATTAACCACATAATCAAAGTAACTTAAAAAGTATTTCAACACAAGTATCATTCCTATACCAAGTGTAAAACAAAGAAAATGGGACTATAAAACTCACCTCAGTCTTTGCAGCTTCCAAATAAACAATCACAAATCTATACAACAAAATAAACCCACATTATATGCGACCAAGCTAAAATCTATAGTCCATGTAACACACATATGATGGATGTCTAAAGGTCATATAAACCACTATGGTTCACCTAAAATCCGTACCAAACACTACCAATCATTTACACTAACTAAATCACTTGCACAAATAATATCAGAAAACACAGAATTTTGGGGTACATTTACCCACATAAAATCACAGTAAGAAAAGCTCCACAACTCACACAAAAAATTCACAATGATCTCTTCTAAACATACAAGATATTCCCAGAAGGCCATGTCCTAAAAACATACACAAGTACTCTTAATAAAATCAAACTTGAAAACTATCCAGATTTGGATCTGAACGCAAACCAAAATGTTTTGACCTAAGAATCATATTTTTACAATGTTTTAACATCCCTCCTTTGCGTGGAAGTCAAAGGGAATATAGAACTCAACTCTATCAGAATGTATAACCCTAATTCCACTTTCTAATCCACTTTTAACCTCAATACTTTTACCCTAAATCTGTCCCGGTTTAACAGCTTTGACACCTTTTCTCGCAAAAATCATTAGACTGCCTTCTGGAGTTCGAAATCGATCATGGCTAGACTTTTTGGAAAGCTCTTTCACTGGACTATAATTTAGACTCTAAATTCATCATCTAACTCATCACCATCTATTAAATAACTTCGTATCTTTATAGCCTTACAAATCTGTCAAAACCTTAACTCAATAACTAACATGTTTTACACTCAAATCTATTCACCAATCATCATAATATAATCAATAATTGATCCCAACATGCTTTAATTAATAAATTTACAGAAACTTACAAACCCTAAATCCATCATAATTAGTATTACATGAATTATATTAAATTAATTGAACACACGTATTAAAAATTATACCTTGATCTTTGAATTTTGCTTCACTAGAAAAACCCTAATTTTTTCTTCTCTTTCTCTCCTTGGCCGATCGTATGACTCAAAAAAATGGGTAGGGGAGTCTTGATTTTGTATTTATAAGAATTTTGGATAATACTTAAGCTTAAGAATTATATTTGGAATCAAATTTTGTTTCCCTTTTCCCCTTTTAACCCCAATCGACCGCCCCCCTTCCAAATAATTATTTTTATTTTTTATTAAATTTAGTTATTACACTAAAAAATTATACTTTTGATAATTTATAACAACCCATAACGATACCTAACGTCTTACGCATTAACCCTTCGTTTTTACGATTACTCGGAAAATAATCATTTTCAAAATAAAGTTTCCAAATATAGAATCTCACACAAAAATATAAATATAACTTACAAATCCAAACTCAACGTAACTTACTAACGCTCAAATGCTTGAACGAAGACTTGTTACGCAAAACTTCAAAACACCAAAACCAGACAAGTCATTTCCACACTACTAAGGCAACCAAAATGAACTTATCACAATATCAACATTACTCACTCACAATAATAATACCACGCAAAGGGATTTAGTGCTAAAACTCACCTATAGCACACATATACCACACATAAAATGTAATTCACACCAAGTAAAAGTTAAATAGGTCGAGACTATTAGTCAAACTAACCTGCTAAAATCACGGTTGTTACAGCAGCAAACGAATATTAACAGATGAAAAAACAAGAGTTGGAGCAAAAGAACGTAAGTTGGAGATTCAAGAAAGAAAAAGTCGGGAAGTAGCCAAATTTAAGGAAAAGAAATTTGAACTAGAACGTCAAAAACTTGAATTTCACCGGCAAAAGAAATGGGAAAAAGACATCACATTCTATGTCACACCAATCGATCCATCTTTGCCTGAACTATAACAACAAAAGTTGCAGGGGATCAAGGATTCAATCAAGGTACGCTACGACTTAGATTATTAGTTTCAATTTTAATTAGTATTGTAATGTTTTAATTTTATTTGAATTGTTATCTAATGTTTTAATTATTAATGAAATTTATGTTTGTTGTTAAAAATGTTGAAAACAAATTGAAGGTCGCCCTTACTATGGCAAAAAATCGTCTATAGGTCGCCGAAGAGAGAAAGCTGATGTGGCAGGTAAAATGGAGGTCAATCACCTTCCTTACTGTGGGCAGCCTTACAATGATTATCCTAATCATCTTTAGCAATGGTAGGGTTTACCTTAATTAAGAGCTTCAGAAAGCGTTAAGATGATCCATGGCTTAACAACGAATTCATCTGTGAGCCATTCAGGCGTTGGTAGAGGAACTAGTGGAATCTCTTTTAATGTGTTAGAACACCAAATTTTTCACAACTAGTAATGTTATGGACAACATAGAGTTTATCAGCGAGTGATAGTGTTAGTGCTCGTGTTTAGGGATGTTATTCGGGTTGACCCGGTCGGGTTCGGTTCAATTCGGGTCAAGGCTAAAAAAACATACCTGAACCCGACCTTATTTAAAACTCGGGTCACTCAGGTCGGGTCAATTTGGGTAAGCGTCAATTTGGGTAAGCGTCAATTTGGGTTGGGTCAACTCGGGTTCGGGTATTGCCCATTTAAACTTAATTTGTTCTATCTCACAAAACACACGTAACTACAACATTTATTCATTCATTATTAATGCATAAAATCAATTTGTTGTCAAAATCAATAACCCCAAGTACAAAGTTGAATCCACTTGATGAATTTAAGACCTTATCTACATCTTGACTTGGCAATCAAGATGGCAATTTTTGAGAGTTCATCTCTAAATGCAATTGCAACTTTGATTGCAGACATGGCAGAAACAAGGTCGATTACATCATATATTGGTTTCGGGTTTTCTGATGCCGAGCCTACTGATGCGTGTTTTTTATGAAAGTTTTCTGAGATAGGGTTTATGATGGGGATGAAAGGTTTCTGATGTCGTTTTTAGTAGTCCAGTTTTTGGTGTTGGGTTTCTGATGAGTGGTTGTTTTTTATGGAGGGTTTCAGATGGTGGGTATATGCTATGGTTTCTGATACGGTGTTACTAATGTAGGTTTATGATAAGGTGTCCTGATGATGGATTTCTGATAAGGAGTTTGGAGTTTCTGATAGAATGTTTCTTATGGAGGGTTTCAGATGTTGAAGGTGAGAAGGTGAGTATGTTGCCTTGGTTCAGTTCAGTTTGGTTCATTTCGGTGCCCTGGTGTCAGTTCAGTTTGGTTCATTTCAGTTCCTTGATTTCAGTTTATTGTCGTGCTTTAGTCTAGTGCCTTATTTTTATGGACCCACACACAGAACGAACGCACTGAACATTCACTGAACCAACACACTGAACACACAATGAAAGAACACACACTGAACAAACACACGTTGCATGAACACATGTTGAACTAACAAACTAAACACACGTTAACATACGCTGAATGAACACATTGAACACATGCTGAACAAACATATGCTGAACGAAAACATGATGAATGAACACACGCTAAACCGTTTTGTTTCTTTATTTTTCAGGAAGTGTTTAATGTTTGAGGGTATGCAGTTTATCTGTGTTTTTATTATATTTAGTACTTTGATTTTGTTTTTGTTACTTGACGGTTAAATTAAATTTGTGTTGATACATATTTGACAGATTGATCGTAAATGGTTTAGTGGAGTTCAATTAAGTTATGGTCTACTTCAGAGTTCATGTAATTTCCTGATGTCGTGGTTTGTCTTGGAAGGATTCATGGCTGCCTAAGTTGCTTCAAATTAAGGTAAAAATTTATATTGTCAAGATGAACATCCTAGAATATTATTTTATGTTATTTTATATGTATCACACTTGCTATTGGACAATAGGATTTGTTGACTATCTTCAGCCATTGCTCATCCCTACTTCAATATGCTGTACAAAATATTAGGTTAGTGTTTCAATAACAATTTTCAGTGTTCTGTTTAAAACTTATATTTTGTATTTGATATCCGCCAAGCACTACAACAAATTAGGTTTTATAGGACACCGAGTAGTGTCCTATTAAGTTACTTTATAGGACCTTTTGCATAATAAGACCAATCATATAAGTGTCATATATAAAGGTGTTGTATAAAGTGTAAAAATTATTAGGACACTTATAAGCATCCTAATACGTGCCAATATTATGAAACAAAAAAAAAGTCTCATAAAACGTTTTATACGACGCAAGTTGTGTCCTAATAGACAAGCTAATAGGACTCTCTAAAGTGTTCTAAAATATGCTAACCTTCTATCACGTATTGAGACACATTCATATGTCCTAAAAAGTGTTTTATTAGGACAAAATTGTGTGTTGCATTAACTCTTACTAAAACAAAATAGGGCTAATGTGACGGTAAGAATTCGTTGTAAATGCGTTGCAAATGGTCATTGGCAACTAATTTCTACCATTGCATAAATGCTCCATGGAAATATTTTTGCTTCGGAATTGAAAGGGCCAAAAAATATCTGTTGTAATATTGCAATGGATTTGCAATAACATAAATTTGCAACCAAGTTCCAGTGGTATAACTTTGCAGACTACGTAGAAAATGATTTAGCGACAAAGAATTGATTGTAAAACTAATAGCATTATACTGCGAATTTTATTGTAATACAATCAAACTATATTAACAAAAATAAATTCAAATAGTAAATTACACTAACTGAAACAAACTATTCACAAGTATTTCTCTAGCTTGCTCAAAAGTTTTCTTTCACTTCCAAGGAATGCTAGTACAACGTATCCTGAGGACGCCTATCGTGTCATTCCCCGATATACATTTGCTAACATCAGGTAAAGAAAAGCGCCAGACAACTTTGATTTCATCCCTGACACTGTAAATCTTAAAAAGAACACCACCTGGAACTACAACAACCATTGAAAATGTACGGTATATTATTCAATGTATTGAGGATCTTACACAAAGGCTTTATTTTATGTTGAAATTGCACACCATGGTTAACAAATTCTTTTAGAACGAGGGGAGGCTGTAGCTTCTGAAGGGATTTCTCATCGTAAGCCAGTGGTAACTCATGTGACTTGGCAAACAAAAGCTTTGCAACTGAAAGAAAGTAAAAACCAAATTTAATACATAATCACCACAAAGTACCAACCTAATTCTAGAATTATTCAGAAATGTAATTGTGCAGTGACTATGATACAAAACATTAATTCAATATGGTAACATACCTAGAGGTTGGGACGGCCCTGCTTTCCTTATGGCATCAGGAATAGACGACGAGTTCTTTTCTATCACCAGTTGTTTGGGCACACCAACTATACATAATAAGTGTACTGAATATGAGAACCAACTCTTCTGTAGATTAAACATATACTATAAGATTAGCAACATATACTATAAACATATACTATAAGCAGGGGCAAGAATTCAGAGGTCACACAATGAACAAGAAAACAAAAGAATTACCATTAATCAAGATCAGCAACATCATGAAGCATACACCACCTGTTGTATACATGCTGGATGACATCTGGAGGATCAAGTAATGTGACATCAGGATGTGAAAGGAACAATATTAGTACATTTAAAAGAAAAAGGTTAGATGAGGCACGAGACTAGCATACTTTTTTCGAGTAAATATTAACTAAAAACAAGCTGCAAAATTTTGGAAAATATAACAAACAATAGAGAAAACAAAGATTGGCAAAGTTTTTTAATCTAGCATCAGAATTACTACATAAAAATATATGTTTAATTCTCAAAAATCATGTTTAGGTGACTGTAGCACATTTACAGCCCAAGAACTCTAAACAAAAACATGCTCGTAAGACCTATGAAATAATTTAAAAAAAAACAAATATAAAGATCTAAGATCTAAAAATTCGAAACTTAGGCCTGCTTTTAATCCTAGTTTCTGGTTTGACAAAAATATTGACTTGTGGGTCTCAAAGTATGTTGTATTGAGTAGCATGATATATCATAACACAATAATCACATAAAAATTAATATATACAAAGCTTGATATAACCTTTGATGGCTGATTAAAGCTCAACACCATTTTTCGAACAATAGGTAGACAATAAGTCATAGGAAACTCGAATTGATAACAAAATTGATGTCGGTTAATATTAAAATACCTTATTAGAGGTGAATCTGGAAAGAAACCATGAAGAAGAAGCAAAATCTTAGATGGTGAGGAGTCATGTGTGTGCAGTTGTAATTGAAAGATAAGGAAGGGAGGCGGAAATTAGAGCGGGATATAGAAGTGATAGGGTTTTGATTTTGGGGAAAAGAGGGGCGGGGCACTATGAAAAGTTTAAAGTTATAAGCGGGAGAGTGAAACTTTTAGAGGGTATTTGGTATGGGCTTATAAGCAATGTTTTAAAATCGGGTTCGAAATTGACCCGGTCGAGTCATCGGGAACCGAGTCAACTGGGTCGACCGCTGGATCAACCCGGTTTTCAATTTATTATTTTTTATTTTTGTGACCGGGTCAACCGGTTCGACCGCCGGGTCAACCCGGGTTTTTATTAAAATTTTTTGAAAAAATGAAACCCGGCCGGGTTTTAAGAACCGGGTCACTCAAAATCCGGCGGGTTTAACCGGTTAGCCCGGTTATAGAAACCCGGGTTGTTTTGACCCTTTTTTTTGCCGGAACCGGTCAAACCGGCCGGGTCGACCAGGGTTTCAAAATACTGCTTATAAGCTTATAAGTGTTAAATAAGCCTAAACTAAGTGTTTGGCTAAGCTTATATGAGTCGGTCTATGAGCTTATAAAAGAAGATTTTAGTGAACTCAAATTTTGTGGCTTATTTGAAAAAGGTGGGCTTATATAATGATATTATATTAAAAAAAAATAAAAAAAATAATAAAATGATTTTTTGTTAAACTTTTTTAAAGTCCATGATTTTTTGTTGTTGTTTACATTATTAATTATAATAAGCTAAGTCAAACACGTAGTAAAGGCGTATGGGCTTATGCTATATAAGATAAGCCGCTTATATAACATAAGCATAAGCCCAATCCATAAACTTAGGCAAACACCCTTTTTGTGTTTAAGCACGCAATGATAGGGTCCGAGCAAAGTTGGAATATTCCAATGAGGAGTATAATGAAGAGCAGGAAGCATAACCTAGACCGACGTGTGCTAATAAAACCACTCCAATTTTGAGGATCGATTCCCTACGCACTCCAAGGTCTGGGAGAATGGTGGTAGAGTTCGAAGAGAATTGTGACAGCTGTACGAGCAGGTACAAAAGGGATCGAGCAAAAGGGCGCCGATGCTTTAAAGAGTGGTGTAGGTTTTAGAATACTAAGCATTCACTTAAATTCAACCGAGCATTCACTTTCATGCTTGAAGTTAAGTTCAATAAGTCAAATGACACTTTCAACCTAATTGGTTCGAAATAGTGGTGTAGGTTTTTAGATACTGTAAAAAACTAGTAACACAATTTTAGTATAAATCTACGTAAAGCACTAAAGCTTGTGAGTTTTGTAAAAAAAATACGATAATAACATATATCAAATGTGTTAGAACTTGTATACATTAGGTGTTCTATAAGGTCAAATACAATAAGACACCAACGAACTTGTATCGATAAAAATGGTGATTAGACTAAATATCAAGTGTCATATCAAGTTTCTTTCATAATAAGACCTAAGTAAATAAGCGTCCCATAAAACTTATTTAATACGACTTGTATAGTAAGTGTCCTATTAGAATTCTTCATTATACGACCAAACCATATAAGTGTCCTATAAAATCGAATCTAATAGCACGCATATACTCGTGTCGTATAAGATTATATATAATATGACCTCTATGTCTGAGAGTCCTATAAAACTTAAGATAATATGACCTAAATATCAAGTGTCATATTATGTTATATCATAACGAGACTCAAATGAGTAAATGTCCTATAAAACTCATCTAATAAGACCAATACATGAAATGTCCTATTAGGTTCCATGATAATAGGACTCATAAACTAGCTCGTCATATTAGATGTGTTTTTAGGACGCTGCTTAAAAAAGTGTCGCAGGAAAAGGTCCTAAAAGGCCTCTTTTTTTGTAGTGAAGGTTTTATCTTTTCATTTTTCTAAGTTTTAAGGTTTTGATTTATGTAAAAGAAACAAAAAAAGTGGTCAATAAGTTGTGATTTACGGGTGATGGTTTAATTTTTGGTTTGTATGGCAAGTTAGATTTTGATTTTGTGGTTTTAGCACATGTTTGGGAAAACTGATAAAGGGAAAAAGGAGGATGCCATCTCAAACTTAGCTTGGTATGAACACAAATATTAAGCTCCCTAATATGGAAGATATTAAACATCAGGTGTAAAGCATTCACATTGTATCCCTTTTTTGAAATCATTTTTCATGAGAAAATATTTTGTTGCTGTTTTGGTCATAAAATTGAAATGTGACAGGGCTGGACGGGATGGTATTCAGCTTTGACTGGTACGTGCGGTGGAAAAGCTTTGGCTAAGCCAATGAAATTGGGAACCATGACAATGGTATGAATCTTAATATCATGTGTTTCTTATTATCTTGTGCTTCTAATATTTGGTTCAGCTTATTTTGCAGTCTTATGAGTTTATTTAAATATAGCATTGTGAGTTTGAGAATGGATTAGGCCAGTAATAAGGTCTTTAGGCCTGGCCTATTGTTTAGGCCCGTCTACTTTAGGCATAGTTTTAGTTTAGCTTTTTTAATTATTTATTGTCTTGTACTCTTCATTGTTTGTTGAATATGAATAATACAATTTTCAATATTTCCATGATTTCCACAATTTTAACAATGGAGGAAGAGCTATGAAGATGTGGAAAACTAGAAGGGGGGGGGGGTTGAATAGTTTTACGTCTTTTTTGTTTTATTTGTTTTATAAAAGTTTGCTTTTAAAGAATAGACGTAAATTTCAAAACTCTTTAATGCAAAAATATAGATACTAGTTTATTTACGATTTTGTATAAACACTACTTATATATAATGTTAGGAAAGAATTTACAATTTCATTTATCATATATAAGCATATATATGTATAAGTGTTTTAATATAAGTTTATGTACTTGGTTTGTTTTTGTAAAATTAATGTTATCAATGAATCCTAGTTTGATCTTTATGTGAAATCAATATATGCACAACTGTCACACCCCCAGAATCAGGTCCAGCGGAAGCATACATGTAGCTAGGGTGTAACTCAATTGGTATTACAACACAAGTTCAAAAACTGGTTTTCACTTGAATCATTTAGAATAAAATAGCTTAATCAAAAATGTTGAATTTACATTTTTAGAAGTAGTGCGGAAGTAGGCCTTTAAATCAGTCAAAAATGGTCCCCAAATGTATATCAGAGTCTTCTATGACCATGCCATGCCCTGCCAAAACCTCCTGTAGTGTGTCATTGCTTAAAACCTGAAAATACATGCTAAAATGTCAGCATAAAGCTGGTGAGTTCATAGTTTTAAGTAAACAAGTATTTCCCGTAAACAAGTGTTTCCAGTAATCAAGTATTTCCCAGCAAAGGCATCGTAAATCCACTCAGTTGGCCATAAGAGACTTGTAACCTGTGTGTTTACGACCCACTGCCAAATATGAATTGGTTTCTGTAAACAAAAGTAATAAGTATTTTGCGGAACACGAGATTTTTAGTAGGATTAACCATTATAACAAATACAACGTTAACCCAAAAGTAAAATACAATGCCTTAAGCTCATGACCCCGAAGCTCGACGTAATCGTATGCAATCAAGCATAAAATGCCCCAAGTAAGTGTTTGCCAGACACTCGGAAGTAATCCGAATGATATGCGTCCGTTTGACAGGTTGGCGCGACCAACTCGGACGGGGTGTCAACCCAAATAGATCTATCCACAGCATTCGCGCTCACACGCATGTAATTAACGGTTCATGATAAAGGGGACTTCAGTGGCAGTAATAGGTAACTCAGGCAATGTAACAGTTTTGTATTTATGTCCGCAATAAAGTAATGTACTTGCATTCGTAATAAAGTAATCAAGGATGAAATAGGTAATTCATAATGTATTCAAGTATTCAATCAAGTATTTCAACCATCCAGTAATGTTTGAGAAAATGAATCGCGTTCAAGTAAAACAAGCATTGAATTTAAATAGTAAGGAGCATGTATCTTCCCCCAAAATAGTTGTAAAACAAGTAAAAGTAGGGGTTATGAACTCACCTGGTGCGATAGCTACGATGACAAAAGTGAATACACAGAAATGAAGCACGATCTCTAACCGTAACCAAACATGAATGGTATGATCTAATGTAAGAAATGAAATAATGCTACACATGCAAATACGTATGTTATCGATACCACTCGTTAGTTTTGGAAATAACGTTTATCATCGAAAAATACATTTTTGACGTCTCGTTAAGTTAATAACCACTTTTCATGTAAATATGTTGGAACGGTACTCCACGATCCTTGTTTGGTGTTCTATCGGCAAATATAAGGTTTTCGTCGCAAAAATAACATTTTTATTACTTGAAAAATATGCCCAAAATGGTCTCGCAAAACAAGTCGCGAAATGTTGTACGTTAAGGGTTAGTGATGAAACTCGGCATTTTTGAAAACCTTGTAACAATATCTTGAAGTCGTGTCATTTAACTTTTGGTTATACGGGTCTTGATCGATGAGAAAATCGACTCTTATTGTTGTTACTTGAAAGTATTATGTTCAACACTTAGAAAATTTCATTATAGTAAAAGCTGTCAAAATATATATAGTTTATCGGGTATATAGATGAGGTCGTAGTTTATTCGTTATAAGTCTATTCGACGAACGGCCAATTGATTTGAAAAGCTTGTTAGAAGATCTTGATTTCATAAAACTACGGCTCGGACTCAAATTGATCCGATCATAAAGAAAAACAGCCAAGAAAGTGGTGTCTCGCAAAGACAGTTTTGCGGCAAAATAATAATAGAAAAGCTGATGGAAATTTGTAAAAATCGTCTAAGTTCAAACGCTTGTATCTTTTTCGTTATAAGCTCGTTTTCTACGTTCTTTATATCCCCAGAATCGTGGGACAACATACTAATATATTTTTGATAAGTCGGGACGGCTAGATCAAGTTTTACGTCTCGAAACAGTCCATGAAAACTGTTCAACAGCAAGCTATTTTTCAGAAAATAGTTTTCGTCGTTAAAATTGAAAATAGCATATCTTTTTCGTCGTAACTCGGATTTTAGTGATTCAAGCGGCCACGGTTTCATTTTTGAATGTATTTTCTGAATATCCAACCCAATGTTACCTGGAAACCCCTGAGTTTTCTGAAATTGGCGATTTGGGACAGAACCTATATTTGAAAGTATTTTTCGTTGTTAATATTCGGAAAATCATATCTCCTTCGTTATTAACTCGTTTCTATCCCCGTTTTCGGCCATAGTTTTGTCTCGGAATGTATTTTCTAAATATTTGGTCCAAAATTACACCCTTGTGACAACTGAAAAAATAGGGAGCCATTTATAAAACCCGCATTACATTAAAATTATAAATTTGGAATATTTGAAAAGTTTATTTTGATGAGATATTTTATGAACGTTGGTACGCGATTTTAATCGTACGATGTTTATGGGAATCGATTATTTATTTATGGTTTGATTTGATTTGGTTGTGATGATTTATTTTGAGATCGTTATTTTGGCACTACATTGACTCCGGCACTATGTTAACCTAACAATTTTTAATTATATTTTATTATTGGATCGGATATTATTATTTTTGGAACGGGTTCGGTTTGAAAGTCATTTGGTTATTTGAGTTTCGGGTTTGGTCCGTGTATTGACACCGGGCTACTAAATCCCCTACACCCACTATTATCATTATTATTATCATTTAAAAAGTTTATTTTTTTTATAAGAGTAAACTACACAAAATCGTCCTTGTGGCTGTCACATAACACACAAACATCACCACCCTCACCAACACTCTCTCTCTCTTTATTCCCAACCACCGCCGCCCCTTATTTCCACCATAGCGCCACCACCGCTACTCTCACACTAAAAACAACACCACCATCTTCACCATCTTTTCGCGATCTATCTTTTGGTACTAACCACGCGCGATTTGGACCACCCTAACACCTATTTCGAATTTAATCACCACGAGTTCATCACCACCTTTTAGTATTTCTTGAAGATATTTTCGATTTGGCTTTGGTTTTGAAGGTAGGTCGAGTTTTTTTGACTCGAGTTGTGGGTTTGAGCCGCGACCTTGGGTCACGGATTTCTTGATCTTTTCGGATTTTATGATTCTTGTTACAAGAATCAAGTGGGTTTTTAATAAAAATGGTTTAAAAGGAGGTTTGGTATCCGTGTTGTGTTATGCTCGTTGGGTCGAGGCTAACCGAGAGCATTGGCTCTCGGCTTGGGTCTTGGGTGATGTTATTCTTGACCATTTGGTGTTTATTTGGATCCTTGGTGCTTATTTGTGATGTTGGTCGACCTTGTGGTCGTGTGGATTTTTAGCCGACACCCCCAAGGGGCTGTTTTGGTTCGGTTTGAGCTCAAGGAGCTGGCCGAGACCTAGGGGTCTCGGGTGTGGCTTCCGTTTCATGTTTTGAGAATATGTTGACCCGGGTTGACTTGGTAACTCAACCCGTAAATTGTTTGGTTTTCGGATGTTTTATTACTTGTTGATTTATTATTTATGTTTCGTTGAGATTGTGATGTTTGGACTTTGGTACATTGGTATATTATTCGGACTTGAAGTGGTATTTCTTGATTATGAGTTATTATTGGAGATGTGTTGTCGAATGTGGAATTGGGGACCGATTGTGAGACGGTCGATTAGATGACGGAGATAGGTTAGTTGGGTGCCGTAGTCGGACCCTCATGTTGTAGCACGTGGATATGGGATTGATTTGGACGGAGTTGATTTATTATTGTGACTTGATTATTATTTGGACTTGGACTATGAGCCGAGAGTCATGACTCGGACATGTGACCAAATTTTATGACTCGATAAATATTTAAAAGTCGATATTAAAAATAATACTCGTAATAATATTATTGAGAATATAATCGTTTATATACATATATAGACGTGTTAAACGTGTGTATATATATATATATATATATATATATATATATATATAAATGCGTATATTAATAATAAAACGATCACGAGTAAACGTTATAATAATATAACGATAGTTATTATGCTATGCAAATAGTGTAATAAATGTCGGACTATTGTTATAAATAATATATATATATATATATATATATATATATATATATATATATATATATATATATATATATATATATATATAACGGCGAAATATTAAGTCGGGTGAATAATAATTAAAAACGTGAATTTTATAAATTTAAAAACTTATCGAGTTATACGAGTTGTGGTTCTTTAAAGTCCATGTGGGCTTTATATTGTGACTTTTGTGTTGTCACGGATATATGACGATTAATATAAACATTTTATATATCAAGTGACTTATTCTAGATCGAGTTATTTGACGATATAAAATGAGTATATTAATGGGCATCGTATCCCACGACGCCCGTAGGTTGTGGTATATATTTTAGGGTAATAAATTACTACGTATCTCGTGGAATTTGGCCGATTCAACGATATATATAAGGAATTTATTGGACTACGATATATATCAAATAGAATCTTTTGTGCAATGTGCTTTAGGTTGGGTATAATTTTGGAACGATATATTACGTAAATAAATATGGGAGATTACTAAATCGACGGATTTGATAAGCTTCGATAATTATTTAAATAATATGTTGGGCTAACATTAGACCTATAATTGGTTTATTATTTCGTTTGTTGTGGCTTTTTGGTTTGAGTTGTGTCGACCCTCCACCCATATGGATACCAAACGTCGAATTTCAAATTAATATGAAGTTAATTCGAGAAATGGATATTTTTTGAAAGTAAAATTGAATACGTTCGGGAATGGGAATATTTGATTTTGAGGAAATGATTTCTGAACGAGTTTGATATTGTTAGGAAGTGCCGAGTCTGTAGTCGCCGTTACGTGAGTTGCTTGAGATTACTTACGTCTTTCTTCTATCATTTCTTTTGAGGATTTCTGGACTTGAGGTGAGTCATAGCCCCACTTTTACTCTTGAATTTTGTTTTCAATACTTGGGGTGAGAAACGTGCAAATGTTTTATGTGGACTATTATCGCTTTTTGATTTCAAAACTTGCTATGCTTATAGAACTAGGTAGAGCGAGGCCTAGACATGAGCTAGGTAAGCTATTGATTTGGTTGATTGAGCGAGGCCTAGTCCCGAACTAGGTAAGCTATTGGATTGGTTATAGAGCGAGGCCTAGCCTAGAGCTAGGTAAGCTAAACAACGAGGCCTAGACTAGATCTAGGTAAGTTGAACATGTCGTATCCTTACGAATGTTGGGTATGTCGTATCCTTACGCATACATATTGAGCGAGGCCTAGACTTGATCTAGGTAAGCTATTGGATTGATTGTAGAGCGAGGCCTAGACTTGAGCTAGGTAAGCTATTGATTGGATTGATTTGAGCTATAGCGTGCACCTATAGGGATGATTTGATTTGGTTGGATGATTGAGCCCTAGTCTAGCTAGCAAGCGTTTTGCGTATATGTCCACTATATTGAATTATGAATTTAAACCTATGATCTCACCAGCGAAAGCTGACTTTTAGCACGTTTTCTCAGGTAATTAAGTGATGCTCTATGGATGCTTGGGATTGAAGGCTTGGCATTGGCACCGGTTATGGATCTATATTTCTAAAACTCTGATAACTATTGTGGACCTATGTTTATTTCTTTTGGGCCTTACTTTGGATAATTTTTGGGATAAATGTAAACTTTAAAACCCGGTTTGATTGTGTTTTTCTTATGTTTACATTATCTCGTTCTTTCATGACTTTGAATGGATACCAATCCCCGTAGCACCCCGAAAGCTTGTTGAGTCTTCCGCTGTACCAAATTTTGGGGGTGTTGCAACCCTAGACCCTGAGTTTCCCACGTTTAACAAAAATGGACAGTAGCTTTTATATAGTTGTAAAAATCAACTTTTCTAGTTTGTAACTTGTTCAAGACTTAACCAAACAATCTCAAATCAACTCCACAAGTACCAAGTCCTACCATACACCTTCTTAGGGTGTCATGGGTTCCTAGACATCACCAATCTTAGTGGATCTAATGAGATTGCTAGTAAAAATTGTAGATCTATGTTCATAAAGAAAAGAAATGAGTAATAAGTGGTATGGATCTTACATACTTGCATGTTTTACCAATATATCTTGAAAATACATAAAAATATAAAGTAAATGAAAGTATGAAAAGATCAAAAGTGTTCTTGAAGCTTACTTGAATATTTGAGGTGATTTGAAGATGATTATGTATAGTAACCTAGGGTTTTTACCACAAAACCCCAACTAGATCATGATTAAAACTTGATAAACACTTGGATCTTGAAAAGTTAGTGATTTCTTCCTTGTTTCTTTGTTTGGCCGATTATGTGAAGAGAGGAGAGAAAGAGAGAAACTTTGCTAGTTATTTGAAGTATATGAAAGTAATGGGAAAGTGGTGGATACATGTGTGTATATATATATTGGTCTAAGTTAAATTTTTGGTCTTGGTCTTGGTCCTGGGGGGGGGGGGGGGGGGCGGCACACACACAAGAGCAAAACATGGAAAAGTGTTGGTGGCTAATTAAATGTGCTTGTCTCCCATTTGTAAGTATAGGTTAGATATTTTGTATTTTAGGTGTTATCGGGTACCGAGTTAACTAAAAATAAATGTTACCGAGGTGAAATAAAATACGCTAATAAACCAGTGGATATTGAGGTTCCGCAAGCGGTACTTCCCGATACTGTATTTGAAGCAGTTGAAGTTGTAAAAGTTGTAAAATATTATTCCTGATGAGAATCGGGTGTTGAAATAATTATCGAATTGAAATAACGCAAACCGACGGAGTTATAAGCTCCGACCGTAAAATATAGTCATTGGTTTAAAAACACCGGGTAAATTAATAATACAATTTTTATATTATTATAATAAGCATGAAAATATGTTAGGATCGTAGACGGGAGTATCGGGTATACGTTCGTAGTAAAAACTGAGTGGTAACGTTAATTACAAATTAAACATACGTATAAAGAAATAATGCATATCCGTGTAGTAACTAATGTGATGATAATGTGTAGACTACTTTAGTCTATATGAAATGTCATTAATGAATGATGTATGAATTCGCAGCTAAACCACATTGGTTACACAAATTTGAAGACCCGTAAACTCAGTTTACGATGAAATGAACGGCAATCATGAATAGTGATTTCCTTCCGAAAATGAATAGTGTCATATGAGTAGTAAAATTTTTGAACGCTTCTCGGAATCACAAACTGACTCCGAAAATGATGAATAGTAAAATGATGAATAGTGACCAGTGAATAGTAACTGATGAATAGTGAATAGAAGAAATGTCCTGAAAATGCGGGTTGTTACAACAACACAAGCAATAATAACTATGTATGAAATGCTAACAAGTAAGTAATCAAAAAGTAACAGATGGAAAGATCAAACCGAGAGACAAAGGATTTATAGTGGTTCGGCTACAAGGATACCTTCTTTGCCCTACTCCACTCCCCGAGTCACCTACTCGAGAGTTTTCTTCACTAGATCAAAAACCTCCCTTATGGCGGAGAAAACCTTACACACCAAATTACACACCACAACTTCTTCACACCAATCTACTTCACACCAATCCCTCTTCACACCTTTCTACTTCACTCCTAGCTTCTTCACAACTTTCTACTTCACTCCTAGCTTCTTCACAACTTACTACTTCACTCCTAGCTTCTTCACAACTCACTACTTCCTATCTCTTTTTCTTCACGCCACTTGTTTCTTCACACCTTTACAACTAAGTCCTATCCACTACTTCAAGATATATACTACTTCACAACTTCTAGGCTTCAAGGTCTTCTCAACTTCAATGCTTCAACTTCTTTGTCTTCACAACTATCTCTACTTCAATATACTACCACTTCTTATTTATTCTATCACTAATCCTATCCACCTCTACTTCTTCACTTCTAGTACTACTTCACACCTTCAATAAATCTAGATCATATATCTAAATCTAACTAACCAATGTATACACTATATTCACCAAAGAATGAATGATATACAAGATGAAATGATCAAACAACTTAAATAGCAAGATGATACTAAGTTTTAATACTCCTTGTCTTGATGAATAGAAGTATTCTTCTCTTTGCACTTGAATGAATGAGGCTTTGGATCACTTGGAAACAAAGGCTTATGAATTATATGATCAAAGGATTTTTAAGACTGAAATGGAGGTTTGAATCAGAAAGTTTTTAGTGCAAAAATGTGAGAAAAATTTTAGATTTAATGTGATATTTATAGGCAACAAAATCTGACAACTGGAGCGTGCCGGTCCCCTTAAATCAAGGCCGGCCCCCTTAAAATTAAAGGGACCGCCCCTTATAATTAAGGGGGCCGCCCAGCTGTAACGGCCAAAAGTTTTGTCTTTTAGTGTGGAAAGTTTATTTGGTGAAAAACTAACTGATTTTGGTTAAAAATTTCAATTCATATATTTAGTATGATTAAAACATTTTTCTTTATTACCAAAAGTGTTTTTCAAAAATATATAATAAGTTTATATATTAAAATAAACTTTGTAATAATTAAAATAAACTTTGTAATAATATCCCTTTGATCTTATAATGCATTAAACACTATGTTTATTTATACCTTAAGTGATTAGATGGTGAAAGTGATTATTTACTACTAAATACTTGTTTACGTCATGATCTTTGGTTTGATGTGTTTTCGTTTTGTGATTATCAAAATATAGAGATATCGAAAGATATGAATAACGTTTTTAGTCATTTATTTATATCAACAGAAGATAATCCTTATGATAATTATGAATGTGAAGATCTAACTCCCGAACAAATGGCATTCTGCGATGCTTTTGATATAAGGCGTCGTGGTCATGTTAGATATTAGATTATATTTTGTCTTGAGTCAAATGTATTTCTAATGGTTGATAGTATGTTCCCTTTGTATAGAAGAGTATTGTCTTGTTGTTTTAGCTTTATCACTTGCGTAACATGTTTTGATACGGAATTCACCTACATCCGTTGTTCTTAAAAGTTTTTTAAAATAATTTATTTACCGGGTATAAAAACCCTTCAACAACAACAACAATATAAAATAAAATAAAAAATAAAAAACTT
The DNA here is from genome assembly GCA_030686995.1 of Artemisia argyi. Classification (NCBI taxonomy): domain Eukaryota; kingdom Viridiplantae; phylum Streptophyta; class Magnoliopsida; order Asterales; family Asteraceae; genus Artemisia; species Artemisia argyi. Next base: position 32,843,787 of record CM060684.1, on the reverse strand, counting down.
AATACAGGTGAAATTTTCAATTTTATATATATATATATATATATATATATATATATATATATATATATATATATATATATATATATATATATATATAGAGAGAGAGAGAGAGAGAGAGAGAGAATCCAACTATTATTTGTGACCATACTGTATTAAAAAAAAGAAAAAAATGAAAAAAGAAAAAAAAAAAAAAAAAAAAAAAAAAAACTAACTGTCTATTGAATTATAATATAACTTGAGGTAAATTTGAATCTTTCCAAATTTAGAGGTCTTGAGCGCTCAACCTTAAAAGCAGCACCGCTTAAATATAAAGGTGTGTGTTTTCAATTTGGTTAACATCATAATATTTTGGTGAAAAGCTCGAATCACTATAAATACAACAACGTGCTTTTCATGTAACAGTCTTAGGTCAGATCTGAACGAACTGAACCTTTTAGGCTTACGCATGCACATTTTAATAACAAGAAAAGTATTCTTGTTTTATGGCACTTGAAAAATATGCTATATATAAAGTTATAGGTGGAGAGCTTCTCAATTTTTATTCTTTTTCGTTTTTAGAGAAGAAAAAAATATATCGGAAAAGAAATAAAAAAAGAATGACAACAAAAGCACTCGAAAATTTCACACCTACTCCAGACTCTGGCTATCTTGAAAGATCGATATTGGGTCCAATGAAGATTACCGAAACCTATCCACATTAATTACCGGGACCATATATTGTATATATGTCTTTGAAAGAAAACAAGAAACACATAATGGTGACTGGATTTCACATACATATTTGTTTTAAATATAAACTTTAGTTGATTTATACATACGTATAATTGGGCTAACACATAACAGAGCAAGAAAAGAATGTGCTAAAACTTGAATTTGATAACATTAGTGTGTCAAACATTATTAACGAGTGTATAGAAATCTCACTTCTTTGCGAGCTCCTGTGTGTTATTTTTCTACTTTGAAACATAAGGCACATTTTGTTTTATATTTTGAGAGGTGTTCAGATGTTTCGCATCTGACTACCACAATTTACTAATAAGAGATGACTATAATATATGAATCTGAATGAAGAAGTGTTATTTATTTTTTTATAATTGTCTGAATAGTTTTAATTCTCTCTTTTTTAAATATATATTAAACTATTGCAATACGATTAATAAGTAGATAGTGTGAACTTGAAAAAAAAAAACAAATAAAATAAAAAAACCTTCTTTTATCATAAATTTAACACAATTATAAATCATTAAATAAATTATCTTAAAACATATCCAAAATTTAACATAATAAAAACTATTAAATAAATCGTCTTAAAATAAAACATAAGATTAACACAATGAATGGCCGGCCGAGGCTGGAGGTAGTCGGCGGCGGGGTGAAAGTAGAGAAGATGAATGGGTTGAAGGGTTTTGAGGATGAATGGGTTAAAGGGGTGTTAATAAAAGGTAATCAGATCTTTTCACCACCTCTTACCGAGTTAGGCATATTAGCTTTAATTGCGTCTGACTGATGATGAAAAAAAACAAACAACCAAAACGTCTTACCACCTCTTAGGCTCTCACTGTTAAGAGTAAGAGGGCTAGTAAAACTTTTTTCAAAAAACAAACACACCGTTAGGTTATACTTATTTCGGGCTGTGAACTATCATTTTCGTTTATCTAGTTGAAATTTTTCATGAAACCAGAAGCCGTTAGCCAAAATTATCTTGTAAGTGTTCTGGTTTATTTTCTTCGTGTTTCGCATATAATTGACTATAACTTAAGTATTTATTTAGTGTAATTATTTTAGGAGTTTAGATGCTATGTAAAAGGAGTTTTCTTACTTAGGAATTGTGGCTTGAAAAAGTCTATCATGAAAAGGTCCGCTTAGACAAGAGGTCTACTCATTCACGACGAAAAGTTACTTGAAAATGTCGATATTTGTGAGGATGATGAACAACAAAATTAATAAGCTAACATGACTATCAATATTGTAACAACATATAATATTATGGTAGAAAAATAAAGCAAAATTTTTTTTTTTAGCGGCGGATATCATAAAAGAAAGCTAGCAAGATGCTAGAAAGAAACATTACAAAATAACACGAGACGGGTTTTTTAACCAATCTATCCAACTTATACTAAGCTTATATCTAAATCTACACCAATAGAAAGGTCTCTCCATAACCTCATCAAATAACATTGCTTTAGTAAGACTACTCTTACTAAAAATCAATGTATTTCGAAACTTCCAAACGATCCACCAAATGATGTAAAAAACTCCTTTCAAGATCTCCTTACGCGTCCCATAAAGATGAATACTTGACGTCCAAGCCATCCAATCCTCAAATGAAGTTGCCACCCCAAGCTTAAGATCCCACCATATAGCAGTCTTTCTATAAAGATCCATCACCATAGAACATGAGAAAAACAAGTGGTTTGAAGTTTCACCCGTCATATCGCAGCATGGACAAACGATCGATTGGATGTCCATTCCTCTTCACGACAAGTTGAACCAAGTAGGCAAACAATCCATCTTAATCTTCCATGCATGGATATCAACTTTAATCGGAACCGCCTTTATCCACTTGGTTTTAGACGAGAACTCTAGTAACATATTATTGTCTATAAATCTTCTTGCCAAAGCCACTGAAAAATCACCTGAACCCGACAATGACCAAACCCATCTATCTCTCATATCTGAGAGAAAAACTCCTTCCACATTTGATAAAAGAGATAGGTATTGTTGTATCTCCACCGCACTCCTTAGATTATGACGAAAAGAACTATCCATACTATCATGAGAAAACTTATCAGCGATAGTAATATTCTTAGACTTTTTAAGAGTATATACTCGAGGATATAACGCTTTAAAAGTCATGTCTCTCTTCCATACCTACTCCCAAAATAGAGAGTTCTCCCCATTTCCTATCTTTTTCTTAATAAAATCGATCAGATGTATACCTTTTGAATTGAGCTGCTTTATAACCCGAACAATATTTAGCAAAATCGAAGACTGAGATGATTTCTTCAACGTTCCATAGAGCCATTACTACCATGAACAGCCATAATAACCTTTGCCCACAACGAATTATTATCATTTCTAAACCGCCAAGACCACTTAAACAAAAGAGCCCAATTCAATGCATAAAAACTCGAAACTCCAAGCCCTCCTTTATCTTTGGACGCTAAAACATTTTTCCAGTTAACCAACGTCAATTTCTTTTCCTTACCATCCATCCCATTGAAAAACCGACTTCGAATAGCCTCCATTTTCTTTAACACTCACATTGGAACTTTAAACGTTGACATGTAACAGACTGGTGTCGATCCCAAAACCGATTTAAGGAGAGTTAACCTTCCTCCTATAAAAAGAGTCTTCATCTTCCATTTTGAAAGTCTAGCTAATAGTTTATTAACAATACCATCCCAAGAATTTATTCTAGACATCCTGTCACCCACTTTAAGTCAAAGATAAGAAAATGGAGTTGTGAACGTCGAACAACCAATAGATTGAGCAACTTGAGAAACTTGAACAACATCAACCGCTATCCCCATAAGCCTACATTTTTGCTAATTAATTCAAAGACCTGATGCATGAAAAAAGCATTCCGGAACATGCACTGTAGTACTTATATTCGAGTCGCTCCATTGCCCCATAAATACGACATCATTTGCATAAAACAAATGTGATAATTTCACATCTGATCCAATAGAGACACCTTCAAACATACCTTCATCAACAACTTTTTGAAATGAAAGATGGATACTTTCCATAACCAAAATGAATAAGAAAGGGGATAACGGATCTCCCTGTTTCAATCCTTTATAGAACTAGAACTCGTTCGTCAGGCTTCTATTCACAAGTATCAACCCCCTAGAAGAAGACAAACAACTTTGAATCCAACCGCGCCAACGTACATTAAAACCAAATTTCTTCAATACATCATCTAAATAGTCCCAACGAACCGAATCATAAGCCTTTTCAAAATCAACCTTGAAAACCATATACCGCTTCTTCTTAGATTTATAGCACCGAATTAATTCATTTAAAATGAAAGGCCCATCGAGAATATTCCTATTGGCAACAAAAGCAGATTGAACCTCGTTCACTAAATCTCCCAAGACAACAACGAGACGGTTCACCAAAATCTTGGCAATAATTTTATATAAACTCCCAGTCAAGCTAATAGGTCTAAAATCTTTAACCATTTTAGCATCTTGAGTTTTTGGGATCAAAGCAATAAACAAAGAATTCCCCTTTTAGGAAACGAACCATAGTGAAAAAAATATGAAACAGTGGCGATTAAATCAACTTCAGTAAGATCCAAATATCTTCAGAAGAAACCAAAAGTGAAACCATCCGGACCTGGAGACTTATCTAAACCTTAATCCCACACGACCCTTTTAATTTCAACCTTTGACACATATCTCTCTATGTATTCCCGTTGTTCTATTGTGTGGAAAACTAGAAAGGGGTTGAATAGTTTACCGTTTAAAATCTTTTTAAGTTGTTTAGTTAGCTTTGAAACTTTCCGTTTGATCAAAGATATATACACAAACACAATATATAACATGCAAGTAAATGAAAGAAATGATCAAACCACAACATGAGTATTTATTGTGGTTCGGCTACAAGGACTCTTTTTCCTTGCCCTACGTCCACGCCCCGAGTATCCAACTCGAGAGTTTCTTTCACTAGTCAAAAAGCTCCTTTCACCGGCGGAGAAAACCTTACACGTCGCTTATAATTTTACCGACACTAAGCTAGATATCGAGTTCTTTACCAAGGGTACAACTGCTCCCGTTAGTTCTTTTACAAGGGTACAACTACTCCCGATACACTTTGTATTTTGAGGACTAAAATACTAACCGATCACTACTGAAAATACATAATCAAATGAAGTGTAAACTACACAAGTCTACACAATGCTAAGCTAACAAGTCTTGCAACGTTGTGTTGAATACTTGTTACTTTTAATGAGCTCGTGAATCTCTTTGCTACAAAATGAAACTTCACATATGAAATATTAAAGGGTTAGATGAAAGAATGAATGTGTGTGTGTAAAATATGATGTAGAGTGATAAGCCAAAAATCAACTTGTGGCTTGGTATTTATAGCAAAGCCTTCTGCAGGTCTGGCGGATCAGGCGGAACCCTCAGATGGGTTCTGCCCGTGTACCCCCAGGGTTCCGCCGGGCTTGCAGTTAGTTTTGCAATAAATCTTGCAATCCAAACAAAGTCACATCTCATTACACCTTGCAAACCAAACAATGTCACATCTCATTACATCTAGTCAAACACCAATCTTGCAAGCAACCAATTAGTAAGTCAAACACATTTTCTTTCCATAAATGTATAATGACAAAACTTGCCATAAATGTGATGTGACAATTCTATTTTAAGAAATAAAAAGTGTTGTGTTTTATGAAATGTAAAATGTAGCAAAAGTCTAGTTTATGCAAGTCTTTAAAACTAAGATTATGTTTTACTTAGAAACTAAAGTTTACATTTTGTCGTTAACAAAACTTAGCGAAGATCGTAAAATATAAATAACAATTTTAGGCGATATTTGTATTAGAAATCTCCCCCTTTTTGTTGATGACAAAACATAAAGTTTGTTTTAAGTAACTCACACAATCTTGGTGTTTAAGACTTAAAAAAAAATTATATTAAACTTGTTTTACTTAAGTGATGAAAATCATATTAAGTTTTGAAGGTTTAATATATTTCTCCCCCTTTTTGACGAAACAAAAAGTAGAGTAGCGAAGCGGAATTATGCACTTGCTCTCCCTTGGTTGTTACTCCCCCTAAAAGGAGTGCCAAGATGGAAAACATGGATTTTGATCCTACAAAAAAAATGGTTAGTTGATAATATATATATAGTCAAGCTTGTAGTTACCACACACATTGCAACCACAATGACAACACAAAAATGATCAACCAACAATGCATAAAAGTAAGTAGAAAGATATATCATTCTAAGTAAAATTTTGACTTTTAAAAGTCAAAAGACAAGAAATGGGAAATATTCGTCTACTTCTAAAAACTTAAAAAATAACCAAGAAAAAAAAATAAAATTCTACTTTCCTAAATGGGGCAAAAGGCCTCCAAAGGTTGTCTAGGATTTGTTTGGGTGGGAAAGAGCATCCAAACATTCTATGACATGTTGGAATGCAAAACGGGTTTCGTCTTGGAATTGGTGAAGCAACTTTTTGATGCTTTCACCCATTTGCTCACAATTTAAGCAAACATGGGGATGAGTGGGTGAAAATGGGTTGGTTTCTTGGTTTGAGGGTTGGTTGGTTTTTGGTTCTTGGGTAGATGATGGGTTTGGTATTGAGTCAAGCAAGGTGGTTTGAAATTCCATTGCTTGATGAAGGTGGTTCTCAACCATGCTTTGGATTTCCTCATATGAGGGGAAGAAAGACTCAAAGGTTTGGGCTTAAGAATGTGGTGGAATTGGGTGATCATGGTTTTCAAAGTTTGGTTCTCCATAAAGAGGACCATGGATGTCATGGTAAATAGGGTGAAACAACAATGGTTTGGGTTTATGGTACACTTGTTGTGGTGGTTGGGTGTGGTTAAAGTGCTCATTTTGGTCAAGAATTGACCTTGGTGAAAAAGGTGGTGGTTGTGAAGGTCTTGGTGGAAGATCATTTAGAGCTTGGACAAAAGGGTGTGGTGATGTAGGAGGAGACCCAAATAACTCCATAGGTTTAATTTTGGGTAATGGTGATGGTGATGGTGATGGAGTTTTAGATGGTTGGGTTGGAGCACTTGGTGGAGTTGGGTCAATGGGTGATTTAGTAGGTGGTGGAGTGAGCTCATTTGGTTCATTGGGTGATGGAGATGGAGATGCAAGGTTCAAAATGTGTTCATTTTTTATAGGTGAGGTGAATTCATCCGAAGATGAGGAGCTTAGGTTGATGGATTGGTTAGACCATAGTGGTTTTTCACTTATCTGGGCGGTTCTCCGGATGGGTCGTGATGGTTGAGAGGTGATTGTTGATTTGGTCATGGTTAAAAATGGTTTAGAAGTTTAGAAAGTGTGATGAAGAAGGTGTGATTTGATAGTGGTTAGGATGGTTTAATTTATAGTGATGAATGATTGTGGAAAGGAGTGTTTGGATTTGATGTTAATCCATACAAAAATGGAGGTTCCTAATGATTTGGAAAACTAATTGTGGGTTGTCATATCATGGAAGTCAATCCAATGAAAATGGTGAAGTAAGAAGACAAGTTTTGCACTAAATGGTTAGTGGTTTTGGTAGATTTGTTGAAGTATAAATCACAGGGATTTCAAGGAACCTTTAGAAGGGTTCCTTCCTTTATGTGTGAAGGGTCCTTGGGGTTGTTATGGCTATTTTTGAAATTTGGCGGGAAATGGTTTTGGTTGAGTTTATGGAAGGAGAAGTACCCTATTATGCTAAACACATTGCAGGAAATGGATCTCTATCTAAAAGGATTGGATTTTGGTGTTTGGATGTTGAAATGTTGAAAACAAAAACAAAAATTCTGCAGGCAACTGGCGGAACCCTCAGGTTACACAGGCGGAACCCGTTTGAGGGTTCCGCGGGGTCCGTTGGGCCATTTCTGGGTTACCCAGAAAATACACTGGCGGATTTGCGTACCGCCAGATCCGCCAGGGCCAAAGAAATTGACAGTCCGCGTTTTTGACCAGCGAGACGATTTTCAAAATTTTCGAAAACTCCTAAAATCAAAAAGATAAGGCATTTCTGGTTAGGCAACGCAAAAAATAGACACGTAAACACACATATCATATGACTTTGACCTTGAGGTCGAGAATTTCACTATACTTAGTGAAAATAACATAAACATAAGAATTTGACAACTTGCCAAAAGTTGTCTTCCTGCATCAAAGTTAGATAATACATGTTCCAAATAGTATCAAACATTGTACCAAACCATTAGTACATCACAGACATTGTTTAAACAACCAAATTTGTTCAAATAGCACCTAGTGCCAAAAACTCCTACACACCCGCACTCATTGACGGTCAATCTTGTTCTTGAGCTTTCCAAGGAATCTTCCAAGATTCTTAAACATCCCCTTTGTTTGCTTGAACTCCTCCGACTCATTTGGAATATCCGGAAGTTGGGATAGGTATTCGAGAGGTGAGAGCCTAGAATTGGGCAAATTGTCATCTTCACTCATTGAGAAAGATGATGATGAGGTAGGAGGATGAGGACGTTTTCCTTGGGCTTTGTAGACTCTTTTATCACTAAGTGGAACAAAGGTGTGTGGAATGAGAGAGTAGTCAAGACGAAGACCATTTGGAGTTGGTGGAATGGGTGAGATGAACCTAAAGAGACGGGTCAAGAGCATTCCATACGGCATAGTCGTTGTGCCATGCACGGGAATGTCGGCCATTCTCTAGGCCATGTAGTAGGCAAGGTTGAAAGGTTGCCTAACGGACAAGGAGTAGAGCATGTAGCAAAGGCAAAGGTTGATATGATCTCGGTTTCCTATTGTGCTAATGACATTGGCTCTAAGGACTTCCTCCCATTTCTTGAATTGGGGCTTAAGTTCATTCATTTCCATTCCATATGGGTCCTTATCGACCTCATTTCCCAAACGGGTTCTCCTAGTGTTGGTGGTCCTAACAAAGAGGTGGTCATGGAGTACATATTTTGACACAAGAGGTGTGTCATAAGGATGGATACGGTCTTGGAGGTTGTAAAGAGTTGAGAGGGAGTGCAAGTCGGAATAGATGCAAGTACCACGGTTTGGGACACCTAGGATTTGAGCAAACTCCTCAAGAGTGAAGGAGTATTGATGACCACTAACCCTAAAGTTGATAGACATTTAACCATAATCATCCGTGGAGAGGACGGAGGATGCATAGAACTCTAGAATGAATCTAGGACAAATAGTCGATATTCAAAAGGCACTCAAAGTTGATTGTGGCAAATTCGGCGTAAAGGTTTGTGCCTTCTAGGAAAGACGGGTCAATGGTTCTACCCTCATGGACATAGTGTTTTTCTAAGGCTTTGAAAACGTTGACTTGGTTTGGGGTAAGGCCTTTGGTTTTGTGGTGTTTTGGTAGGTACTTAATGGTGTCCTTGTGGTCGTAGTGGGTTAGAGGAGGCATGCTGATTCCTAGAACAACAAAATTTCACATTTTAGGTAAACTATTATTATAATGTGGATGTTCTAGTGTGTGCCTATATGAAAACAATGTGGAGGTGTGGTTATCTTGACTCATTTTGATGCTTCAAAAATGTTTTATAATGCAAGTTTTGTTATAAAACAAAAGATAACCCAAACGCTCCTAGTTCAATGTAGCTTCGTTTGAATGTACCCGAAAATACATATTGGTAATGTATTCCCTTTAGCATTCAAGAGACATTATGCAAGTGATGTTTTAAACATAACGTTTTGATTTTGTATTCTCAATGTGAGACGAAAAAATATTTGTCCTATTTGTGAGAAATTTTTGGAAAGATTTGACATGGGGTGTTTTAGCAAACATGTTTATACTAAGTAAGAATGCAATTCCTAACTATGGGAAACATGATTGGTTTTGTTAAACACCTAATCTTATGCATGAGTTTCTCAAGTTAATGCATAACCCCAAGTTTTTGTTTTTGTGCAAAAAATAGAATTCCTAGACTCAGATCAGGATTGTAATCAAGTTTAGAATACCTACAATGATGATTGATTTGTAATGTAAATGAAAGGAAGACCAACAATTCGTAGGTATGGCTGGATGGTGAAGTGAATAGTAGCAGTTTGGAAGTGGTGGTATGAGATAATGGGTGTTTGGTTTAATATAAACAAAAAAAATGATTCTGCAGGTCGGCGGACACGGCGGAACCCTGAAATGGGTTCCGTCCGTTGTGTCTGAGGGTTCCGCCGACCCTGCTGAGAAAAAGAGTTATAGATTTGTTTTGATTTTTGTAATTTTTGTCTAATATATAGAACTACAATGTAGGTTCCATGAGTCCTAATCCTAACCTAAGAAGGTTAAAAGGTTCACGTTTAATGGGTTTTGTGAGAATGTCGGCTATGTTGTCTTCGGAAGAAACTTTCTCAATTGAAATATTTCCTTTTTGAACGTTGTCACGAAGGAAATGATGACGGATTTCAATATGTTTGGTACGAGCATGTTGAACCGGGTTTTTGCTAAGATCAATGGCACCTTTGTTGTCACAAAGAATTGTGATGTCGTTGAGTTGAATTCCGTAGTCGACAAGAGCTTGCTTCATCCAAAGAGCTTGTTGACATGCCTTTCCAGCCGTAACGTACTCGGCTTCCGTTGTTGAGATAGCAAGAGCGGTTTGCTTCTTAGAGAACCATGAGGTGAGACAATGTCCAACAAAAGTACAAATACCACTTGTACTTTTTCTATCGACATAGTCACCGACATGATCCGAGTCGGCATACACTATGGTGTCTATTCCCGTTCCTTTGGGATACCATAAACCTAAATGTGTAGTGCCTTTAATATACCTAAAAATCCTTTTAACGACTTCGAGATGGGTAGTCTTAGGATCTTCTTGAAAACGAGCACATAGACAAACACTAAACATAATGTCGGGTCTACTAGCCATCAGGTAAAGTAGACTACCAATCATACATCTATATTTAGTGCTATCTACGGATTCACTTTCCTCATCCTTGGTGAGTTTAGTTTCCGTGGATATGGGTGTTTTGATTGGTTTCGAATCTTCTAATCCAAATTTTTTAAGCATGTCCTTAATATATTTAGAATGGTTAAAGAAGATACCATCTTCTAGTTGTTTAATTTGGAGTCCTAGGAAAAAGTTGGGTTTTCCCATCATACGCATTTCAAACTCATCATGCATGATTTTTGAGAAATCCACACATAATTCTTGACAAGTTGATCCGAATATAATGTCATCAACATAGATTTGGACTATGATAATATGTGAATCTTTCTTCTTAGTGAAGAGAGTATTATCAACTAAGCCCATGATATACTTATGGTCAACTAGGAAGGTTTTAAGTCGATCATACCATGCTTTTGGAGCTTGCTTAAGTCCGTAAAGAGCCTTTTTAAGTTTGTAAACATGATTTGGTTTTTCAAAATCGATGAAGCCCGGTGGTTGAGCAACATACACTTCTTCATTAATGACTCCGTTTAGAAATGCACTTTTGACGTCCATTTGAAAGAGTTTAAAATTGTGTGCACATGCATATGCAAGTAAGATTCTAATTGACTTGAGCCTAGCAACCGGAGCAAAAGTTTCATTGTAGTCAATGCCTTCTTGTTGGTTATATCCTTGTGCAACTAGCCTATCTTTGTTTCTAGACACAATTCCATTTTCATCCATTTTATTACGAAATACCCATTTTGTTCCAATTATAGTTTGACTATTTGGTTGAGGAACTAATGTCCATACATCATTCCTAACAAATTGGTTTAACTCTTCTTGCATTGCAATTACCCAAGACTCATCTTTAATGGCTTCATTAATATTTTTAGGTTCAATGGTTGACATGAAACAAAAGTAGTTGCTTTCATTTTTAACTTTTGACCGTAGTGTTCTTTCGTTAATGTTTCCAATGACACCATCTAATGGATGACTTTTAGATTCTTTGACATTGACAGGATCTTTGCTTAATAGTTCATCTTCCTTTTCATCACTTAAAATTTTTTGTCTTTCTATTGCTTGGCTTTCAACTAAGTCATCATCTACCAAAGGTGATGTCTTAGAGGGAGGTGGACTCTCATCAAATGTTACGTTCAACGACTCCTCGACTCTTAAGGTTTCTTTGTTCAAAACAATGTACGCTTTACTATTTTGTGAATATCCAAGAAATACACCTTCATAAGACTTTGGGTCAAATTTGGTGAGATAATCCTTGGTGTTAAGAATGAAACATTTACTCTCAAACACTCTAAAGTATCCTAATGTAGGCTTTTTACCTTTATATAGTTCATAAGGAGTTTTATTCAAAAATGGTCTAACTAAGACTCGATTTAAAATGTACGTTGATGTGTCAACGGCATTACACCAAAACTTTTGTGGAATGTTTTGTTCATTAAGCATTGTTCTACTCATCTCTTGCAATATCCGGTTTTTACGTTCTACTACACCATTAGATTGAGGATTACGTGGAGCCGAAAAGTTATGAGTAATACCATTAATATCACAAAAGTTTCCAAATTGAAATTCATTATCAAATTCACGACCGTGATACGTTCTAATAGACACAATATTATACCCTACTTGATTTTGAATTTTCTTACTTAGAATCTCAAATTTATCAAAAGCTTCATTTTTACTTTTCAAAAATTTTGTCCAAGTATATCTTGAGTAATCATCAACTATAACCAAAGTGTAGAAGTTACCTCCATAACTTTGTATAGCGGATGGACCAAATAAATCCATATGCAAAAGTTCTAAACACCTGGATGTAGAAACCAAGTTTTTAGCCTTATGGCTATTATGGACTTGTTTACCGACTTTGCAAGCATCACAAAAGTGTTGGTCATATTTCAACTTAGGTAGGTTTCGAACTAAGTCTTTGGAGGAGAGGTTTTGGATTAGTCTCATGTTAGCGTGTCCTAAACGTCTATGCCATAAAATTGAAGATACATCTAATGAGGTAAGACAAAGTTTGTCTCTAGATTTTGGATCCATTTTCATGACGTATATGTTGTTCTTAAGGACACCTTTGGCTATGGTTATACCATCTTTAAGTATCTTACTCCCGTTTTTACTAAAAAGGACATTATACTTATTATGACAAAGTTAACTAATGCTAAGGAGATTAAAACCTAAGTTATCAACATGAGCTACATCAACTATAAAAAGGGAGTTATGAGAGATTGTACCTTTTCCGATGATTTTGCTCTTAGCTTTACTACCAAACGTAACATTACCTCTGTCACATTTGTGATAAGTAGTGAAGAGGCTTTTGTTACCCGTCATGTGCCTTGAACAACCGCTATCTTTAATCCATTCATCCGGTTCCAAACAAACTTTGAGGCACACCTATTTTATGAAAAACATTCAAACATTTGGTCCCCAATTTCTCATGGGTCCATTTTGGTTAAGCATACCATTAACTTGTTCCAAGTATGAAAATAGAGCATAAGGGTTCCGTGACATGTAATTTGGAGTTTGGTAATGTCTAGGAGTGTTTTGGTTCCAAATATGTTGGTAGTTTGGTTAAGCGTTGAAGTTGCTCTTTGGAAAGGGGCGTTTGGGAATTGGAGTCTTAGGTCTTGGTTGAGTAATCTTAGTTCTAAATTCATTTTTACTAAGTCCTACTCCAGTTTTAAACACAGGTTTTGTTCCATTTTTATACGTAACTTTAATAAATTTTGAACGATCCGATGTGGATGGAGTTACTGCTGTAGCAGACCTGGCGGAACCTTCGGGTCCAACAGGCGGAACCCTGGATTGGGTTCCGTCTGATCCGCAGGCTGCTGTAGCAATCTTGTTTGTTTCTTGTGCAATCTTTTCTTGTTTCGTTTGACCCTTTGAAGTTTATATTTTCATAAATCCTAGTCCTGTTTTATCAAAGGGTGCCTTTTGAAGTTTCATAATTTCATCCGCACAAGAAATGCTCTTATCGAACTTCTTAAACTTTTTGGTTTGTTTTACTTGATCATTTTGAGTAATTTTGAGTTTCTCAACTTCTAGTTTAAGCTCTTCACATGATTTGCAAGATGTGTCAATACTTTACTCTTTTCTAATCTCTTACTTTTTCTTTTAACTCATAAACTTCATTTTCTAAAAACCCCTTTTTAGTTTTCAAAAATTTGTTTTTGTTTATGATTTTTAAGCTCAATTCACAAAGTTTGTTATATTCTTTTTGTAAAGTGTCATCATCAATAGAGGAGTAAGATGAGTCAGAGAATACCTCATTTGAGTTGTGAGCCATGAGAGCAATATCATCATTCTTTGGCTCATCGTCATCTCCTTCATAGTCACTCCAAGCACCACCCACAAAAGCTTGTTGAGGTTTGCTCTTGGGTGGTTTTGGACATTCTCCTACAAGATGACTTGTGTCTCCACACCTATAGCATTTTCTTTCAACATTTCCTTTCCTATCATCACGATCTTTTCGGAAAGTTTTCTTGTCATCTTTTGGTTGCCTTACAAACTTTTCTCTTCTACGAAAGAACTTCTTGAAGTCTCTAACGGCCATAGCATATTCCTCATCATCACTATCCGAAGTAGATTCTTCATCATCACTTGATTGGACTCTAGCTTTCAGGGCAATGGACTTAACTTTTTCTTTCTTACCTCTAACTAGTTCCGAATCTTTTTCCATTACCATTTCATGAACTTTGAGGTTTCTAATTAGCTCATCAAGTGACATGGTTGAAAGATCTTTGGATTCTTCAATTGCCGTCACTTTTGCTGTCCACTTCGGATGGAGTGCTCTAAGAAATTTCCTGACAAAGTTCTTACTACAAAAAGATTCATCAAGTGCTTTAAGTGAAGTAATAATAGTGTTAAACCTAGCAAAAGCATTATCAATAATCTCATCTTCGGAAATAACAAATTGTTCATATTGTTGAACAAGAAGATCAATTTTGTTATCTTTAACTTGTGAGTTTCCTTGATGAGTGACAATTAAAGATTGCCAAATATCTTTGGCGGTTTTACACAAAAAGACTCTTTCATATTCTTTCTTAGGCAAAGCGTTGTAAAGCATCATTTTAGCTTCATTATTTTTATCAATTAATTTCTTTTGATCATCATCTTTAATATTAGTAACTAAGTTATCACCATCAACGATGATATACCATAAATCTATATCTTTAGATTTCAGGTAAGTTTCAAAACGGTTTTTCCAATATATAAAACCATTTGCTTCAAAGAGTGGTGGTCTTTGTATAGATTGCCCTTCTTTGTAATTTTCAAAATCCATGGATCGTTTCAAGTTTTAAAACACAATATATTTTAAAAGCTTGAGTAACGTAGCTCTGATGCCAATTGTGGAAAACTAGAAGGGGGGTTGAATAGTTTACCGTTTAAAATCTTTTTAACTTGTTTAGTTAGCTTTGAAACTTTCCGTTCGATCAAAGATATATACACAAACACAATATATAACAAGCAAGTAAATGAAAGAAACGATCAAACCACAACACGAGTATTTATCGTGGTTCGGCTACAAGGACTCTTTTTCCTTGCCCTACGTCCACGCCCCGAGTATCCAACTCGAGAGTTTCTTTCACTAGTCAAAAAGCTCTTTTCACCGGCGGAGAAAACCTTACACGTCGCTTATACGTTTATCGACACTAAGCTAGATGTCGAGTTCTTTACCAAGGGTACAACTACTCCCGTTAGTTCTTTTACAAGGGTAAAACTACTCCTGATACACTTTGTATTTTGAGGACTAAAATACTAACCGATCACTACTGAAAATACACAATCAAATGAAGTGTTAACTACACAAGTCTACACAATGCTAAGCTAACAAGTCTTGCAACGTTGTGTTGAATACTTGTTACTTTTAATGAGCTCGTGAATCTCTTTGCTACAAAAAGAAACTTCACATATGAAATGTTAAAGGGTTAGATGAAAGAATGAATGTGTGTGTGTGTAAAATATGATGTAGAGTGATAAGCCAAAAATCAACTTGTGGCTTGGTATTTATAGCAAAGCCTTCTGCAGGTCTGGCGGATCAGGCGGAACCCTCAGATGGGTTCCGCCCGTGTACCCCCAGGGTTCCGCCTGGCTTGCAGTTGGTTTTGCAATAAATCTTGCAAATCAAACAAAGTCACATCTCATTACACCTTACAAACCAAACAATGTCACATCTCATTACATCTAGTCAAACACCAAACTTGCAAGCAACCACTTAGTAAGTCAAACACATTTTCTTTCCATAAATGTATAATGACAAAACTTGCCATAAATGTGATGTGACAATTCTATTTTAAGAAATAAAAAGTGTTGTGTTTTATGAGATGTAAAATGTAGCAAAAGTCTAGTTTATGCAAGTCCTTAAAACTAAGATTATGTTTTACTTAGAACCTAAAGTTTATATTTTGTCGTTAACAAAACTTAGCGAAGATCGTAAAATATAAATAACGTTTTTAGGCGATATTTGTATTAACATACTGAAAGCGTGTTAGAAAAATTCATATCTTAAGTGAAACGAAAAGAAGGATGACGATCAAAACGATTCTTAAATTCTTCAATAATATCTATATCAGAAAAATACCATTCAAAGACTCTTTCTGCTTATACGACATGCCTTTCCTATCTTTTATCCATAAACGAACTTTTGATTTTTAAATTCTTCAACTTTTTCATGAAACAAACTATAGCATTCGAATCTGAACAACCAGACTCTTTCCAAACTTCATTCGCAAATTTATCAAAGCCATCTAACTCAAACCAATAATGATAAAAATGAAAAGAGACAGGACGGTAACCAACACATACCTCACGTAATAAAATAAGCCTATGATCTGATAAGTAATGATCCAACGAAATAGCATATATATATATATATATATATATATATATATATATATATATATATATATATATATATATATATATATATATATATATATATATATATATATATATGGGCAAGACTCCATCAATCCTTCCGAAATAAGAAAACAATCAAGTTTACTCATTTTAGAAGCCGATTTGTGAACCCAAGTAAATGAGCACCCTCCTAACGGAACGTCCATCAAACAGGCCAAAGAGATGAAAAAATTAAAAGCATATGCACTCTGTTTGTTGAAAATAGACCCAAAACATTCCTCATACAATCGGACTTCATTGAAATCCCCCATAATAATTACTTCCCCATTCCAATTTACAATCACATGATTTAGGTACTCCCATAGCTTTTATTTTTATTTTTATTTTTATTTATTTATTTTTATTTTTACTGAAAACTCTTGGGGAGCATACACCGAGATGATGAGAAGCCTCTTATCATTAAACACCCACAAACCTTGTATAGCTATAAGGTAATCCGAAATCGTTACATTATGTTTAAAAAAATATTTGGATCCCACACACAAAGCAAACCTCCAGAATTACCAACCGACGGACCACACACATATTCAAACATGTAATTACCCAACATAGTCTTATATTACGAACATCTATGTTCTCCATTTTTTTTTCCTGAAGAGCCAAAAAATTCACCTTATTTTTAAAACACAACTCCTTACCCAATCTTTTTTAGCTTTTTAGGCCACGCCTTGAACATTTAAAGATAGGAAATTCATCGATTAACCTCATTAACTCCTCTTAACTCAATAACCTCCTCTATATTTCTAATGCACCCTTCCATCTTATATCCCATTATTTGTCCAATCTTTACCAAATCGTCCATCACCTGAAGGATAGATCCTCCTGATTTTGGAATTTCAGTTTTCATGAATCGCCCAATACATCTAGACGTCTCCACATCCTCCTTCAATAGAGAAGTTGATCTTAACTTACTTGTCACAGAACGTAAATCATTCTCTTTACCTTGGTTTGAATCTTTATTTATCTCTCTATTTTCATTGTCTCGTGAAAGGATCTTCAGAATGTAAACCATTCATCCCATCATTTTTTGAATTGGAGTATGTAGGTTCTACAAATTCGTGTTCAAACATTGTTTCTGGGATTTTTTCGACCTCAAATTCTTCTTCAAACCTTTCACTCTTGTGCAAATCGCCATTTTCTCCAATTGAAGCCACATTGATTGAGTCTTCTTCAGAATCTGTTTGAAGGTCATCTTCCTCTTTAAAATCCAGATTCCAACCATTCACTTCTTTAGCCCGAACCCAATAAGCTTTTCCTTGAGTAATGATTTTAAATTATTTAAATATGTTCTCTTCCAATGTCGTTTTAATACATACTCTCTTTCTATGAAAACATGAATCCTCTTCCTCTTCATAAAGTAACTCACCCCATTTAGATATTATTTTACAAAACATATTTTTCGTCTACTTTCAATGGGGCACCTTCAATATCCACCTATGCAACCCTCCCATCCGAATTAAATGAGGTAGAAGCTTGTTGCAATATATCAAACCATGAGCCAACTCCAACATGAGCTTTGAAATTTTCTTTTGTAGCCTCTGATTGGAATTCAATTAACACCCATAAACCACCATATACTTAACATTCACGTTTTCAAAACCTTCTGTAGTTAAAACCACCTTTAAATTTGATAAAGAACTAAACTCCTTCACTTTGCCCAACAATGACCCAGAAATATCTTTTTGAAGTATGCACGATTCATCTAAAACAATGACTGGTTTCTTCTGAACTTCCACCTCATAATCAACCTTACCACTCACACCAGACGCATCAGCCTTAACTCCACTAACAGACGGCTTTGCTACTTTTGCATAAGAATTAGCATTCAATGAATTACCAGCATTGAAAACATGGTTACTAGCCCGAGGACCAGCTTTGGAAACCTCTATCTGACGTGACTCCTTTTTTAAGATACGCTGAAACCTGGCCACATTTGCGTGCAATCGTAGCTTCCTAATCCAAATATTAGACAGAGATGCAATTAAAGTTTCAGAATTTGACACCTTAATAAATCGACAGTATGCGAACATTATATTTGTCCCAATTTATTCTTACGATTAGCAATATAAACATCCACTAGTGTCTCGACCTTACCACATATGTTCCAAAGTTCACGTACCGTGAGATGAGAAGCGAAATTAGACACGTACACTGTTGACAAAATCCTCGCTAAATCATCCACCATAGAAGCCTTATTGGAAGGAACTTTAGTCGTTGAAACACTGATTGTGATTTCTTCCGAGTGACCTCCTTCCACTCACTGTCACCCATTTAAGAATAAAAGCAAAGGAAAAAAAAAAAAAAAAGGTTTGAAAGAAAATGATTTACTGAAAAGAAATAAAGGTTTGAAAAATTGGGGCTTAAAAAGAAATTTAAGGATTGAAAGAAATTAGGCCTTGAAAGAAAAGTAAGGGTTTGAAAAGTGGAAAGAAAAAGACAATTGACATGGATCACCGGAAATCGCCCCCACAATCTATATTGTTGACTAGAAAAAATAAAGCAATCATCCGATAAACAATAAAACATTTAAGCATTCAATTTCACATGGTGGCAAAAAAACTAATTACCATCATCATTAAAATGTGAGTTCTCAAGTTCAACTTCTACTTTGTACTAACAACTTTGAAGTGGGTTCAACTTCAACTTTTACTTGGTACCAACTTTCTAAAAAAGGAAGGTTTTACATGATTTGATTATGCTTGACAATGGGTTCAAAAATCACAGATTAGTAGTTCAAAATGTTAGAATATATTATTATCCGGGAAAAAAAATGTTAAGCTCAAACCCTTGATTGGTTCAATTAAATACAAACAACTTAACAATCAGGCTAAAGCAACATTTGGTAACCAAGTTATTTAAACGAGAGACGATCTATTATAATTTGCTACTGAAATGAAATGAAGACCATACTAATGTGTGAAAGTTTTATAATCCGGCCGTCTAATAACTTGATAGTGATTGGTATGTTTGAGATTAAAGTTCCTGATTTTTTTTTTTTTTTTTAAGTTATCATTGATATTTATAAACCCATTTGATTGGGAAACAATAATAATCTTGATGTTGATGCTTTTATATATATATATATTGATGAACACCACGTGCTACCTTGTCGCTTCATTAATTATCATAATTAGACTAATCAATCGAGTTGCATGATGGTTTACATACCTAAACTAATTTAAAAATATCAAAACCTTCCACGCGACCAATATAAAAACGTTTGAACAACAACTATTTTTTTTTTCCTTGGATAACTATGGTTTTAACTTTTTTGTTGATTAATTAATCAGGGTTCGTAATCAGTGTTACATTGACTAAAATTGGATGAAGCTCTCAAATGTGTCAGTAACTAATCTAGATTGATCGTTGGTACGTATTATATATAATCTCTGTAAATATTTAAGTAATTATCTCGATGTTTATAACATTTGTGCGTATTTCATGTGATTTTGAACAAATATTGTTTATTTGGAACCTGATATGAAACTTCAAGTTCACTGAATTTGTCAATTTTATAATAGATTGATGTGTCCTAGCTGTGTAAAGATATTGCCCTTGCAATAATAAGATGTGATAATGCCAGTAACACGTGAATAACGTGATTGCATTATCTGTTCATTCAATCGTGTATTATTGAAAAATGATACCAGTGTAGCTAAAACCAAAATGTGACAATATTTATTGAGAGAAAATTAGTTTCTAATTAAAGTTAATAATAAAAGGATTATTCGTCACTCGTCTTTTATTTTAATGATAATTGATATAAACTGTAAGTATATGTTTCATGCTTTTCTATAAGGGATCAGTTTGGAGGTCGGATATTCGGTCTAAGTTTGATCATTTATCAAACATACAATGATAAACAAATTTTAATAGGTTATATATCGCACTTCATTTTAAGTTCGACCATGTTAATGAGTTAAAAGCTGATTTGTGTTTGCTATAATATTCTTTGTTTTAAAAGCTGATCATTTGTGTTTGCTATAATATACTTGTTTTTAAAAGCTCATGATTTGTGTTTGCTATATATATAATATAAAGTGCATGTATAAACCATACTATGCTTAGTACGAAAGTATCACATTTGAATCAAGGATAGCAATCAAAATATATTTTTTTACAATTGTCAACTTCAATTTATTTTATAGATCATAAGTGCATGATATATATAGGTCTTAAAGAAAAGCGTCATCAAACTAATTCAATGACCTTAATGTCACCTAATACTTCAATCAGATAATATCTATTTTTTTTTCTAAGGTTGTGTTTGTTTTTTAAAAATTGTCTCTTAATAACATTTAATCTGACTCATTCAGATGTGGTCAGACATTTGAGTCATTGAAGTTGTTTGTTTTTTTTCATGTCATTCAGAGGCGGTAAGATGCAATCTGTGTTAAGAGTGTTTGTTTTTTCCTGGCCATTAAGAGACAGTAAGAGGCATAAAAACCTCTTATTAAACTAGATGTAGAGGGGGTATCTTAACACCTCTTAATGACTATTTATTTATTTATTTATTTTTAATCTTGTTTCACCTTTGTTTTTCATATTAAAAGTATCAAATAGCATCATTGCATATGTTTTGTTAGATCAAGAATGTATAAAATGATATGTGATGATTCATATTTTTTTTTTCAAGTTGAAGGGTTCGGTTTCAGACTTATATATCTCAACTCTAACGTGAGTCATATAGTTAATCATTTTAAAAAGTTCAATTTAAACTCCAACACGTTTATTTTTGTCAAATAAACATGAAAGTGCATTTTTTGTTTAAAATACATTTAACTTTAAATTGATTGTTATATTATAGAATTTGTTTTCTTATATTTAATAAATTCTATTTATTGTGTGAATGTGCAATGGTTTTATATTTATATTGTAAAAAGTGATAGTTTAACACATCCAAACAAACAGTTTTATTTGAGTCAGATTCAGATTTCTCAACCACTTATTTAGATTAAGATGAGAATCAGATTCATACTTTTCTATCGCATATTCAGATTCAGATGTGCGAATCAGATCCAAATTCAACGCATCTTAATAAACAAACGGCACCTAAAACTAAGGTTCGCACTAAGCATTAGAACTTGAGATCTTTAACATTTAGGGCGTGTTTGGCTAAAATAGCAATAGCAGTGACTAGTATAGTAGTTGTGAGCAGTAGTGTCTTTTTTTATAAACACTTTTGGTAACGTAGCTGTAGTTGTAATTATAATGTGTAAAACAGCTCTTAAATGATCAAAGTTTCTAAATGCTACTACTGAAGCGTTGCAAAATGTGCATAAAAAGATAAAACTACCTTATGCTTGCCAAACGTGCATTAAAAATCACAACGTTTAATGCTAGACGCTCCTGAATATAGTTAAACACTATGCACCAAACACACTTTAAATAAAAGGTAGGGTTCTGGTTAGCGGATCATTTTGTTATAAAAATTCTAATCTGGTCAACAGTACAAGCATGAATATAATAGACAATTGACAAATCCACAAGTTATGATTTACCCATGTGCAATAATGCAGTATTGTATCCTTAGGTCTTATCATTATTCTATATAAAGTAAGACATTGCATGGTACTTCATGTAAATCATTTAACACACAAAACATGTTGAAACCTCACCTCAATCACCACCAAACACCCGGTTCGCCACTAATCACACGTGCCAAAACGGCTTTTATCGCCGGATATGGTGGTGGTAGTGATGCTAGTGGAAACCCTACTTCATTTCTATCTCATAACACTCTAGCATTTCCTGTTAAACGTCACAAGCTTTTTTGTTCTAAGCGAAATAGCGTAAACTCAGTTGGCCAAATTAAAGCTGTGGCGGGTGAATCTAGTACGGCTGGTGTGTGGTAAAAACTATTACTGTGAAAGCTGTGATTACAGTCCAAATGACTGTCGGTGGGGTATTATCGAACCTCAGTTTTACGAGACCACTTGATGATATCACCGATATGCTTGGAAAGTCGCTTCTTTTGGAGCTTGTTGCAGCCGAGACTGACCCTAGTAAGTGAATACCACCGCGGATCAAATTTGATACGCGGCGGATGGTGTTATAATGACCGTAACCTAAAAAATCTTGCATATATATATATATATATATATATATATATATATATATATATATATATATATATATATATATATATACTAAATAATACTGCTTAATAATATTAGGCATATATAATTATATCAAACAAAATTACGTTACCGAAAATTATATATAGCGTAACATTAAATTTAGCACAATTAATTTTCTTGAAATTAAACATATTACGGAATTTGAGCAAAGCAAAATTTAAACTTTTAGGGAAGGAGAAATTTGTCGATCATATCTCCACATAAAAATAAAGTTAGTGTCAAAACAGAGTAATTTTGTACTTAGTAACTAGTTATAATATTCGCGCACGCGCGAGTTTTTTTTTAAAAATTTTTGAATCATATATTTTTATTTATTAAAAACCAAATAATTTAATCTTTATTTTGTTTGATTTATGATTTTTAATTATAGTTTTTTATTATTAAAGATAATTATTTAAAAATTTTAATCCTATTGTATCTTATCTATATTTTTTGTATTTATCTTCTACTTGTGTTATAGATAAATATAAAATGTTACATAATAAGAAAATAATTTTTTTTAAATAATATCTATACTACTATATAATGTATTTGAGACTATTTTATAATTAGAAAGGTTTAAAAATTCAGACTTTTATTTACTAATTATGGAAACAACCACCCCTAACAATCACCCCTAACAATTTATAACCACTTCAACAACCACCCCAACAACCACTTTCCACCACCCCATCTCCCTCCTCTTCACCCCAATAATCGATGCGGGGGAACCTTTCTAGTTATTACTAAATAAGGTATGGTTTATTTTTTTTGAAATGAAAAAGTCCCCACTTGAAATTTTGTTTTATTATATAAAAGATTATTTAAGTACTCAAACTTGTTTGAAATATACTAACACTTTACTCTTATATATTATTGTAAAAAGTGAGACACTAATTAGTTTGAAATATACTAATTAACTTTACTCTTATATATATAATGTAGAATATACGTTATTTCTTTATTGGTCAAAATATAAACTCTTAGTTTGAAATATACTAATTAACTTTACTCTTATATATATATGATACTTCATGTGATATACATATTTGGAAATTTGAGATTGGTTGCAGCATTACTTAGCAATTTTCTATGAATATCTAAGCCACACCATCATATAACCTCAATTTTGGTTTTAAACTTCAATCACTTGATTGGTGTGGCGTTTTTAATTTGAATTATATACTAGGTCAAATATATTATATATTGCCATTCGATACAATATTATTTTTTGAGATGTGACAATTACACCAGTTGGTAACTCACTAGTGTCAGTCAGTCGCCATCTTAGATCCATCTTGGCCAACTCACTTTATCGATAACATGAAGTGTGAGAAGTGAGAACGTTCAGAACAATTTAGATCGTTATATTAATATTAAGTTTATAAGGGTGAAAATTGCATCTGGTTTGCTCGCATGTTAGGTCAATAAATCAAAATGAATGGTGCTACTAAGAAAATCAGTGATATACCGTAGTATCTTGTCTTCTTAATTTCATTCGATAAACTGTTTAGTTAATCATTCATATATGATTAATTAAATCACTTTGCAATGCATCTTAGATAAAAAAATAAAAAAATAAAACCATCTATCCTTTTCGTGCTGGAGCTTACATGACATAGGTCATTTTCATGTAATAAAAAATTTTAACAGAACTTTCAACAGACGTCATGAAGACTTGTCTTTTTCTGTTTTTTTCCAAAATATTTTGGTTGTACGTTTTTTTACTACGTATAATATAAGGATGACCATTTCTTCGAATTTTAAGACTTGTAAAAAAAGAAGTATAGTGTACAATACTTTAATGCAAATAATTTTCAGATATAAAAGACAAAAAGCATATTATACACCACTTTAATGCATAACACGTACATATTTTCCTCAAATCCTACATTCATTCTCTCAAGCAAGCATATATATATATATATATATATATATATATATATATATATATATATATATATATATATATACACACTTGCAAAAATTTCACATATTGCTAGGACTTTAGGTTTGAAAATCAAGGCATATAACTATTTTAAAACTCTTGACTAGAAACAAAAAAACACTACATCAACATAAAAATAATTTTATGACCGGAAGTGGCATCCAGTTTTTGAGAAAGAGAACTTTTTGAAAGGATCAACCCACACTTTGGCACAAGATATATAGAACATTCTTTTTGTAATTTCCAATAAAGGATTTCAAAATGATTCCTAACATTTTTTGTAGGGTTCTGATTCAAAATTCATTAAAAAAAGGTTGCATGTGCAACACTTGTTACAGTTTCAAATTGGAGGCACGGGTTTTTGAATATACAAGGATAAAAAATAGTATAAACAGTAATGGCTTTTTTGTAATTGCAATAGTGGTAAAAGGCATTCACTCATTCAAACGATCAAGATCCACCAAGTGTAATCGTTTTCTTTCTTTCCTTTTTTTTTTTTTTTTTTTTAATTCAAATTTGGGTTTTGTAATTCAAACAAGAGGTATCATCACAAAATAAGAAAGGTTTTGGTTGGCTATTAAAGGCAAAACCATTAAATATTTTAGCAACATCCTTTTTATTTATTTATTTTTTATTTAAAAATATCCCCGCTAAAATTTATTATTCCAAAAAACATTTAAGTAATAAAAAAGATAGGGTGAGTCCCACATCTTCGCCCTTTGCATAAGCAAAATTACTTCCTTGTTGGAATGTACACAAAGTAACTAGACTAATAAAGAAACAAGAAACTATTTCTTCCTATGACCTCGAACTCCGATATCCAAATTATTGCATATATCTTGAATTTTGTTAGGAATATCCTGGCCTTTATACATATCATCATCGTATGGGTCTTCATCATAGTCACCATTCTCATAAGTTTAGCAACAAACTTAGATAAAGAAATCGCTAAAAAGTATCGACAAAACCAAAAACATTTATTTGGATTGCATGTAAACGAATACACATCAGCAATGAAAAGAAATGATTATGGCTCTTATGTAATGTTTATTGGAAAAGCTACGGGATGAGTTATTAGTATCCACAGTAAAATGACTATTATCCGCGCAAAAAAAGTCACAAGCAAGGGTTTTAGTCCTCTGTACTTTTTCCTTGCCAAAACATTATCAAACAAAACAGAACACTTCCACACCTATATGCTGCCATTTGCAATTTTCCATTTCAGTAATGTCAAAACGACTAGGTGTAGCTGCCAAAGTTTACCGAAATAATATTTTGTTTTAGATTTACATCGAGATTGGTTTATCTTAGACAAAAGCAGGAGAAATAATTACCAAAGTTGGGAGTTGTATGCAGATTTGAATTACAATTACGCCAAATTACAACGAATTCGGCGAACCAAACGCACCCTTAGGGAGTTCTTGAATAAAGTTTCTAAATTTATACAATCTTGTGGCCTATGATCAACATCTATTGGGTCAAAAACTGGCATGGGTGAATGCATGATCACCATTTTCACCAAAATTCTCCTTGCAAACATAGTACTTCTAAACAAAACAATATCCATATATCTACATATCCGGATAAGATCTATGTACCGATACAATGCAAAATTTTAGTTATAGTTCTAAACCTAACATGTATCGATGGTAAAATGAAATTAACACAATCAATTCATACCTTCCTAATCAATCTAAGAAACCTACACCCAAAACGCAGAAAAGATTAACATGTTAAGACTAAAGATTTACATATCTTATATGCATGGGACACCAGCTTCAGCTGCACGATGAGGCTTATTTTTTCTCCTACTCCTCGCATGTCAAAAGCCATTAACCTGAGCTAATCCATTTGAGTTTGATTTAGTTTCAGCCCCACTTTCATCTTTGACCAAATCACCCTCATCTTTTGACAATTTGTTTCGTTTCCTCCTCTTTCCATTCTCCATTAACTTCACATCTTTAATCGATTCAGCATTATTCACATTCATGTTCTATTCATTTTCTATTTTTTCGATATCATCATCCTCATCCTTCAACAGTTTTTTAGGCATGCCCCTTCTTTTTTGGGTGGGGTATCTTTCTTCTTCACCACTTGCGGTATCTTCATGTTTAGTCAAAGTAAACTTTTTTCCCTTTTCTACTACCTATACCCATACTTACACTTATCAAGGATCAAGAAACTCAAATTTCAAGAAGCATATTCTGCAAAATCAAGTGAATAAAAAATAAATTTTTTTATGGATAGCAATATCAAAATACTCAAATCCAAATCATAGATATGTATCTAAAGTCTAAACAATATGCCAAACCAAATGAAAAATATCCATGAGGGTGTTTAAGAAAGCTTATCTAAACTACATATGCTTACTTAGATAAGAGCTTAACTACTTATGATTTATTAAAACACAATACTTGAGATCCTTTGGTCCAGTTTCGAGACAATAATCAGCCCCAAATCTCATGATTATCTATCTAAATTAAACACATTAAAGCAAAACAATAATAATAATAATAATAATAATAATAATAATAATAATAATAATAATAATAATAATAATAATAATAAACATTTAAACATTTAAGGTAGGTGCTACTTCTTGTAACAACATTGGATTTGCCTTGACAAGAATTGCAATTTCAGCAATTCTTTTAATAGATGTATTTGATTAAAATGAGTAGTCATAGGTTATACTCCATACTAAAATACTAACTTTTTTGATGATTTTGGTTTGGTGACTTGCGTATTTAGTACATGTACATAAAAGGGTTATTGTCCTAAACTATCAGGTCCGTCTTCGAGAATTCAGAGACTCTAGGCGAAAATAAAAATGGAGATCTCCAATGTCGACGCTAAATAAGAAGTTTAACCTTCTCATTAATGCAAGCGACACAAATCTTCGTAGTTGTTCAAAAATAGAAAGTAGACTTTATGAAAAAAAAAGAAAAAAAAAATCAAAAAATTAACAAACAAAATTATCTTTTACTGATAATAGGAAGGTTTTTTTTTTTTTTTTTTTTTTTTTTTTTTTTTTAAAAAATTTTTAACCGTGATTTCTGACCTTTCAGTCGACTAATCCACGTGATTTGAGTTCACCACCACATATACTCAAACCGGGTAAAGCCTCATCCCTTTTCAAGAAGATTAGCATGACCACTTAGAGTTGTTTGCACTTGACAGAAATTGAACTTGAGATATTTCAATAGTTAATACAAACTATTTACCACTAGGTCGCCCACGAGTAGTTTACAAAATTATCTTTTATGATAAAGAAAGATTTTTTATTTTATTATTATTATTATTTTAACCATGATTTTCGATCTTTTTGCCAACTAAGAAAGTTGTGTTACACATTCTAACCTTGTAACTTCTTTTGTTTAGTAATTTTCATCTAGCTTAATTTTCAAAATCAAAGGAAAAGATAAAAGAAAAATAATATGTGAGTAAAAAGAATGATAGGATTCGTCACATAATGAAATAGATCGAGTATCCGATAGCAGGGAAGTGTGGTTGAGTTTTTAACATTGATTTTGTTGTTTTCTTTTTCAAGGCTTTCAAATCCTCAAGGATGACCATGTTCATAATCTTTGTGTTTATGCATACAAAAAGTAGACGTGACTTTTTCAACTGATGGTCTGTTTAATAGATATATAAAATCCAACTATTTATTTTTAACCACATAGATTTTTTTTTTTTTTTTTTTTTTTTTTTTTTTTTTTTTTTTTTTTTAGAACTAAGGATAATGATGGAGAGACCTAATTGTATGCCTAATTTCATGACTAAACTTATGTGGCATGATCTATTGGCTTGTGAAAAAGTGGGTCCCTTAACTGCGGCCAACAGGATGATGCCACATAGGTTTAGGCATAAATTTAGGCACATGGTTTAGACCTCCCAATTACATCTCTAGAACTAAGGGTGTGTTTGTTTCATTTAGATGTTTTAAGTCTGAATCTGACTACCACATCTTACTAGTAAGAGGTGGCTAGAATGTCTAAATCTACACGAAATAATGTTGTTTGTTTTTGTATAATTGTCCGAATGATTTTAAATGCTCGTTTCTGCAATTTATTTAAGTAACTTGTGTAAATATGAAATAAGACTTTTTATCATAAATATAACATAGTTAATAAATCATCAAATATATTATATTAACACGAGTCATCAATCTCTCTTATCGAGTAAGAGGCAGTAAGACAAGTCCCCCACCTCTTACTGAGTAAGATGTTATATGTCTAACTGGGTCTGACTCAAAAGAAAAAAACAAACAAGGAAAACGTCTGCTCACCTCTTACTAGTAAGAGTAAGAGGGAGTAAGAGATCTAGTAAGACTTTTTTTAAAAAAACAAACACATCCTAAGTGTTTGTTGTATTACTCGTATAATAATATTTGAGGTAAATTTAGAGATCTCTGAATTTAGGGGACTTGAGTAGTTGAGTTGCCGCTCACCCATAAGGACCCCCTAAATATAAGGGGGGTGGCAACGTATTCGGTTTGGAGTCGGTAACACTCGGCAACGATCGGCAACACATTGCCATTGAGTCGGCATGAGTAAATCGGCGAGCCAATCGGTATTGTATACCGATTCGGTGTGGATATTAAGCATTCAATTTTTGACCGTTGCATGCATTTAAAATCCTACCGTTTGGTACATTTTCAAAAAAAAAAAATAATAATAATAAATAAAAAAAATAAAAAAAAAAATCTTTAAATACTAACCATTTTCCTTTTCATTTTCACATCTAAACTCACATCAAATCACACATACAATTTACATTCTAAAACCATGTCATCATCAGGTTCATCCTCAAACGACATAATTATTTCCCCCGACTCATCCGAAGAATAGTTATCCGGTAGTACAATCGAAACCTTTTTAGCCGCGTGATTGATGCTAAACCGTCAACTTATATTGACCAAAGAATGGTCAACAAAGTCAAAGAGCCTAGACCAATGCTCCGCGGAATATAGTGTTTCCCCGGGTCGTTATGTTCCGACGAGGTGTGGATTGTATTCAAACGGGTCTGTGATCGGGTGAATTTGGATGGAAAGGGGTTTGTGATTGATTACACTACTGATTTATACAATAAAATAGCTTAAACAAGCTATATGAATAAGACTGGAAACTAAGAAAAACCAGAAACGTTTAAAACTTAAAACGTGTACGTTCACGTTTAAATAAAACGTAAATGTACAAAATAAAACGTGAAAAGTGAAATCTGAAAACACCCAGGGGTGAAAATGACTTTTTTACAAACTAAAAGACAAAAGAAAATTTTTAGAAAAAGAAAATAAATTTTTACACTATTTAATTATTTAATATTAATTAATTACTAATTATTACTAATTATTAGTATTTAAAATACTTAAATACAATATAATATTATTTAAACACTAAAAAAATGAAAATAAAATTCCTAAATCTATAAAATAACTAAAAATAAGTTTTAAAATTAAAAATAAGTATTTTTGTCTTTTTGTGAATTTTCTATTAATTAATTACTATTTAATTATTAAATACCTAATTAAATTTTTTTAAATTAAAAAAATAGCAAATGAACAGTAAAAATTATAGAAAAATTCCTAAAATTATTTTACATTATATAAAAGCTAGGAAAAATATAAAAACTAGGTTTTACTTAATAAAAACTAATTATGCTATTTTAAACTAATTATTAATTAATAATTAATAAAACTAAGATTAATTCTAATAAATACTAAATGATAAAATAAATATCTGAGAAAATTATTATAAATGCTTTAATATAAGAGGAATTTAAGAAAAATATAAAATAGCTAAGTACTTAATAAAAATTTAAAAATAAAAATTAAAATTAAATTACATTAAATAGAAACTATCACTTAATATTAAATTGTTTTTTCTTGAATTTTCTTTTACCAACCTATTTTATAACTAAAAACAAAAACTTTTTGTGAAAACAACTTTTTTATAAATCAAAATTAAGCACTTTGAAAGCTTATTGGATCAACAGTTGACTTTTGTTAACCAAGTGACAAAATAAGCTAAAATCAGCTTAGGTGGGACCCACAATGGGTAATTCAGGTGTGAATAAGCTATTTGTACTAAAATAAGCTAGAAAAAGCAAGCTGGGTCCACAGATTAAGCAAAAAGCACCAAAATAAGCACTTGGAAACTTAATACCACACAGAAAATGGGACAAGCAAAGAGGCTTGATTCAGGTGGGTCCCAGGGGTTTCAAGGTCAAACCCAAGGTCAAATCATGGTGCCTACCAGGGGGGAGTTGAAAGAAACAAGGTATAGCCAATGGGACCCACAAGGATGGCCAGAAAACCACCACCAAGTGGTGGTGGTGGTGGAGTGGTACCTGCTGATGCAGGGGGCTTAGCAGCCCTGCAAGTAACTTTGGGGCAATGTGGGGCTCAGTACAAAAATCACAAAAATCAAGGGACCATGGAAACTTGAAGTTGAGCTGGTAGGCTACAAACAAATTTCACAACTTGAAAGTGAACACACAATTCTAATAAATTCTTTGAAGTTTTGGTTTTTCTGCACAACTAACCTTTGACTTTTGTAAAAAACTTAAAACTTTGACTTTCTCCAACTTCTGATGGATCTTATGAGCTTATGAAGTTATAATAAACTATAATAAAGCTAACCTAAGCTAAAAACATGATTTGTAAGTTGATGGTGACGTTTTATACACCCAAAGGTCCAACAGTGGACTGTCAAAGGCATTTGGGTGGGATTGTTGACTTTGGTAGTTTAGAACTTGGATTTTAAGATTTGCTAAACCTAAATACACCTAATATAACTTGTCAAAACTAAAAATAACAAACAAACCACATAACTCAGTGGTCAAAACTGCTTATCCAAACACCCCTTAAAATCTGATTTTCAAATGAAACATAAACAAACTCAGTCCTAAGCTTAACACATGAGCTACATTGTATCTAATAAGCATAAATGAAGATAAATAAGCAAAGCTTAGTGATCAATAAGCACAAAGGAATAAGTTTACATATTATGCAAAAGAAAGTGGGAAATCTTACAAATTGCATACAGTGAGCTCTCCAAACCAAGAACCATGAATCAAAACCTTTCACCTACACTCCCCATGGAGTTCTAATACCCAATGAATTCCATAACACCACTGCTACAGGCTTTGTCTTCTTGATTTTTTTGTTTTTATTTTCTTTTCTAACTTCTCTAATTTTTTTTTCTGTTATACAAACTACACTGAGTTTCAATGATCCCTAATAGGTCTCAAAGCTAATCAGGAAGCTTTTATGTACTATTAAGTTCCAAAATAACAACTGAGACAGGATAACTTAAATTTAAAATTTCAAATTTAAAATGCAAACTTGAGATTTCAAAACAGAACACTTGAATTAAACTGAGTGAAATAAGCTCAAATACATAGGAAAAGCGATTACAAGTACTTTAAACAAAATATTACATCTAATTTGAAGTCCTAGTTAAATTCGACATTGAAAAATTAAACTAAATCTACACTACACTATTCTAATACCACTTCTTCTCTTTTTCTTCATTTTTATAGCTCTTGGAGGTCCACAATGACTTTCCCACATCTGTTTGTGGCCGTTGGATGACCCAAACCATTCCTGGCCTTTGATTTAAATTTGGCGGGAAAACTGAGTGGGTAAATTTGAGTGGGGTTTGGTGGGCAGTTGGTGTAATTAATGAAGAGGGGGGATGTATGTGAAGAGTTGGTGAGGGTTTAGTGGAAAAGGAGGAGGGGGAGGTGGACAAAAACCTGATAATTAGGGAAGTGGGGGAGATGGTGAACAGTGATACGGGGTGTTAGGGGTTTGACTTGGTCAATGACCAGGGGAATTATTAAAAGTGGGAGTGGGCCGGTTTAAGTGGTGATGGGCTGGGGTATACATGGATCAGGGGTGGGCTGTGTTTGTGGACTAGGTTTGGTTTGTGGGTTTATATATTAAAAAGGGTCCAATTGGTTAAGTAGTAATACATAAGGACCAAGTTTGTAATTTCAAAAATATGAGGGACTGTTTTTTGCCAAACATCCAAAATTGTTACAAGGGTAAAATATGCCACAATTCATTAGTACATGGACAAAAAATGATATTTTTCCATTTTGAAATTCACGGGGACCAAAATTGTCATTTTTGCAAAGTCCAGGGACCAAACATGTAATTTCCTCAAAATTTTCATCCAGGGTTTAAAAGTGACAAATTTGAATTTCCAAGGAGCAAATTTGACTTTTTCTCCAAAATTGCACTCTCAGGGGCCAAAACTGCCAAAATCTGAAAGTATAGGGACTAAACTTGTAATTTCCAAAACTTTTGAGATTTTTCACCAAAGGACTAAATGTAACAACTTATGATTTCAAAAGGACCTTTGGTGATAATTTTCCATTTTTTGAATAACCAAGGACTAATTTTGTCAATTTTTGAAAGTTGAGGGACTGAAATTGCTAATTTTGCAAACTTTGTACGTTTTTCATCTGTTTTTGCTCATTTTGCATCTAAAACATATAAAGCACTATTTTGAAATATTTTTAGTATTTTGATGCATTTCTGAGTGTTTTTGTACGTTTTGTAGTTCAGATTAGACAAAAAATGATGAGTGTTTGAGCACTCATCAATCCCCCACACTAAACTATTGCTAGTCCCTAGCAATAACTGTTTTGAAAACTTGATAGATTTTAAACTCTTTACCAAAAGCCATCACTTCTGGAGTAGCCAGGTGTAAGAACTGTGGCACACCTGATAACCGTGTGATTTTGAGCAAACCACCAGCTGTCAACGGATTTGATTAGTCTTTACCAAAAGCCGTTTGCTTCTGGACTAGCCAACTCTTGATGGAATAGTCAACATCTTGGTGAGCTGATTACCAATTATGGATTTTCCACTGCCTTTACCACAAGCCATAATCTTGCGGGCTAGCCAACTCATTCGCTTTATGGGATATGGGGAGTTGAGGAGCCATACAATTTTGGGCAAATTACAAGCCGTAAACGGATTTGAGATGTCTTTACCAAGAGCCGTTTGCTCCTGGACTAGCCAATCCCTTTTGTCGGTTAGACAAGGCGGACTGATAACCACAAAAATTTTGAAACTTTAATGAAATTTTTAATTTTTTTTTTTTTTTTTTTTTTTTTTTTTTTTTTTTTTTTGAGATTTTGGCTAAAAACGGGGGTATAAGATAGTAAAATGTGATAAAATTCGCTAGAATAGCGAAATACCCCCCCCCCCCCCCCACACTTAGCATGAATATTGTCCTCAATATTCAAAGTCCCGGCTATTATGCCGACATTTTGAACGTAAAAGGGCAACATTACAAGCTAAGCGTGGAAAATACCATTTTGTTTTTCACTTTTGTAACCATAGCATGGGGGACTCCCCCACACTTAGGGTGAAAACCCTATAAGCATGCTACTGTTTTTGTTTACCGAGTCGCTAGCTTGACTCGACCCCCAATTCATTTGTCCTTGGGGAAGCATGATGTGGAAGAAGCAATCTCAATCGGACTTTCATTCAAGATGTTTGGACAAACATTTGAAGCACGTGAAAGTTCCACACTGATGAGATAAGTATCCGGCTCAAGATAATGATACATGAAAATGCCGGGATCAAATATAGTGTCCTCACTCCCGAAGGAGTGAAGAAGAGAAGAAGTCACCTTATAGGTGAAGAAAAGGAAGAAAATCATGATGAAAATCTTTATAAGATTGTCTTCCTCGAGATCAGGCTCCGTAGCCTGAATTTGGATTTCAAGGGTTAAGTTCATAAATATCCTGGGAGGGTGGGTGGTAATTTGCAAATTCTCATGATTGAGTGCATCTCCCCCCGGGATATCAAACTCCGGATGAGTCATGATATGATGAGTGAGTTCACCGGAGAACTCCTCATGAAGAGAATTATTCACAAGATGTGAATCTGTGAATTCATGTTCCATTGTGGACTCATCACAATCCTCATTCTGAATATCAAATAGTGGATTATCAGAAATCAAAGTGAATTCAGATTCGAATTCAAATAGAGGATTGGTGAGAGTAGTATTGAATGTTTCGGGAACAAAGAGATTAACATTCTCTATTGGACTGCTGGGATAAGAACTGAGTGGTGGATCATGATATAGGAGACTTTCAATTTCTCCCAGATCGGCTTGGAAATCGAGGAGACCATCATCACTTTCCAATGAAAGTGGATTGATGTGAGTAAGTTCATCGGCGAACTCCTCAAGAAGAGGATCAGCATCAGACTGTGGGAGTGATGCCTCAATATACTCAATGTCTCCATGAGATGTACAATCATCATTAAAATCTGAGAAAGTCTCAAAATGATCGTTTGAACACTCAAGAGGGGAAGGAATATCACACATATGCTCAAGAGTTCCCTGTGACTCTCCTGGGATTGGGACAAGGATCTCAACACTAGACTTTATTAATTCGTCCGATTCCTTATTAGGAACAGTGTCAAGATGCTCATCCCCCATGCTCAAAGAGTGAGTGTGAACCTCGGGTGTGATAGCAGTTGTTTGAGATGGAATCTCAACTGCTGGGATATCAACTGATGAACTTGATGAAGTTTTATAAAATTGAAGGATATCAAGTGTATCTTCATCATCACTGTCATCAGGAATAAAACAGAACTGTGAGCTAGATTTGGCTGCTTTTTCTTTTGCAATTGATTCCCTAACAGATTTTTCATACGCATCTTGGGAATTTATTCTAGCAGCCTGCTCTTCAGCTAGCAATTCTTCCATGGATTTTTGATGAGTATGTCTTTGGGCAAAGTCTTTAACTAAACCCTTAAGCTCATCAACGATTTTCATCATATTTTGCATTTCTGCAAGAAGTGCTTGATTCATATCGTACTGTGGAGGTTGGTCGTAATAAGGCGTGTCAAAATTGTTACAAGGATATGGATTCCCCGTTTGACAATCTGCGCTGAAGTGTGGACCTCCACAGTAATCACAACAGTAAAACTGTTGAGTCTGGACTGGTGAATCATATGGGTATTGGTCATTA
Source organism: Artemisia argyi (assembly GCA_030686995.1). Lineage (NCBI taxonomy): Eukaryota > Viridiplantae > Streptophyta > Magnoliopsida > Asterales > Asteraceae > Artemisia > Artemisia argyi. The sequence goes on along the minus strand of CM060684.1, from coordinate 32,808,226 downwards.
CCAAAGTTCTGAACATCATCGGAAAACTGTTCATAGACAAACGTGTTTCCGGCTTGACACTCAAATCCTTGGTGAGGACCACCACAAAACTCACACAGATATGTCAGTATCTCATGATGTGGTGGCTGGTAAGATGAATCAGATGTATCATGATAAGGATAGGGAGCTTGGTTATAGACAGACCCATCTCCTGACTCTACCATGCTACAGCCGGGACAATTCCCACCATTATGAGGACCACCACACCATTGGCAACCACAATGGTGTGGATACGACATAGGCAAGAATCAAAGGTTTACAGAGGGATAGGGATGAAGAATCAAAGATGTGAGAGGGTAAAGGAGAATGTTTTTGGATTTTTGGATAAACATTTTGTACAAATAAGAAAGAAAATGTTTTTGTGTTCGTTGAAAACTGAGTTTAAAAAGTTTTCGTGAACAGTTTTGTTTTTATAAGATAAGAAAATATGAACAAGGATGGTAAATATATAAAGGATGTATATCCCGACTCACTAATCTGTAAAACCGTTTAGAATACGCGCACAACCACCCCGGCAGCGGCGCCAAAATTTGATTGATGCTAAACCGTCAACTTTTTTTTTGGTAAAAGGTCAGCGACCCGGTAAATGTATTACTCCAAAAAACGTTTAAGTACAATGGATTTGGGTGAATCCCAAATCTCAGCCCGTTACATAGGCGAGAGCTTACACAACAAGATACTTCCTATTTTCTAAAAAGAAAACAAACCACTACTCACATGATAACACACTACATTGACAAAGATGAAAAACTACTTCCTACGAGCTTGGAGTTTAGTGCCATACATGGCATTAAAAGCATCCAAATTCCCTGGGAGATCATAAACTTTCTTAGAATAATCATCATAGTCATCATACTCATCCTCACGGTCATGACCACCACCAAATAGGTTTCTTGTCTCATCGAACATGTCCACAACCTCCTCGTCGTCAGTATCAGATACCACGACCTCGCCCACTTTAGAAAATGGGTTAGACCTCTTAGAAGAAGAAGTAACCTTCTGAATAGGATGACCATCATCATCCATAAGAGTCGCTTTCCCTTCAATAATTAGCTTTTCAAGCTCCCCAATTTTCTTAACAATAGGAGTAGAATCAACATAGTGTTCCTTTTCTTGAATATTACTCACAAAAGTACCTTGCGACGCATTACCAGCCTTAAGAGACTCATCCTCATTAGCTTCCATAAAACAACCCGATTCCACATCCTTGTTGGTCTCATTAGTGGAAGTACCAAAGGTATCCGTATCATCCATATTAAGAGCATCAAACTGATTAGAAGTCACAATCTTGGTACCACTTGTACTAGCCACATCCACATTAATAGGTTTCGTGGTATCCACTATCTTAGGTGCCGAGGGAGTCTTCTTGGGTTGATAATGAAATTGCTTACCCACAACAGGTTTAAAAAACCCTCCCTTACTCGTAGTATTAGTAGCACCCTTCTTACCCTTCTTCTTGTTGTTCGCAGGTTGAAAGCCATCACTAACAGTAACACTCGGTGTAGGCTTAGTAGTAGAAGCAACAACTTTAGGACATTCATTAAGAGTATGACCAAAAAGCTTACATGTATCACACCGAGGTGGCTTCCATTCACTAACAGTAAACCGTCAACTTATATTGACCAAAGAATGGTCAACAAAGTCAAAGAGCCTAGACCAGTGCTCCGCAGAATATAGTGTTTCCTTGGGTCGTTATGTCCCGACGAGGTGTGGATTGTATTCAAACGGGTCTGTGATCGGGTGAATTTGGATGGAAAGGGGTTTGTGATTGATGACACTACTGATTTGTACAATAAAATAGCTTAAACAAGCTATATAAATAAGACTGGAAACTAGGAAAAACCAGAAACGTTTAAAACTTAAAACGTGTACGTTCATGTTTAAATAAAACGTAAACGTACAAAATAAAACGTGAAATGTGGAATCTGAAAACACCCAGGGGGTGAAAATGACTTTTTTACAAACTAAAAGACAAAAGAAAATTTTTAGAAAAAGAAAATAAATTTTTACACTATTTAATTATTTAATATTAATTAATTACTAATTATTACTAATTATTAGTATTTAAAATACTTAAATACAATATAATATTATTTAAACAATAGAAAAATGAAAATAAAATTCCTAAAATTATAAAATAACTAAAAATAAGTTTTAAAATTAAAATAAGTATTTTGTCTTTTTGTGAATTTTCTATTAGTTAATTACTATTTAATTATTAAATACCTAATTAAACTATTTTAAATTAAAAAAATAGCAAATGAACAGTAAAAATTATAGAAAAATTCCTAAAATTATTTTACATTATACAAAAGCTAGGAAAAATATAAAAACTAGGTTTTACTTAATAAAAACTAATTATGCTATTTTAAACTAATTATTAATTAATAATTAATAAAACTAAGATTAATTCTAATAAATACTAAATGATAAAATAAAAATCTGAGAAAATTATTATAAATACTTTAATATAAGAGGAATTTAAGAAAAATATAAAATAGCTAAATACTTAATAAAAATTTAAAAATGAAAATTAAAAGTAAATTACATTAAATAGAAACTATCACTTAATATTAAATTGTTTTTTCTTGATTTTTCTTTTACCAACCTATTTTATAACTAAAAACAAAAACTTTTTGTGAAAACAACTTTTTTATAAATCAAAATTAAGCACTTTGAAGGCTTATTGGATCAACAATTGACTTTTGTTGACCAAGTGACAAAATAAGCTAAAATCAGCTTAGGTGGGACCCACAATGGGTAATTCAGGTGTAAATAAACTATTTGTACTAAAATAAGCTAGAAAAAGCAAGCTGAGTCCACAGATTAAGCAAAAAGCACCAAAATAAACACTTGGAAACTTAATACCACACAGAAAATGGGACAAGCAAAGAGGCTTGATTCAGGTGGGTCCCAGGGGTTTCAAGGTCAAACCCAAGGTCAAATCATGGTGCCTACCAGGGGGGAGTTAAAAGAAACAAGGTATAGCCAATGGGACCCACAAGGATGGCCAGAAAACCACCACCAAGTGGTGGTGGTGGAGAGGTACCTGCTGATGCAGGGGCTTAGCAGCCCTGCAAGTAACTTTGGGGCAATGTGGGGCTCAGTACAAAAATCACAAAAATCAATGGACCATGGAAACTTGAAGTTGAGCTGGTAGGCTACATATTGAAACAAATTTCACAACTTGAAAGTGAACACACAATTCTAATAAATTCTTTGAAGTTTTGATTTTTTCTGCACAACTAACTTTTGACTTTTGTAAAAAACTTAAAACTTTGACTTTCTCCAACTTCTGATGGATCTAATGAGCTTATGAAGTTATAATAAACTATAATAAAGCTAACCTAAGCTAAAAACATGATTTGTAAGTTGATGGTGAGGTTTTATACACCCAAAGGTCCAACAGTGGACTGTCAAAGGCATTTGGGTGGGATTTTTGACTTTGGTAGTTTAGAACTTGGATTTTAAGATTTGCTAAACCTAACTACACCTAATATAACTTGTCAAAACTAAAAATAACAAACAAACCACAGAACTCAGTGGTCAAAACTGCTTATCCAAACACCCCTTAAAATCTGATTTTCAAATGAAACATAAACAAACTCAGTCCTAAGCTTAACACATGAGCTACATTGTATCTAATAAGCATAAATGAAGATAAATAAGCAAAGCTTAGTGATCAATGAGCACAAAGGAATAAGTTTACATATTATGCAAAAGAAAGTGGGAAATCTTACAAATTGCATACAGTGAGCTCTCTAAACCAAGAACCATGAATCAAAACCTTTCACCTACACTCCCCATGGAGTTCTAATACCCAATGAGTTCCATAACACGACTGCTACAGGCTTTGTCTTCTTGATTTTTTTGTTTTTATTTTCTTTTCTAACTTCTCTAATTTTTTTTTTCTGTAATACAAACTACACTGAGTTTCAATGATCTCTAATAGCTCTCAAAGCTAATCAGGTGTAATACACCGTAAAATCCCAGGTCATTTATTAATGCTAATTGTCAACACTTTCTATACTAAGCCATTTTTGCGGCCTAATTTGAAATTTTTGCATGAGACACTGTTTGTTTGGGCACCCGATTGCTATGTTCACTGTTTATTTGACACCCGATTGTTTTGAACACCGTTTGTTTAACACCCGATTATGTTTCGTCACCCGATATCACCCAAATGTCACTCTTGGATATCACCCAACGAGGTTAACACCGGTAACTCCACTTGCGACCCGACACCCAAATTGAGCACCGAGATTTTCTAATATATATATTTTTATAATATATATTAACTTTCACAAATTATTATTATATACGTATAAGTATATAAATACAAATAATGACACCGTTTGTAAACTTACGGTTTGCACGAACCGACACCGAAATATATTTCACAACTTTACGGTACACCGATACCCCGGTATATCTTGGGCCGGATCACCATCACCAAGCCCACTCGGCTTATGTTTTGTTTACTTTGGGCCGTAGGTCAACATAAGCCCATCACACAAGTTTTCTTATTTCTTTTTGGACCGAACCATGCACAAGCCCACATGAATTGTGGTATTTTTCTTCATTTCGTTTTCTTTCTTTGTGATATACGAACCAACGAGCTCAGCTCCTACACCCACCTATGAACTACTCTTGTTCACTTTTTGGTTTCCCACAACACAACACAAACATGCCACACTACTTGAATCTTGTAACATGCAACCATAGACCACCACTTTTAGCCGTCAAACCCTTGGATAAAACCATTACACGCCCAAACATTTTAACCCTTGGATCGTATGTCACTTGAGCTCCTAACACCAATCATAAACAAAGATTATTAGTACCACACATGCCTAAAACTCCTAATCCCCTAGGCGTTGACATTGAACTTGTAGCCCCAAACCACATGCAACTCGACAAGACTAGATAATGGAAGCCAAGACAAGGATGTCGAGGAAGACAAGACCTTTCAAGAGATGTTGTGTCCCTTGGACACATGCGAACCACCCTCACCACACTATATAAACGACATTCAATGCACACCATTCACACACTTGAAATCTCTCAAACTACACACACTCTCCACCTTTTCCTTTGGTTACTAACGACAAGATCAAGTATTCAAGCAAGGTTTTGGAGCGAGGTTTTAGGATTAAGGGATAGTTGGGAAGGATATTTTGGAGCAAGGGATCGCTATTCGAAGGGTGTTGTTGCTCGTTTTCTCTTTTTTGGTCACACGAATTCGTCACCACGTTGGTGTTGTAAGTTATTCGCCACCCTTTTCAATTCATATATCATTTTCACACATGCATAACACGTTGAGTTCACACACGACACGCTTAGTTTTTGAAGTTGTATTTTGTTACACTTATAGCTTATCACATGACTTGACACCCTTTGGATTGACCTCGCCATTTCATTTTCATACGTACAATCTACCCATATTATTCGACACACTAATTCTTTGGTGCCCACTTAATCGAACCAACATGACATGCAAACCTCATACGTTTTTAGACCACGAAAACAAAGCCAAAACCTAGTGCTAGTCGAATATGATTTTAAAACAAGGAAACACCCACTTTGGGCCTTTACCGGGCTAACGAGCCCATGTTTGTTCAAAGGATTTTGGTTTGAAGATTTTGAGAAAATAACGAAATGTATACGACCCTTGGAAAACTGATTTGAACGAAACTATAAGATGTAAAAGCCACTTTTAGTTGTACCAAAAGTTCGGTTTTCAAAAAGTTCATCAAGGACCACTTTTGCAAAAAGTCCCACGTTAAGGACTAAAACCGTCAAAATAACAAACTAGCGAACTAACTTTGACAAAACTGAATTCTTTTGGAAATCGAGGGTAGGAGATGTAATTTTTCAAAAGTTAAAGGAATAAAGTGGAAAAAGTACAAAAGGGACTAGAATTGTAATTACTTTTAACCAAGGGTAAAAGATATAATTTTTGTAAAAGTTAAGGGTTGATATGTGACAAGACCTATTCTTGTAATTTATTTATTTCATATATTTTTATAATTACATATATACATATTTATCTAACTTTAATATATATATAACTTTACTAAAAATATTTAATCATAAATATTTTTAACAATATTATTTTTCATAACAAGTTAATATATATATATATATAACACCGATTCATATCAACGCTAACAAATAACTACGTAAAGTTATTTGGAATATATTTTAAGACACCCAAACGGATATCACCTTACACGTGATATATTACACGTCATTTATGACACGAATCTAAAACACCGGTTACAATATATTTTTAGGTCGCAAGTCAGAGGAATTTCATTGCTATTCATAGCAATACACCATCACTTTTGAGCACCGTTGTGATTCACACGCACCTTTCAGGTGAGTTCATGGTCCCACATTTTTAATTGTTTTTAAACCCCGTGGGGAGATACATGCTATAAATCGAACACAAGTATTTTTCTGTATGCTGTTATCACCTGATATTGCCTAAGTTGACACCAGTGCTACAAGTCCCTCATATCACGAACCTTAATCACTTGCGAGTGAGCGCGAATATAGTTGATAGATCTATTGGAATGGCAGCCCGCCTCTGTCAAGGTGATCACTTGGCAGGAGGTGTGCTATATTCGAGGTATTATGGAAATTTGGCACATTTCCTGTCACCGAGGGCCCCTTGCCATTTACATCCACTGTGGTGTAGATGATTGTTATTATCTTTATGATATGTCAAATCAATGTTAAGGCTTGCGTTTCGTGAGGCTTAGGAGCAATATTACACCCGATTTAGTCAAGACCTGTCTATCTTGGCTTGTTTATTTCAAATGCTTGACTTGTGTTCACACTATTACTATTTAAACTACTATGGATTCACTCAACCTTCGTGTTGACTTTTTAAGCATGTTTATCTCAGGAAACTAGCAAGCATGGCGGCACGGAGCTGGCAAAAGGGCACAGGACCTCCCTTTTATTTTAATAATGATATCATTCTTTACAAACTCATCACCACTTTTGTGAAACAATTAACATTTTGGAAAAATGTTTGTAACTCTGAATATTTGATTTTTCATGGAATGATATTGACAATCTTTTGAATTGTTTTCTATGAGTATGACTGTGTACTAAACTGTAATGACCCCGATTAGACTTCCGCTGCTTAATCAAATTTCGGGGTGTTACAGATTGGCATCAGAGCCATGGTTATAGAGAACCAAATGATTTTTCAAAACATTGGACTATAACCTCACCAGATTTTTAAACAAACTATTTATCACCAAAGTGCCCTCCGTGCCAGCGCTTGCCAACGCTATGTTTTAAGGTTTGATTTTTTTTAGCACCCATTGCATTTAGCTCACTACGACACCATGATCACCATGCATTTAGCATTATGTAGACTGAATGACTTATATCACTGCTATTTTTGGGATATTACAGTACCATGTCGCCCCCGGTTATTATTTTGTCCGACAGTGACGACGTCGTACCAGCATCATCCACTCACCCTAGTATTGACTTATCTGATTATGACACCTATGACACCCAACCTGTATCACCTGCTATACCATCTCCTGTTCCATCTGGAGACCCCTCTGCTGATACTGAGCCCTTCGAGGAGGGTGAGGTTGCTTCTACACCCATTGATTCTTTTGCTATTCAGCCTCTCTTTCGTCCTGTCTGTGGACCCATGACACAGGGACAGTACCTTTATGACCAGTACCTGACATCTCAGCAGTTTCTTGTGGCTGATGATTGTCCTTCACCACCTGCTAGTCACCATACCGGTTCAGATGCTGATGACGAGTCTTCTGACTCCGATACTTCTGACACTGCTGCTTCTGTTCCACCATCATCCCCGCTTGCACCGATTCGTCGGCGCAAGCGAGTGAGGATTCTTGAGCCCTATGAGCCTGAGCCTTTCGGCGAGTTGTTTCGATACCATGAGGGAGACTATACCCGCAAATGCACGGCTCGGAAACGAGTCTGCTTTTTGCCTGCTTCTACTGATACACCACCTGTACCTACACCTGTATTATCACCCATATCTGTATTACCACCTGTTATTATGATTTGACACCTGTGGCATCACCAGCACCCCCACCATCACCTGTATCACCTCCACCAGAGCCACATCCTTACATGTTGCCTACTTACACCGCACCTCCTACCTTTGAGGTTTTGCCACCCATGCCACCACCTACAGTTTTCTACTCTCAGACTACCACTGTACCGATTCCATCACCTGCTACATCACCTGTACCACCACCTGCTCCCACCGAGACACCCACCTCACCTGGTATTCATAGATTGGTTGATGCTCGTCGATGGTCGTTTCTGTTAGACTACATACGTAGATGGAGATTAGCTGAGGGATCACCTAGGGCTGCTGAGCTTGGAGATGGCTCTTCAGCGGTGTTACCGGTCACTGGAGAGCCGATACACCACACCATCCCCCTTTTGGCTGCTAGATTGATTAGACATGAGAGTCGACTTGATGAGCTGTTGAGTGTTATTGAGGATATATCTTTGGAGAGGATTGAGTGTATGTAGGAGGAGGTCACGAACCTCGTGGTACATAGGACAGCTTTAGAGATGGTATTTGAGATGATGGGGACGGAGATCGAGGAGGCACAGGCTACCATCACTGAGTTTGGTCACCGATTAGATGTTCAGAGGCACGAGATTGATGATTCGAGGAGTGGTTGTGCCGCGGAAAATCGAGTCTCGTTTGCTACTGGAACATTGTTGGAAGACGCGTTGTCTTGGTGGAATGCAACTGCTCAGAAGATAGGTGTGGAGGAGGCCTATCAGATTACCTGGGCTGATTTTAAGGAAAAGATGTTGAAGAAGTTCTGCCCTAGAGGCGAGATCAAAAAGTTAGAAGATGAGTTTCACACTTTGGTTGTGAAAGAAAATGATCTCAGGGCTTACGACAGGAGATTTCAGGAACTTGCTTCACTTTGCCCTTCTAAGGTTCCCGATTTGGAAAAGTTGTTGGAAAGGTACATTGAAGGATTACCCAGGAGCATTGAGGGAAACGTCACCTAGTCTAAGCCTCAATCTTTGGATGAAGCAATGTCCATTGCCCAAAGACTGCTAGACCGGGAGATTAAGCGTAACTCTGCTCAAGGGAACAACGATCACAAAAGGAAGTTTGATGATCGAAGGACAAACAACAACAACAACAACAATCACAACAACAACAACAACAACCGAAACCCCAACCGTAACTACCACCATGACCGAAACACCCACCACAACCAACAGAACCGACGACAGGAAGCTGTCAAAGCTTATGTCGCTGCACCAGTTAAGGATGCTAGGTATGCTGGACCTCTTCCATTCTGTGACATTTGTAAAATGCATCACAATGGACCCTGCTATGCTAAGTGCGGGAAGTGTTCAAGGGTTGGACATAAGACACAAGATTGCAAGGCGACAGGAGCCAATTTGCAACCCGTGGCTGTAGTATGCCATGCTTGTGGGGAGAAAGGACACTACAGGAGGCAGTGCCCTAACAAGGATAACAATGCACGTGGGAGAGCATACGTGCTGGGAGATGGAAATGTCCAACCAGATCCGAACGTAGTCACTGGTACGTTCTTTCTAAACAACCACCTCGTTAAGGTTTTATTTGATTCCGGAGCCGATCAAAGTTTCGTGTCTGTTTCACTTGCACCCCTGCTTAATATTACACCCACCCGACTAGACACCACGTATGAGATTGAACTAGCTGATGAAAAACTAGTGAGCACTAACACTATACTCCGAGGTTGCACCCTACGACTATTAGACACCCCATTTGTCATTGACCTTATGCCTATTAGACTCGGTAGTTTCGACGTCGTTGTAGGAATGGATTGGTTATCCGAGAACCGCGCTAAGATCATTTGTGACGAAAAGGTCGTTCACATTCCACTAAATAACGAAACCCTAGTTGTTCGCGGAGAGCGAAGTAAGACACGTTTGAGTGTCATTTCTTGCGTCAAGGTTGTGAAGTACATCGAACGAGGATGTCAAGTCTTTTTGGCTCAAGTCACCGAGAAGAAGTCGGAAGAGAAGCGACTCGAGGATGTGCCAGTAGTCAGGAACTTTCCAGAAGTTTTCCCTGAGGACTTACCTGGCCTTCCGCCGACTCGTCAAGTGGAATTTCAAATTGACTTGATGCCAGGAGCCGCACCCGTAGCACGAGCACCCTATAGGCTTGCACCGTCGGAAATGAAGGAGTTATCCGGACAATTGGAGGAATTGTCGGATAAAGGATTCATTCGCCCTAGTTCATCACTGTGGGGAGCCCCGGTGTTGTTTGTGAAGAAGAAGGATGGAACCTTCAGGATGTGTATCGATTATCGTGAGTTGAACAAACTGACGGTTAAGAATCGATATCCGTTGCCAAGGATTGATGATTTGTTTAATCAACTGCAAGTATCGAGTGTCTACTCGAAGATTGATTTGAGATCAGGTTATCATCAACTGAGAGTTAGGGAAGAAGACATCCCTAAGACAGCTTTCAGGACGAGATACGGTCACTACGAGTTCCAAGTAATGCCATTCGGTCTAACAAATGCACCCGCTGTATTTATGGACTTAATGAACCGAGTGTGCAAACCCTATTTGGATAAGTTTGTGATTGTATTCATCGATGATATCCTTATTTATTCACGTAGTAAGGAAGAGCACGCAGAACACTTGAAGGCTATACTAACACTGCTCAGAGAAGAGAAATTATACGCCAAATTTTCCAAGTGTGATTTTTGGATTGAGAAGGTACAATTTCTTGGGCATGTTATTGACAGTAAGGGTATTCATGTTGATCCCGCCAAGATCGAAGCTGTTAAAAATTGGGCGTCACCTACGAGTCCTACCGAGATACGCCAATTTTTAGGTCTTGCCGGATACTATCGGAGATTTATTGAAGGTTTCTCAAGGATTGCTAAACCTTTGACTGAGTTAACACAGAAGAAGAAGAAGTTTGAATGGGGATATGAGCAAGAATCGGCATTTCAGTTTTTGAAGCAGAAGCTTTGTGAAGCACCTATATTAGCACTACCCGAAGGAAGTGAGGACTTCGTGGTATATTGTGACGCATCAATCCAAGGTTTGGGTGCCGTATTGATGCAAAGACTTAAAGTAATTGCTTATGCTTCTAGACAACTTAAACCCCACGAGGAGAACTACACTACTCATGATCTAGAATTAGGAGCGGTGGTATTCGCTCTGAAGATCTGGAGACACTACCTATATGGAACCAAGTGTACGGTTTTCACCGATCACAAGAGTCTTCAGCACATTTTAGATCAAAAGGAGTTGAACATGAGGCAACGTCGATGGCTAGAGTTGCTAAGTGACTATGATTGTGAGATCCGTTATCACCCGGGGAAGGCAAACATTGTAGCAGATGCCTTGAGTCGAAAGGAACGACTTAGACCCCTCAGAGTTAAGTCATTGGGTATGACAATTAGATCACCACTGTCGTCTCAAATTCTTGAAGTTCAAACTGAGGCTCTTAAGGAAGAGAATAGACCGCACGAGAAGATTTACGGTATGCCCGAAAGCACGAATGGATTTGTCAAGAAACCAGATGGAAGGCTGTGTTTCAAGGACAGAAGTTGGATTCCATTGTATGGAGAAATACGAGATCTCATCATGCACGAGTCTCATAAGTCTAAATATTCCATTCATCCGGGTTTAGACAAGATGTATCAAGATCTAAAGAAGTTGTATTGGTGGCCAAACATGAAAGCTGACATTGCTGAGTATGTCGGTAAGTGTTTGACCTGCTCAAGAGTAAAGGCTGAACATCAAAAACCATCCGGTCTTTTGGTTCAACCCGAGCTACCAATGTGGAAATGGGAAAGGATTACAATGGATTTCATTACGAAATTACCCAAGACATCGAGTGGGTTGGACACAATTTGGGTTATTGTTGATCGTCTCACGAAGTCAGCGCACTTTTTACCGATCAAAGAGACTGATGATATGGATGTTCTTGCACGTTTGTACCTTAAGGAGATAGTTTCACGGCATGGAGTGCCGATTTCTATTATCTCCGACCGAGACAGCCGTTTCACGTCTAACTTTTGGCGATCTTTACAGAAAGCCTTGGGAACTAAGTTAGATATGAGTACAGCTTACCATCCACAGACTGATGGTCAAAGTGAAAGGACTATACAAACCCTAGAAGACATGCTTAGGGCGTGTGTGATTGATTTTGGAAAAGGCTGGGATAAACACCTACCGTTAGCAGAGTTTTCATATAACAACAGTTATCACGCTAGCATTAAGGCTGCACCGTTTGAAGCACTTTATGAAAGAAAGTGTAGATCACCAGTTTGTTGGGCTGAGATTGGAGATGTACAACTCTCAGGTCCCGAGTTGATACTTGAAACCACTGAGAAAATAGTGAAGATTAAGCAACGATTACAAGCCGCTAGGGATCGGCAAAAGAGTTATGCCGATGTGCGAAGGAAACCAATAGAATTTCAAGTTGGAGACAAGGTCATGCTTAAGGTATCACCTTGGAAAGGAATGATTAGGTTTGGAAAACGTGGGAAGTTAAACCCAAGATACGTTGGACCCTTCGAAATCACTGAAAGGATCGGTCCCATGGCATACAAATTGGAACTACCTGAGGAACTCAGTCGGGTACACAACACCTTCCACGTGTCAAATTTGAAAATGTGTTTATCGGATGAAACACTTGTGATACCACTGAAAGAGATTAGAATCGATGATAAGTTGAACTTTATTGAGGAACCCGTTGAGATTATGGATAGGGAGGTCAAACGACTTAAGCATAGTCGCATTCCCATTGTTAAGGTCAGATGGAACTCTAAGAGAGGACCCGAGTATACATGGGAGCGCGAGGATCAAATGCGTGCCAAATACCCACAACTATTTGATGAGAACACCCCGAGCACCGATTCAACTTTGGATTCCGGGACGAATCCAATCTAACGGGTGGGTACTGTAATACACCGTAAAATCCCAGGTCATTTATTAATGCTAATTGTCAACACTTTCTATACTAAGCCATTTTTGCGGGCTAATTTGAAATTTTTGCATGAGACACTGTTTGTTTGGGCACCCGATTGCTATGTTCACTGTTTATTTGACACCCGATTGTTTTGAACACCGTTTGTTTAACACCCGATTATGTTTCGTCACCCGATATCACCCAAATGTCACTCTTGGATATCACCCAACGAGGTTAACACCGGTAACTCCACTTGCGACCCGACACCCAAATTGAGCACCGAGATTTTCTAATATATATATTTTTATAATATATATTAACTTTCACAAATTATTATTATATACGTATAAGTATATAAATACAAATAATGACACCGTTTGTAAACTTACGGTTTGCACGAACCGACACCGAAATATATTTCACAACTTTACGGTACACCGATACCCCGGTATATCTTGGGCCGGATCACCATCACCAAGCCCACTCGGCTTATGTTTTGTTTACTTTGGGCCGTAGGTCAACATAAGCCCATCACACAAGTTTTCTTATTTCTTTTTGGACCGAACCATGCACAAGCCCACATGAATTGTGGTATTTTTCTTCATTTCGTTTTCTTTCTTTGTGATATACGAACCAACGAGCTCAGCTCCTACACCCACCTTTGAACTACTCTTGTTCACTTTTTGGTTTCCCACAACACAACACAAACATGCCACACTACTTGAATCTTGTAACATGCAACCATAGACCACCACTTTTAGCCGTCAAACCCTTGGATAAAACCATTACACGCCCAAACATTTTAACCCTTGGATCGTATGTCACTTGAGCTCCTAACACCAATCATAAACAAAGATTATTAGTACCACACATGCCTAAAACTCCTAATCCCCTAGGCGTTGACATTGAACTTGTAGCCCCAAACCACATGCAACTCGACAAGACTAGATAATGGAAGCCAAGACAAGGATGTCGAGGAAGACAAGACCTTTCAAGAGATGTTGTGTCCCTTGGACACATGCGAACCACCCTCACCACACTATATAAACGACATTCAATGCACACCATTCACACACTTGAAATCTCTCAAACTACACACACTCTCCACCTTTTCCTTTGGTTACTAACGACAAGATCAAGTATTCAAGCAAGGTTTTGGAGCGAGGTTTTGGGATTAAGGGCTAGTTGGGAAGGATATTTTGGAGCAAGGGATCGCTATTCGAAGGGTGTTGTTGCTCGTTTTCTCTTGTTTGGTCACACGAATTCGTCACCACGTTGGTGTTGTAAGTTATTCGCCACCCTTTTCAATTCATATATCATTTTCACACATGCATAACACGTTGAGTTCACACACGACACACTTAGTTTTTGAAGTTGTATTTTGTTACACTTATAGCTTATCACATGACTTGACACCCTTTGGATTGACCTCGCCATTTCATTTTCATACGTACAATCTACCCATATTATTCGACACACTAATTCTTTGGTGCCCACTTAATCGAACCAACATGACATGCAAACCTCATACGTTTTTAGACCACGAAAACAAAGCTAAAACCTAGTGCTAGTCGAATATGATTTTAAAACAAAGAAACACCCACTTTGGGCCTTTACCGGGCTAACGAGCCCATGTTTGTTCAAAGGATTTCGGTTTGAAGATTTTGAGAAAATAACGAAACGTATACGACCCTTGGAAAACTGATTTGAACGAAACTATAAGATGTAAAAGCCACTTTTAGTTGTACCAAAAGTTCGGTTTTCAAAAAGTTCATCAAGGACCACTTTTGCAAAAAGTCCCACGTTAAGGACTAAAACCGTCAAAATAACAAACTAGCGAACTAACTTTGACAAAACTGAATTCTTTTGGAAATCGAGGGTAGGAGATGTAATTTTTCAAAAGTTAAAGGAATAAAGTGGAAAAAGTACAAAAGGGACTAGAATTGTAATTACTTTTAACCAAGGGTAAAAGATATAATTTTTGTAAAAGTTAAGGGTTGATATATGACAAGACCTATTCTTGTAATTTATTTATTTCATATATTTTTATAATTACATATATACATATTTATCTAACTTTAATATATATATATATATATATAACTTTACTAAAAATATTTAATCATAAATATTTTTAACAATATTATTTTTCATAACAAGTTAATATATATATATAACACCGATTCATATCAACGCTAACAAATAACTACGTAAAGTTATTTGGAATATATTTTAAGACACCCAAACGGATATCACCTTACACGTGATATATTACACGTCATTTATGACACGAATCTAAAACACCGGTTACAATATATTTTTAGGTCGCAAGTCGGAGGAATTTCATTGCCATCCATAGCAATACACCATCACTTTTGAGCACCGTTGTGATTCACATGCACCTTTCAGGTGAGTTCATGGTCCAACATTTTTAATTGTTTTTAAACCCCGTGGGGAGATACATGCTATAAATCGAACACAAGTATTTTTCTGTATGCTGTTATCACCTGATATTGCCTAAGTTGACACCAGTGCTACAAGTCCCTCATATCACGAACCTTAATCACTTGCGAGTGAGCGCGAATATAGTTGATAGATCTATTGGAATGGCAGCCCGCCTCTGTCAAGGTGATCACTTGGCAGGAGGTGTGCTATATTCGAGGTATTATGGAAATTTGGCACATTTCCTGTCACCGAGGGCCTCTTGCCATTTACATCCACTGTGGTGTAGATGATTGTTATTATCTTTATGATATGTCAAATCAATGTTAAGGCTTGCGTTTCGTGAGGCTTAGGAGCAATATTACACCCGATTTAGTCAAGACCTGTCTATCTTGGCTTGTTTATTTCAAATGCTTGACTTGTGTTCACACTATTACTATTTAAACTACTATGGATTCACTCAACCTTTGTGTTGACTTTTTAAGCATGTTTATCTCAGGAAACTAGCAAGCATGGCGGCACGGAGCTGGCAAAAGGGCACAGGACCTCCCTTTTATTTTAATAATGATATCATTCTTTACAAACTCATCACCACTTTTGTGAAACAATTAACATTTTGGAAAAATGTTTGTAACTCTGAATATTTGATTTTTCATGGAATGATATTGACAATCTTTTGAATTGTTTTCTATGAGTATGACTGTGTACTAAACTGTAATGACCCCGATTAGACTTCCGCTGCTTAATCAAATTTCGGGGTGTTACATCAGGAAGCTTTTATGTACTATTAAGTTCCAAAATAACAACTGAGACAGGATAACTTAAATTTCAAATTTCAAATTTAAAATGCAAACTTGAGATTTCAAAACAGAACACTTGAATTAAACTGAGTGAAATAAGCTCAAATACATAGGAAAAGCGATTACAAGTACTTTAAACAAAATATTACATCTAATTTGAAGTCCTAGTTAAATTCGACATTGAAAAATTAAACTAAATCTACACTACACTATTCTAATACCACTTCTTCTCTTTTTCTTCATTTTTATAGCTCCTGGAGGTCCAAAATAACTTTCCCACATCTGTTTGTGGCCGTTGGATGAACCAAACCATTCCTGGCCTTTGATTTAAATTTGGCGGGAAAATTGAGTGGGGTTTGGTGGGCAGTTGGTGTAATTAATGAAGAGGGGGGATGTATGTGAAGAGTTGGTGAGGGTTTAGTGGAAAAGGAGGAGGGGGGAGGTGGACAAAAACCTGATAATTAGGGAAGTGGGGGAGATGGTGAACAGTGATACGGGGTGTTGGGGGTTTGACTTGGTCAATGACCTGGGGAATTATTAAAAGTGGGAGTGGGCCGGTTTAAGTGGTGATGGGCTGGGGTATACATGGATCAGGGGTGGGCTGTGTTTGTGGACTAGGTTTGGTTTATGGGTTTTTATATTAAAAAAGGTCCAATTGGTTAAGTAGTAATACATAAGGACCAAGTTTGTAATTTAAAAAATATGAGGGACTGATTTTTGCCAAACATCCAAAATTGTTACAAGGGTAAAATATGACACAATTCATTAGTACATAGACAAAAAATGATATTTTTCCATTTTGAAATTCACGGGGACCAAAATTGTCATTTTTTGCAAAGTCCAGGGACCAAACATGTAATTTCCTCAAAATTTTCATCCAGGGTTTAAAAGTGACAAATGTGAATTTCCAAGGACCAAATTTGATTTTTTTCCAAAACTTTTGAGATTTTTCACCAAAGGACTAAATGTAACAAATTATGATTTCAAAAGGACCTTTGGTGATAATTTTCCATTTTTTGCATAACCAGGGACTAATTTTGTCAATTTTTGAAAGTTGAGGGACTGAAACTGTCAATTTTGCAAACTTTGTACGTTTTTCATCTGTTTTTGCTCATTTTGCATCTAAAACATATAAAACACTATTTTGAAATATTTTTAGTATTTTGATGCATTTCTGAGTGTTTTTGTATGTTTTGTAGTTCAGATTAGACCAAAAATGATGAGTGTTTGAGCACTCATCACCGCGTACTGGACGAAGATATTCATAACCGTCTTCAATATGATCTTATGGAGCACGTAGCGGCGCAAGACTTACCATACCTCAATAACTAGTGATTTCCTATTTTTTATTTTTGTTTTGTTTTTATTTTCCTAAA
Organism: Artemisia argyi; assembly: GCA_030686995.1. Lineage (NCBI taxonomy): Eukaryota > Viridiplantae > Streptophyta > Magnoliopsida > Asterales > Asteraceae > Artemisia > Artemisia argyi. The sequence goes on along the minus strand of CM060684.1, from coordinate 32,790,596 downwards.
GTATTATGTAACGTTTATTTGAATTATTAATTGAATTTGATGTTTTTAATTAAATTGTTAAATATAATTATTAAAAAAAAAAGGTTTAGGCATGGTTAGGCATCACATTGCCACTAAAAATATGAACTTAGGCATCATTAGGCATGAAATTAGTTGGCTTAACATGATTGGCTAATTACATTTAATGTTTAGGCATCATTAGACACCATTGCCACCCCCTAAAGGTGTGAGTTTTCAATTTGATTTGAGTTAATTTTAAAAATGGTCCTTGAGGTCACTCGGGTTTAATGAAAATGGTCCTTATACTCTTTTAACGGATCATGTCCCCGTGGTTGCGACCCATAACGGGTTTGGTCCCTCAGACTAACTGTCATTAGTTTATTCCGTTAGTCCTTTTGCAAAGTTAGTCCTTCATGAGCGTTTGCAAAAACATTTGCACCGTTAGTCCTTTATACTAATGACCCTTTATACTTAACTCAAATTTTGGGTTTCATACGTTTTTGTCCGTTTTTCTTACATTTTTTCCGTTTTTCTTACGGTTTTTTCATTTTCATACGTTTTCGTCCGTTTTTATACGTTTTGCACATTTTCTTACATTTTCATCCGTTTTTCTTTCGTTTTTGTCCGTCTTTCTTACGTTTTTTTTGTTTTCATACGTTTTTGTCTCTTTTTTTACGTTTTCATCCATTTTTATACGTTTTCGCCTATTTTCTTACGTTTTCATCTGTTTTACTAACGTTTCTTTTTTTCATTTTTCTTATGTTTTTTCGTTCTCATACATTTCTGTTCGTTTTTCTTACGTTTTTTTTTTTCATTTTCATAACTTTTTGTCTATTTTTATACGTTTTCGAACATTTTTATACGTTTTTGCCAAATTTCTTACGTTTTTATTCGTTTTTCTTTCGTTTATTTTCATATGTTTTTGTTCGTTTTTCATTACATTTTCATCCGTTTTTCTTACGTTTTTGTCAGATTTTCTTACATTTTTTCTATTTTCATACATTTTTGTCTCTTTTTGCATGTTTTTGTCCGTTTTTATACGTTTTCGCCCATTATCTTATGTTTTAATCTATTTTGCTTACGTTTTTGTCCAATTTTCTTACATTTTTTTTCGTTTTCATACGTTTTTATTCGTTTTTGTACGTTTTTCTTAATTTTTTTTCCTTTTTCTTACGTTTTTGTCTGTTTTTATACCGTTTCGTTCATTTTTATATGTTTTCGCCTAATTTATTACGTTTTCATATGTTTATCTTACGTTTTATGTTTTCATACGTTTTTATTCGTTTTTCTTACGTTTTTGTTTGTTTTCTTACGTTTTTGTCCGTTTTACTTACGTTTTTTTTGTTTTCATACGTTTTTGTATATTTCTATATGTTTTCGTCTGTTTTATACGTTTTCAAACGTTTTCATACAATCTTGTCTGTTTTTATACGTTTTAAAACAGACAAAAACATAGGAAAATAGAAAAAACTTAAGAAAATCAAACAAAAATGGATGAAAACGAAAAAAATTGGGCGAAAACGTATAAAATAAACGAAATGTATAAAAACAGAGAAAAACATATGAAAACAAAAAAATCATAAGAAAATTGGACAAAAACGTAAGAAAAACGGATGAAAATGTAAGAAAAACAGTTGAAAATGTAAGAAAACGAACAAAAACGTACGAAAAACGAACAAAGACGTATGAAAATGAAAAAAAAATAAGAAAAATGGACAAAAACGTAAGAAAAACAGATGAAAACGTAAGAAAATGGGCGAAAACATACAAAAACGGACGAAAACGTACAAAGAGAGACAAAAATGTATGAAAATAGAAAAACGTAAGAAAACGGACAAAAATGTAAGAAAAATGGAAGAAATTGTAAGAAAATAGGCGAAAACGAACGAAAACCTATAAAAATGAACAATAACGTATGAAAACGGAAAACCGTAAGAAAAATAGACAAAAACATAAGAAAAATGGAGAAAAACGTATAAAAACCAAAATTTGAGTTAAGTATAAACGGTCGTTAGTATAAAGGACTAGCGGTGCAAATATTTCTTGCAAATGGTCATTAACGGACTAATTGTGCAGAAGGACTAACGGAAAAAACTAACGACAGTTAGTCTGAGGGACCAAACCCGTTATGGGTCGCAACCACGGAGGGGGGGGGGGATCCGTTAAAAAAAGTATCGGGATTATTTCCGTTAAACCCGAGTGACCACGGGGACCATTTTTGAAATTAACTCAATTGATTAACATCATACAAACCCCGTTTTATAATTATTGTCGAATGTGGACTTTTAAAATCTTTAGTTTACAACTTTAATCTTAAATTTTTTTATTTTTATTTTTATGTTATATATTATTTGACGCAAAAATGTATGATTGAATGATTTTTAAATGTATTTTGTATAATTTTCATCAAGTATTATATAACACAAATAACAATATTAAAGGTCAAAGTTGCATAATAAATACTTCAACAGTAAGCACTAGACAATTATTATGAGACAGAGACAGTAATATTTTGGTAAAAAAAAATCTAACCACCTTAAGGCTAGGTGCAATAATGACTGAGACCGACTCGGACCTTGTCGGTCGACTCGGTCGTCATTGCTGTGGGCACTAGGTTGCGACCGGTTGGGGAGTGATTTTGAAGGGGAGTCGGTCTCCATCTCGACCGATATTATTTTTGGTGTTTGATCCACTTTTTGCTACATTTAATTGTTATAACCGTTTGTGAGTTAAAAAAAAAAAAAAAAAAAAAAAAAAAAAAAAAAAAAAAAAAAAAAATCTTACCGTTTGAAAACTAGTCGTTGGGCTAAAAAAAATCCCCTATAAATATACAACTAAACAACACTTCAATTCACACAATCTTACACTTCTTTCTATTAAAAATGTCTAAGAAAACACCACAACAACAAGCAAAAGGCCGGAAATCCCGTTTACCACAACAAAACATCCCGCAATTATCACCGGATTCAACTTTCCGGTTAACCGGTTTGTCACCAACCATCAATTTCCGACCTTGTTCTCTTGATTACGAATCTCAACGACCTCCACAACAACAAACATTCAATCTATTTTCTATGAATCGTAATATTAATCGTCCATTTGTTCCCCCGTATCAAAACAACCAACAACCACAATAAAGCAACTCTCGTCGAAGCCAACAATCTATGTATGGCTCCCCCGAATCTTGCTATCGTCCAACAATGGACTCATCAATGTCTTCCTACTCTAATTACCAAAATTATTCTCCGGTAAACAACATCAATCTTGTGCTTGTGATTTTATGGAACAATTAGAAAACAATCCGGATTTTTATGTTGGAACCGGTTCTGGTTATCCGAGTCAACAAGTGTCACCGGGTTATCCAGGTTCGGGTCACGGATCGTATCACGATTCGGTTCCAAATGATGATCTTGTGGGTGACGACGACAAAACTATTTTTGAAGAGATGTCACCGGTCAAACCAAAGAAGCGTGCTGCAAAGGCTAAGAAGAAGGCGGTTGATTGGTTCTAAACGGTCAACTAAGTTTTCCAATGTGATTGGTCAACCAAGTCAAACGTCTCAGACCAACTAACCAAGGAGTACAGTGTATTTCCGGGTCGTTATGTCCCAGCGAGGTAAGCAATTGTATTTAAAAACGTTTTAAGTAATCGGGTGATTTAACAGGAGGATCAGGAATTTGATTTGAATGATTATACTACGAGATTATGATTGAAAATGACTTAGAAACACTATTCTAACAATTACTGATGATCAGATAACCTAAAAACGCGCGTTTGAATTTAAATTAAACGCGAACGCGCAAAATAAAAGTGAAACGTGAGCAAATAAAGTCCTACGAATGTGAAAATTATATTTTTACAATCCTAATGTTATAAGAAAATTTTTGGAAAATTAAAATTATTTTTACCACTATTTAATTAATTACTAATTACTAATTACTTATTAATTAACTAAATTATACTAATTATTAATTAATTATGAAATTTAACTGGAAAAATGAAAATTAAATTTAGAATAATCTAAAATATTATAAAACTAATTTTAAAACAGAAAACCTATTTTTTCTACTTTTTAATTATTTATTATTAATTAAAACTAATTATTTAATTAATTTATACTAAATTAAATTATAAAAAGTACTAAATCAAATGAGAAAAATCTGGAAAAATTCCTAAAATTATTTTAAGTTATAAGAAACCTAAGAAAAATTTAAAAATGAGAAATGCTTATGAATAAGCAGAAAAATAAGCCAAAGGGCTTAAATAGAAGTTATCACTTTATTTATTTTTGGCTTTTTCTTTTACACAACTATTAAGCTACTGAAAATAGACAACTTTTGTAAAGGCAACTTCCTTGGAACTCAGAAATAAGATGTGTGTGATGCAATAAGCCAAACAGTTGACTTTCTTTGACCAAACTAGAATTTAAGCTCAAATGAGCTTATGTGGGGTCCACAAGGGTGGATTCTGGTTCACTTAAGTTATGTGGACATGTTTAAGCAAGATTAAAACAAATAAGTTCACAGGATAAGCCCATACGCAGAATTTAAGCACTTGGTTTCTTATTATTGCACTGAAAATGGGACAACTTTAATGGGTGATTTCAAGTGGGTCCCAGGGAGCTTAAGCTTACAAGCTTGCTCAAAATGGGAAGGTGGCCAGGAGGGGGTTGAAGGAGCCCAATTGTGGCCTGTGGGACCCACTGACGTGACCAGAAACAACCACCAAAGTTGTGGTGGTGGTGGTCTGCTGCACAGGGGAGATGAATCCCCCTGCAGGTATGTTTGGAGGGGTGTGGGGCCCTCAGAAAAAATCACAAAAATTTAACAATACTTGGACTATGAAGTTTAGCCGGGGGGTTGCAAATCCTAAAAGTTTCAAGCCCTAGATCCTTACTAAAAAATCACAAATATTCTTGCCATTTTTGCAAAATCTGAAACATGCAACTTTGACTTTTGAACTTTTCTTGCACAAATTGACTAAAATGAAGTTTGATTACTCCTAGTTTACTGAAAATGATATTTTAGACTAAAATGGGACTACTTTAGGTAAATTTAACAAGTTTGGAGCCTAAATCATGAGTATGCTAGCTTAAAACTTCAACAGCTATGCAGAATTCAAACTTGATGATGATTTTGACTTTTGAACCTATGACTACCAGTTTTATGTTACAATTACACTATATGACCTTAATGCAACCTAAGTTAACCAATAACTCTCACTGAAATGCTACACAACTAGGTGAGCATTACTTATCCAAACACCCCTTATATAGTAAGCTGTTTTTACTTTTAGTGTACAAATGATGATCTAAAACCAACCCACTTATTCAAATGGGCTAAATATATCATATGAACACTGAATGACTGATGTGATGCAAAGATAAGCAGGAATTTGAGCTAAAGCAGACAATGCAATTTAAATTACTAAGATGTGAGATTAAAGCAACTATGTAAACTAGCAAATGAGGTTAAGCAATCTTACAATACCAACCTAAATAGACTAATAAAACACTAGAAACACAGATAAGTACATGATAAGCAGTTGAATAAGCTATTGAACAGTAAGAGCTAAAATGTGAAGAGTATGCTTACAAAGCCTTCCATGCATTCATCAAGGAACCAAGGACCAACATTACCACCTAAAAAACACCCACAGGTCTACTAATACCAAGGACCATCCATTATTTATCCTGCTCCATGCAATTCTTCACCATTTTTTTGTTTTGATTTTCTTAACTATTTTTTTTTTTTTTTTTTTTTTTTTTTTTCTGATTATGCAGTGAACTTAGATGTGATGATTAATAAACTTAAGAAAGCTTATTGACTTACTAAATTAAGCTTACTGAATCACTAGAAAGCAATTTTTACCCATAAATAACTTAATACTAAATTTGAGATAAAATTAGTGCAAATGGAAATTGAACAAGACAGCTTAATTTTCTTATTAAAATAACTTCAAAACACTCTGAAAGTGTCACAATTACAACTGAAAATTAAATATTACAACTAGAAAATGGAATTGATAACAAACGGCTTAGGATTAAACTAAAAATGACTAACTCCTCACTCCACTGCATCTCTTTCATTATTAGGAGTCTTCTAGGGTTTGTGAACCCCTCTGAGTGTTTCCCACTTTCATTTAGAGCCACAGGATGAGAGAGCTTCAATCTTGACCCTTCCTCAATTTTGGTGCCAAAACCGATTTTGGCTTTTTTCCTATTGATATTTGATGCCAGAGGGGTTTGTTTGGACTAGGGTGTTTGGAGGGTTAGCCGGGGGGGGGGGGGGGGGGGGGTTGAGTGTGCAGGGTGAGTGGCAGGCTAGGGTGATGATGGTGGTTTGGTGTTTTCCAGGTGAGTGGGTTCTTAGGTGGAAGGAGGGAGTGGTCAAAGGGGTCAAACGGTCAAGGGTTGACCCTGGCGTTTAATATCACAAAGGGTGTGGGCTGGGTGATAGTTGGGCCAGGAAAAGAATAGGCTAGGGGTGTTTGTTTATGTTTGGGTTTGTTTTAGATTTGTGAGGTAATAATAATAATAAGCCCGTTTGGTTTGTATTTTATCACAAGGACCAAAAGTGAACTTTGCTGAATTTTAGGGGACCAATATTGTCAACGTTCGAAACTTCTCCCAAGGACCATTATTGCCATTTGTAAATAGTCCAAGGATTACACTTTATAATTTTCCAAATTTAAACTTCCAAGGACTTGTTTTGCCAATATTGAAACTGTAGGGACCAATTGTGTAGATTTCTCAAACTTTTCACCCAAGGACTTGTTTTGACAATTTTTGAATTCCAAAGGACTTGGGTTGATTTTTCTTTCATTTCAAACCTTTAGGGACTAGTTTTGTCAATTTATGAAACTTGAGGGACTGAAACTGCCAATTATGCAAACTTTGTTCGTTTTTCATTTGTTTTTAAACATTTTGCATCTAAAACATATAAAACACAGTTTTGTGATAATTTCTGTATTTTGATGCATTTCTGAGTGTTTTTGGATGTTTTGGCAGTTCAGATACGATAAAAATGATGAGTATTTACACACTCATCAACGGTTGAGAAAGAGGTTGAGGAAAAGGTTGAGAAAGACATCTCGAATTGGTCAAAAGAGGAAGAAATCGCGTTGTGCATGGCTTGGTGTGATTCGTCGGAGGATAGCATAGTTGGAACAAACCAAAATTCTAAGGGATTTTGGAAGAAAGTAATTACATACTTTGAAAAGGAGGTCGGTGAAGGGAGATCGTACAACTCAATTACTAGCAAGTGGAAAAATAGGATTCGTCCTAGAGTTGGTGCATTTTGTGCCATTTATGACAATTGTTATACGAATTTTGGAAGTGGTGCGAATGATCTCAATATTTACCAAAGAGCGTCTCAAGAATATGCAATAATGATGAGGCACACGTTTCATTTGGATCATTGTTGAGAGATTTTGAGGGAGCATCCGATTTGGAAAAAAAATGAGATGCCGCATTTTTTAATCCAAAATGATGGTCGAAAAAAACCAAGGACTTCTGACACGGGCTCGGATGTGCCTAGTAATGAAGAACCTCGTGATGAGCGACCGGTTGGGCGTGATGCAGCTAAGAAAAATAAGGGTAAGAAGAAATCGTCGGGGTTTAGTTTGGATGGGGTAGCCGAAAAATGGCAAGCAATTACATCAAAAGCTTGGGGTAAGAAGCAGGAGCTTGCAGACGGATACTACAAATTGAAGGAAAAAGAGCTGGAGCAAAGGGATAAAGAGTTGGCGCTGGAGCAAAAGAAAGCGGAGCAAGAAGACAGAAGATTGGCAATGGAAGAACAAAAGCTTGAATATGAGCGTCAAAAGAAATATCGAAAAGACCTCATATTTTATTTCAAACCAATCGACCCATCTTTTCCTGCATTTCAACGACAAAAAATGCAAGAACTCAAAGACGCGATTAAGGAACAATACAATCTAAAAGATTAGTTTTTATGTTGTTATGTTTTAATAAGTGTTGTAATGTTTTTATTTTAGTTGAATTAGTATGTAATGTTTTAATTATGAATGAACTTTTATTTTGTGTTAAAAATGTTTAAGAAAAAAAAATTGAACTTGGTCGCACTTACTGTAGCACTGAATCGCCTGCAGGTCGCTGGAGAGAGAAAACTGACGTGCCAGAAAAAGTAGGCGGGATTGACCCTAATAAGTATTCCTTATTGCATCTAGCCTAAAAATACAATAATCATAAGTGTGACCTGAACGAACTGAATGTTTTAGACTTACATATACACATGTTAATATTAATAGAGAAACAAGAAAAGTATTCTCGTTTCATGGCACTTAAAAAACATGTTATAAGTTATACTTGGAGAGCTTCTCAATTTTTATTCTTTTCGTTTTTAGAGACAACAAAAGCACAACAATTTCACAGTTCACACCTAGCCTGGACTCTGGTTATCTTGAAAGATCGATATTGGGTCCATGGAAGATTACCACGTGGACCAGACTTATCCACATTACTGGGACCATTGTATGTCGACGAAAGAAAATAAGAACACATGATGGTGACTGGATTTCATCAACCATTACGGCGTGTAGGGTGTGACATGCCGCAACAGAAAGAATAGTGTCATGTCAGCGGGAAATAATAAATCATGGCACCTTACCTAGCAGCAAAAGATTCCTTTTTTCTCATTTTAAAGAGAGATATTGTACTTAATTCATTGTTGTGAGTGTGTAGAATGTAGGAACTTTTGCTTGCATTGTCTTATTTGGTCTACCGTCTATGTATAGAACTGATAATATTTGTGATTATGCAGGATTATACATGAGGTTTTATTTCATTTGACCAACGACCTTAGTTAATCATCTAATTCATATTAGCATCAAGTACTCTTTTTAGCCTAAAATTTTATACTTGTGGTATGAATATTAATAATATTTTTTAGAGTAAAATGCAGAAATCGTCCTTGTGGTTTGCAAAAATTGCATGTATCCTCCCTGGTCTTTCATAAATGCAGGCGGCCTCCCTGATCTTCATACTTTTGGTTCGTTTTGTTCCCTGGCACTAACAACCGTTAGTCCATCTCAGTTAGTTGATACATAAATGGTCCCTGTCCCTACGCTAAATTGCGTCCAACGTCCCTATTTTTTGAAAATTTCTTTTTCCAATTTTTTTTTCGAATTTTTTTTCGGAATTATTTTTTTTCTCAAATAAATTTTTTAGAATTTTTTTTTCGTGAAATCATTTCTTTTTCTTAAATTTATTTTTGAAATTAATTTTTTTTAGGAAAATTATTTTTTTTGAAAATTATTTTTCTAAAAATATATTTTCAGGAGAAAAATATCTAAAAAAAAATTTTTGGAAAAAAGTTTCTAAAAAAGTATATCAGAAAAAAATTTCGAATAAAATATTAATTTTTCTTTAAAAAAATTCGGGAAAAAAATTTCTAAACAAAATTTCTACAAAAAAAATTTTTGGAAAAAAGTTTCTTAAAAAATTATTTCAGAAAAAATAAATGGAAAAAAAATCGAAAAAAAATTAATTTTTCTAAAAAAATTAATTTCGAAAATAAAATTAAGAAAAAGAAATGATTTCAAGAAAAAAAAGTTTCTAAAAAATTAATTTGAGAAAAAAAAAATAATTCCGAAAAAAGATTTCGGAAAAAAAAATTCGAGAAAAAAAAGTTGGAAAAAGAAAATTTCAGAAAAATAAGGACGTTGGACGCAATTTAGCGTAGGGACAGGGACCATTTATGTATCAACTAACTGAGATGGACTAACGGTTGTTAATGCCAAGGAACAAAACGAACCAAAAGTATGAAGACCGGGGAGACCGCCTGCACTTATGGAATACCAGGGAGGATACATGCAATTTTTGCAAACCACAAGGAGGATTTCTGCATTTTACTCTATTTTTTATTATCCTACTTTCCTATTATAAGTATTCGTTTTTATATGTCACTTGGTTATGTCATTTGACCAATTGTAACTTCTTGTTTTGCATATTTGAACAATTTTGAAAAGACTCAGAATAAATACTAATATAAATATCAATTATTAAAATACAATCAGATTTCAAAGTAGCACGATCTAATTCAAAAATTTCCTCCAATTGAGCACGTCTAGCATATTTTTTGATAGTAACAGGATCGCTATAAGTGACTCTATTGAGTTCACCGCCAAAGAACTCAACAGTTACACCTACTTGTTCGACACTATACTTGGATTCTGCCCTTCGAAATGGAACATTGGCTCTAACAATCCCGTATCCGTCTACCAAAACGACCGGAAATGCCTTGAGCAATGTTCGAGTACCAGGCGCAACGGCGCTGAAGTAACCAATGCCATACTCCTAGGAAAAGCTCGAACGACCTTCAACAAAAAGGCACCTGTACCCGAAACTGACACAGGTGGGTAGGTAGAGAATACCTAGGGGCGTGAGACAACTCTCTCTAAGGAAATCGGCAAAATAGCCCTGTAACTTCGGGAGAAAGAGTGCCTCCTCACCAGGGGGAATTCGAGTCTCATCGGGTTAACTAGGACTATAATTGCAATTGCGGAATTTCTACGTGAATCAAGATCTAGAAAAGTAAGTTTTACAATCACTTACTCAAACCCATTGTCAAATTCTACTCAGCGCAATATGGAGGTGTGTATGAAGGTTATTTTTAAATGATAAAAAATAGAAAAAAAAAAATAAAAGAGAGAGAATGTGCCACAATGGTTTTTGGAAAGTTGAAAGATCGAAAATGTTTTGGAAAAAGAAAAAGCTGATGTATAGATGATGTGGCGAAAGAAAACGCATCACCACACCCTCCACACTTAGGTACCATAGCTCAAGCCAAAGTGTCACATCATTACTCCTACCTAAGTATTTTCCGTTTTCATACTTCCTATCATTCACAAATTAAAATACCTCCTCACTCATCACTCAAACCAAAACACCTTTTTTGGACCTATCATACCCGATTAAAACACAAATTCAACAAACAAAACTCAATTAAAAAAGGTAAAGAATGGCGTACGCCAAGAAAATAGCTTGGAGAATGGTGCATGGTGGTGGGTGGCACTGGTTTGGCTCAAGCCAAATGGTATCCACGTATAACTGGCACCACTCACACGTCGTTTTAAGTATAAACGTTAGTTGATTAATACGTACTTATAATGGGTCGATTCACATGCATGATAGCTTTTCAAAGTTTAATTAGGCTAACACAGAAAAGAGCAAGAAAAGAATTGTGTTAGAAATTAAATTTGATAACATTTAGTGTGTCAAACATTACTAACGAGTGTATAAATCTCACTTCTTTGCCAGCTCTTGTGCGTTATTTTTCTAGTCTAAAATTTACATAAAGGCACATTTTGTTTTATTTTTGAGTTTAAGTTATAAATACTTCGGACTGTGAACTATCAATTTTTAGTTTAGATGCTATGTAAAAGGGCGGGGTTTCTTACTTGAAAAATGTGGCTTGAAAAAGTCTATTATGATGAAGAGGTCCGCTTAGACAAGAGCTCTACTCATTCACGACCAAAAGTTACTTGAAAATGTCAATATTTGTGAAGATAAACACCAAAAGTTGATAAGCTAACATGGATATTAATACTGTAATACCATATAATATTATGATAGAAAAATTAAGAAATTATTCAGTAAACAATAAAACTTTTACACTCTGTTTCCGAGTATAAAACGGAAAGAAAAGAGATGGAGAGGAAAAAAGGAGTGAAGTAAGAGGAGAGTAATAAGAAATTATTTTTTCATCTTGTGTTCCCGAGTTGGAAAGAAAAGAGAAGGAAGTAACAAAAAAATAGCTTTAAAATCAACACCACTCCATTTCATCCCAATTTGGGAAGTAAATTAGGAGAGTAATTTTGATGTAATTTACTTTCCTTTACTTTCCTCTCCCCTTCTAAAAAATCTCAAGAACACATTTTTTTTTTTTACTACTATCCCAAACCTTTCCCTTACACTCCAAAATATAAACTCGGGAACAGAGTATTAAAATATTCAGTAATCTAATGGTAAAAGACTTATTATTTTCATCACAAGAAAGTCTGAGTTCTCAGGTTTAACATCTCTTGGTATTTACAACTTTGAAATGACACACCAACCTTCTACACAGGCAATGTTTTACCTGTTTTGAGTATGCTTGAAAATGGGTCAAAACTCGCAGATTAGTAGTACAAAATGTTGAAATCTATGATTATCCAGAAAAGAAAAAACATTGAATGTTAAGCTCTAACCCTTGACCGCTTCATTCAAATACAAACAAATTAACAATCAAGCTAAAGCAACATTTGGTAATCGAGCTATTTAAACGAGAGACGATCGATTATAATTTGCTATGAAATGAAGGCCATACTAAGAGCATCTCCAATGCATTCAATCATTTTGAATATGATACAATGCCACATATGCATACTATAATTTTACTTTAATCCTTCGCAACCCATTAAACCCACTACAACCTTCATTTACGTTTCACGGAGAGAAAAATGAGAGGGTTTATGTAGAAAAATAATGAGTATAAAATAAGAGGACCTACCATTAAAGTTTAAATACGGTGCAAACAGAGAGAAACTCATTTTAACCGCACGATCCTCACAATGAAATTGATATGATGACAGTAACACGTGAATTACGTGATTGCAGTATCTGTTTATTCGCCCAATATTGAATTATTGAAAAATGATACTAGTGTAGCTAAAAGCGAAATGTGACAAATAAATTCCATTTATTGAGAGAGACTTAGTTTATAGTAATTAAAGTTAATAATTATTCTTTATTCTTCTTTTATCCTAATGATAATGGATATAAACTGTTTTAGTATTTTTCATGCTTTCGTATAAAAGAGTTTTGAGGTCGGATATTCAGTTTAAGTTTGATCATGTTATCAAACGTACAATGATGAACAAATTATAATTATAATATGTTATACTAGTTATAATGCCCGCGCACGAGCGAGCTTTTTTTAAAGTTTTTTGAATAAGATATTTTTATTTATTAAAAAATAAATAATTTAATCTTGTTTGATTTATAATTATTGTTTTTAAAATAAATAATTATATTTTTTAAAATTATAGTTTTTTATTATTAAAGATAATCATTTAAAAATTTTGCATCTTATCTATAGTTTTTGTATTTATCTTCTACTTGTGTAGTATATATCAACAAAACGAATTTAGAAATTTATAAATTAAAAAATAATAATTAATTAAAATATTACTTAATAAAGAAATAATCTTTTTTTTGAAATACAAAAGTCCTCACTAGGGGTTTTATTATATTATATAAAAGATATCGCAGTTCATTTGAAGTTCGACCATGTTAATGTGTTAAAAGCAATCGATCACCGTGGCAAGAAATATACTTGTTTTTAAAAGTTGATTTGTGTTTCCTATATAATATAATAATGTGCATGTATAAACCATATCCTAGACTATGTGCTTCGCACGAAAGTATCACATTAAGGATAGCAATCAAGATATTTGTATAAACCATATCCTAGATCATAAGTGAATGTTATATATAGGTCTTCAAGAAAAGCATCATCAAACTAGTCCAAAGAGCTTAATGTCACATATTTAAATCAGATAATATCTTCCTTTTTTAAAAGGGTTGACGTGGTCGTTGTTTGCACTAAGCACTAGAAATTGAGATCTTTCACACTTTGTGCATGTTTAGTGAAAGTAGCAGTATCAATAGCACCGACCAATAAGTAGTAGCTTCGATCAGTTTTTTTTTTTTTTTTTTTTTTTTTTTTTTTTTTTTTTTTTTTTTAATAAAAATGTTTTTTAGAGTAGTCGTAGTTGTGATTATAATGTACAAGACAACTCCTAAATTCTCAAAGCTCCTAAATACTATTTCATGAACAGTTGAAAAATGAACTTTCAAATAAAACTTAAAAAAAAAAAAAAAACCCTACTTGATGCTTTCCAAACGATCAATATAAATCACAATGCTCAACACTCACCGCTTCTAAATGCTTCTAAACACTCTGTGCCAAACAAACTCTTAGTTAAATAGTAATAGGTTAAGTTGATTATGTTTAACCAAGGGTTCTGATTTGCGGATCATATTGTTATGAAAATTCTAATTCTAGTCAATACAAGTATGAAAATAATAGACAAATCCACAAGTTATGATTTACTCATGGACAATATTGTAAATTTCATTCCTTAGCTCTTACTATCATTATTTCTATATAAAGACATTGCATGGTACTTCTTGTAAATAACTTACCACACAAAACATGTTGAAACCACAACTCAATCACCACCAAACACCCGGTTCGCCAATAATCACACGTGCCAAGAAGGCGTTTATCGCCGGAGATGGTAGTGGTAGTGATGCTAGTGGAAACACTACTTCATTTCTATCTCACAACACTCTAGCATTTCCTCACAAACCTTTTTGTTCAAAGCGAAATAGCGTAAACTCAGTCGGCCAAATTAAAGCTGTGGCGGGTGAATCTAGCACGGCTGGTGTGGTAAGAACTATTAGTGTGAAAGCTGTGATTACGGTCCAAATGACTGTAGGTGGGGTAATATCGAACCTTAGTTTTACGAGACCACTTGATGATATCACCGATATGCTTGGAAAATCGCTACTTTTGGAGCTTGTTGCAGCCGAGACTGACCCTTGTAAGTGCTTACTGCCGTGGATCACATTTGATACCCTAAAATCTTGCATATATACCAAATACTGCATAATAATGTTAGGCATAATTACATCAAACACAATTAGGTTTCTTGAAAATATATGTAGCATTACATTAAAGTTTCTGGATAACATATTAAAGAATTATCAGCAAAGCAAAATTTAAATTTTAAAAATTTAAACTCTTAGGAAGGAGCAATTTTGTCGATCATATCTCGATAGAAATTGAACATAAAAATAAGGTTAGTATCAACACACAGTAACATTGTAAATATTTAAGCTGGATCCGTTGCAGGCTATACTGTAGAATATTATCCGTTATTTATTTATAAGTCAAAATATAAACCCTTAGTTACCAAATAGATTTTGGCTTAATCAATACGTATATGAGTTGGTCATTGGTTAAGAGGATACGAGTTGAAGTCTAGATTGATGCATATATAATATTGATGCATATATAATATGACACTTCAACTTGTAAATATTTGCTTCTCTTGAAACAAAAAACTTTTGATTAGTATAAAAACCTGATGTGAAAATTTCTTGTATGAATGTTTCGAAAATCGTTTCACCAAATTTGACCATTAAAGTTTGTGTTACTAGATAAGACATAGCGAGCAAAACAAGTTTGTTCGCCATTTTATTAGCTCGCCATGCCATTTTGCTCGTGACACGTGTAAATGGCAAGAAAAATACTTTGCTCTTCATCTATTTTGCTCGCCATTCCATTGTACAAAATAAGCATATGCTCATGACACGTCTAAGTGGTTTTGCTCTTCATCCATTTTGTTCGTCATTCCATTGTACGAAATAAGCAAGTGACAAACAAAATATTTTGCTCTCCATCCATTTAAAAAGTATGTTTATTGTATGGGTTTAAAAATGCAAAACTGTTAACAAATAAATAAAACAAGCACACCATACGGTTCATTTGGTTCATCTAAAATGAGATTTATTGTTTTAAAAGTAGTGAGCAAAAGGAGATATGAGCAACCAATTTTGCTTGCCATTTCTTAAGTTTTGTTTTATTAAATAACCCTTTTTTGTTAAACAAAAGTGACGAGCAAAGAGATACAAGCAAACAATTTTGTTTTGGATATTCTATTTTTTTTTTTTATTAAATAAACATTATATTGGTATTGTGACATGTATAAAGTAGCGATCAAATTAGTTTGTCGAGCAAATGTATTTGCTCCCTACGTAGAGATTCGTAAAGTAAAAAAATAGTGACAATTTTGGTAATTTGATTTGGTAGGAGTAGACTTTTGTTAATTAATAGAAATTGAAATATAGACTGGAAAATTTGAGACTGGTAACATCTTTTCTTACCATTTTCTATGAAGATCTAAGCCACACCTTCATGTAACCTCCATTTTGGGTTTTAAACTTCATTCACTTATTGGGGGGGGGTTTAGAATTATAGTAGGTCAAATGTCATTTGATACAATATCATTTATTGAGATATGAGAATTACAAGTTGCATGATATCTAGCATGACAATACAGACATATACGGGTTGGTAACTCACTTACGCCTGTTAGTCGACATCTTATATCCGTCTTGGCCAACTCACTTTATCTATATAAACGCCAGGTTCAACCAAAAATAATATGAAGTGCGAGAAGTGAGAACATTCAAAACAATTTAGATCCTTTTTTGAAAATTAAGTTTAAGGGTGAAAATTGCATTGGTTGGCCAAGAAAACAAAATGAATGGTGCTATAAAATAAATAAATAAAAATCAGTGATATAGTATATTATCTTCTTAAGTTTATTCAATAACTGGTTTAGTTAATTGGCTACAATTCCTCATAAAAAATACATTAGCATTGAATCAGGGACTCACAGAAAAAAAATCAGGACCCACAAAAAGAATTAGAGACCCACATTTATAGCACAAAATTGTAGCCAATTGGCTACAATTAATTGTAGCTAATATTTTCTATATATATATATATATATATATATATATATATATATATATATATATATATATATATATATATATATATATATCTTGGTTTTGAAAGACCATTAATTAAATCATTTTGCAATATATGATTAATTACATTGACATTTTAGAAACTACAGTCCACTTTTTACATTTTCCACCTTTTAGTATACTCACTTTTCAGTATAACACAGTTTTTTTTATCAGTTTTATTTTCATAATTTCTGGCAGTTTAATACTTTTGATTTATTAAATTTTATATTTTTTGTTTCAAACTTTGAATTTTATAGTTTTTTATATTAACAAAACGATTAAAATAAAATAAAAATAAAAATGTGTAGATGGTATCACTTGTATTTTTTAGGGGTCCAAATAACATATCTCTTCCAAATAATTAATTTGTAATTTTTTTTTAATTAAATGCATTATGCGAATACATTGAGAAATAGACCACCGTGTTAAACTCTTGATCTATATCACTAAAAACTTGACCTTCCGTATAAATCCAAAGGTTGTTTTTTATTATTTTTATTTTTTTTAAATAGTTTTGCATTATTGTTTGTGACCATTTCAAATCATAGGGAGAAAACAAAAATCAATTTATTGGTTTCATTTTAGTCGATTCATGTGATATATACATAAATATGGAATGGCAAAATGATTTAAACCTAATTAAGGGTAGCACTGAGATTATCAGGTTTAGTTGAATTTAATCAATTAACAGATAAAATGATGACAACAACAATACCCAACATAAATTTAGTCAATCAATACGTAAATTTTAATTAGGTAATATATATTTGGATTGTGCTAGTAACTTGTAAGTTATACTGATCACCATACACAGATACCTATGGCATTTGAAACTAGTCGTCGACTATATTCATTTTTTTGTCTGTTACAGTAACTAGCAATGTGCCCGTACTATGCGGTGACAAGATTAAAAGAGAACATATAGATCGTTGGTGACGATATGAAATGCCGCAGAGGTATTGGTAGATGTTGTGCAAGTACATGAATGACTCAAATTACGATTCGAAAGATAGTTAAAGTAATTTGCACCATAAAAACAAAATGTAGTTTTTATTGTAATATTATGTATCATTGTCTTAGTTTAACACAAATTTTAAAAGCAAATTATTATTAAAGCAAACTTCAAATTTAAGATTTTTATAGACTCTTAATTAATATTTACTACATGTATAATATAACTCTCATAAAATATAAAATGTATATGATTTAATATTTTGAGAAAATGATAATGTGTTTCTTTTAGTGCTTATGCGGTTATACAATTTGTATCATATTTTGTACTAATTAATATGTCTATCAATGTTTTCTTTTAAGTGTGGTAAACTATGTATACTATGTTGTACTTCTTAAAACTTTTAAAATAAAATACACTTTTTCTTTATATAAGAGTAAGATAAACTAAACGTACATCTTGTTATATTAAGATAGAGTTTATGTGCGTGGAGGATTAAGATTCAATCAAGTTGAGATGAATATGATATGTTATGTTCATATATCACAAAAAGTAAAGTTAATTAGTGTTTTTCAGTTAAAAATTAAGGGTTATATCGATATTCTCATGCAAATTTTAACAACAAAACCCATTATGTTGGGCTAAATATAAGAACATAATTAATAATCCGTGTGTCTGAGTATATATTACTTATATACTTTCCGAGTACAGTGCTTTAAATCTCAAGCCTTCTTTTTGGTCAACATCATTACGTGTTTGTAATACAAGGGGAATCGATCTGACTCCATCCTCACCCGCTAAATTATATTTTGATTAGTTGATCGGTTAAAATAAGAAGTGATTATTTAAGACTTCTAAAATGAAAAAGTGAACAATAATTTTAGAATGAAGGGAGTATTAGGTTTCTAGAAATGTTGGAATCTTCCTTTTTAAGCTTAAATACAATTTTTGATATTAATGGAAGATATATTGAAAATTTAATAGCAAAAACAGAAAAAGCATATTGAGGTTTGAACTTATAATCTCCAAAACCTTAAAACATACAGAGCATTATTAGTGATCGAACTAATATGAAGCAAGATAATCTAACATCATTTGCATAAAATTGTATGTTTAAATTGAAATAACTAAATGCGAAGGAAATCATTTTAATGGCTTTAGGTTTTGGTAAATCATTTGTTTTTTTATGTGATCAATAATTTAGTTCATTAATTTAATCATTTAACTTTAATTTTTGAAGAGACGGGTTTAACCAAGGACACGATTAAGGGTTATGCACATCGGACTGGTCAAACGGCAGACGATTTAACATACTTAGCAGAATTCGAAGTACCGGAGGATTTTGGTTCAATTGGAGCAGTTTTGATAGAAAACGAACACCACAAAGAGGTGTTTGTGGAATCTGTTGTATTTGAAGGACTCCCCATAGGCACGATCAGCGCGACCTGCAATTCTTGGGTTCATTCCAAGTTTGATAACCCCGACAAACGCTTCTACTTCCTTGACAAGGTTAGCAACTAATTATACTTAATTACCCATAATGAATCAATACAAATAAATAAATTTAAGGCCTTAATATTTCAATCAACTGTCTCGGTATTCGCTATGCGCGGGTAATTGTCTAGTCTATTTAAAGCCAAACATGTGTTTGGTAGGCTTAATGGTTTATCTAACATGTGTCATCGCTAAAAGTATGGGTCCCTTGGTAGAACCTATACCAAATATTTTCGTTGAAAGCCAGAGTCAAACGTTAATTTTTTATTTATTGTTATTTTTTTTTTTTTTTTACTTTTAGCGACGACACGTGTCGTCGGTAAAAGGTGGCCGTGGCCAAAATAGGTAATTTTGGCGAGAGTTATATTACGTGGTCGTGTGACTTCATTTTACGGTGTGCGTGGTGCAGGTAGCATGCCTACCATCCGATACACCGAGTGGTCTCAAAACTCTCCGAGAAAAGGAACTATCTATTCGTCGAGGGGATGACGTAGCTGTTAAACCGCGTGAAAAGATAGATAGAATTTATGATTACGATGTGTATAATGATCTAGGTGATCCTGACAAGGATCCAGAATTGGCACGCCCGGTACTTGGTAACAAGGACTACCCTTATCCTAGGCGTTTCAAAACTGGTCGTGCTCGCACTAAAGCAGGTATTCATTTGTATTCTTGACGGTGCATTCTTATTGTTGCAATGGATATGATCGATCAAGTGTAGCAAATCGTATGTCTAATTGAACGCTTGGCTACCAGGCCAACTTGATGATGGTTAAAATATTACATGTAAAATGACTCCTAAATAATCAATTATCAAAATTAGTTCTTTTCAAAAGGATGGTTGTTTGATCAGATTACTGAAATGAATTGTAAATGCAGATCCATTATCAGAATCTAGAAGCAGTGACATTTACGTGCCAAGGGATGAAGCCTTTTCAGAAGTAAAGAATCTAACATTTTCGTTCAAGACTGTATACTCAGTTCTGCATGCAGTCCTTCCTTCGTTAGAGACAACTATGATTGACAAAGATCTTGGATTCCCATACTTCACAGCCATCGACTCTTTGTTCAACGAGGGAGTTAATCTGCCACCTTTGGACAGCAAAGGATTTCTTGGAAATGTTCTTCCTAGACTTTTGAAGTCTTTAGAAGATGCCCAAAATAATATTTTACGTTTTGAGACTCCTGAAATGATTGAAAGTAACTAAATCTCTCCCTTGCATACACATACGCACATATGTTTTATTACTGTAAAAATTTTAGCTTTATTGATTTTCAGGAGATAAGTTTGGATGGATTAGGGATGAAGAATTTTGTCGACAAACTGTTGCTGGTCTTAACCCTTTGAGTATTACCTTGGTGACGGTACGTTTTTCACGAAAAATTTCAAATATATATATACTTACAGCTACCTGTTGTGGAACTTGCTAGATATTAATTCTACAACTAATTATGAATTTTTTTATGATCTACAAAAAGACTTTAGAAAAGTAGATGATAAAACCTTAAATATGTGCAGGAATGGCCAATAACAAGTAAACTCGACCCTGAGGTGTATGGTCCGCCTGAATCAGCAATAACCAAAGAGGTCATTGAGAGACAAATCAGAGGCTATTGTACTCTTGAGGAGGTATGAGTAAGGGGTGTTTGCGACTGCTTATTACAAATGCTAATTTATTTTTGAAACAACATATAAATAGTTATCAAGGTGTTTCAATTTGCTTATCCAAACTGCTGATATGATTATCTGAAAGAAAAATGAGCAATTTCGAATAAAGAAGCTAAGATTTGCTTATTCTTAATTTATCTGATTATTTCAAAAGGCATAAGCATTTTTCACATAAACAATCACAAACACCCTGTAGTATTCTAAAAATTGTGCTTACGAATGTCATTGAGAAAGATAAAAATGTATATTAAACATGGAGGTATATCATATACAGGCATTAGAGAACAAGAAGCTTTTTATGCTAGATTATCATGATATCTTCCTACCATATGTGAACAAAGTTAGAGAACTCACAAATTTGAGAACAACGTTATACGGATCAAGAACACTCATGTACCTTACTCCAACTGGAACTCTGAGGCCATTAGCTATTGAGTTGGTTCGACCACCCGGTAATGGCAAACCTCAATGGAAGCGAGTGTTCACCCCATGTTGGGATGCAACCGAGGCTTGGCTCTGGAAGCTCGCTAAGATGCATGCACTTGCTCATGATAGTGGTTATCATCAACTCGTTAGTCACTGGTATGCACAGTAAACGCTTCACTAAACAATATTTACATTTTTAATTGATCTTTACAATTTGATGGTTGATTTTCAGGTTAAGGACACATTGTTGCACTGAGCCGTATATCATTGCAACGAATCGCCAGCTTAGTAAAATGCACCCTATACACAATCTCTTGCACCCTCATTTCCGATACACAATGGAGATCAATGCTTTGGCTCGGGAAGCCCTCATAAACAGTGGTGGAATTATTGAATCGTGTTTTTCACCTGGAAAGTATAGCATTGAGTTGAGTTCTATAGCATATGGTCAATTCTGGCGTTTTGACCATGAAGCTTTGCCAGCTGACCTTATTGCAAGGTAATTGATCCATGCTCTTGTTTAAAGTTTGGTTGTGCTATTTTCCAACCATTTACTCATAAACGAGTCGATTTGGGTTATATTTATCTTTAAGAAGCCAAAAAGGTCAAAGTCGTTAAAGAAAAATTGCATTTTTATGCATAAAACTCCATAATACAATTTTCTCTAAAATGATTATTGTAGGCTGTATTTGTTATCGTGTCCAACACACTAATCATATATTTTCTGGGGCGAAAAGTGTTCCAGACCAACCCAGCCTAACCTTTTCTTATTCGTAAACAAATTATTTATTTTGACCAATTACCCGGCCGAACTCACCCTCCCATTTTGCCACGGCTGATTGTAGGGGCATGGCTGTGGAAGATCCAGATTCACCACACGGTTTAAAGCTATCTGTGGAAGATTATCCGTATGCAAATGATGGTTTAGTCCTATGGGATATCATCAAAGATTGGGTTACAAACTATGTAAACCATTACTACCCAGAAGAAAATCTTGTAGAATCCGACGAAGAGATTCAAGCATGGTGGACCGAGATCAGGACACAGGGCCATGCAGATAAGAAAGATGAACCATGGTGGCCCGTTCTCAAAACACCACAAGACCTTATCGGTATACTCACAACAATAATATGGGTAGCATCCGGTCACCATGCAGCCGTCAACTTTGGACAATATGACTATGCAGGGTACATTCCTAACCGGCAAACAATAGCCCGAGTCAAAATGCCATGTGAAGACCCTACTGATGATAAATGGGAGGCTTTTAAACGTCGGCCCGAAGATGAACTTTTATCTACATTTCCTTCGCAAATTCAAGCTTCACAAGTTATGGCAGTTTTGGATGTTTTATCCAACCATTCTCCGGATGAGGAGTATATCGGTGAAAAGATGGAACCAGCATTTGAGGCTGTTCCACAAATAAAAGCAGCTTATGGAATATTTTCTGGAAAGTTGAAGGAACTCGAAGGGATTATTGATTCGAGGAATGCTGATGAGACTAGGAAGAACAGGAATGGAGCCGGGGTGGTACCCTACAACCTTCTAAAGCCTTATTCGGAAGCTGGTGTGACTAGTATGGGAGTTCCTAACAGTATTTCTATTTAGATGGTTGGTTCAATTTGTTATTGGTTAAGGTAAAAAAATAAAGGGGTGTATCATGTATGTCTTGCATTGAGAAAGTGATGAATAATGGAACAATAAATATTGATCTTAATTACTATGGAATACAATCAATATTATTATGCGTGTGCAATTCACACAAATATTAGGTCATCACAAATTGTTCACGGTTTGTAGAAATTTTTGCATGTTGAAATGAAATGTACTTTATGTTTTCGGTTTTTGTTGTAGTGCAGGACTGTGGGCAAAGATTCAAATTATGCAAATATGAAATATTGCTCCATAAGCAACATAGGTGTAGAGTACATGATCTGTAACACATATTTCCCTCAAGTCCTACATTTTAACTCTCTCAAGCATATATCCAAAAAATTATACTTGCAAAAGTTTCAAATATTGCAACATTATCTTGGACTTTAGGTTTGAAAATCAAGGCATGCAACTATTTTAAAACTCTTGACTAGAAACCAAAAACACTACTAGTATATACTACATAAAAATTATTGTTAGTTTTATAGACAAAATAATAATAGTTGTGTGTTAGGATCGAACTTGAGATCACGGGATTGCACACAATACGTATGAAGAGAAAATGTAATAATTATTTATAAAATGTTATAATTAATTATTAAACACAAAACAATTAAATAATAATTAGTATTATTGATTAATGACTAATTAATTATTAAACGAAGATTAGGAAACTAATTACTAGACAATACATGAAAACAAGAGAAGGTTCCGGAAACCCTATGTGGGCTTCACAACCGATCGGCCAAGGGGTGTAACCCACCTCCTTTGTGCCTTGAGCTCCAAGTAAAGTCTAGTATATAAGCAAACCCAAGGTGAAGGTTTTTCACATAACTTGTACACACACAACTTGGGTTTTTCTTCTCCTTTTTTTTCTTTGGTCGATCATCAAACCGAACACCCTAAGGGTTTCGATTTCTTGCATCCAAAAATTGTTTTGTGTTATTACTTGCATAAACTTTTCCTTGAATTAGTACGTGTGTACAAGAACGTGAATCAAACACACTATTGTTTGATTCTTGGATTGAATTACAAAAAGGTAAGGGGTAATTCATATAATCCTTATAAACCCTAATTAGGGTTCATTGGTTCCGGAAGATTGCATTGATTCTTGTTCGGGCTAGAATCACTACGGTATGTTTACTATTTAAATTAATGATTAATTAATTACATGTTATTCGATCTATTATAATTGCTTCCGCTCATGCTCACTTTGATGTTCATGGTTTATTAATATGATAGTCATGATATAATAATTCCAACAGTGGCATCTAGAGCCGTTATAATGTGTAATTAATTATCGCAACGCATAAAAATTGGATTTGATTCGTATAGTTACATGTTTTTTTTTTAGGGTTTATGTTTTTTCCCTAACCCTAATTTTGGGTCGATTGACCTTTAGGGGTTTTTAGGGTTTTGCTTTTAATTTTTTAAAATTTGACTAGAAACCCTAAGATGTCATGTAATTGTTTATGCGTTTTAGTAAACGATCTTGGTGCAATGTGTTAATTGTTAAGCTAAATCCATGAAAAAGTGCATATTTGCATAGATTTTATTGTGTTATAATTTAAATTGTTTAAATTGCTTATATAAATTAATGGTTAAGTTATATTAAAACATGTAAATTTTTAATAGATGTCGAATTGGGGAAGACTCCAATATTAAGTAATCAATTATGTGCTATGTGGTATTTATTTAATTTTGGCTTACGCAATCGATTTATCGATGTATGTGGCTCTTTTTCTTAGAAAAAGAAAGCCCGGATTAAATTAATACGTTATACGCCTAGATTTGATTTTTAATAGGACTCTTTAATAAGATTTGCATGTGGCTACATGTTTTATACATATTTAATTGTTATGATTATGTATATGTGTTTATTTAGTTGTTTTATTTTTTTATTACTTATTACTTGTTTTGTTTATTTATTGTGTGAGACATGTTTATATAAACGAAAAGGGTAATTTTTTGAATAGAAAAAATAATACGGACTAAATAATGGCGAAATTGTTTTGGTTTTTAAGAGTTAAAATTTCAAAGGATTGGTTGATTGATGTTTTTGTACGTAATGGTTAAATAGGCTCGACCGAAGTTTACACACTATAAGATGGGTATAAGGATGACAACGCATTAAATTGTGGCCTTAGATAGACAACATTCTGTCTTAACGCTCGTTTGTGTGTAAATTAGACTTACCGAACAACCATTACATGTACATTGTCATCTTAAGGGTGAATAATCCACAATTCCACAATGATTATCCGAAACACTAAGCTTTCGGGCTTATGGAAAAGTACGATATAGTGGACGATAATTGATGGTTATTCTTTAATTGGTGAACCCGATACCTCAATCAAAACTTTGCTATTTTACTCTTAGCAAATTGGTAATAAAAATGTTTTGTAAAACCAATGTTATAAAGTTGTATGCATGCTTCTTCATACATTATTTTGATCACATCAAAATAGTTATACCCTTATAAAATTAAGTTGAATGCCATCTAATTAAGAACACTTGAAGTTGTAATTTACGTCATAGTGAGACTTGGCGAGATTGCAATGGAAAGGTAAATTTCATAAATTCATTACTAGCAGATCAACTGATGTGATGGATTTGTGAATTTACAGTTTTTAAGTTAGACGACTTAAATTGAGTAGGAAGTGAGACTTGGACTCAAGGCATTAAGATGGGGACTAAACATGCTTACAATACAAATGTTTTGTGATTGTAAATCCCATATATCTAGGAATTGGACAAATGTTATGCCAATTACTTGTACGACAAGTTACCTCATATTATACTTTCATTACTAGTAGATCAACTGAATGTGATGAAACTATTTTTATGGAGGATCCTAGTTTTCAAGATTATTCTATGGATTTATTTTCCTTGGGTATTTTAATTTTCTTGAAAAATTGTATTATCAAAAATACTAATGTTTTGAACTTTCTTTATCTGTAGAAATGGCTCAAACTGATAACACCAACTTACGTTCTGTGTTCAAAACTTATTTTGAACGAGAAAAATTGACTGGCTCGGAAAATTTCAATGATTGGTACCGTTCACTAAGGATTGTCCTGCGAGTGACTGGTCAACTTGAAATCTTGAAAACGCCTTGTCCTGCTGAACCTGAAGGCACGGCAGCTACTGATGCTGCTAAAGCCAAATGGAATCTTGATTGCAAGGAACATATTGATGTGGCCGCAATGATGTTAGGGGGAATGTCCACAGCTCTTCAAAGACAGTTTGAGGAGTATTTTCCCATGAACATGATTGATGAACTCAAGAAACTTCATGAGAAACCATCAAATGTAGAGATTTACGATTTGATGGAAGCTCTACATGGTTGTAAGCAGGGTCCTGGTGAACCTGTGAGTGCTCATGTGTTGAAAATGAAGAGTTACATGGATCAACTACAAACACTTGGGAAACCCTATGACAATGATATGGCTGTGCACTTAATCAATAGATCCCTTGATAAGGAATTTAGTGGTTTTCTGAGGAACTTCAATATGCATTGCGTGGGGAAGACTGTAAGTGAATTGCACGCACTGCTCATTGATTATGAGAAAGGTACACCACAAAAGGCTCCTACGCCCCAAGTACTAGCAATACAAGGGGGTAGAATTAACAAGCCAAATGCGAACAAGAAGAAGGGTAAAGGAAAGAAGAAGGATGATAAGAATAAGCAAGTTATGGCTTATCAACCACCTCAACCAAAGAAGAACCCTCCTATCAAGAATAATCCAAAGAAGGATCAAGGATGCCATTACTGCAAGGTGATGGGCCATTGGAAGAGGAATTGTCCTCTTTATCTCGATGACTTGCGAAACAATAAGGTTAAGAAGACTGGGCACATGGGCGCCAGCACTTCAGGTAACTTATTTGTCATTGAATTATTTACTTTATCTCGTGAAATAAATTCCTGGGTATATGATACTGGATGTGGTATTAATATTTGTAATACACTGCAGGGGTTTAGAGAGGAAAGGAGACTAGCTTATGGGGAGCAATTTCTGCATGTGGGAAATGGAGCACAAGCAGCAGTTGAAGCCATAGGAATGTTTGATTTAGTTTTACCTTCGGGTTTAGTACTTTGTTTAAACAATTGTCATTATGCACCTTCTATAATTAGAGGTGTTGTTTCCTTTTCATGTTTGTTGGATCTTGGTTTTTCTCATACTATTGATGGCAATAAAATTTCTGTTTCTTTAAATGGTGTATTTTATTTTAATGCTGTTACTGTGAATGGTGTGTTTGAAATTGATATGAATAATTGTGTGACTTCCAATAATAATAATAATTCGATGTACAGCATAAGTAAGAGAATGAAGTATGACTTGAATTCGTCTTACCTTTGGCACTGTAGACTTGCCCATATAGGCAAGAGTCGCATGCAAAAGCTGCAACGTGAAGGGCTTTTGAATAATATCAATGATGAGTCATTTGATAAATGCGAATCTTGTATTTCTGGGAAGATGACGAAGAAACCTTTTCATAATAATATGGAAAGAGCTTCAGATCTACTTGGTTTAATACACACGGATGTGTGTGGACCACTTAGACATGTGTCAAGGAGAGGTGCTGTCTACTTCTTAACTTTTACAGATGATTTCAGCCGTTATGGTTATGTTTATTTACTTAAGCATAAACATGAGGTGTTTGAAACATTTAAAGTTTTCAAAGCAGAAGTAGAATTGCAATTGGGAAAGAAGATTAAAGCTCTTCGTTCTGATCGAGGTGGTGAATACCTTAGTCAAGATTTTAAAGATTTCTTAACTGAGAATGGAATTGTCCAGAATCTCACATCTCCATATACTCCACAACAAAATGGTGTATCTGAG
The DNA here is from genome assembly GCA_030686995.1 of Artemisia argyi. Classification (NCBI taxonomy): domain Eukaryota; kingdom Viridiplantae; phylum Streptophyta; class Magnoliopsida; order Asterales; family Asteraceae; genus Artemisia; species Artemisia argyi. Next base: position 32,762,952 of record CM060684.1, on the reverse strand, counting down.
AGAAGGAATTGTACATTGTTGGACATGGTTCGATCAATGTATAATCTTACTAATCTTCCTTTGTCTTTTTGGGATTATGCTCTTGAATCAGCTGTTCGTATTTTGAATATGGTTCCCACCAAGAAGGTTGATGAGACACCGTATGAGATATGGACTGGAAAAGCTCCGAACTTGTCTTATTTAAAGGTCTGGGGTTGTGAGGCGTATGTTAAACGTGACTCACAAGATAAACTCCAACAAAGATCTGTTAAATGCATTTTTGTAGGATACCCTAAGGAAACTATGGGTTACTACTTTTACTACCCACCTGAGAACAAAGTGTTTGTTGCAAGATATGGTGATTTTCTTGAAAGTGAATTTGTGGTTCAAGAAATCAGTGGGAGGGTATATGATCTAGAAGATGATCTAAATAATGCATTGCCTTCAGAAAACACTAGCACACTTCCTATAGAACCGGAAAGTCTGGGTCCTCCACCGGAAGTTGAAGTAATTCCCATTCGCAGATCTGCGAGATCTGTGAAAGCTCCTGACCGTCTATGTCTTAATGTAGAGGTCAATCAGCATACACTAGGGGATCTTAATGAACCTACTAGTTATAGAGCTGCCATTAATAGCCCTCAAAAGGCTAAATGGAAAGCTGTTATGGATGGGGAAATACAATCCATGCATGACAATGAAGTCTGGGAAGAAGTTGACTTACCACCTGGTGCCAAGGTAGTTAGGAGTAAGTGGCTTTACAAAATCAAGACTGATATGGATGGATATGCACACATTTATAAGGCTCGTCTAGTTGCTAAAGGTTTTACTCAAACTTTTGGAATTGATTACGAGGAGACATTTTCTCCTGTAGCAGACATAAGAGCTATAAGAATACTCATAGCTATAGCAGCGTACTATGACTATGAGATTTGGCAAATGGATGTGAAAACCGCTTTCTTAAATGGTCATCTAGATGAAGACATCTATATGGCACAACCAGAAGGGTTTGAAAATCCAGAATTTCCAAATCGTGTTTGCAAGCTTAAGAGATCCATTTATGGATTAAAGCAAGCATCACGACAATGGAACAAGAGGTTTGATGCTGAAATTAAAAAGTTTGGATTCACTCAAAATCTTGATGAGCCATGTGTGTATCACAAAGCTAGTGGGAGTGATAATGTAACTTTCCTAATTCTATATGTTGATGACATATTGATCATGGGAAAAGACATTCCAAGTTTGCAAGAAGTAAAGGCATATCTTGGAAAGTGCTTTTCTATGAAAGATTTAGGAGAAGCCGCATACATTCTGGGAATCAAAATCTATAGAGATAGATCAAGGCGGTTAATTGGATTAAGTCAAAGTACTTACATTGACAAAATATTGAAAAGATTCAATATGCATAATTCCAAGAAGGGATATTTGCCGATGGAAGTAAAACATGGCTTATGTAATGAGTTTTGTGCTTCAACACCTGATGAGGTGACTCGCATGAGTAAAGTTCCTTATGCTTCGGCTGTAGGATCTATTATGTATGCGGTTAAGTGCACAAGGCCAGATGTGGCGTTTGCTCAAAATATTACCAGTCAATTTCAACAGAATCCAGGTGAAAAACATTGGATTGCTGTTAAACATATTCTTAAGTATTTGAGGAATACAAAAGATATGTTTTTGGTATATGGTGGAAATCCATCTACAGAACTTTGTGTTACAGGTTTCTGTGATGCATCCTTTCAAAGTAATAAAGATGATTCGAAGTCTCAGACGGGTTATGTCTTTGTTATCAATGGAGGAGCTGTAGACTGGAGGAGCAAGAAGCAGAGTACAATTGCAATGTCTGCAACAGAAGCTGAATACATTGCTGCTTCGGAAGCTGCTATGGAGGCTGTTTGGATTAGGAAATTCGTTTCTGGGCTTGGTGTTATGCCTTCAATTGAATTACCTATTAATATGTATTGTGACAATTCTGCTGCAATCATATTTGCCAATGAACCTGGAGTCATGAGAGGCACCAGACATTTTCTACGGAAGTATCACTTTGTTCGTGAAAAGGTTGACGAAGGTGAAATAAATCTGTTGAAGGTTCACACAGATGATAACTTAGCTGATCCGTTCACTAAGGCTTTGGCGAAAGAGAAGCTTAATGAATTGGCCAATGAAATTGGACTTAAATTAGCTAGTAGTTTCATGCATAACTGTGATTAGTATTTGGATAAAGGATATTGTAAACAATTATTATTTTAATGAAATAAAGTATGTTGATATGTTTATTTCTGTTATTAATTATTGTTGTCCTATTTTTGCATGTTTAAATCCATGAATAAGAGTTATTCTGAATTGTCCATTGTCAGTTAATAATATGGGAATATTATTAAATTAAGACAAATCTGAAGTTGATATAATATACTTAAGTATATTGATGCGTAGACATGTCATTTCAGATGATATTCGATGATACTGAATATAGGACTTATCCCAACTATATGAGGTTACTTTATGGATCTTGTCATTAAGTAAATCATAAGAAGTTATCCTTAGACTTGAGATACAAGATAACGGTCATGAATGTAGTACATTTTTTGTGGAACAACTTAACGCTATACGTAACTGGTAGTTATAAGGGTTGTTTTCGGAAGTGTTACAAAGTTTGTGTGTTTTACTTGTAGTCAATAAAGAATTTGTTCCTTCAAATTAATTTTTGAAGTTTAATACTGCTGGGCCCCTCGTAGGGTTGTCAAGGTGTTTGCGTGGCCACGCCCAAGGTCTTTTATGAAAGGTTCAAAAGATTTGGTAATCTTGTCAATTTCTAAAAACGAGAAACAGAATGGTTAATTAAGGAATGACCTAGATCCATATCCTTATTAACGTAGTATTAGAAACAAAGGGATAATAATAATGAGAAATCATTAAAAGGTTTTCCAGGAGCCTTACTCAAGTTGTACTAGAGGCATCGACGTGTTGCAAGACGCTAATCGATGTGATCTCACTATTATGATATGTCTAAGTGGGAGCTGTTAGTTTTATAGACAAAATAATAATAGTCGTGTGTTAGGATCGAACTTGAGATCACGGGATTGCACACAATACGTATGAAGAAGAAATGTAATAATTATTTATAAAATGTTATAATTAATTATTAAACACAAAACAATTAAATAATAATTAGTATTATTGATTAATGACTAATTAATTATTAAACGAAGATTAGGAAACTAATTACTAGACAATACATGGAAACAAGAGAAGGTTCCGGAAACCCTATGTGGGCTTCACAACCGATCGGCCAAGGGGTGTAACCCACCTCCTTTGTGCCTTGAGCTCCAAGTAAAGTCTAGTATATAAGCAAACCTAAGGTGAAGGTTTTTCACATAACTTGTACACACACAACTTGGGTTTTTCTTCTCCTTTTTTTTCTTTGGTCGATCATCAAACCGAACACCCTAAGGGTTTCGATTTCTTGCATCAAAAAATTGTTTTGTGTTATTACTTGCATAAACTTTTCCTTTAATTAGTACGTGTGTACAAGAACGTGAATCAAACACACTATTGTTTGATTCTTGGATTGAATTACAAAAAGGTAAGGGGTAATTCATATAATCCTTATAAACCCTAATTAGGGTTCATTGGTTCCGGAAGATTGCATTGATTCTTGTTCGGGCTAGAATCACTATGGTATGTTTACTATTTAAATTAATGATTAATTAATTACATGTTATTCGATCTATTATAATTGCTTCCGCTCATGCTCACTTTGATGTTCATGGTTTATTAATATGATAGTCATGATATAATAATTCCAACAATTATTTTATAACTGGAAGTGGCATCCAGTTTATGAGAAAAAGAAAATTGTGAAACGATCAACTCCACACTTTGGCATAAGAGATCTATATAATAATAGAAAATAGGATCACATAATACATATCCCCACACTTAACACAGATTTGGTGCATTCTTTTTGTTATTTTCAATTCAGGATTTCAAAATGATTCCTAACATTCTTGGTGGGGTTCTGATTCAAAATTTATTAAAAAATTGCATGTGCAACACTTGTTACAATTTCAAATTGGAGGCACGGGTTTTTGAATTTACTCAAGGATAAAAATAATATAAACAGTCATGGCTTTTTTGTAGTTGCAATAGTGGTAAAAGGCTTTCACTCATTCAAATGATCAAGATCCACTAAAAAAGGTTTTGGTTGGCCATTAAAGGCAAAAGCATTAAATATTTCTAGCAACAACCTGGGATAAAGAAATCGCTAAAAAGTATGGACAAAACCAAAAACCTTTGATTTATTTGGATTGCATGTAATGAGAAGAATTACAATGATTCTGGCTCTTATGCAATGCTTGTTGGAAAAGCTACAGGATGAGTTATTAGTATCCACAGTAAAATGACTATTATCCGCGCAAAAAAAGTCACAAGCAAGGTTTTATAGTGCTCTGTACTTTTTCCCCTGCCAAAACATAACACTTCCATACCTATAATATGCTTTCATTTGCAATTTTACAGTTCAGTAATGTCAAGACGACCAGGTGTAGTGGCCAAAGTTTATCGAACTAAGATTTTGTTATAGATTTACATCGAGATTAGTTTATCTTATTTAAAAGCAGGAGCAATTACCAAAGTTGGGAGTTGTATGCAGATTTAGATAATAATGTAGAATTTAGTGCTCGCGATCTTGCAAATATTACCAAAGTCTCAAGGGGTTCTTGAATAAAGTTTCTAAATTTATGCAATCTTGCGGCCTATGATCAACATCTATTGGGTCAAAAACTGGCATGGGTGAATACATGATCACAATTTCGCCAAAAATTTCCTTGCAAACATAGTACTGCTAAACAAAACAATTTCCATATATCAACTTAACAGATCAGGATAAGATCTATGCCACCGATACGATGCAAAAATTTAGTTACAGACTTAAACCTAACATATATCGATGGCAAAATGAAATCAACACAATCAATTCAAACCATCCTTATCAATCTAACCAGAAACCTACACCCAAAACGCAGAAAAGATTAACAAGCTAAGACTAAAGATTTACATATCTTATATGCATGGGACACCAGCTTCAGCTGCACGATGAGGCTTGTTTTTCCTCCTACTCCTCGCATGTCGAAAACCATTAACCTGAGCTAATCCATTTGAGTTTGATTTAGTTTCAGCCCCACTTTCATCTTTGACCAAATCACCCTCATCCCTTGACAATTTGTTCCGTTTCCTCTTCTTTCCATTCTCCATTACCTTCACATCTTTAATCGACTCAGCATTATTCACATTCGTGTTCTCTTCATCTTCTATTTTTTCGATACCATCATCCTCATCCTCCAATGGTTTTTGAGGCCTACCCCTTCTTTTTTGGGTGGGGATTCTTTCTTCTTCACCACTTGCGGTATCGTCATGTTTAGTAGTCAAAGTAAACTTTTTTCCTTTTCTACTACCTTTACCCATACTTACACCTATCAAGATTCAAGAAACTCAAACTTCAAGAGGCATATTCTACAAAATCAAGTGAAAAAGAATCATTTTTTATCGATAACATTATCAAAATACTAAAATATAAATCACGGGTATGTTTATAAACATCATGCCAAACCAAATGTAAAAAGATTCATGAGGGTGTTGAAGGGAAGCTTATTTAGACTACTTATGGTTATTTAGATAACAGCTTAACTACGTACGATGTATTAAAACACAATACTCAAGATCATTTTGGATTTGCTTATTAACTTTGTTAATTCTAATAAGCTGCAGCACTTTCAGGCTCAAATTATAAAACCAACTTCTATACTAATAAGAATAAGCTGTTTGACTCCATCTAACACTAAAAAATGCTTATTAATCTTTGGTAGTACCAAAATGGCAAAATGCAATAACCTCGTAAGCTGCTTAAGTAATCTTACCAAAATACCCAACAAGTTTTATCAACAAAAATCCCAAAACATTCATATCTAACAAAATCATAAAACAACGCTAAACCAATAAATAATAAGAACTGCATGAGCTATAAAAATATTAGGAATCAAACCTCAAAAGCTTAATATTTAAGAAACTACAACCTATAACAGGCTATAAGATCTCAAAAAAATAGTCATAACTTGATTCAAAGACAATATCTCATAAAAATCAAGCAAAAAACCACATGCAATATGTTTGACTTACAAAACCCGATAAATGTGGATTCTTTAAGCAAGAAACAAAGACTATAAACATATTAAAAAAACATTTAATTTCAAAGCAAGAAAATATTAAACTAACCATGTGAGATATACTAAGAGACAGTACTAATATACCATTAATCCATCAAACAGTACATATATCGTTGCACGTTTGTGGTTCTTGTTCAGTTGAATAAAAAAGAAAATATTGTGTTTTTAGGCAAGAAATGAAAAACCAATATGAAGATAGGTAGTGATGTGGGGATAGAATGAATGAGGGTCAAAGATGATAAAACAAGATTTTGTGAAAAAGTGGTCCAAAAAACAAGGAGGAATGGGCAGATATACAGTAAGCAGATATGGAAGACGATGATACAAGAGAGAGAATGTTTATGAGTTTAGTAAGTTTGTAATGTAATGTGTACAGTGTACTTTGTGTATGTGAGTTTGGGTCTGTGATAGTATATATTCAAATCTAAAGAGGTTTCAATAGGTGTAGATTTGAGAAATGGTGTAAAGTATTCCAGTTGGACCTCATTGATTTTTGGTGGAGGACTGGAGGTTTCTGTATATTTAAATTTCAACTATACATTTTTTTAAGAGTTACTGTAGTTTTTTTCAAATAAAGTATTAATTTTTTCAGTTAAAAAGTTAAAGGGGTAATTAACTTAGGCTAGGCGTAGTCGTTCGGTCGACAACCGATTCAAGCCAGCTGGTTATCGGTTGTCCTTGGTGTCGATAGTCGGTCGAGCGGCTTTTTATATTTTTTTATTTATTCATTTTTTTAAATCTAGCAGACAACCCGTATAACACACACAAAACTACAAACTTTTCCACTTACCCACAAATGTTATCGTTTGATTAAAAAATAAATAAACACTTTACTTTAACACTATAAATACCCTACTCAAACTACAATTCAAACTATCATATATATTCATTTCACCATGTTTAAGAAAATTCTCAAATCAAAAACCTCAAGATCCCGAATTCAAGAAACCGTTCCGCATTTAACATCGGATCCAAATTTCTGATTATCCGGTGTCTCACCACCCATTCGCCTTGGGATCCCCCAAATTCACAAGTACCACAACAACCACAAAATCAAAACACGTTTTTATCAAAATTGTCTATTCAACCAACCATATAATAACAACCAACAATCTTTTTTTTCCAATCACCAAATGGATTATATTGTCCTACTATAGAGTCGTCTACGTCTTCCCAATCAAATCAATCGTATTCTCCGGTTAATCGTATTAATCTTGTTATGGATTTTGAGCACTTAATACATACTCAAGATTATTATGCGGGTCAAGGTCCGCGTCAAGGTTTTGGTCTACCGTATGTTTAAGATAATTATCCGAGTCAAGATTATTCTATGGGTCACAGTTCGGCCCACGGTTTAGTTCATGGTTCGGCTCTAGTTGAAGACGAATCTCCCGTCGAAGAGATGTCATCCGTCAAAGCTAAGGAGCCTTTGAAACGAGCTTCAAAGGCCAAGAAGAATGATAACAAGGAGACGTCAACGCCATGGACAACGGAGGAAGAGATCACGTTGTGCAAAGGTTGGTGTCATGTGATGGAAAATAGCGAGAGAGGAAACGCTATGAAGAGTAAGGGGTTTTGGCAGACGGTTATTGATTACTTTAGATATGAGATTGGTTCAACGAGAGGGTATGACTTGGTCCTTAGCAAATGCAAAAATAGGGTTCGCCCTAGAATTGGTGAATTTTGTGCCATTACCAACAATATCGAACATAATCATGAAAGTGGTTCGAGTGGCCTCACTGTGTACCAAAAGGCGTGTGCAGAATACGAATTGTTGTACAACCATCCTTTTACATTGGAATCGCGTTGCAACAATTTACAAGAACACAAAGTGTCAAAAAATATCCAAGACTTCTAAAACCACCTCGGGGTCAGCACAAGGTGGTTTCAATTTGAACGATAAAGCGGATGAGTCTCAGGAAGAGGCTCACGAAGAGCTACCAATTGGTCATAACCAAGCTAAGAATAAATCATCTACCTCCTCTCGTGATGGATCTTCATTTGTTGATGCGGTAACCGAAAAATTCTTCAGCTTAAAGTCGGTAAAATGGGGAAAGAAGGAGCAACAAAATTCCTTTATACAGTTGAAGAAACGAGAGTTGGATATGGCAGAGGCGGCGCGTCAGGAAGCATGGGAGTTGAAAAGGGAGAAACTTGAAATACAACGTCGAAAACTTGAATTAGCCGAAAAAAAAGAAACGTGACGAAGACCTCTTATTCTATAATTCAGTAATCGACCCCTCTTTGCCCACAATACAACAACAAAAGATGCTCGAGATGAAGGAAGAAATCAAGGCAACCTATGAAATAGATTATTAATTTAAGTTTTTAATTATTATTGTAATGTTTAATGTTATTTGAATTATTATGTAATGCTAATTTTATTATTAATGATATTTAATTTTTTTTTTGTTAAAAAGATTTGAAAAAAAAAAAAAAAAAATAGATGAAGGTCGCCTTTTTTTTTTTTTGGGTAAAGCATATCCCCGGTAAAATATATTATTCCAAAAAAAAATAGTTAAGTACAACAGTTAAGGGTGAGTCCCACAACTAAGGCTAAACAAATACTCCTACAGAAAATAAAACCTAAACTAGCATAAGAATGACAAGCCATACTTATGCATAACAAGAAAAGATCTATCTAATTTGACCGTGAAGAAGAATGTCATATGCATTAGCATACTCCCATTGGAGACTAGTCAAATCACAATCATAAAGGTCTTCATCATCATATGGGCTTTGATCATAAGTATCCTCCTTCCATCTCTCATTTAAGCTCTTCTTACTAGCTCCGCCACCACTTTTTGGACCATCATTTGTCATATTACTAGAAGATTCATTAACAACTTCAAGAACCTCATCATCATCATTACTTTCCAAATTATCAAAATCCCTATTTACTTCATCAATAGTTGACGCAATATTAATGTTGCTTGCATTACCGCCCCTACTAGGAATAAAACTCTCAATTATAGACTCATCAATTTTATCAAATGCATCAAATACATTTGAGCTATTAACCGCATTACTAAACATAGAAGGTTGTAGAAGTAGACTCCACATTGGTTATATCAGTTTGGCTAGTCATCTTGTCAGCAATTTGTTGCTTGCCACCGGTCTGTACTCAACTTCCTTGTTCAAAAATAACCCATAAGCCCGCTTAGTTTGAGCACCTTTACGCTTGAAAATATTAAACCGATCATTCGACACTCCCTTTGTTCCACTCGAAGTAGGACCTTTACCTTATCATCTGTAATAGATACATGTTTAAGCGTAGCTTTGGGGCAATCTTCATTAACATGACCAAAAAGCAAATAGGTACTACATCGAGGGGGTTCCCATTCATACTTAATACTAATAATCTCCTTAGTATATCCACTCCCATTAAGCTTTGGAACAACCAAGACCAAATTGTCTCTAAACTCATTAGATGCATCAATTTCAATCAAATCTCTCGCATAACTGCTTAACCCCCATAAGTCTATGCACATGGTATTCGTATAAGAATCAAGCATCGTAGGATTACCAATCTTTGAAACAATCAAACTTATCCCATGCGATGTATAAGCAACTAAGGGAACATCATGAAATTTTACCCACACCGGAACACAAGACAAATCTTCCTTAAGTAAACTCACCGAGTGAGACCACTTGTTAAGAAAATAGGAATGCCACGAATCATTCAAGGACCATCCCGAAGAACACATTCAACGCCCTTAATAGATGAGAATTTAAAGAAGAAAAATCATTCTCATTCATATTAGCTTTCACAATACCGCACTTTTTGTTAGAATTTAACAATCAAAGTACACGTATGCGGAAGCTAGGATCAAGTATAACATATAATATTAACTAAAACATAAATAGAAACGTACCCGATGCACTTCAATTAATCTTGATCTTGTGTAGTAATAGATCTATGATAAACCCCTTACCGTTTTGTTTATCGATCTCTTGATAATAACTATAGTAAGTTATTACCTCGTTCTTGTACACACAAATTAAACTGTATCAAGGTTATGCAAGCAACTACACAAGAACAGTTTTTGATTAACAAAAATCGACCCGCAATCCCTAGAGATGTTAGCCGATCGGTTTTAGACCAAAAGAAGAGAAGGAAAAAGTTAGGGATAATTGTGTGCACAAAAGATGTGAAAACAATGACCCTAGGTTTGTTTATATAGTAATTAGGATAGCTTTGGGAACAAGCTAAGGCAATGGGTTGCCCCATTGTGGTGTTCGGCCGACCCAACCCAAGGAGGGGGGTTCTAGACCCTTCCTTGGTTACCAAATTACATAAACACCCTTTTTATCTCTTTCGTCTAACGGTCATTAGTCCCTTTACCGTTAAGTACTAATGGTCGTTATATTCTCGTGTCTAATAATAAATATAATAAAACATGTATTATTTTTCCTCAATACTTATTTGTAATGTGTGCAATCCCAAGGTCTCGGGTTCGACTAGACATTTACACATTAATATATATACGTATATTTAACAGCTCCCACTCGTATATATTATTAACAGTAAAATGACATTGGTTGGCGTCTTGCAACACTCCAACGCCCCCAGCACGACTCAAGCTAGGCTTCCTGGAAAAACCTTTAATGATTCATCATTATAATTATCCTTTCGTTTCTAATACCACATTTAATAAAGATGTGAGATTCTTTATTAATATTATGTTTCTCATCTCTTTATGATTGAACAAAATTACCAAAACATCTGAATATATTCCAAATAGACTTTGGGCATGGCCACTCAAACATTTTGTCAACCCTACGAGGGGCCCAGCAGTATTAAACTTCTGAACAAATCAAAATGAACAAATTCTTTATTGACTACAAGAATAACCCATGAACTTTGCAACCCTTCTGAAAACAACCCTTATAACTCCCTGTTACGGTGAGCGGTAGATTGCTTCACAAAAATGCACTACATCCATGACTCTTATCTGGTATCTCAAGTATGAGGATAACTTTAAATATGATTCTCACATTAAATATTAAATTATATTGTTGGGATAATTCCAATACTCAATTCATTGAATATCATGTGAAATTGGTATGACTACGCGTCAATATACTTTCAAGTATATCCTAAACCAATACTCAAATTTATCTTAGTTTAATGATATTCCCATATCATTAATCGACAACGGACAATTTAGAATAATAATTTATTCATGGATTTAAACATGCAAATATAGGATATATTATTAAGACAATGAATAAATAAACATAACAAATATTTTATTCCATTAAAATAATAATTGTACATTACATCCCTTATCCAAATACTAATCACAAATGGGCATGAAACTTTCAGCCAGTCTACGTCCTATTCCTTCAGCATGCTTGTAAAGCTTGGTGCCAGGTAGAGGCTTTGTTAACTGATCTGCTAAGTTTTCATCTGTGTGAACTTTGAGCATTTCGATTTCACCTATTTCGACTTGTTCTCGAACATAGTGATGCTTAATCAGGAAATGTCTGGTGCCTTTCATGATTCCAGGCTCATTGGCAAATGTAATTGCAGCTGAATTGTCGCAATACATTTTTATAGGTCGTCGAATCGAAGGCATAACCCCAAGCCCTGAAACAAACTTCCTAATCCAAACAGCTTCCATTGCAGCTTTTGAAGCAGCTATATACTCACTTTCTATAGCAGACATCGCTAGTACACTCTGCTTTCTGCTCCTCCAATCCACAGTTCCTCCATTAATGACAAAGATATAACCCGTCTGAGACTTCGTATCATCCTTATCACCTTTCCAAGAAGCATCGCAGTAACCTGTAACATCAAGTTCTGCAGATGGAGTACCCCCATAAACTAAGAACATATCTTTAGTAGCCCTAAGGTACTTAAGAATATTCTTAACAGCAGTCCAGTGAGCTTCACCTGGATTCTGCTGATATCGATTGGTTAATTTCTGAACAAATGCCACATCAGGCCTTGTGCTTTTTACCGCATACATAATAGATCCCACAGCCAAAACATAAGGGACTCTCTTCATGCGTCGCACCTCTGCAGGTATTGAAGCACAAACTTTATTGCTCAAGCCATGTTGTTCTTGCATTGGCAAATATCATTTCTTGGAATTTTGCATATTGAATCTCTTCAATATTTTATTAATGTAAGCACTTTGGCTTAATCCAATTAATAGCTGAGATCTATCTCTATATATCTTGATTCCCAGAATAAATGCAGCTTCCCCTAAATCTTTCATAGAAAAGCAACTTCCAAGATATGCCTTAACCTTTTGCAAACTTGGAATGTCGTTTTCCATGATCAATATGTCATCAACATATAAAATAAGAAAAATTACATTACTCCCACTAGCTTTGTGATATACACATGGCTCATCAAGATTTTGAGTGAATCCATACTTTTTAATCTCACTATCAAATATCTTATTCCATTGTCGTGATGCTTGATTCAATCCATAAATGGATCTTTGAAGTTTGCATACACGATTTGGGAATTCTGGATTCACAAACCCCTCAGGCTGCGCCATATAGATGTCTTCATCTAGGCGACCATTTAAGAAGGCGGTTTTGACATCCATTTGCCAAATCTCATAGTCATAGTAGGCGGCTATGGCTATAAGAATCCTAATAGCCCTAATGTCAGCTAGCTACAAGAGAAAAGGTCTCCTCATAGTCAACACCAAAAGTTTGAGCATAGCCTTTAGCTACCAAACGGGCCTTATAGGTGTGTACAATGCCATCCATATCAGTCTTTTTCTTGTAGAGCCATTTACTCCCAACTAACTTGGCACCCGGAGGTAGGTCTACTTCTTCCCAGACTTCATTGTCTTTCATGGATTGCATTTCCCCATTCATAGCAACCTGCCATTTTTCCTTTTCAGGACTATTCATGGCAGCCTTGTAACTTGTAGGCTCAGTAAGATCCCCTAGTAAGTTATCATCACACTCTACATTAAGACATAGACGTGTAGGAGCTTTCACAGGTCTAGTTGACCTACGAATGGGAACCACTTCAACTTCAGGTGGAGGACCTAAACTCTTAGGTTCCACAGGTAGTTGGCTAGTGTTTTTAGAAGGTGCTACATCTTCATGATCGTCTTCCAGATCATATACTCTCCCACTGAATTCTTGAGATATGAGTTCCTTTTCCAAGAAGTCTCCATACCTTGCAACAAAAACTTTGTTTTCAGGTGGGTAATAAAAGTAGTAACCCATAGTTTCCTTAGGGTATCCTACGAAGATGCACTTCACAGATCTTTGTTGGAGTTTGTCTGCTGAGTCACGTTTAACATACGCCTCACAACCCCAGACCTTAAGATAAGATAAGTTAGGAGCTTTTCCAGTCCATAACTCACATGGTGTCTTATCAACCTTCTTTGTTGGAACCATATTAAGAATGCGAACCCCAGATTCTAAGGCATAATCTGATGAGGCGAAAAGTGAACAGTTTTTAAGGGGTCATTTAAGCCCGGATTTGAGATTATTTGATCAAATATTGCCCTAAATCGTTCCTTTTGTCATTTTAGGTACTTTTGGAGAGAAATCTAGAAAAGGAAGCATTTTGGACATTTTTGGAGCATAAAAGTGAAGAAAACGGCAAAGTCTCAATTTTTCTTGCTGGGAATAGTACCTGACGGCGTCAAGAGTCTCCAAGTGACGGCGTCAAGAGTTAAAAAAGAGGTGGAAGTGGAAGATACACGTGATGGTCCAGAGGATTTTTAACTATAGGACATTACGGCGTCACCTAGGCCGTCATGGTCCATTTGTTAGTGACGGCCCAGAAGAAATTTCTACATGACGGCGTCAAAAGCAGATCTAGGCAATACAATTTTTATTAAGACGGCGAGTTGATTGCGTCACAAATTCCTTCTTAATGCCGTCACCCTGTAAAATCTATATATAATTTTCCAAATTTCATTCATTGGTGTGCAACTTTGAGGGAAAAACCCTAGGTCGAATTTTCCAGCTTTTTCAAGGGTTTCAACCCTTTGAAACTTTCATGTTCTATTAAAGATAAATACCCTTTCAATTCATTCAATATGTCTATGTGTTGTTTGAATATATCTTACGCTTGTCTTCAATTTAACATGCTCGGCTAGATTTCTTTTGTGTTTGCTTAGATGTAGTGAAACCTAGATGTTAATTATGGGCTGATTATTTGTTTATAGTTGTTATGGATGATTGTATTCGATGTTAGGCTTAAGAAAGCTGGCAGACTTCCATTGGTAACTTGCTTGAACGTCTTAAGAAACATGATCGAAGGTGTACTACAATTTTTGGTTGTATTTAATGCGTAGGAGAATTCTAATGATCCTATGTTACGAGCTTCTAACGGCTCGACATATGCGTAAAATCTTTAGTTTAATGCGTAGGAGAATTTTTGGTTGTATTTATTTTGCGAGTTTTGTTTTTCTAATGGAGTCTTAAAGTTTTTGTTAATTATTTAGTTTTATAAACTCCAAGAAATCTGCAAACATTTATTCCACAAGCATTATATCTTAATTTGCTTTCTAGGACTTGTTAGTATATATAGATTGCCGCCGGTTTTATGCGAGGTTGCCTTGTTAGTTTTCTCAGGTTTAACAGGTTATGTATGACAAGAAGATGATTTATTTTTCTGGAAGGGAAGCTTTGAATGTTCATTTTCTTGGAGGAAGATCTAACCTTATTACCACACTATCTACACCGAACGAATCAAGGGAGTATTTTCTTTCATTCTTTTACCTATTTCACTTTTACATTCTTTAATTGAACATTGGGGACAATGTTCATCCTAAGTGTAAGGGGAGGGTAAATGATGATACCTTATAGGATACTGTTGCACTTGAGTTTGTTTGTTTGATCATTGATGGTAGGTGTGTAATAAAACTAAGAGAAATATTTGTTAGTGTAATTTTAGCGCCAAATTTAAATTTTTTTTACAACATTTAGGAGTGAAACTTTAGCCTTAGCAAGCGTCTCATGGATAGGAGTTGTATGACTAGCACAAAACCGTACTATTTAGAAAAATTTTCCACCCAAATATGTGAGGTTCGCCTTTAGATTTGATAGGAAAAACATTTATTATTAGTGCTTATGAGTGTACTGGTAGCATTTAGATTCTAGAACTTGCGTTAGTGATGCATCCCGAGACCGCTAGTGAGACTACATTCGTGTAGTAGGATTTACTACATGATAAGAGGCATTAGGATCCCCCTTGTGTTTAAACCCGTATCATAATTACTTGACCATATAAGTCATATTACTTGGCTAGTAAAGTCAATTAATTTTTCCCACACCTTAGCGTTGTACTCATTTTTAGTACACGAAACCCCTAGTACACCCCTCCGAGCCTATCTTTTCATTTCTAACTTTAAACATCTTATTTAAAGGAAGAATTTGTGACAACCCACCCAAATGTGCAACCAAATCGCCTTAGCCTTCCGTGTATGCACTCATCTTTAGTGCATTATTGTTATATGTTAAACCTTTAGTTAATTATCTAATTGATTACATGGTTGCTAAGTCGAGTCATATCTTGTACATATTGTTTTGGGATGATTGGGTAAAGTACTTGTGTTATGGAGTAATGGGGAAGAACGTCATATATTACCCCCATATGTGCATTAATCTTAAAAAGTACTCCAAGTGTTTTGATTATCTTGATTCGAGTCATTAGATTATTTTATTGTAAAGTATATAAAAATTCAAGTGTAAGGGGAATGTATATTCCCTATGATGTATTATTTTGGATGGTAGGGTAAAAGTGTATGCAAAAAAAAAAAAAAAAAAAAAAAGATCGAAAAGAAATAAAATAGAAAAAGAAAAGAGAAAAACATACGGACTACCCCCCGTTTCATTCTATGTTTGTTTTTACGTTTTTGTTATTTTTTATTCATTAGCTTAAGTCGAGTCTAGTCTTGGCTTAGCAACGCCATATTGTACATGTAATTAACCAAGATGATTAACTCGCCACCAGTAAATATTGCTTTTATCCAACAAAACCGTGTATTCCATATCCCCACACCTAACGTTATAACCCTTTAAAAGACCTCTTTGATAGTTTATCCTAGGTGCTTACGCCAAGTGGTGGAGGTTTGATCCTTTCCCAAGCTTATGGTAATCTATTTTGCTATGACAGGTAGTGAGAGATGTTTTCCATTTCCATATTGTGATATATACTTTATTACACCCGAGAGATGTGAGTATCTAAACACTATTTGTGATGTGCTAGTGTATGACCTCCGTGCTTGTCTTTGGTCTTTAGTGGAACGATTATTTGTTGTAATTACTTTTATATTAGTGTTAAATGACCCCTAACTTGTATTTTGATTAGAATAAAAGCGCATTTGCTTGAGGACAAGCAAATCTCAAGTGTAAGGGTATTTGATGAGGCGAAAAGTGAACCGTTTTTAAGGAGTCATTTAAGCCCGGATTCGAGATTATTTGATCAAATATTGCCCTAAATCGTTCCTTTTGTCATTTTAGGTACTTTTGGAGAGAAATCTGGAAAAGGAAGCATTTTGGATGTTTTTAGAGCATAAAAGTGAAGAAAACGGCAAAGTCTCAATTTTCCTTGCTGGGAACAGTACCTGACGGCGTCAAGAGTCTCCAAGTCACAGCGTCAAGAGTTACAAAAGAGGTGGAAGTGGAAGATATACGTGATGGTCCAGAGGATTTTTAACTATAGGACATGACGGCGTCACCTAGGCCGTCATGGTCCATTTGTTAGTGACGGCCTAGCAGAAATTCCTACATGACGACATCAAAATTAGATCTAGGCAATATGATTTTTATTAAGAAGGCGAGTTGACAGCATCACAAATTCCTTCTTGACGTCGTCACCCTGTAAAATCTATATATAGTTTTCCAAATTTCATTCATTGGTGTGCAACTTTGAAGGA
Source organism: Artemisia argyi (assembly GCA_030686995.1). Taxonomy (NCBI): domain Eukaryota; kingdom Viridiplantae; phylum Streptophyta; class Magnoliopsida; order Asterales; family Asteraceae; genus Artemisia; species Artemisia argyi. Next base: position 32,745,887 of record CM060684.1, on the reverse strand, counting down.
AAAACCCTAGGTCGAATTTTCCAGCCTTTTCAAGGGTTTCAATCCTTTGAAACTTTCATGTTCTATTAAAGATAAGTACTCTTTCAATTCATTCAATATGTCTATGTGTTGTTTGAATATATCTTACGCTTGTCTTCAACTTAACATGCTCGGCTATATTTCTTTTGTGTTTGCTTAGATGTAGTGAAACCTAGATGTTAATTATGGGTTGATTGTTTGTTTATAGTTGTTACGGATGATTGTATTCGATGTTAGGCTTAAGAAAACTGGCAGACTTCCATTGGTAACTTGCTTGAACGTCTTAATAAACATTATCGGAGGTGTACTACGATTTTTGGTTGTATTTAATGCGTAGGAGAATTATAATGATCCCATGTTAGGAGCTTCTAACGGCTCGACATAGGAGTGAAGTAGGATCCTATAGAGTTAGGGAATATTGTACACAGCCCTACGACTAGTATTAAGGAATATGACCCATCATCCATGCAATTGTAACAAGCTATCAACCTGTAAAAGATATCTAGGGAGTAATGAAACCTAAGTAAACAAAATTTTCCTCATCATTGTTTACACAACAATAGTATAATTAGTTTCATTTCATTTTTGTTATTTTATTTTGATTGCATTTGTAGTTATTTGGGTTAGTTGGCTAGCAACTAATTCCGCCCACTCCTTCAAAACCTGAGTTTTAATTGCTTTCATAAAAATATAAAAATACAAAAAGAATCATCCCTCACCTCTAGACTGAGTTTAGGAGACTTTCTAATCCTAGCGACACTATTCCTGAGTTGAATGATCAATCCCCCGGTACTTTTCACTATACTATACTACAACGATTAGGTACACTGCCTGGTGGGGGTTGTAAGCTTCTCGAGAGGTAAAACCTGGTGCGATCCCCACGCATCATAATCCCAAAACAAAAAAGGAAGAGTTGTTAGATTAAACATAGATCGTATCATGTCTTGCAATGTACGATTCCTTCTCTCAGATACACCATTTTGTTGTGGAGTATATGGAGAAGTAAGGTGCTGGACAATTCCCTCCTTAGCTAAGCTACCTATGAACTCCTGACTCAGGTATTCACCACCACTATCGGATCGAAGAGCTTTAATCTTCTTTCCAAGTTGCAACTCTACTTCTGCTTTAAACACTTTGACTGTTTCAAACACCTCATGCTTATGTTTAAGTAAATAAACATAACCATAATGGCTGTAATCATCCGTAAATGTTAAGAAGTAGCTAGCACCTCTCCTTGACACATGTCTAAGTGGTCTACACACATCTGTGTGAATAAGACCAAGTAGATAATTATCCCTTTCAATCCTATTTTTAAAGGGTTTCTTTGTCATTTTCCCAGCAATGAAAGATTCGCACTTATCAAATGATTCATCATTGATCTAATCTAAAAGCCCATCATGTTGCAGCTTTTCCATGTGAGCCTTGCCAATGTGAGCAAGTCGACAATGCCAAAGATAAGACGAATCCAGACCTTTCTTGATTCTCTTATTACTGATGCTATACATTGAATTATTTTTAACAAAAGCATTATCATTATCATTCATATCAATTTCAAACACACCATTCATAGCAATAGCATTAAATAAAAAAACACCATTTAAAGAAACTGAAATTCCATTGCTAGTAACAGTATGATCAAAACCAAGGTTCAACAAACATGAAAATGAAATTACACCTCTAAAAATTTACGGTGCATAATGACAATTATTTAAAGATAATAATAAGCCCGAAGGCAACACTAAATTAAAAACTCCTATAGCTTCAACTTCAGCATGTGCTCCGTTACCTACGTGCAAGAATTGTTGTCCATAGGCCAGCTTTCTCTCAACTCTAAACCCCTGCAAGGTATTCCAAATATGAATGCCACATCCTGTATCATATACCCATGAATTCAATTTAGGAGTAAGAGTGAATAATTCAATAATAAAGAATGCACCTGATGAACTGGGGTTACCAGCTTCATTCCCCTGCTTCTTTTGTCGCAAGTCATGAATGTAGAGAGGACAATTGCGCTTCCTATGACCCTTTTCATGACAGTGGTGACAAGCCTGATCCTTCTTGTTTGGAGGATTCACCTTTTTCTGCTTAGGCTGATGCTGCTTCATCTTGGGTTGAGGTTGATAGGCCATGACTTGCTTGCCTTTATCACCTTTCCCTTTGCCTTTGTTCACATGCAATTTCTTCTGGATTCTCCCCCTATGAATTGCCAACACTTGCGGGGTAGGAACCTTGACCTTGGCTGGTAGACTTTTCTTATAATCAACAAGCAATGCGAGTAATTATGAGAATGTCTTCCCCGAGCAGTGCATGTTGAAATTCTGCACAAAACCAACAAAGTCCTTGTTAAGGGACCTGTTGATCAAGTGCACTTGCACATTTTCAGGGTAACCAAATCCAATTTTGTGAAGTTGATCATAAGATTCTTTCATCTCAGTCACATAATCTTCAACTGGTTTACCATCACCATGCTTGCAGTTATGTAGCTTGTCAAGTTCATCATACAATTCAACTGCAGGAGATTTCTCATAAGACTGCTTAAGTACTTCAAGCATGTCTTTAGGAAAAAAGTACTCAAACTTCTTTTGTAACTGAGCACTCATGCTAGTGAGCATTAAACAAGCAACCTCATTAAACTTAGCATGTTTTTCCCTCCATCCGCCCTCAAGACAATTCTGAGCGAACGGTGCCAATCACTGAAATTCTTTCCAGTCAATTTCTCTTTCAAGATGACTCTTGAAAGCAGAAATCACAGTTGGGTTATCGGGTTGAGCCATATCTATAGATAAAAGTTCAAACATTAGTATTTTCGATAATAAATATCTTCAAGAAAATAAAATACCCAAAGGCTATATTCATATAACCAACAAAATTTTCTTCAAAATCTAGGATCCAACTTTACATCGATTCCACCACATCAGTTGATCTGCTAGTGGTGAAAGTATAAAAGATGGTAATCTGTCGAACAATAATTGGTAAACAAGATTTCCAATTCCTAGACCATTATGGGATTTACATCAAATTGATTCATCAATTTGCCTTGTAAGCATGTTTCATCCCATCTCATTCCTTAAGTTCTAGGTCTCACGCACAACTTAATTAAGTCGTCTACCTTTGAAACTGTAAAATTACTATCTATGGTCTCACGCATTAACAGAATTTTACCTTGTTATAATAATTTAGCCTAGGTCTCACGTTTACTAAATTAAAATTCCAAGTGTTCCTTATAGATAGATGGCATGTAACTTAAATTTTAAGGGTATTCAATTTTGATATGTCAATCAAAAAATATATAAAGATGCATGCACTCATCTTGAAATTACTTTTTATTACCAATTCTTGAAATTAATACACAAAGTCTTACTTGAGGTTTAAAAAACCCTAAGATGACTTTCTACAAGAATGATTTTAAAAGAAATTCATTTAAGATGTATTCATAAGTGTGATAACCAAGGCAGACTATAAGGCTCTTTCCAAGCCTTCATACCACGACTTTGAATTTTGTCTTAAAAGAGTTACTTTTAAAAGCATGTTGTACAAAACATCAATCAAGAAAAAGTTTATGGATTCAATCTCAAAACATGTAATAAAGTATGAATCTTACTAGTCTCGCCTTGGAGCGAATTACCGTGCGAAGCGAACCGTTGTTGGCACATAAGACACCGCAAGATTCAATCTTTATCACTTAAGGTTTCACCATTATTAGTCCGTATTATTTTCTTTATGAAAATCACCCTTTTTATTGCTTACATCATGTCAAACAATTAATAAACAATAAAAAACAAGTAATTCAAGACAAATCAACAACTAATAATAATAAAAGGTGAAACAATTAGCCATATGCAATCTTTATTAGAAAAGATCCTAATAAATCAATTCTAGGTATAATAATGCATGTAATCAACTAAGGCCTTCTCCTCTTAATAGAAGAGAGCCACATACATTGACGAATCAATTGCGTAGGCCAAAGCTAATATACACACCACATAGCATATAAATTGATTTTATATATATATATATATATATATATATATATATATATATATATATATATATTGGAGTCTTCCCTAATTTTAGATTAATCTAAAACATGTGACATCTAAAAAAACTGATCCATGACTAACATGCTTGTTTCGTCATGGATTAAAACCTAAAAATTAGCACATAGGTCACAAGATACGATCACATAACCGGTTAACGACCTAGGGTTTCTAGTGATTACACAGAATCCAAGAAAACCACAAAATCCTAATCAAAACATGTATCTAAAACAATTAAAGATCCGATTTTTATTATATTTTAGTAATCAATTACATGTTATACATGGCTCGTGATGCCACTGTTAGAATTTAACTATCAAAGTACACGTATGCGGAAGCTAGGATCAAGTATAACACATAATATTAACTAAAACATAAATAGGAACGTACCCGATGCACTTCAATTAATCTTGATCTTGTGTAATAATAGATATATGATAAACCCCTTACCGTTTTGTTTTTCGATCTCTTGTTAATAACTATAGTAAGTTATTATCTCGTTCTTGTACAGACAAATTAAACCGTATCAAGGTTATACAAGTAACTACACAAGAATAGTTTTTGATTAATAAAAATCGATCCACAATCCCTTGGGATGTTTGCCGATTGGTTTTAGACTAAAAGAATAGAAGGAAAAAGTTAGGGATAATTGTGTGCACAAAAGATGTGAAATCAATGACACTAGGTTTGTTTATATAGTAATTAGGATAGCTTTGGGAACAAGCTAAAGCAATGGGTTGCCCCATTGTGGTGTTCGGCCGACCCAACCCAAGAAGGGGGGTTCTAGACCCTTACTTGGTTACCAAATTAAATAAACACCCTTTTTATCTCTTTCGTCTAACGGTCGTTAGTCCCTTTACCGTTAAGTACTAACGGTCGTTATATTCTCGTGTCTAATAATAAATATAATAAAACATTTATTATTTTTCCTCAATACTCATTTGTAATGTGTGCAATCCCGAGGTCTCGGGTTCGATACTAGACATTTACACATTAATATATATATATATATATATATATATATATATATATATATATATATATATATATATATATATATATACGTATATTTAACACTTTTTCCAATTATTGCTCACGAACCAATCAACAACAGGAAAAACAAGATGTTCACCAATAAAATACAAATAAAGCGAATTCTTTAACCTCTCATTAGCCTCAAGTGCCAAATCTATAGGAAGAACAACATCATAATCCGCATTCTTTGGTATCTGCTCTTGTATTTTCTGAAAGTTAGCGTTTGTAGAGTTCACATGACTGAATTTAGATGCAAATGTCGAAGTATCCTTCATAACATTGGTTCCTGGTGTACCATCAATATCATTAATATTTGAAGCTTCAAGAGAAGGTTTTAGTGGTTTACCATCATCACCCACTAACACGAGCTTTCCTTCAAGCATTTGACTCTCAATATCATGAATCTTAGCAACTAACGAAGTAGGAGATGTGCTACCATAAGCCTCTGTCACGCTAGGGAATGAAAAATTCACACTTACATCCGAGTTTGACACATTAATCTCCTTCTCACCTGTCAAAAAACCCTTCTCCATGTTACCCAAAACACGCCAAATTCAGCACCAAAAAATCACATAGACGACCAACACAATAACCCAAAAATCATGCAAGCTACGTGTGATTTACCAGCTACCAACAGACTACGAACCGATTAATACTGAATATAACAATGAAGCTAGAGTCAAGCATAATAAATATTAACAAACAGTTAAGAATCTTAATCCAATAGATACTTCCAATAAATAGATATGATAACTATATAACCAACAATACAAAACCTATAAAAAAATAAAAAAATAATAAAAAAAGGAAAAGGAAAAAAATCCCTCATCGTTCCCATTAAAGTGAAACCACTAAGATATCTTAAGTAGAGGAATGTATAATCGATTGTGAAAAGATGTAAAGGCCAATGATTTATGATTAAGGAGTGAAGAATAAGATCGAGCAATCTATTTTTTTGTTCTCCAATGTCGCCAAAAATGAGAGAGAACTACTAGGGTTGATGAAGGTCGCCTTAGTGCTATAAAAAGTCATCTGTAAGTCGACAGAGGTAGAAAGTTGATGTAGCAAACAAAATGAAGGTCACTGGAGGTCACGAGCTTGCCTAGCCTGATAATGCATCTAACTTATCATTATTCCTACATACACTTTCACTTTCACTTTCACTTGCACACACTTTATCCAAAAAAAATAAATAAATAAAAAAAAATAATAATAAAAAAAAAACCCGAATTATAGATTTATGAAAAAACTCCAAATTGAAAGTCATTTTCACTACTTTCCACAAATTGATCAATGCAAAAAGTAGTTTATAATTTAACCTTTTTTTACCTGATTTGTCTCTAACTTTTGTCTATTTAATTTAAAGTCGTTAAGGTTTTTGTATATTCAATTTAATTTTTTCTTTCAACATGATTGCATCCTTAATGTGCTGATGTACTTTTTGATGTTCATAATGATGGGGTCTTCATTTTCTTACCACTAAGGTTTGAAATGGCGTTGCATAGGAAATGAGAGTTTCTAGGAAGGAAAAGATGGACTATACATCTATGTGTGCATATCTAAAAGAACATACTGGTGCGTTTGTTTTTGCCTAGTTTTGGGTTGAGATGTAGGATTCACCCACATTCATTATACTTAGTTGTTTTTTGGAGTAATAACATACTGGTCAAAATTATTTGGGCACTATTATTTAGGTTATCACAATGTGAACTTGAAATTGGTTTGAAAATTATCAAAAATGATAGTGATTTGTTTGCAATGTATGATTATGCTGAAAGTTATGGGAAATAGATATGTATATTGCTTACATTCCTCATAATCTAACAGATTTTTATTTTCAAAATTTATATCTAGATGGGTCTGGGATGAGGTTACAGCAAAAAGAAGGCTTCATGAAATTAGGAAAGAAGATGTTGGTGATATGACCTTTGATGAACTTGTTGTCTAGGTTGAGGGAGAAACTAAACACTTATATGTGTCGTTAATTCTGGAAAAAAAATGGACACCAGATGCGAATATTATGAAAGAGGATGTGTGTGATGTTCTAATTTGGGTTAAGCTCCATGATGGATTGAGTGCCATTGCGACTAAAATAGGCACCCCATTGATACTTGATTCCTATACGCGCACTATGTGCATGGAGTCGTTGGGTAGGTCTAGTTATGCATGTGCCATGATTGAGTTGAGAACTGATACAGAGTTAAAACACTCCATCGTGGTGGCAGTTCCAAAATTCATTGGTGAGGAGTACACTATGCACACTATTCGTATTGAGTACGAGTGGACACCTCCTCGTTGCTCAAGTTGCAAGGTATTTGGTCAAGTTTTTAATGAGTGTCCTAAGAAAATTGCTACGGATGCTATTAAGAACATGAAAACGTAAAGGCAAGTTGTTTATGGGGTTCAAATTGGTACAAAGTCACAATTTGTTTATAAACCTAAGTCACAAAGGAAACCAAAGGAAACTAATTATAAAAATGATGATACAGTTCCTTCCAAATTGAACTCGTTTGATGTTTCGATCTCTATGGTAGATGAAGAAGGAGAGGGTCGTAAATCTTCTAGTTCACATGAAAAGAGTCAAGTGGAAGGTAATAGGAAAAAGGATAAACATGTGAGTGCTCATAGTGCCTACAAATGTGGTTTTGATCCTTTTGGTGATGCCAGAAATCGTTTTGATATACGATTTCATCTTGTTTCTATTTTATTTATTATCCCTGATCCGAAAGTCACCTTTTCCTTTCCTTGGACAGTACCTCCCAACAAGATTGATCCCTTTGGATCTTGGTCCATGATGACCTTTTTATCGATTTTGACGATTGGATCTCTCTATGAATGGAAAAAGGGTGCTTTGGATCGGGAGTAACCACTAGTGACAGGGCAAACATCCTTCAGGGGGAAGGACAAAAGTAAAGAGCGATGCCTACATTAAATCAATTGATCCGTGATTCATTTGGTATTCCAAGCATTACATTTCTGTTTGATAGGATTAATAATATAGAAAGTCAAATGCTTGATAGGAAGCTTGTGCTATTAGGTAATGATAGGAAGCTGCTTCCTATGCAAAAAGAGGCTAATGTGACATCAGTCTGTTGACCTAGTTCTACTATAAAAATGCAAGGGGAAGAGTCAGATAGTGATGAAGTCGATGATGTTTATGACGAGACTTCCAGTTTGATGACTAGTAGAGGTGCATATAACGCTAGTTACGTGAGGATGAAGATTATAATCTATATGACACTTAAGCAGTGGGCATTTTGTGATGCGATGGATATTAATCTTCGTGGTCAATTTAAACATTAGCTTTATTTCTTGTCCTTATAGTAGTTGTTCATAAGATTGTTTTTTCTTTCTTATGTTAGTTTGGTTTGAAGCACAATTAGTGGGTTTGTTTCCCGTCTTTGTAACGAGTTTAGATATATGTGGGATTCACTCACATCTTATGTACTTATTTTTTTTGGAGTAATATAATTACCAGGTGTATCCCCTTTAACAAAAAAAAAAAAAAAAAAAAAAAAAAAAAAAAAAAAAAAAAAAAGACGCATTGTTATATCTTTGTAACCAAAAGGAACAACAGAGTGGTGTCTGCCTAGAACTTGACATATATCACTATTAGATAGTTGGTACTTATTGAAGAAAATTCACATAACTTGTATTCAGCCACTTAATTCAAGTATGTTTAAATTTTTCGTTGCTACTTATTTATGTGATTTATGTCATGTTCATAAACTTATAGAATTTGCTTTTGTTTTTTGTAGGAACCTGAGCACTAATCGTCATTTGTACAATAGCTATAGTTTATGAAGTTCTATCCAATAGCTGCTTTGATCCACTATACAAATTTAGGTTGTTTCAATTTTTTTATAATCATTATATCTCCCTGAACTTTTTGTTTGTTGATCATAGTTCATTGATAAAGTTCTCTGATTTTTTATCGTATTTTCTCAATGATGATTTTGTTTTATTGCCAGCTTTTAGTGTAGCTTTTGACGTTTCTCCTATTGCTTATACTTTTTGTAATTTGATCTTAATTCAGTAACAAGATGTTCAGGGAGACCGGGGATCTTAACTTTGAAGTTGTCCAGCTTTATATTAAACATCAGGTATATGTTTTTTACTGTAATTTCAGTTTTCTGCATGCCTATATCACATGTGCAGTTTAGTCTAAAACTCTATTCATACTTGTACACTTCAATAATAAAGCATCTTGATCTTATTTCGTATGGTATATAAATTGACCGCAATGCATAAATTTTTTTGAAACATTGTAGGTTATATGATCATCTCATGAAAGAGCGAGAGATAATGAATAATGATCTTGAGAGGCAACGCTGCAAAGCTAAAGCTGAGGTACATACAATTATCTTTTTGTTTATGCTTCCTTAATTCTAATTTTTACGTGTATGGTAATGTATTGTAATGTTGTGTACAGGATTAAAAAAACCAAGAAGAGGAGGTATGTGGTAGAGATGGAATGCAACTCCGATCTTGAATGGTAAGCTACTTTCAATTTTCCAATATTAATTTGGAATGTTGGATTAATCGCATGTTGTCCATAAGATATAGGGATTGAATCAAAGAAGATGAACAACTATATGTATTCATTCTTTCTTTTTTAATTCAGAGATAGTATGTTAGTATGGCATGCAACACCTGAATTTTAACATAGTTGATGTTGCAGGTATGTTCAAGATTAATTGTTGTTGGGCTAGAAACTAGCTGGGTTGAGTATGGATAAAAAAATGGTTGTTTGTGGGATGCACTTAAGTGGGTACGTTACTCATTTTCCCTTTAGATCCATCTTTATTAGCAATGATGCATGTACACAGAAATTAGAAGTTATCTGTAATTTTAGTACACACTGGTCAAAACGAGTTTGGTTAAGATCTACTGACCTACCCATGCTTTTTATGTCACCGTATTATTCAAGAGAACTAAGAAATGAACATATGTTATGGAGACCCATTTCTAAAAAAAAAAAAAAAAAAAAAAAAACATATCCTTCAATCCTTCATTTATCATTGGTACTAAATTTAATGTTTTATTTTTGTGATCAATTTAACGTATATTGTAAATTAAACTCAAAACAGGGATCTTCAAGGTAAAACTATGAAACTGCTCTCTTTTTCTATATTTGTCATGTTCAAGATAAATTCAAGTAAGATTCTTAGCAAAAGTATAGATACCATTTGTATTAACATTTTTTTAGGCTAATACAGTACACAACTGGCAAACCATTAATTTGTCACTGATGAGTGCTTAATCACTCATCCTTTTTAGGCCTTATTTCAGACCAAAAATACCAAATACTAACCAAAAATGCCAAGAGAATGCATGTTTTTGTATTTGTGTATGTGCAGGTACGGATATGAGAAAAATGAACGAAAACAAAGCAAAACCGACAAAAAACGAGCACGAGAATGGAAAAAGGTCAAAAGCCGTAGCCGGGGAAGCAAAACGATCAAAGAAAGCTCACAATGTTCATAGAAATCCTCAGAGATTCATCAAAGTTTCAATACTGGTCCCTAGACAAAGTTTTGAGAAATTGGCAACATCAGTCCCTGCAGTTTCAGAATTTGGCAAATATGGTCCTTTGATGAAATATCCGAAGAAAAGTCAAAGGAGGTCCCTCAATAATCATAGAATGGCATAATATACCCTTGGAATAAGTTTTGAAGAATTACAGATTTGGTCCCTGCTTTTTGTGAATTTACAACATTGGTCCTTGTTTGAAATTACTAGTCCTAAACCTAAATAACAAACCGGATCCTAGCCTTTTACTACCAAGCCCAAAACCAAACCACAAACCCAGAAAAAACACTATTCACCTAGAACCCAAACTTTTACCACGCCCAAATTACCCCCTCTTAGTAACAATTACCCAATGATTGGGTGTTTCTAGAAGGGTCAGGCATGACAGAAGCATGTCAGGACACGTGGACCAGTAAGATTACATACGGAGGATCAATCACATCTTATCAATCAATCAAACGGTGGAGATTTAAACTTGGGGAACAAGGGTGATCAAACGGCTTCAAGGGACTCAGAAGAAGCACAACAAGCACACCATTCACCTGGATTGATGATGTAGGATTTCTAGGACCTTCCCCCAATTCGTGTATAAATACCCCCTTCCCCTAGTCAGTTGAGTGTGCTCTTTTATGTATTATTACTCTGTTAAAATCTCTTTGTAATGTTTTTTTATTAATGAAATTTTAATTTTAATATAAAGTCTCTTATTCTCATTTAAATTTTCTACTTAATTACTTATTATTGTTTAGTTCAATTGCTTTAATATTTCATTTTCATACTCTGCTTGAATTAAATTCCATTTACTGTTTTTCTCAGCTCATAGAAAATAAAATAAAATAAAAAATAAATAAAAAATAAAAAAAATAATAAAAAAATACAAAAATATATATATTCATATTAGTTTTTATTAGTATAAATCAAAGTTTTATATAGTTAATTTCTGTTTTTCTCATCTTATATAAGCAAAGTTTTACTGTTTCATCAAAGTTTTAAATAAAGTCAAAAAAGTAAAACACAAAAGTCAACTGTTGGTCAACTGATAGCTAATTTCAAAAGCTCAGCTCATTTGGAGATTAAAGGTAGCTAACAAGGAGCGGTTAGCCTATCTAAAGATAGGCTGTGTGGGAGACCACCTCTGTTTGGCTGAGGTGGTATTGTAAGCTTTCTAAATTTTTTAAATTCCTCTAAATTAGTTTAAGTAGTTTAGATCTAATTTAGTTTGATTGAATATTGTTCTTTGTTGTTTATTTAGTCTGCTAGTTGCTTTTACTTGTTCATTTAATCACTTTTGATAGTTTTGAGTTTGAGTTCACTAGTGTACTGTTTCATTCAATATATATCTGTCACATCTGAGGTGTTTATATTGCTATCTGATATCTGAGTTTCTGATTAAGTTTGTGTTTGTTTATTCTGAATTGATACTAATTTGGTTCCGGGATTTGATTTGGTGTTGGATTTGAGGTGTAGTAGTTAATTTTGGTTAAGACAGTCAATAACAAGGGTGTTTGGATCTGTGTTGTTTGCTGAGTTTATTGGTAATATAGAGGGTAGGGATAGTTTAGACTAATGTTCTAAGTTGCATTCAAGCTAGGTAGATCATAATAGCAGTAGTTATATACTTAAAGTCAAAATCAGTTTAGTTTCTTCATTTCTGCACATCAGTTAGTAAGTAGTTTGCATAATCAGTTAAAATAGTTGTATAGCTATAAGTTTAAGCTTATTTCAACCACACATTAGCTTATTTAACTATTCTCAGTTTTATTTTAGTCATCTAAATCCAATTTGGTCAAAATCTCTTTCAATTTAAAAAGTTAAACTGGTTACAAGTCAGTTCTGAGGTCATATCTTTGAGAGCCTTTTGTAGGACTCTAAATTGTTTTGGAAATTTATTTGAATTGTTGTTTTGGGAAGATTGTCAGCTTGTGAAATAAAATCAAAAAGAAATTTGAGTTTTGAAAATCAATTGCTCAGTGAAAAAGCTTATTGAAATTACCTGTTCAGCGTGCACCTACCCTGCACCATCAGTTTTTAACCAAGTTCCTAGGCATACTTGAGGTTGGGTGGATTTATGATCTATGGTAGTTAGTCAGTGTTTTGCACCCATAAGCTCACACTCATCAACTTAATTACCCTGCTTATTTACCTAATAAGCTGAGTAGGTTGCACCATATCTGTTTCAACTATTAGGGCTGCAATTGTGATAGTGTGATTGAATCCTGAGATTTTTGGATCATTTAAGTCATTTTAAGTTTGTAGTTGCTATTTTCATTGATTCTGAACCTCTTGCTTATTCTGAGTGACCATTGCTTATTTGATTATTGCTTATTGGACCTGCTTGAGCTTTAATCTGTGTTTCTAAGTTTCATTTGGTTCAAATACTGTTCCATCAAGCTTAATTGAGTCTAAAAAGTACTTGGTAAAAGTTTGGGTCAATTTGGTTAAGTTGTGCTTATTAATAAGCACTTCAATATAAGCAGTTTCAAAGCAAAAAGCACTTCCAGTGCTTATTTTTCAAATTTTATATTTTTCATAGATTTAGAATATAATTTTAGATTTTCCCTGAAATTTTCATATTTTTCTGAGTTATTTTGCTATTTTTCCTATTTAATTTTAATTTTTAATCAATTTTAATTCCTTTTTAATTACTGAAAAATACAAAAAAAGCAGAAAAACCCCAGAAAAATCCAAAAAAAATATTAGAAAATCATTTTTAGTTATTTTAGAATTTTAGAAATTTATTTTGCCTCAATTTATTTGCATTTTCTTTTAATTTTTAATTAGTTAAATTAGTTTTTAATTCATAAAAAATAAACAAAAAGTCAAAAAAAAATATTTTTCTTTTTCTCAATTTTTTTTTTATCATTTTTAACTTTTAAAAATTATTTCCAAGTCCGTAAGAGTAGCGTAGCTTAAAAGTCGCGTTTTATTTCGTACGTTAACGTTTATTTTCCGTTTTAGCTTACATTTTTCATTTCTACGTTACGTTTCTAGTTGCCTTACTTGAATTACGTGCTTAGTTGATTATTTGTGCTTCATTTACTATTTCATTAGTGTAATCTCATTCAAATCACTTTTTACCACTTTCACGACACGTTTCACGAATCGGGAATTCGTAATTCCATTCACACCTTCACACGGACTACGACCTCGGGTTATCCGTATTTCTTTGCGGATCTCTTGAGTAATACTTATACTATATTATATATTGATTTTCACGAATCAAATTTTTGGCACCGCTGCCGGGGAAGGTTGAAGTGAATTTTTCGTTTTCGTTTTTCGAAATTGTGTTTTGAAAATCTTCCTTGTATATATTTTCTATAAAAACTATAAAAATTGAAAAATCAAAAACACTTTTTCTAAAGTGTTTTCAAAAACACCAAAAAAATAATAAAGTTACAGCCTCGACTCGACCGAAAGGAAGGGCGTTGTAAACCAAATAAGCTTCTCAATATAACTACGCGTGAAATTAGTTGCTAGACGGATTACTTTAATTCTACAACCGAATAAGCGGAAAATACGGAAGCTTTGACATTAAATTGCAAGCTGAAGAGAGATCCATTCTTCTCTCCCGTTCCGTCGCGAGTAGATTAAGGGAAACGTTTTACAATTAACGTAACGTTTGTAAAAGAAAAAAAAAAAAAAACAAAAGTATAAGTTTTTGAATTTTGCTTTATAAAAACAAAAATACAAAAAGATTTCCTTTTCAAATTTGTTTTTCCTTTTATTTTTCAAAAATTTGATTTTTGTGGTGCATGAACACACGTTCTACGTCTAAACGACTTGTTTCACCACTTTCAAATCCGAAAAGTTTGTTTCGTCACACACACCGAGTTCTATTTCCTAATACGGAGGAAATGAACCCGAACGAACAACACTTGGGACCCCCGCTGATGGGTGGTATCCAAAACAATGTGATCCCGCCGATGGGACTACAAGCGGTTTACGATCAACGTACTATACAAGAATTGCTCCAGTGTCCCACTGAGGGATACGGGGATGCAATTGTTTTACCACCAATCATTTCCGATAATTTTGAACTTAAAACTGGATTGATTCAACTTGTTACGTCAAAACAATTTCACGGTTTTGAGAGGGACGATCCTCACGCACACATCCGATGGTTTAATAAGTTAACTTCGACTTTGAAATTTAAGGATGTCCCTCACGATGCTATCAAATTGATGTTGTTCCCATTTTCACTCGAGGGTTCAGCCCGGATTTGGCTCGAAAAACAACCCCCTCGATCAATTCATACATGGGAAGAACTCGTCTCGAAATTTGTTAATCATTTCTTTCCACCGTCTAAAACGACTAATCTTAAGAATGATATAACTAATTTTCAACAACGTTTTGATGAGAAATTTGGTGAGGCTTGGGAACGCTTTAAGGATCTTCTTCGAAAATGTCCTCACCATGGTTTCTCCGAATTACACCAAATCGACACGTTTTATAACGCTTTGACGCAAAACGATCAAGATTCTTTAAACGCAGCCGCCGGTGGCAATATCTTGAATCGTACGCCTAGGGATATTTTAACGAGCATTGAGAACAAATCTAAGATTCCGACTTCTCGTAACAAACCAAATGTTTCGAAAGTGACTTCTTTTACTCCTCCTTCACCTTCGTCGGTCCAATCATCGGAATTGGTCGAACTTACCGACGCTATCTGTTGTATGATGAAAGAGTTTAAGTTGCAGAACCAAAAACCCGAGCCCGTTATAGCCATTAATGAAAAATGTGTGATTTGTGGTGGACCGCATCCGTATTATGATTGTCAAGCCACTGATGGCCAAGTTTATAATGCTAACATAGCAGCTGTAAACTACAATCATAACCAAGGTTTTCGTGCTAACCAAACAAGTCCACCTGGGTTTCCACCCGTGCAAACTAATCAAAACCGTTATCCTCAAACTAACCAAGGTTATCAAAACCAAGGTTACAATCAAAACCGTGGAACCAATTATCAAGTCCCTCCACCACAACAAGTTTATCAACCACCGCAACCTTTTTCTGAGCTTGCTAATTACATGAAAACGAACGATGTTAACATTCGAGCAATGCAAAATCAAACCAACAAAATGAGGGTTGAACTTAAGAAGGAGATCAACGCAACCATGTCTCGACAAACGAATGAGCTTAAGCAAATGATGAGCAGTTTTATGCAAATGAATCAAGCATCGACGTCTGGTTCTCTTCCGAGCAACACAATTGCTAACCCGCGGGGTGATGCAAAAGCAATTACGACTAGGAGTGGTGTTGTAATCGATGGACCAACGGCTCCGACTACCCCTTCTTCTTCTTCTTCTTCGTCTCCCAAGGTAGTCGTCCGTGAAACCGAGGCGACAACGGATACGGAAATTCCTAGTAATAATGGAAGGACCGAGAATATCCAACCTCCGGTGGTCCCGAGGTCCAAAGGAAAAGATAAAGTTGTTTACGAATCTGAGAAAGAAACACCCGTCAAAACAAAATTACCTTATCCGTCACGCTTAAACGAACAAACGCACCGTGAGAGAGATAAAATTCAGATGGAAAAGTTTTACCAAGTTTTTCAAGAGCTATATTTTGACATAACTCTCGCGGATGCTATACTTTTGATGCCTAAATTTGCTTATATGCTAAAAGGTCTTTTGAATAACAAAGAAAAATTGTTTGAAAAATCTCGAACCCAGATGAATGAGAATTGTTCGACAGTTATCCTCAAAAAGCTTCCCGAAAAGCTCGAAGACCCCGGTCGATTTCTCATTCCATGTTATTTTCCTGGGATGGTTCAATGCTTCGCCTTGGCCGATCTTGGTGCTAGCATTAACCTAATGCCGTTATCCATTTGGAAAAAGTTGTCTTTACCCAATCTGACTCCGACTTGTATGACCCTCGAGCTAGCCGACCGAACTACTTCCCGCCCGATGGGAATAGCCGAGGATGTCTTCGTTAATGTGGGAAAATTCCATTTCCCTGCCGATTTTGTCGTTGTTGATTTTGATGCTGATCCGCGGGTACCTCTCATTCTCGGGAGAGGTTTCCTAAGGACTGGCCGTGCTTTAATTGATGTTTTCGATGAAGAAATTACCCTACGCGTTGGTACCGAAGCCGTAACTTTTAACTTGGATCAAAACGCGAGGTACTCCTCCGAGTTTGACAAATATTCCGTTAACCGAATCGACGTTATCGACAAAGTTATGGAGGAGTACGCTCAAGAGTTACTTGGTTCTACCGAACATGCTTCTAGTGGCAATCCCACTCATTCTTCTGAACCAATAATTTTTGATCCTTCCCCTTCCCTTACTCCGTTTGAGGGAAGTGATTTCATTTTGGAAGAGATCGAGGCCTTTCTTGCTAATGATTCGATTTCACCGGAAATTGATCATTCTGATTGTGACCCGGAGGGGGATGTTCTTTTGATTGAAACAATGCTGAACGAAGATCCCAACCCGTCCCTCCCTCCGCTTGACCTTAAAATGGCCGACGTTAAAGAAGTTAAGTCGTCTACTGAGAATCCTCCGGAGCCCGAGCTCAAGGATTTACCTCCTCATCTCAAATACGCATTTTTGGAAGGAACCGACAAACTTCCCGTCATTATTTCTAAAGATCTTAAAGATGAGGAGAAGATACGTCTCTTAGATGTGCTCAGGAAGCATAAGAGTGCCATCGCTTGGCAAATTTTTGATATTAAGGGTATCGACCCTCGTTTTTGCACGCATAAGATCTTACTTGAAGATAATTACAAGCCGTCCGTTCAGCAACAACGACGGGTTAACCCGAAAATTCATGAGGTTATCAAAAATGAAGTTATCAAACTCCTCGATGCCGGAATGATTTATCCAATCTCGGATAGCTCTTGAGTTAGCCCGGTCCACTGGGTACCAAAGAAAGGTGGAATGACCGTCGTTACAAATGAAGATAATGAATTGATTCTGACACGTCTTGTTACCGGATGGAGAGTTTGTATTGATTATCGTAAATTGAATGATGCGACTCGTAAGGACCATTTCCCACTTCCATTTATGGATCAAATGCTAGAACGCCTAGCGGGAAATGAGTTCTATTGTTTTCTTGATGGATTTTCTGGCTATTTTCAAATACCTATTGACCCTCTAGACCAGGAAAAGACTACCTTTACTTGCCCTTATGGTACGTTTGCCTATCGTCGTATGCCTTTCGGCTTATGCAATGCTCCAGGCACGTTCCAAAGGTGTATGATGTCGATATTCTCAGATATGATCGAGAAAACCATGGAAGTTTTCATGGATGATTTCTCGGTTTATGGAGATTCTTTCACTTCGTGTCTCTCCCATTTAGAAAATATGCTGAAACGGTGTGAAGACACCAACTTGGTTCTAAATTGGGAGAAATGCCATTTCATGGTCAAAGAGGGCATTGTCCTCGGCCATAAGATATCAAAATCCAGGATTGAGGTCGATAGAGCTAAAGTCGACGTGATTGCAAAATTACCTCATCCTACCACCGTAAAAGGAATTAGAAGTTTTCTCGGTCATGCCGGCTTTTACCGACGTTTCATTCAAGACTTTTCTAAGATAGCCCGGCCTCTGACCCACTTGCTTGAAAAAGATGCTCCATTTATCTTCTCAAATGAATGCATCGAAGCATTTAATGTTCTTAAAAAGAAGTTAACGGAGGCTCCCGTCTTAATTGCCCCCGATTGGGACTTGCCTTTCGAGCTAATGTGCGATGCTAGCGATTATGCCATTGGTGCAGTCCTGGGGCAACGCAAGTCTAAACATTTTCAACCGATACACTATGCTAGTAAAACAATGACCGATGCTCAATACCATTATACGACTACTGAGAAAGAAATGATAGCCGTCATTTACGCTTTTGAAAAGTTTCGATCTTATTTGCTTTTGAAGAAATGCATAGTGTATACGGATCATTCGGCTCTTAAGTACCTTATGGCAAAGCAAGATGCTAAGCCACGCTTGATGCGGTGGGTTCTCCTCCTTCAAGAATTCAAAGTTGAAATTCGAGATAAAAAGGGAGCGGAGAACCTTGCTGCTGATCACCTATCGCGTTTAGAGAATCCCCACCAAAGTGTTTTCGAGAAAAAGGAGATTAACGAAGCATTTCCTCTCAAGACACTGGGGAGTCTATCACATTGTGATTCTAGTACCCCATGGTTCGCCGACTTTGCGAATTACCATGCTGGGAATTTTATCCGGAAAGGGATCTCGTTCCAGCAGAAGAAAAAATTCTTCAAAGATGTTAAGCATTATTTCTGGGACGACCCCTATTTGTTTAAGATTTGTGCGGATCAAGTGATCCGGCGGTGCGTTCACGGCAAAGAAGCCGCTGACATTCTTATGGCATGCCACAATGGACTCACGGGGGGACATCATGGTGCCAACTTCACCGCTAAGAAAGTTTTTGATTCCAGCTTCTACTGGCCGACGATTTACCGGGATGCTCATGAGTTGGTTAAATCATGTGATTCTTGCCAGCGTCAAGGAAAAATTTCTCAGAAGGACGAGATGCCTCAAAATGCTATCCAAGTCTGTGAAAATTTTGACGTCTGGGGTATCGATTTCATGGGTCCATTCCCGTCTTCTCGTGGTAACAAATATATACTCGTGGCCTTCGATTACTTGTCTAAATGGGTCGAAGCGAAGGCGCTACCCACCAATGAGGCCCGAGTTGTAGTGAAATTTCTTAAAAGTCTCTTCGCCCGATTTGGTGCACCTCGTGCTATTATAAGCGATTGTGGGACCCATTTCTGTAACGACCAATTTGCTAAAGTTATGCTCAAATATGGTGTCACACATCGTCTTTCTACGGCATATCATCCACAGACGAGTGGTCAAGTTGAGGTCTCCAATCGTGGCTTGAAACGAATTTTAGAAAGGACCGTAGGTGAACATCGTGCTTCATGGGCCGATAAGTTAGATGATGCACTTTGGGCCTTCCGTACAGCTTACAAAACGCCCATTGGGTGCACTCCTTACAAGCTGGTTTACGGGAAGGCCTGCCATTTGCCCTTTGAACTTGAACACAAGGCCTACTGGGCCTTGAAACATGCTAATTTTGACCTTCAAACCGCGGGTGATCACCGTAAAGTTCAATTGAATGAATTAATCGAGCTTCGTGATCAGGCCTATGAGAATTCTTTGATCTACAAAGAGAAGACAAAGAGGATTGATGATGCTAAAATTAAAGATCGCGTCTTCAATGTTGGTGACCGAGTCCTTCTTTTCAATTCTCGATTGAAGATTTTCTCGGGCAAGTTAAAAACCCGTTGGTCTGGACCATTCACCATTACCCAAGTATTTCCTTATGGAACCGTTGAACTTTCTCAACCTAATGGTCCCAATTTTAAGGTGAATGGTCATCGTGTTAAACATTACTTCGGAGGGGACATACCACCCATGGTTGTCCCGGATCTCCAGACTTTCCCCAAGGACGATTAAACTCGGGGATCGAGTCAAGCTCATGTGACTCGGTGAACAAAAACAAGCGCTTCGTGGGAGGCACCCCATGCTTATCCATTTTCATTTTCTTTAATAACGTGACGTAAGGGGGGGGGGGGGCAACCCTTTCCAAACTCGTGTTTTTCGTGGTTGTTTATGAATGTTCAGGAATTTCCCCGAAGTTTGAGGACTCTCGTGCTCGTGGTTTGTCGTTCTCTCCACTCGAGTCTCATCCTTCGTGGCTCTTTCAGAAATTCACCATATCCAAAATCTTATCGACTAACGTTTATCTCTTGGCATACTTAATAAAAGGCCTTAGATTTTACGTAGGATTACCCGTACCCTTAAAACATTGAGGACAATGTTTCACTTTAGTCTGGGGGGGGTGAATCTTTGATTCGATTTGACCTGTACCATCGTTTGAGCTGTTTAACTTGCGCAACTCCGTTTTCCACCAAAAATTTTAATTTTTTGTCACCGCTTTATAATCAAAAAAAAAAAAAAAAAAAAAAAAAAAAAAAAAATGATGAATGAAAAAAAAATGAAAAAATATATGATATGAATAATAAGTTTTGACACCTTGTTTTGACATTCCTACCGGCGAGAGTAGAAATAAATGTTCCGACTTGACTGGGCGTGTTGAGCCCTAGCTTGTTTCCCTTAACCAAAATAATCAAAAGATTATGGCTAAGCATCCGCGGATCTCATTACTTGGGATTTTAAATTTGCGGAGATCGAGGAATGATAGAGTTTATTTAGACGTGCTATGCACGGATCACATTACTGGGATTTAAAAAACCCACGAGAGGTACTTGTGGCCTCCTTGTTCCCATCAGAAACGTCACCCATATATAATAGATGTTCTAGGTTAATTAGTGGTATTTCGGTTTGAATAATATTTAGTTCTTTATTTTCTTAAGAGAATTTTTGCTTTAGAAGTTGGGTACATATCAAGGAACATCAAAAATAAGAGCAAAAAGTGAAAAAATCAAAAGTCAAAAGTTGATTATCTATGTGGTTTTGGAGCTACCCGATAAGCTTCCATTGATGTTATGAGAAAAAAAAAATCAAGAAAGAAAGAAAAAAAATGAAAAATATGAAAAAAGTGAAAAAAGTAAGAAAAGTAAAAGTTGAAGTTGTATCGAATAAGAGCTATGTATGTATAAATAAGTTGTTGGCGCGTGAGGTGCATGTGATAAGTGATTAGTAATCAGTCACATGAGGTGCACGTGATTGTACTCAGCAACTTATATCTTTGATATTTTATGTACCCCAAATTCCTTGATGTGGACCAAATTTCTATTGCAGTGGTTCTTAAGAGAAAATGAATAACTACTTATCGTTTTAACTTAGGTATCACTATCGAACTAAAAAATATCGAAACGAGAAAATATGAAGCAATTCATTTCTCATAATTAAAATCTTGAGATACAAAACTTAGGACCTGGGGACAAGAGGTAATACACAATTAACTTTTGTGGGCAGTGTTAGCATCTAACTTCTGATAAACAATGATTTCGATTGTACGCTTAGTTTGGGAGCTTGTGAAAAATCAAGGATGACGATTTTTATCCGTACGGTTTCTTCTCTGTGAGAAGTGTTTCTACTCGTTGACCCTGAAAGTTATCAACAGATAAGAATTGATAATGAAAGTCAAGGCAAACCGTCACATATATAAATGAAAAAGTACAAAAATAGTAGTTGTAGTTGTTATTCATGAAAATCGGAAAACGGAGCGTTTTTGAGAATAAATGATTTTACTATCTCTTTTGAACATCATTGCTACTTTACAACGTCAGTAAAGAGAGGTTTTGAAATTATTTATCTCTTAAGCGTGAGGTGATGACATTGCGTGAGGGCACGGCAATACCTTAGTCTGGGGGATTTTGATGAGTGCATAATCACTCATCCTTTTTAGGCCTTATTTCAGACCAAAAATACCAAATACTAACCAAAAATACCAAGAGAATGCATGTTTTTGTATTTGTGTATGTGCAGGTACGGATATGAGAAAAATGAACGAAAACAAAGCAAAACCGACAAAAAACGAGCACGAGAATGGAAAAAGGTCAAAAGCCGTAGCCGGGGAAGCAAAACGATCAAAGAAAGCTCACAATGTTCATAGAAATCCTCAGAGATTCATCAAAGTTTCAATATTGGTTCCTAGACAAAGTTTTGCGAAATTGGCAACATCAGTCCCTGCAGTTTCAGAATTTGGCGAATATGGTCCTTTGATGAAATATCCGAAGAAAAGTCAAAGGAGGTCCCTCAATAATCTTAGAATGGCATAATATACCCTTGGAATAAGTTTTGAAGAATTACAGATTTGGTCCCTGCTTTTTGTGAATTTACAACATTGGTCCTTGTTTGAAATTACTAGTCCTAAACCTAAATAACAAACCGGATCCTAGCCTTTTACTACCAAGCCCAAAACCAAACCACAAACCCAGAAAAAACATTATTCACCTAGAACCCTAACTTTTACCACGCCCAAATTACCCCTTCTTAGTAACAATTACCCAATGATTGGGTGTTTCTAGAAGGGTCAGGCATGACAGAAGCATGTCAGGACACGTGGACCAGTAAGATTACATACGGAGGATCAATCACATCTTATCAATCAATCAAACGGTGGAGATTTAAACTTGGGGAACCAGGGTGATCAAACGGCTTCAAGGGACTCAGAAGAAGCACAACAAGCACACCATTCACCTGGATTGATGATGTAGGATTTCTAGGACCTTCCCCTAATACGTGTATAAATACCCCTTCCCCTAGTCAGTTGAGTGTGCTCTTTTATGTATTATTACTCTGTTAAAATCTCTTTGTAATGTTTTTTTATTAATGAAATTTTAATTTTAATATAAAGTCTCTTATTCTCATTTAAATTTTCTGCTTAATTACTTATTATTGTTTAGTTCAATTGCTTTAATATTTCATTTTCATACTCTGCTTGAATTAAATTCCATTTACTGTTTTTCTCAGCTTATAGAAAATTAAAAAAAAATAAAAAATAAATAAAAAATAAAAAAAATAATAAAAAAATACAAAAATATATATTCATATTAGTTTTTATTAGTATAAATCAAAGTTTTATATAGTTAATTTCTGTTTTTCTCATCTTATATAAGCAAAGTTTTACTGTTTCATCAAAGTTTTAAATAAAGTCAAAAAGGTAAAACACAAAAGTCAACTGTTGGTCAACTGATAGCTAATTTCAAAAGCTCAGCTCATTTGGAGATTAAAGGTAGCTAACAAGGAGCGGTTAGCCTATCTAAAGATAGGCTGTGTGGGAGACCACCTCTGTTTGGCTGAGGTGGTATTGTAAGCTTTCTAAATTTTTTAAATTCCTCTAAATTAGTTTAAGTAGTTTAGATCTACTTTAGTTTGATTGAATATTGTTCTTTGTTGTTTATTTAGTCTGCTAGTTGCTTTTACTTGTTCATTTAATCACTTTTGATAGTTTTGAGTTTGAGTTCACTAGTGTACTGTTTCATTCAATATATATCTGTCACATCTGAGGTGTTTATATTGCTATCTGATATCTGAGTTTCTGATTAAGTTTGAGTTTGTTTATTCTGAATTGATACTTGATGAGTGTCTAAATACTCATCATTTTATACCAATCTGAGCTGCCAAAACATACAAAAACACTCAAATATGCATCAAAATACTTAAAATATCTTAGAAGTGTGTTTTATATGTTTCAAATGCAAAATATGCAAAAACAGATGAAAAACGTACAAAGTTTGCATAATTGGCAGTTTCAGTCCCTCAAGTTTCATAAATTGGCAAAACTAGTCCCTGGTTATTCTAAAAACATGAAAAAGTCATCAAAGGTCCTTTTTAATCATAAAGTTACATATTTAGTCCTTTGGTGCAAAGTTTCATAAAATTACAAGTTTAGTCCCTGTACTTTGGAAATTGACATAAATGGTCCCTGGGATGTTAAAAACTTTGAGAAATTCAATTTTGGTCCTTGTATTACTAATCTTTTGCAGGAATGGTCCTTGGTGTGAAGTTTGGTAAAATTACATGTTTGGTCTCGGGACTTTGAAGGTTTGGCAAAAATAGTCCCCGGGTAATTAAAAAAGTGAAAAATATCAAAAGTGGCACTTGTACAATTCATCCTTGTCAAGTTTGGTCCTTGTGACAACTATGGAAAAGTTACACATCAGCCCCCTCAACTTTTCAGAAAATACATTTTTGGTCCTTGTAATTTATTAAACAAATAAACCAACCGGACCCTATAATAAATAACCAAACAAACAAACCCAACTTATATTACCCAGCCCACACACACCCCTGATCAATACCCTTCCCTGGCCCAACTCCCCAAAGCCCATTACCCTTTTTAAATATAAAACCGGGCAAACCGCCCCACTGTTCACCATCTTCCACCTAACCCCCCCCCCCCCACATGGCTCTGCAACCTTTACCACCTCACACCCCAGCTCTCCACGCAAACCCTCCACCTCACATAACACCCCAAAGTCCATTTAATTCCCTAATACCCTCTCCACGCAACCACAGTACCCTTGGACTAAATTGGCGCGAAAAAGCAAATTTGAAGGGTGAGGATTAATTTGACCAAATCAAGGGCTAAGATGTGGTGGGAAATGACACTGTGGGTCCCACAAACCCTGAAAGTGTCTACAAAAGCAAGAAAGAAGCCATAGAGAAGGATTATTAGATTAGGTTTTAGTGTAATTCAATCGTAGTAGTGTAAAAGTTACTAGTTGCTTATTTCAATCTCAATTTAAGTTCTAATTATCAATTTAAGTTTGTTCAAGTTCAAGTATCTGTAATCTATCAAGTATTGTATCATTTTCTGAGGTTAATGAAATTTCATGTTCTTGTTAAATCGTATTAAGTCATATATACTAATTAGAAGTGCCACAAGCCCTGTTACCCTGTATACAAGCTCAGATAAGCTTATTGTAGCTTTTTATGAGTCTGTATTAAACTCTAGTAGTTTAATTTAGAAAAAACCAAAAAAGTCAACAAAATTCAACATAGGGTCAAATAAGCAGTTTTTGAAGAATAAGCTGATGTGACAAGCTTATTTGGGTAATTTCTGGCGTATTGAATAAGTCTGGGTGTGATTAGTTCTTTGGTTCATTCAGTTTCATCTTCTATCAGTTGTAAGCATTTTTCTATTTTTACATTATTTCCATTTAACTGTATTATTGCTTAATTATAGCTTATTATTATAATTTACTGCTTATTATTAGTTTATAACTATATTTCATCTGTAACATCAGTCTAATTTAAGCTTTCTCTTTATTTTACTTAAAATCACTTAAAAAGCAAAAAAATAGCCAAATAAGGCATAGCTTATTCTACTGCTTATTTTCCTGATAAAAGTTACTTATTAGAGTTTAATTAAGCTAGTTAATCAGTAAAATTAGAACTTATAGTTTAAAATAGTGGATTTCACTTGTAAAAGTCATCACAGACCATAGATAAGGGGTGTTTGGCACAGTGGCTGTCACCACTGTGCTTTGGTTTTTGTTGTTGAATTTTGGATTAGTTAACCCTCTTTAGGTTCTAATAACTCAAAAATGCAATAAAAATCAGTTGTTATATGACCAAAAGTCAAAACTCATCTCTTGGTTTCATTTCTCTTTGACTGTTAAGGATTTAGATCCATACTCTCACCATATCAATACATAAATAGATATTGTAGCTTATTAGAGTGTATTTATAGCTTAATATAACTTATCAAATCAGTAGGTGTCATTAGAAATCAAAAAAGGTCAAAACTCCAAGTTTATCATAAAAGTCAAAACCTACCATAGGCAGAAAATCCATTTCTTAGGTGAATTATTTGGAATTTTGTATCAAGATTCAAGCTTTGAGCTTTTGTGGACTTGTAGTCTACCAGCTCTATTTTAAGATCCCATTCAGCTTATAATTTTGAGATTTTTGGTGTGGGTCCCAAAGACCTCCAAAGACAACTACAGGGAGAGGATACTCCCCTGTGCAGCAGACCCATAGCCATCACCACCACTTTGGTGGTGATTTGTGGTCACCTTAGTGGGTCCCACACCTCCAACTTAGTTTCTCCCAACCCCCTCCTACTAGGCTCTTTAGATTGACCATAGGTTTGACCTGAAACCCTGTGGACCCCATTTAATTAAGCTACAAAAGTCTGTCCCAGTTTCTGAGTTTATACAAGTGTCCAAGTGCTTATTGAGTGATTTTTAGCTTATTCAACCAGCTTATCTGATCGAATCTTGTTTAAACTTGTTTACTTAACCTATTGGAACTAGATTTTACCATAGTGGGTCCCACACAAGCTCAGTTGAGCTTATTTGCTTATTTGGTAAACAAAGGTCAACTGTGGTGGTATTAAGCTTCCACAGAGCTTATTAATAGCTTATAAATTAGTTGTTTTTATTAAAGTTGTCTATATTTAGGTATAATATAGGTTTGTAAAAGAAAAATCCAGAAAAGACAATATAAAAATAAGTGATAGTTTCTATTTAATTTAATTTAATTTTAATTTTCATTTTTAGATTTTTATTAAGAAATTTGTAATTTTATATTTTTATTAATTTCATTTTATATTAAAGTATTTTTAACAAATTTCTCAGATTTTTATTTTGTCTTTTAGTATTAATTATAATTAATAATAGTTTTATTAGTAATTAATTAATAATTAAGTTATAAATAGCATAATTAATTTTTATAAGGTAACACCTAGTTTTTATATTTTTTATAGCTTTTATAAGTTATAAAATAGTTTTACAAATTTTTTCATAATTTTCTAAGTCATTTTAGTATTATTTGTAATTTAAAATAATTTAATTAGTATAATTAATATAAATAGTTTTTAATTAATAGAAAATTTATAAAAAGACAAAAATATTTATTTTTATTTTTTATACTTTCTTCAAGTTCTAATTTAAGTTTAGAAATTATTTTTACAAGTTTTTAGTTTAATTTGTAGTATTTATAATTTTTAGTTTGATATAAATTAGTTTTAATTAAATAGTTAAATAAGTTTTTAATTAAATAATTAATATTAAATAATAAAATAATCTAAAAAATAATTTTATTTTTAATTTAATTTTCTTTTAAGTTTAAGTTTATAGAATTGTCATTTTTAACCCCTGTAGTTTCTTTTTCTTAAAACTCACCTTTTTCTCAGTACGTAGTCGCGTCTGATTTAAATTTGGTGTACGTTTAAACGTTTTAGATATCTAGGTCTTACGTAATCATTAAAATAGTTTATTTAAGTTATTTTATTTTATAAAACCCTAGTGTAATCACACACACACACACACTTTTATACCTTTCCTGTTCACATTCACTCGATCACAGATTCGTTTTTCATAAAACATCGCACACCTCGTTGGGACATTACGACCCGGGGAAACACTGTATTCCACGGAAGCATTTGCCTCTGTTGTTTGACTTGTTGACCGTCACTTGGTAAACTTAGTTAACTGTTTGAGGCGAATCAAAATTTGGCGCCGCTGCCGGGGAGGTTGTGCGCTTATTCTAAACGATTTTGCGTATTAGTGAACCTGAATACACGCTCATTGTATATTTATCCATCCTTGTTCATATTATTATCATATAAAAACAAAACTGTTCCTGAAAACCTTTTAAAATCAGTTTTCAACGAACACAAAAAACCTAAAAATATTTTCCTTCTTATTAGTACTACAAAAATTTTCAAAAATACCAAAAATATTCACCTTTACGCTCCTACCTATTTGATTCTTCATTTCTCATCCCCTAAACCCTTTGATTATTTCTATGTCTTATTCTCACCCTCTTGTCTGTCAATGGTGTGGTAGTCCTTATAATGGTGGTAATTGCCCTAGTTGTGGCATGGTAGAGTCAGGAAACGGGTCTGTCTATAACCAGAATCCCTATTCCTACCCTGACATGACTGATTCATTCCATCAGCTTCCACACCATGAGACTCAGCAGTTTTACTGTTGTGAGTATTGTGGTGGTTCACACTACAGTTCTGATTGTCAATCAGGAAACACGCTTGTCTATGAGCCGGTTCCTAATAACAATTATGACTTAAACACATACGACTCACAGCCACATCAGTTCAACTGTTGTGAGTACTGTGGAGGTCCACACTTTAGCTCTGATTGTCAAACAAGGAATCCATTTCCTTGTAACAATTACGACTATTCGTTTCAAGACCCACCTCCACAGTGCCAAATGATTCAAGCAACTCCTCATGAAACTCAGCAAGACCTTTGTCTAGAGGTTCTTGAGAAACTTAAAGACCTTAAGGAGGAGTTAGCTAATATTTCGTCTCACAATGCACCAAGTTTTTCTTGTGTATATTGTGGGGGTCCTCATGATGATTTCAAATGTCAACCGTATTATAAACCTGAACATTGTTCTAGTTCTCATACATCCGGATTTGACACATTCACACCACCACAGTCTCCACTCACTCAATATTCTCGTGATAAGTCTATCGCGGAATTACTTGCTAAAGAACATGCAGCTAGAGACGAAAGAAGCATGGAAGAATTACTAGTCATAGAACAAGCAGCTATAACACGTACCAAATTTCAAAATGCTGCTCTTCTCGATGAAGATGATGAAAGTGATGATACCTCATCAAGTTCATCAGTTGAGACTCCTTCCATGGATATACAGGGAGAAAAGAGTATGGGAGAATTACTAGCAGCAGAACAAATGGAAATTATAAAATCCATGTATGCTAGTCCTTCTCAACTCCCTGAGTCTGCTGTTATCACACCCCAGGTTCCCACTCACTCTCTGAGCATGGGGGACGAGCATCTTGACACTGTTCCTAATAAGGAATCGGACGAATTCATAAAGTCTAGTGTTGAGAACCTTGTCTCAATCCCAAGTGAGTCACAGGGAATTCTTGATCATATGTGTGATATCCCTCCCCCTCTTGTCTTTCCAAATGATCATATTGAGATGTTCTCTGATTCTGATGAGAACTATTCTTTATCTTGTGGAGACATAAGTTATGTGGGGGAATTACCTTCTGAGCTTGTCAACTCAGAAGAAGAGAATGATGAAGAAATAACCCAAGACGAATCTCTTCGTCTTACATTATTAAATGCTAATCTTCTCATTTCTAGAATCGAGGCTTTTAATGAAAAGCCTATTTCATCTCCTATCCCCGTCAAGGATAGTGAGGTTTTGATCAATGATTCTACTCCGGAATTGCAAACGTTCCATTTTGATCTTTCGGGAGAGAAGATAAGTGGTATCACCACTTCTCATTCTTATAATTTTCTTCCCGTTTATGAATCATTTACTATTGAGGAGTTCCCCAATGAACTCACTCAAATCAATCCCGAATACGAATCATTCACCTTTGAGGAGTTCTTCGGTGAACTCACTCATATCATATCTCCTCCGGAGTATGATAATTTTTATTTTGATCTAGACATACCCATAATATGTCTTGATCAAACGAGCTTAAAAGAGGAGATTCATGAAACAATGAATTCTCCTATTGAAGATGAGGAGTTAGTCATGATTTTCATTATGATTTTCTTTCCTTTCTTCGTATATCCTATTCCCTATCATGTTCTTCACTCCTTCGGGAATGAAGACATTATCTTTGACCCCGGCATTCTCATTTATAAATTATGATCCGGGTACTTATCTCATCGGTGTGGAACTTTCACGTGCTTCAAATGTTTATCCAAACATCTTGAATGAAAGTCCGATGTAGATTGTCTCTTCCACATCATGCTTCCCCATGGACAAATAAATTCGGGGTCGAGTCAAGCTAGCGACTCGATAAATAAAAATAGTAGCATGCAGTAGGATTTTCACCCTAAGTGTGGGGGAGATACTAACACACATGTTGTATATATGTATATATCCTCAAAAAAAAAAAAAAAAAAAAAAAAAAAAAAAAAAAAAAAAAAAAAAAGTGTGTACATTAACTTAAATAAAGGCTATAGAGTATTTTCTTCTTACGTTCTAAGTGTTGGTTTAACACCCTGTACTTTGAATATTGAGGACAATATTCAGTTCTAATTGTGGGGGAGATTCGTTATTCTAACGAATTTAAACACATGTTCCATCAAGAACCCCCATTTTAGCCAAAATTTTAAAATTTTTTCTCACTTAGAACGCAATAAATGGTTATCAGTCCGCCATTTCTAACCCACATAAGGATTGGCTAATCCAGGAGCAAACGGTTCTTGGTAAAGATATCTCAAACCCGTTGATGGCTTGCAATTTGCCCAAAATTGTATGGTACCTCAACTCGCCATATCCTAAAAAGCGAATGAGTTGGCCAGCCCGCAAGATTATGGCTTGTGGTAAAGGCAGTAGAAAAACCATAATTGGTAATCAGCTCACCAAGATGTTGACTATTCCATCAAGAGTTGGCTAGTCCAGAAGCAAACGGCTTTTGGTAAAGACTAATCAAATCCGTTGACAGCTGGTGGTTTGCTCAAAATCACACGGTTATCAGGTGTGCCACAGTTCTTACATCTGGCTACTCCAGAAGTGATGGCTTTTGGTAAAGAGTTTTTCAAATCCATTAAGTTTTTCTCAAAAGATTGCTAGGGACTAGCAATAGTTTAGTGTGGGGGATTGATGAGTGTCTAAATACTCATCATTTTATACTAATCTGAGCTGCCAAAACATACAAAAACACTCAAATATGCATCAAAATACTTCAAAATATCTTAGAAGTGTGTTTTATATGTTTCAAATGCAAAATATGCAAAAACAGATGAAAAACGTACAAAGTTTGCATAATTGGCAATTTCAGTCCCTCAAGTTTCATAAATTGGCAAAACTAATCCCTGGTTATTCTAAAAACATGAAAAAGTCATCAAAGGTCCTTTTTAATCATAAAGTTACATATTTAGTCCTTTGGTGCAAAGTTTCATAAAATTACAAGTTTAGTCCCTGTACTTTGGAAATTGACATAAATGGTCCCTAGGATGTTAAAAACTTTGAGAAATTCAATTTTGGCCCTTGTATTACTAATCTTTTGCAGGAATGGTCCTTGGTGTGAAGTTTGGTAAAATTACATGTTTGGTCCCTGGACTTTGAAGGTTTGGCAAAAATAGTCCCCGGGTAATTAAAAAAGTGAAAAATATCAAAAGTGTCCCTTGTACTATTCATCCTTGTCAAGTTTGGTCCTTGTGACAACTATGGAAAAGTTACACATCAGCCCCCTCAACTTTTCAGAAAATACATTTTTGGTCCTTGTAATTTATTAAACAAACAAACCAACCGGACCCTATAATAAATAACCAAACAAACAAACCCAACTTATATTACCCAGCCCACACACACCCCTGATCCATACCCTTCCCAGGCCCAACTCCCCAAAGCCCATTACCTTTTTTAAATATAAAACCGGGCAAACCGCCCCACTGTTCACCATCTTCCACCTAACCCCCCCCCCCCCCCACATGGCTCTACAACCTTTACCACCTCACACCCCAGCTCTCCACGCAAACCCTCCACCTCACACAACACCCCAAAGTCCATTTAATTCCCTAATACCCTCTCCACGCAACCACAGTACCCTTGGACTAAATTGGCGCAAAAAAGCAAATTTGAAGGGTGAGGATTAATTTGACCAAATCAAGGGCTAAGATGTGGTGGGAAATGACACTGTGGGTCCCACAAACCCTGAAAGTGTCTACAAAAGCAAGAAAGAAGCCATATAGAAGGATTATTAGATTAGGTTTTAGTGTAATTCAATCGTAGTAGTGTAAAAGTTACTAGTTGCTTATTTCAATCTCAATTTAAGTTCTAATTATCAATTTAAGTTTGTTCAAGTTCAAGTATTTGTAATCTATCAAGTATTGTATCATTTTCTGAGGTTAATGAAATTTCATGTTCTTGTTAAATCGTATTAAGTCATATATACTAATTAGAAGTGCCACAAGCCCTGTTACCCTGTATACAAGCTTAGATAAGCTTATTGTAGCTTTTTATGAGTCTGTATTAAACTCTAGTAGTTTAATTTAGAAAAAACCAAAAAAGTCAACAAAAGTCAACATAGGGTCAAGTAAGCAGTTTTTGAAGAATAAGCTGATGTGACAAGCTTATTTGGGTAATTTCTGGCTTATTGAATAAGTCTGGGTGTGATTAGTTCTTTGGTTCATTAAGTTTCATCTTCTATCAGTTGTAAGCATTTTTCTATTTTTGCATTATTTCCATTTAACTGTATTATTGCTTAATTATAGCTTATTATTATAATTTACTGCTTATTATTAGTTTATAACTATATTTCATCTGTAACATCAGTCTAATTTAAGCTTTCTCTTTATTTTACTTAAAATCACTTAAAAAGTAAAAAAATAGCCTAATAAGGCATAGCTTATTCTACTGCTTATTTTCCTGATAAAAGTTACTTATTAGAGTTTAATTAAGTTAGTTAATCAGTAAAATTAGAACTTATAGTTTAAAATAGTGGATTTCACTTGTAAAAGTCATCACAGACCATAGATAAGGGGTGTTTGGCACAGTGGCTGTCACCATTGTGCTTTGGTTTTTGTTGTTGAATTTTGGATTAGTTAACCCTCTTTAGGTTCAAATAATTCAGAAATGCAATAAAAATCAGTTGTTATATGACCAAAAGTCAAAACTCATCTCTTGGTTTCATTTCTCTTTGACTGTTAAGGATTTAGATCCATACTCTCACCATATCAATACATAAATAGATATTGTAGCTTATTAGAGTGTATTTATAGCTTAATATAACTTATCAAATCAGTAGGTGTCATTAGAAATCAAAAAAGGTCAAAACTCCAAGTTTATCATAAAAGTCAAAACCTACCATATGCAGAAAATCCATTTCTTAGGTGAATTATTTGGAATTTTGTATCAAGATTCAAGCTTTGAGCTTTTGTGGACTTGTAGTCTACCAGCTCTATTTTAAGATCCCATTCAGCTTATAATTTTGAGATTTTTGGTGTGGGTCCCACAGACCTCCAAAGACAACTACAGGGAGAGGATACTCCCCTGTGCAGCAGACCCATAGCCATCACC
Source organism: Artemisia argyi (assembly GCA_030686995.1). Lineage (NCBI taxonomy): Eukaryota > Viridiplantae > Streptophyta > Magnoliopsida > Asterales > Asteraceae > Artemisia > Artemisia argyi. The sequence goes on along the minus strand of CM060684.1, from coordinate 32,712,847 downwards.
ACCACTTTGGTGGTGATTTGTGGTCACCTTAGTGGTCCCACACCTCCAACTTAGTTTCTCCCAACCCCCCTCCTACTAGGCTCTTTAGATTGACCATAGGTTTGACCTGAAACCCTGTGGACCCCATTTAATTAAGCTACAAAAGTCTGTCCCAGTTTCTGAGTTTATACAAGTGTCCAAGTGCTTATTGAGTGCTTTTTAGCTTATTCCACCAGCTTATCTGATCGAATCTTGTTTAAACTTGTTTACTTAACCTATTGGAACTAGATTTTTGTTAGAAATAGAAGTGACGATCATTTATTAAGTCATTGAGTCTTGTAACTATAGTGTAATAGTCTTGTAGTTTAGTTAAGGGTAAACGGGCTTGGTTTAATCTAATATTGTATTAGGTTATGTCTAGTTCATTACAAAAGCCCAAGCCCGGCCCATCTTCCTGTCTCACCTATAAATACCTCCAAATGCTCTCATTTGGAGGTGTTGCTTCTAGGGTTCTCTATGTGTATTTCTTACTTTCCCTCTCTAATCTAATACATCTTACTTTCTCTCTCTAGAAGTTACCATCCACTATCTCTCTCTCTACTTACATTCTCTCTCTAGATCTAAGCCAAGATTCATATGTGAAATAGGTTGTTCTACGGTCCTACAAGTGGTATCAATCGCCTAGGGATAATATAGGTTGTTTTAGGTTTGCTTTGGTTGAAAAAACTTGGTATAAAAGTGAATTTTGAGGGATTCGGTTACTGTTCATCGAGCTATTATCGAGTTAGAAAATTCTGTTTTCGAGTTAGGTGCAATAAGTTATCGAGTTAGGATAAGTTTTTTTCGAGTTAGGTGCCTAAAAGACTTATCGAGTTAAGTGCATTGTTCTTATCGAGTTAGGTGCAACTTATCGAGTTAGGTGCATTGTTCTTATCGAGTTAGGTGCAACTTATCAAGTTAGGTGCATTGTTCTTATCGAGTTAGGTGCAACTTATCGAGTTAGGTGCAACTTATTGAGTTAGGTGCAACTTATCGAGTTAGGTGTATGTGTTATCGAGTTTGGATTTTGGATTTTGGCGAGTTAGCCTTGTTTACCTAATCGTTTATCGAGTTAGGATCATTGTGACTCTAACTAAGGGGAAACTCTGCCCAACTCATGTCCCTCTATCGAGTTAGAAACATAGTTGATCTTATCGAGTTAGAAGCAAAGCACTTATCAAGTTAGAAGCAAAATTTATTTTTCACACGAGACTTAACGTTCAATTTTTACGCGAGATTTAAATTTTGGTATAACGTTGAAAATTTTGGCCCGAAATTCAAATTTTTAGGCCAAAATTCAAAAATTTTCGGTAAAATTTGGCGAAAAAATTTTCAAAACTCAAATTTTTCTGGTGACCTTAGAATTGTATTTCTTTGTGATTTTCAAAGTTTGAGAAAGAAATTTTTCGTATTCATTTTTTTGGAGGGAAAATTTAAAATCACAAAAAATCAACCGAGAACGTTTTTCATCTTCACCATACCATCTAATCTACAACAACAACCTTTGTTATCTTTCAAAAGATCCTCAGAACAACGTTTCACTTTTAATTGAATCAATGGCATCTCACCATGACAGTATCACGAGTACTTTGTCCAATGGTTTTGCATCAGTTTTCAAGGCATTTAACAGCCAACGACACAACAATCAGCAAGGATATGCTTCGAGTATACAAATGAGGAACCAGATGCAATATGCAGGGCAGTATGTAGGAAATCAGATGGATCAGAATGTGAATCAGAATGTGCTTAATCAAAATGGGATTTATTGTTACATGACTTTGATTCAGAAACCTACATCAGTAAGTCACAGCAGAAACAATGTCAATGCCATGACGATGGTAGAAAAGATTCAGTACTTGATTATGCTTGCCAATAAAGAAGAATCGGGAATACCGTTGACTGCTGAGGAACATGAGTTTAGAGCTACAACAAGAGTTAATGACAATTCAGCAGACCTTAATGCTACCTACAACTTTATGGCAAATCAGCAGGCAACAACATCAAGCAGTGATTCTGATCTTCCTCCCACTTATGATTCAGATCCATTCCATGAGGTACCAAATTATGGTAACAATGCTACTTCGTTTGCTCATGAGAAGCCACATCTTGTGCCATCTGAACCTAATTATGATACATATGTGGGGGAACAAGTTAATAGCAATGTTAACTATGAAACTCCAGATATGGATCCTAATGGAGTTCAAGTTGCACAAAATGGTGCTAATGATGAGGAAACCCGTGCTTTCTTTGAATCATTATTGAATAATTGCAGCATTGAAATCGAGAAAGTGAAAAAGGTCAATCGCGATGTTAAGGCCGCGAATGTTAAATTGACCGCTGAGCTTGAGAGTTACAAGGAAAACGCTAAAGCTTTTGAGTTTCATAACAAAAGATTGTCTGAATTAGAAACTGGTTATCAAAATTCCGTTTCAAGGGAAAAACAATTGCAACTCAAGTTTGATACACTTGATGTTAATTCTTTCAAGAAGATTAAAGCTTTAAACGTGGAAATTTCTGATTTACAAAACCAACTTTCTAAACAAAAAACTGCTTATACCAATCTTGAAAAAGAAAGGGATGAGTTGAAAAAGGATTTTGCAAAGAAAGAAGACAAACTTTTGGCCGAAATTGTAGAGTCAGAACACATGATTGCTCATTTAGAAGAATTAGTGGTTAAGTCGGGTCAGTCAAGTCAAACAATGAAAATGATTTCAAATCAAACTAATCCGGTTTACCATACGAAACATAAAGTGGCTCTTGGTAACAACACCCCAAGTAATCTCAAGAAAGCTCAGCAAGAACAGAATGTTTTGTATAATGGTAATGTGCTTTACACTAAACATGATCCTCCCGTCGTTCGGGATTCTGTGCAAACGATAGAACATGTCGAAGAGAGCATTTCTAAAATGAAACAAAAGGATTTGAAACCCATTGATTACAACAAGTTGAACAAACTTTCGGGAATTACTTTTGTTCCACAAAAAGAACCATCCGTGTTTTCCATAAAACGACCATTCTCAAAAATGTTTTCTAAGAAAATTATTGTTTCAAAATCTCTTTCAAAAATGGAACAAATGTCTTCTAACAACACTTTAAACACAAGTGAGGCTAGAGACATTCTAGATGACGTTAAAAAAAGAATTCAAGAACTTCAAAATATTGTTGAAACTAAAACTTCAATCAATATTAACAACTGGCATTCCAGTTTTCATATTGAGCAGAAAAAAGTTTTTGAAAACGAAATTACTATCCCACTGAATAACATCAGTGCGAGGGTAATCCATTTTGAACGTGCTTTCTTAAAAGAAACGGCCGAATTTGTCAAGGACCACAAATCCCTGGTAAACGAAGCTAATGATACTCGTGAAAACATGAATGTTTTGGAAAACCTAAATGATTCTCTCTTCGAAGCTGTTATGACTACTGATATCATGTCCATCATTTTACAAACATATTCTGTTCAAGACGATGAAAGACTGAGAGCTGAGACCTCCGAAATTGTTTCCAAATATGAAAATGCTCTTATAAAGCTTGAAAAAGAAAATGTGTCATGTTTTACACAACTTGATCGAAAAAAGGAAGAATGCAAGTATGACAAACTGTCGTATGAGCGTGCTTTCAAGAACATGAAAGAGCAAAATGATCTTTTGAGGGCTCAGCTTGAAAATCAAAAAGGGAAGGGTGAGGAAACTAAGTTTGCAAAACCATCGACTTCGGAGAAACCAAATGTTTCAAACACGGTTCAAAAACCAAAAATGTCAATTTCACGGTTTGCTCCAAAAGTTGATGAGAAAAAGGATTTGACAAAACCAGTCACTCCAACACCCTTGCCCCAGCAATGTGAAAATGATAAGATTGTTGAAAAACAAAATTTGTTTGCTGAAAGAAACAAAAATGTGATTTCACCTGGCTCTTCTAAGTATAGTACACCAAATAAAACACCAAAAACTGTTAATGAGTCTGTTGGTTCTAATGACATTGTCCAAAATCAACATCTAGAAGAAGCTAGGAAAAAGGCACAACGTCGAAAAGACGGAATTTTAGGCTCAAAACCTAGTGTGATGAATTCTCCAAGATTCCAAAATACTAGTAGTAGTAGTAAACCATTACCTAGGAACAATCAACAAAATACTAGGGATTGGATTGCATCTAAGAGTAGTGACACAAAAGAGAATTCTAGGAATGTAGAATGCAACACAAAGAATTCCAGGGTCTCATCGAACAACAAACAATATCCAAAAGACTGTAGTGACAAAGTTAAAGTTGCTGTGTTAAACAAGAATGTTGAATTTGTCTGTCCTACATGTCAAGAATGTGTTTTTTCAGCTAATCACGATGCATGTGTTGCACAATTTCTCAAGAAAGGAAAATCAAGTGTCAAGACACAATCCACTAAGACGCCAAATAGAAACACACCCGCTAACAAGAAAATGGATAAGAAACCAATTAGGTGGATATCTAAAGGATGTAGTTTGTCAAAAACTGAGACTTCCGCTGCATCTGATAAGGAAACTACGTCTAAATCTTACCTTAGGTGGATTCCCACGGGAAAAGTTTTTAATACTGTTGGTCTTAGATGGATTCCCACAGGGAAGATTCTTGATAGTTGCACAAAGACTAATGATAGTGTTCATCATCATGATAAGGAAGTTGAAACCACAACAACCGTTGATAGCAAACACCCTCTATGTGAGGAAACATGTACTTCTAACACTGTTATTTGTGCAAACTCTTCTTCTGTGGATGCAGGTACTTGTGAAAGTGATGAGAGTGCATACATCCAATATGGTAAAGAGGAACTTTACGCCAACATCGCATGTGGACATCCTTTTCTAACTCCACTCTTAACCCCACTTTTACTTGTTCATGCTTAATTTTTTCTTTCTTCAATTCTTCTTTGTATATATTTTTGAAAAACAAAATAAAAAATTTTGAAAAACCATCAAAAACAAAATACAAAAATATAAAATCTTCAAAAATCCAAAAACATTATAAAATCAAAAAATCCAAAAATATTCTTCTCACGACATGTCTCTTGTATAATCGATATTCTGTACGTATCTAGAAATGTCATTCAACAATGATACGGACATGTACAGATGCTTGAGCGAGAATTCTTTATAATGTTTTTCTAAAACATGTCGTTTTCTCAAAAGTTTCTTCACGATGGCTTGTAAGTACTTCAGCTTACAACCCGGGCTTCAAAAATGGCTTTCGCATACTTCAGTACGAAACCCGGACTTAAAATAATGACTTCTTAGTATTTCAGCTAAGAACTCGTTCTTCTTAGAATGGAAAGTGCTTAACCGAAACAAGGTTTTTTTTTTTTTTTTTTTTTTTTTTTTTTTTTTTTCTCTTCAAGCACTTATCCAAAAAAAAAAAACAAAAATTCTCTTTCATCATGAGCACCACATTTTCAAGATTTTTCAAATAGTCTTTCGAAATCCATCAAAATCGGTGCTCATCATCAAAATGACTTGTGTACACCTTACAGTGCACAACTCAAGTTTTCAAAGAAAGGAAAGTGCTACGCAAAAATGATTTTCATCAACAAAGTGCACTTATCCTAAAATTGGACACTGTTGTACGCCTCAGTGCGACATTCCTTGTCAAACAAAGAGAAGTCTTTGTTTTTCAAAAAACCTTGATGCAAAATTCAACAAAACTTAAACTTCTTTCTCTTTCAGAATTTTGCTTCAAGAAGACTCCTTCCCTCTAAACTTTAAAAGTTTAACATTTCTCAAAAACATATGCGAGTTTTTGAGGGGGAGTATTTCAAAAACAAAATTGTTTCGAATTCATGCAAAAACGAATATGTCTTTCTCTCCAAAAAGCTTTTTCTTAATCAGTTGATATCAAAAATATTACGATATGCTATTTTTGAGGGGGAGAAGACATGATTAAAATGTGATCAAAGATGTTTAAAGATTGTGATTGAATCTCAAAAGAGCTCGACTCAGATAGTACCAATGAATTGACAAAGCTTAAAATGTCACTAATTGAAAAGACTGGTCCTGGACGGGTAATAATTTCAAGCTAGTCTAACTAGTGATGTAAGCGTGTCTCGAATAGGACTTGTCTGAGTAGAATGTACCGTATCGAGATGCTTTCTTTGGACTTGACCAGGACGGGTAATAATTTCAAGCTAGTCTAACTAGTGATGTAAGCGTGTCTCGAATCGGTCATGTTCACTGAAAGTGGATCAATTCAAAAAGTGCAAACTCCTCACGCATGTGCAAATTTCTTAAAAATTCATGAGCACATGTGAAGGGGGAGTCCTTCAAAAGAAACAAAAACTCTCAAAGTGTCAACAAAAATGTGTTTATATTCATAAACACTTTGAGAGATTTTCAATCAAAGGTTTCATGGCAATTATAGGATTCATGGAGTTATAAGGTGACTAAGGTTAAGGAAAACCGTCCTATGATCCGCCAGAGCCGGAGGGATCTACCCAAGGACAATTCCAATAGATTAGAATTAGAAGTCCTTAGGTATGATTGAAAAAAGGAGAAAATGAGAAAGGAGAAAGAAGGGGTTGAAGAATTAAAAAGAAAAGTTATGAAAAAGGGTGAAAAGAAATAGCCCTCCATATGTTCAACCTTAGGGCAGACACCGGGTTCAATTCATATACTACTGGTTGTTACTAAGGTGACACCGGTATTGAAGATAAAGACATCATGGACCCAGTGACGCACTGCACTAAACCTTCTTAACCACTCAAGTTCTCTTAAAAGAGCTTGTTTCATTCTCACGGGGAACCGGCGTAATCTATCGACCTGTCTCTTAGAGATGGTTGATATTGAAGCAGGAGACCTCTCCCTAATCTCCGCATAGGAAACCAAATGTGCACTTATTGAGTCTAGAGCCCCGAGATTCATCAAAAGATCTCATAGGAACACATGATATTTCTACACTGGTTGTTCATCATTAAGGACGCGATGTAAACTTAAGAGTCATACGCAGATCTTAGCAATCTGCCGAGAACGTTTATGAGAGGAATTACTCATGTATATTCTCAATGATTGAACGGAAATTCCTGCCAGGGTCAACATCAAGCAGCCCTGACAGCAGGTCACTTCGGTAATTCTTTATGGGTTACGCTTAGTGTTCGCGGTGGTTTCAAACGGTCTACAGTCGTGGTGTGATCCCCAGCGACTCACCCAGTCATTGAGCTACTTAGTAGGTCTCGTAAGCTCTTTCGAGAGTATCTGATATGGGAACGGCCATGGTAAGGATTAGAAGGAGTCTTCACACTATGCTGATGACGATCTCTAATTCCTTATCTGTAAGTACCGGTTGATTTATTGCTAACTGTTTTCATGCAGCTATACATCATCTCCATGGCAACAGATTCCACATGCTCATACATGCATCTCGAAGTCAAAGGAAAGTTCTCACAAAGATCAAAGCAAAGCAAGGTTCAAAGAAAGATTCTACGCAATGTGAATGAATCTACAGAAGTAAAGTGACAAAGAGCTGTGTAAAAGAACGGGAACTAAAAATGCATGTATCACAAAGACTGAAGATGTATGAGCATGTTGGAATGGCAGACTACCACCAAAGACAAAGAAGTGACGAAAGGCAGATGACTTCACCACAACAACAAAAGAACAAAGAACGATGAAAAGTCAATTATCAAAGATCACAAAGCATGAAGGAACAAAGTCAAATGAAACTATTCTACAAAGACTCAAAGTTCAAGACAACAAGCTTCAAAGTTCAAAGATCAAGATCACAAAAGAGAGATCTCAATGATCACCCCTTAGGGGGAGATTGTTAGTAATAGAAGTGTTGATCATCAATGGATTCAAAGAGAGATCTCAATGATCGCCCCTTAGGGGGAGATTGTTAGAAATAGAAGTGACGATCATTTATTAAGTCATTGAGTCTTGTAACTATAGTGTAATAGTCTTGTAGTTTAGTTAAGGGTAAACGGGCTTGGTTTAATCTAATATTGTATTAGGTTATGTCTAGTTCATTACAAAAGCCCAAGCCCGGCCCATCTTCCTGTCTCACCTATAAATACCTCCAAATGCTCTCATTTGGAGGTGTTGCTTCTAGGGTTCTCTATGTGTATTTCTTACTTTCCCTCTCTAATCTAATACATCTTACTTTCTCTCTCTAGAAGTTACCATCCACTCTCTCTCTCTACTTACTTTCTCTCTCTAGATCTAAGCCAAGATTCATATGTGAAATAGGTTGTTCTACGGTCCTACAATTTTACCATAGTGGGTCCCACACAAGCTCAGTTGAGCTTATTTGCTTGTTTGGTCAACAAAGGTCAACTGTGGTGGTATTAAGCTTCCACAGAGCTTATTAATAGCTTATAAATTACTCCCTCCGTCCCATAATTATAGTCCAGTGTTGACTTTTTAAGTCTTCGTATTACAACTTTGACCTTATATAGTTTTATTTGTGTTATATAATACTTGATAAAAATTATACTAATGGAAAATACATTTAAAACTCAATCTATTCATATATTTTGCATCAAGTAATATATAACACAAATAAAAATATTTAATGTCAAAGTTGAAGACTAAAGACTTTAAAAGTCAACAGTGGACTATAATTATGGGACGGAGGTAGTAGTTGTTTTTATTAAAGTTGTCTACTTTTAGGTGTAATATAGGTTTGTAAAAGAAAAATCCAGAAAAGACAATATAAAAATAAATGATAGTTTCTATTTAATTTAATTTAATTTTAATTTTCATTTTTAGATTTTTATTAAGTAATTTGTAATTTTATATTTTTATTAATTTCCTTTTATATTAAAGTATTTTTAATAAATTTCTCAGATTTTTATTTTGTCTTTTAGTATTAATTATAATTAATAATAGTTTTATTAGTAATTAATTAATAATTAAGTTATAAATAGCATAATTAATTTTTATAAGGTAACTCCTAGTTTTTATATTTTTTATAACTTTTATAAGTTATCAAATAGTTTTATAAATTTTCTCATAATTTTCTAAGTCATTTTAGTATTATTTGTAATTTAAAATATTTTAATTAGTATAATTAATATAAATAGTTTTTAATTAATAGAAAATTTATAAAAAGACAAAAATATTTATTTTTATTTTTTATACTTTCTTCAAGTTCTAATTTAAGTTTAGAAATTATTTTTACAAGTTTTTAGTTTAATTTGTTGTATTTATAATTTTTAGTTTGATATAAATTAGTTTTAATTAAATAGTTAAATAAGTTTTTAATTAAATAATTAATATTAAATAATAAAATAATCAAAAAAATAATTTTATTTTTAATTTAATTTTCTTTTAAGTTTAAGTTTATGGAATTGTCATTTTTAACCCCTGTAGTTTATTTTTCTTAAAACCCACCTTTTTCTCAGGACGCAGTCGCGTCTGATTTTAATTTGGTGTACGTTTAAACGTTTTAGATATCTAGGTCTTACGTAATCATTAAAATAGTTTATTTAAGTTATTTTATTTTATAAAACCCTAGTATAATCACACACACACACTTTTATACCTTTCCTGTTCACATTCACTCGATCACAGATTCGTTTTTAATAAAACATCGCACACCTCGTTGGGACATTACGACCCGGGGAAACACTGTATTCCACGGAAGCATTTGCCTCAGCTGTTTGACTTGTTGACCATCACTTGGTAAACCTAGTTGACTGTTTGAGGCGAATCAATACTAATTTGGTTCTGGGATTTGATTTGGTGTTGGATTTGAGGTGTAGTAGTTAATTTTGGTTAAGACAGTCAATAACAAGGGTGTTTGGATCTGTGATGTTTGCTGAGTTTATTGGTAATATAGAGGGTGGGGATAGTTTAGACTAATGTTCTAAGTTGCATTCAAGCTAGGTAGATCATAATAGCAGTAGTTATATACTTAAAGTCAAAATCAGTTTAGTTTCTTCATTTCTGCACATCAGTTAGTAAGTAGTTTGCATAATCAGTTAAAATAGTTGCATAGCTATAAGTTTAAGCTTATTTCAACCACACATTAGCTTATTTAACTATTCTCAGTTTTACTTTAGTCATCTAAATCCAATTTGGTCAAAATCTCTTTCAATTTAAAAAGTCAAACTGGTTACAAGTCAGTTCTGAGGTCATATCTTTGAGAGCCTTTTGTAGGACTCTAAATTTTTTTGGAAATTTATTTGAATTGCTGTTTTGGGAAGATTGTCAGCTTGTGAAATAAAATCAAAAAGAAATTTGAGTTTTGAAAATCAATTGCTCAGTGAAAAAGCTTATTGAAATTACCTGTTCAGCCTGCACCTACCCTGCACCATCAGTTTTTAACCAAGTTCCTAGGCATATTTGAGGTAGTTAATTGGATTGGAAGTCTGTTCTCTGGGTGGATTTATGATCTATGGTAGTTAGTCAGTGTTTTGCACCCATAAGCTCACACTCATCAGCTTAATTACCCTGCTTATTTTCCTAAATAAGCTGAGTAGGTTGCACCATATCTGTTTCAACTATTAGGGCTGCAATTGTGATAGTGTGATTGAATCCTGAGATTTTTGGATCATTTAAGTCATTTTAAGTTTGTAGTTGCTATTTCCATTGATTATGAACCTCTTGCTTATTCTGAGTGACCATTGCTTATTTGATTATTGCTTATTGGACCTGCTTGAGCTTTAATCTGTGTTTCTAAGTTTCATTTGGTTCAAATACTGTTCCATCAAGCTTAATTGAGTCTAAAAAGTACTTGGTAAAAGTTTGGGTCAATTTGGTTAAGTTGTGCTTATTAATAAGCACTTCAATATAAGCAGTTTCAAAGCAAAAAGCACTTCCAGTGCTTATTTTTCAAATTTTATATTTTTCCTAGATTTAGAATATAATTTTAGATTTTTCCTGAAATTTTCATATTTTTCTGAGTTAATTTGCTATTTTTCCTATTTAATTTTAATTTTTAACCAATTATAATTCCTTTTTAATTACTGAAAAATACAAAAAAACAAGAAAAACCCCAGAAAAATCCAAAAAAAAATATTAGAAAATCATTTTTAGTTATTTTAGAATTTTAGAAATTTATTTTGCATTTTTCTCAATTTATTTGCATTTTCTTTTAATTTTTAATTAGTTAAATTAATTTTTAATTCATAAAAAATAAACAAAAAGTCAAAAAAATTTTTTCTTTTTCTCAAAATTTTCTTTTATCATTTTTAACTTTTAAAAATTATTTCCAAGTCCGTAAGAGTAGCGTAGCTTAAAAGTCGCGTTTTATTTCGTACGTTAACGTTTATTTTCCGTTTTAGCTTACGTTTTTCATTTCTACGTTACGTTTCTAGTTGCCTTACTTGAATTACGTGCTTAGTTGATTATTTGTGCTTCATTTACTATTTCATTAGTGGAATCTCATTCAAATCACTTTTTACCACTTTCACGACACGTTTCACGAATCGGGAATTCGAAATTCCATTCACACCTTCACATGGACTACGACCTCGCGTTATCCGTATTTCTTTGCGGATCTCTTGAGTAATACTTATACTATATTATCTATTGATTTTCACGAATCAGTCACATATCCTTTAACTCCATTTTTGCTACAGTTTGACCCACTAGAAGTGCGAGTTGGCGTCGGAGTAGCCTTCTCATGCAATTTATTATATGATAATCTTACCCGGCCTTTGAATAGAACCATTAAGATTTGGGATGTCTTTTGCCCGTTAGACCCATTTCCCTTTTAGATAAAGTTATTATTTGACCCATTTGAGTTTAAATACAACTTAAATTGACCCATTACTAAGTAAATGTGTTCTAATTGCACCTTTATTGTTTAGTAACATTGTTTTTTTCTCTATACAGATACATTAATCACCTAATAGAAATGATGCTCAAGAAAATGCTCATGTGAATGATCATGGTGTTGTCCAACTCTACGTTGATGTATCAAGAGTAAAGCGCAAGAATGGTCTGAAGGTACTATGTTGTGACAACATGATATTATATATTTCCTCTTATGAAGACTACATGCTAACATTTTAGGTAGTTGGCTAACATCCCAAAGAATATGACAGTCGGTAGGTTCATAATATATCACTTTTGGTTATCGAGTTACATATTATGACTTTGAATCATAGAGATAGCTGTTTTGCAGCATCAATACTAATGTTAAGGTAACTTGCTTCTTTGTTGCCTGCTGCTTTGGAGTTGGTATACTTTTCGTTATCGAGTTACATATTATGACTTTGAATCATAAAGATAGCTGTTTTGTAGCATCAATACTAATGTTAAGGTAACTTGCTTCTTTGTTGCCTGCTGCTTTGGAGTTGGTATATATATATATATATATATATATATATATATATATATATATATATATATATATATATATATATATATATATATTATAAGAAGGGTTATTAAAATGAGAAGAGTAGGAAGGATTGTGGGAGTGTCATGTGTCACTTTGCCATATCATATGAAATGTGTCACCGCCACCCCCCCCCCCCCCCCCCCTGAAAAAAAAAATTTTTGGGGGGGGCAAAAAAAAAAACTTTTTTTCCCGCCAAATTTTTTACTGCATCGTGATGCAGTAAACGTGATGTAGTAAAAAAGTATACTGCATCGTGATGCAGTAACCGGGATGCAGTGAAAAAGTATATTGCATCGTGATGTAGTAAAAAATTGTACTGCATTGTGATGCAGTAGAAATTTTTGTGAATTTTTTTTCCTGCGAAAAAAGAATTTTTTTTTGGGCAAAAAAAAAAAAAAATGAAATTCCCCCGTCAAAATATTTACTGCATCGTGATGCAGTAACCGTGATACATTGAAAAAGTATACTGCATCGTGATGCAGTTCCCGTTTTTTATAAATGTTAAAATTCGTATTTTTTTTCCACAAAAAAATTTAGATTTTTTTTAATTATTATTTTTTTTTCAAATAGTAATGGTGCATACATGTTTTTTGTTAGGCAAAGGTGCATTAAATGTTTTTTCCCTCCAAATAGTTAAGATGCATACATGTTTTCAATTAGTCAAAATGCATACATGTTTTTTTAAGAGAACATATTTCAAGATTTATTGCTGCCATATATGTTTTAAGAAATAGTTATGTGCATATAAGTATTTTAATATAATGAAATTTATAACAAACCAAGTACATAAATGTTATATACAAACTTTGATATCAATTGAAATACAATTAAAATACAAATTTCTAAAAACATAAATATATGAATATAATCGATCTATACACGAGTAGCCGTCAACATTTTTTCAAAAGTCGGACATATATGCACACTTGTAACTGCAAACATTCTTGTAATTACACCTGATACAAAGAAAAGTACAAAGATTAGCAACAATAATATTATTAAAAATTATGCATGTTCATAAGTACATGTGTTTGGCGAACATGAAGTCTTTGAAAAAAAAACAATAATTACACTTACTAAATACAAAAACATACATGTTTTAACCATTTCGTTTATAAGCAATCATGTTTTAACATATATGTTTTATACGTAAATATATATGTTATAGAACAAGGGTGATACGGACTATATGTTTTTAATCTTAAAACATATATGCGAGTCATGCTTATTGCGTTTGTACAAGCTAAAAACACATGTGCATCATTATACAATCAAAAGCACATATGCACCATTGTACAAGCTGAAAAACACGTATGCACCATTACCCAAACACTTAAACACTGTGTCAATTATCGTAAAAAGCCAACAAAGAAATAACCACTTAAAAAAACAAATCAGAACACCCCCAAATAAAAATTCAACAATGAGACGGCCAGTAGCCTTTAAATTTGACCAAGATTTGATACTCCAAACCTAGAATATTTTAACATAAAAAATCATTTATATTTAAACAAATCAAGATAACTACAAACCTGCACCACCGAAATATAGGGTTGTGTTAACTACACCCTCTGACCCATCTTGTCCCCTTGTCTTTTTCCTTTGTCCTCCAATTTATCTCAGTACAGCATAGGTTTTTTTGTCAGTTTCTGTTCCGTATTTCTGACAGTTTTAAGCCTTTGACATATTAAACTTTGTATTTTCTGTTCTGCACTTTCAGGTTTATAGCTTTTTGATATAAACAAAATTATAAAAATAAAAATAAAAATAAAAAAAGAAAAAAAAGGGGAAGGTGTGGCTAACATTTTGGGGAGGGTGGGAATAACGGCCCCCGAAATATATTCTTCTCAATCGGCATCTCGAAACAACACAATTAATGAACAAAGTGCTACTGTACGAAGTGTCAAAAAACTGTATGTCTTGACTTAATGCTGCCTCTAAATATCTAATCCTCATTTTTGTTAATTGCTTCTCCTGTCCACATCAAAATTTATTAAGATTTAATATAAACCTGCCCATGAAGAGGCCCATATTGAAGCACCAACCACAAGGAAATACATTGCATACTGCAAAAATGAAAAAAAGTTATAAAAACATGACCAAATGGAATCACTTTTTTAATATGAAAAATGAAAAAAACTGATGCCTTCAACACTTCTTCACTCATTTTATCAATGTTATTAGCATTAGAACCAAACGAATTAACAAGATCACAACGAATCTCAAGAAAATAGGCAAAAAAAAAAAAAAAAAAAAAAAAAAAAAAAAAAAAAAAAAAAATGAACAACAACACCAATAGTACCAGGAACGAATCGAAACCTTGTGATTCTACCTCCTTTTGATTAAAGGCTTTGAACGAGTGATTGAGAGGAGGAGGCGGCTAGGGTTAAGATGGACGGAGGTAGTGGGGAGACAGTTTTTTGGGTGAGGGAGAAGAGAGGCGTCAATTAGGGTTGAAAAATAAATGGTGTACTCCGTATTTTTCTTTTTCCCTAGTTATGGAGTAATCCTTTTTTTTATGGAATTTAATATAATTCCCATATTGCCCCTAATTTAATTTTTTCTTTGAAATTAAGTTACATGTATTTTTAAAAATGCTATTATGCATAGACATGATGTACATTATGTATTATTATGAATAAAAAAGATGGTTCTCGCTGTTCTTGCAGATAAAAGTGGTTCTTGTAAGAAAGTTGCACTATATATATATATATATATATATATATATATATATATATATACACACACACACACACACACACACACACACACACACACACACACACACACACACACACTTATTAGGTAAGCTTGGAAAGTTTGTTAAATCATTTCCGGCAAGTTTCAAGCACAATTTCATGTACAAGTTTTAATCTAAAAAGCACTTGTACCAAAACATAAGGTACAAGTGAAGTAATAAAGTATGAATAAACCTAAGGCACCAAAGAAACCAAATGAGACTAATGATAAAAATGATACTACGGCCCCTTCCACATCTAACCCGTTTGATGTTTTGAGCTCTATGGTAGATGATGAGGAAGGAGAGGGCCGTAAATCTTCCAGCTCAAATGTAATGAACCAAGTGAAAAGTAATGGGAACAAGGATAAACATGCAAGTGCTCCTAGTGATTCATTTGGTAGCCCAAGTACTACATCTGTGGGATAAGATTAATAATATAAAAAGTGAAATGCTTGATAGAAAGCTTGTGCTATTAGGTGATGATGGGGGAAGCCGCTTTGTATGCAAAAGGAGGCTAATGTGACATCGTTCAGTGGACCTAGTTCTACTATGAAAATGCAAGAGGAAAACTCAGATAGTAATGAAGTCGAAGATGTTTATGATGAGACTTCTTATTTCATGGCTAGTGGAGGTGCATATAATGCAAGTTTACATGAGAATGAAGATTATGATCTATATGACACTTATGACCTTCAAGGTGTAACTCCGTAACAGCGGGCGTTCTGTGATGTGTTGGATATTCATCTTCGTGGTCAGTTTAAACAGTAGATTTATTTTATGTACTTATAGTTGTTGTTCATAAGGTTGGTTTATCTTTCTTATGTTAGATTTGGTTTGAAACACAATTAGTTTTGTTGTTTCCCGTCTTTATAACGGGTTTAGATGTGGGATTCACTGACATCCTATTTTTTAAAATATATTTTTTGGGGTAATAAATTTTACCTGGGCTTTCCCCGTTTAAAAAAGAGTACAAATAATAAAATATAAATGTGCATTTGTAATTTTGCAATAAAACAAAAGAATACATAGAAAATCAACATTTAACACTATTACTTTCGTAGTAAATAGTGAGAAATGTGTCAATAAAGGGTGGAGTACCGCAGTCGCACGTGACCATTTTTAAGAAGTGAATTTCTTTTTGACCAAGTCACGGTCAAATTTTGGGTATTTTCTTGAAAACAATTATGGAAGCAAAAAAATAAAAATAATAATAAAATAGAAAATAAACAAAAATAAAATGTACCATTATACCAATAGTAAAATGTAATATTTTAAAACCCATATTGATCCGGCGGCTCAACTAGTTGAACCGGGAATCGGTTAGGAGACCGGGCCAAATGTGGTCGGGGTTTGCTTATTTGAGAACCAGATTGAACCAGCGGTTTTTTTTAAACAACAAAAACATTTTATTTCCACTAAACCTAAGAAAACCCTTTTGTCATTTCATTTTCGGTAAACTCAAAATTTGTGTTAGGTTAAGAAATATATTTGTATGAGCAGGGAATTGATCCACTAAGAAGAGAAAATAAAATAAAAAGAATGCGAAATGTTTGTAACCACACATTTTAAATAAAAAAGGAGAATTTCATGAGAGATGCATCTTATTTTGTAGGTGCATTTAAAATGTGCGGTTGTGGTTACTTCTCATTCTTCTTATTCTACTTTCATTTCTCATTTGATCCTTACTCTGTATGAGCAAACATATTATGATTTGAAAATTGTAATGAAATTTAAAATTTAAAGTGGTAGTAACTTATATGGTTAAGTTTTGATGTAAAAATAAGTTAGAGTAATAAACTAATGTTGATATTATATTTGATTGATTTAAAAAGTTCATTAATAAATATAGAAGAGTACCTCGCAATGCAGTGGTGGGTACCCGGTGAATCAGCTGCTCCGTGTGACATTTTGGTGAGTTTCAAGAACCAGAAGATAATGTGTAAAATACGATTAGTTTGTGTTGTATATTTTTTGATTCTTTCATAAACCATGAACTATTTTTTATTAGATTTCCTAACCGACATTTTAACGTATATTAGTAGGGTTTTTTATTTATTTATTTTTTATTTATTATTATTTTTTAAATGTGGTTACACATTTATTTCCCATTAAATCACTTATTTGATCATCAATACTAGAACTTTTGAGGTTACAAGTATTGATCAATTTTTGAAATCCTTCTATAATAAGAAATGTTTTGTGTCTTAATTTTTTTAAGACTTCTATAATTAGAATGTCATAAATGTATTATATAGTAGTATAGATATAGATATAGATAGGATTCTGAAAATGCCATTAAGTCATCTCGTTTTTATAAATTGGAACTATAGATTTGTAATAAGTAAGTAGAACTATAAATTGATAGTTTATGCATTTTTTTAGTATTGTAGATATAGATATGAAAGACTAAAACCCAATAGTGTCATTTATTTTTTTAATTGAATGTAAGATCGGAATTGGATAATGTTATGAAAAGTATACATATATATAGAGCCGGTGAGCCAGTGAACTGGCGATTCGATCGGATCAACTAAAAGACCGGATTTCAAAATATTGGTAAAATGTTCTTATGTTTTACAAAACTGCCCCATCGTACCAAACAACAGTTTTGAAAATGGAAATTCATAATTCAAACACGCCATTATGGACGCGATATTTGAACTTTGAAAATGCTTTTGTGTTGAATGTTCTTATAACTGTAGTTAAGATGGGTAAGACAGCCCATTATGGTGTATAAAATTGATGGAGTAAGGCAAACGTCATAATGAAAACCCATCTTTGTAAGTCAAGCCATCTTATGACTGTAAGACAACCTATTATGGGTGTATGACCGGAATCTGGATAGGTGGTGGTGGACACTGAAACCTTTTTTTATATGACTGACGGGTGTATGGCCGGAATATAGTATAGTTAGTTTTAGAGTTAGATATGGATCGGATGCATACACTGAAACCAAAGGCAAAAATGACAGGTGGTGGTAGACGTGCGGCATTGGATGGCTGAATCTGGAAATTAGAATTTTGGAATTAAAAAATAAATGTAGATTCAATAACAAAATCAAAGAGGGGGGGGGGGGGGGGGGGGGGGGGGGGGGGAACACAACGGTATTTAAGACAAATCACTTGGAAAGTTGGTGATATTGTTCAAAATTTGAAAAGTGTTTTAGTGATTATGGTAATGTATAAAGTTAGTTACGTATATCAGTAGTTTTCAACAAATATATTACTAGTACTTATCTTTAGCTTTCATCCAAATAATAATAAACTCCACAATCAGTTTTTGATCATATAGAATGGCAATCAGACTGTTCAAAGACTTTAGTTCCTCATTACCAACAAATAAGATAAGTTCATTTGAAAGCTGAGATCGCTATTTAGTGTGTATATATATGCAGCAAAACATGAACGCTAAATAGGCACAAGTGCTCCAATTTCACTCTCAAAATTTAAGTTTAAGCTGTCGAAAATATTGTCTGAATAGTTACCCATGCAAAGGGTACTATGACCAAAGAATGACGCATATTGGCTGATACAGTAAATAATAAGCCACGTAAAGTAATAATGAGGTTGAATATTCCATACAAAAGTTTTTAAAAACAAAAGAAACAATTATAATCTATGTACATTTGGTGCTAGTTAAAAAAAAAAAAAAAAAAAAAAAACACCTTACATATTCGATATAATTGATTTTCTTCAAAGCTTTATTTCTGTAGGTATTAGAACACAACTAGGAATCTGGTATGCTAGAATATGTATTTAACCATAAAACAATAAATGGAATGATTTATAAGGAAATGGACGGAAATTTTTAGATTAGATCAACGCCGGTACCAGAGAAAGGAACGGACATGGAGGTTCAGACACTTTAACAATTCCTTCAAGCATCTGGATGACCTGTCTCATGGTTGGCCTCAACGAAGGGTTTTCTTGTACACACCAAATAGCGACCATGACAAATTTTTTTAGTCTCTTGTAGTCATCTAAGGCCTCCAGATCATTCTCAACGAATGTATCCAGTATACCTTCTTGATAACAATCCCATACCCAATCAGTTAAAACAGCCCTGTCTTCGTTACCACTCTCAAACTGCAAACTTTTACGGCACGAAATGATCTCTAGTAGCAACACGCCAAAGCTGTATACATCAACCTTTGCTGTGATCTGGGTGTTTCTGAACCATTCAGGCGCAACATATCCTTTAGTTCCTCTTATGCCAGTACTTGTTTGACTTTGATTGATCATCAGAAGTTTCGCCAATCCAAAGTCAGAAATCTTAGCATTGTAGGAGTCATCAAGAAGAATATTCTGAGGCTTTATGTCACAATGGATTACTTGGGTGCTGCATTCTTCATGTAGGTATGAGAGTCCCTTTGCAATATCTAAAGTGATATTAGTCCTCTGTTTCCAACATGGTCTGACGTCTCCAAAGAGAAAGGATGCTATAGTGCCATTGCTCATGTACTCATAAATTAGCAGCCGCTGATCACCTTCCTTACAATAGCCAAGTAGCTGCACCAAATTTTTGTGATGAGTCCTTGCAACACCATTGACCTCAGTCTGGAATTCCTTTTCACTTTCTTGAAACAACCTATATAGCTTCTTCACCGCCACAGTGTTTATACCTATTACGCCTTTATAAACTATCCCAAAAGCCCCCTTTCCCAGTTCATCCTTGAACCCACCGGTAGCTTCAACTAGCTCTTGATATGTAAAACGAGGCAGATTGGTATCAACAGCTGTATGAGTTGGATATGGATTTCTGGCCTTATATTTGTAGATTAGAAAAAAGCCTACACAAATCACACCACTCAATACTATAAATACAAACACAGTTGTAGTTAAGAGGGCTGGTCCCACAAATATCAAACTCTTTTTATCTTTATTCTCTCCTGAAAACTGAGGAGGTGTTTGTGACGGACGATCACCTTTTCTGAATTTCAGAAATGCCTTGGCATGTTCTGAACTTCCTCTCCTTCCATTAGAGAGGGGAAGTTTTTTCTTCCAACATTGACTTCCTCCGTAAATTACAACAGCACAGAAACAATCTTCGGCGCAGTAATTTTTGCGGTCTTGTTCATAAACTGATCTGATGCGCATATAGTCATCTTGTGGCCAATTAACATCCGCGAGTTCAATGAAATCATATACTTCTTTCCCATTGCCTTCGTCACAGCTTGGAGTGAAATCAGGCTTGCAGTCACCATTTGGATCATTGGGATCAAGCAATGAAAACCCCTGTTGGCATTCACAGTTTGGTCGGTCAGTATCAAGGCTGCAAACATTGTTTAATCCACAAGCCCTGCTACCTTCAAGCCCAATGCTTTGAGCACACATATTTCTCGCTGGTACAAGCCATATTTCTTCCCAGCTTGTATTGCTGGCGGGATTTTTGGCGTGGGAGTATCGAGTTAAAACCCCATCAGAATCTAAAGTCGCTCGATGATAATAGTCTCCGGAAGGAGGTTCTGCTTTTCTTGAAGTAAGATCAAATCTCTGCCCATTTCTTCTCAAAACGTACATGTACCCGGTTTCATCAAAGATCACTTGGTCACCAGAATTCGATTGATTAGAGGGATCATCAGTTTCAGCAGTATAGTAAGGAACATAAGCAAAATCAGTAATTATATCTCGGCTATTAAGAACAAGATTACCATCTTGAAGCAGCTGAAGCTGAAACCTTCCTCTAGAGAAGTTTGTTTTGCTTATCTTTGAATTTATCACTCCACCTCTTTCTATAACCTGAGTAGGCAACATGGTATCTGCTGGATAATTAAAACTCTCCCATATATTACTAGAATTGCTACCTACAATCACAAAGTTACCCGTATCATTCATAAAACCATACGAAATATCTGAGATGGAACTTGAACGCCACACCTCTCTGCCTTGAGGATCACTAAGTACAAGCCCACGCCTATTGATTAGCTCAACTTTCGATCCTCTAGAAAGCACGGGATTTGTTTGTGGATACCAGACGATGGTCTTGTCAGGTATCTTCTCATACCATATAGATAACACAAAGTTATCTTCTCCGTGAATACGTTGGAACCCAAAAGCAAAATCACCAGAAGGTGAGAGCCATGGTATGATATTGTCTGTTGCTGTGAGGGATGCACCCACGGCTACAGAACCATTGCCGTTATTTCGTTGTGCCACAATAGAAAATGGTAGAAAAGTTACGCAATGTATGAAAGTAGTGAGAATGATGAGATGCAGTAGTACCAGGGCCATTGGAAGTTAAATAATTGCTAGAAAGATAAACAACAAAGACACCATTTGGATGAATAAATAGTGAAGATGATTGGATTGAGTCAACAGAATACTTTTGAAGTCCATTCATATTTTCAAAGTTCTACTTACTGAAAGTATAATTATGATACGCGGCAGGAAGCATTCAATGTGGAAAACAACCAACTGTTTTTAATTATCCATATACAAGTGTCACAGTGTATGTTAAACATTTTCTAAATATAGCGCTTATTGTATACTTCTTATTTTTTAACAAGGTTTGCAATCATTTTCCTTAATTTGGGTTAATCATCTGTATAAGCTAAATTGCATATTGTTTGACTACTAAAAGTCTAGGGTGGAGTTAAATTTTAAGATGAAATAAACATGATGACATACATATGTTTGCTTACAATATTTAGTCTAAATACGAATCAACTGCTCCAACGACGATAAGTGAAAAGAATGGTTGTTTTTAATTGTAGAAGTTAGATATTGAGAACCAATAGTGAAAAGTAAATGAAATAAAAGAGGAGAAGTGATACATTCACAAACACTTAAAATAAATAAATAAATAATAATAATAATCCATAAAGATGCTTTGTCGGTTGTTGTAAGAGGAGAGAGAAAAAATATATATACAAATACACCAATCAAAAGATGACAAATTATTTTTTATTATTATTATTATTATTATTATTATTATTTTGTAAAGTGTTTGGGGATGTAGCAATTCTCATAAAAAAGGGTGCTTGATCGGAGTTATGAAATGTGAAAGATAAAGATAGAAGAAATGACCAAATTACCCTTAAAGATGGTGTGCAACGAGCTTTATTTATTTATTTATTTTACGATAGTACATTGAGTATTACACTATGTTCTTTAGGAAAAAATAAGGAGAAAGTGAAAGTAAAATAAATTAAGTGTGAGTAAAAACATGAAAAAGATGTAAAGTTGTTTTTTCACCTCAAAAGTGGGGTGAAAGTTTTTAATGCAAAATCTTATCAGTTTCACTACTTTACTTTCACTTTACTTCCCAACTAAAATTTGAGAACACAACAAACATCACTTTCATTTACTTTACCTTCTATTACTCAACTTGAGAACACAATCTTAGTGTTTACCCAAAACTATGTATCTAAACCGAAGATCACATGGACCAAAAGATCCATATCATCATGATCACATTTTTTGTATCATTCCTGCTGTTAGATTTGGTTAATTTGTATCTAGAGGGTAACTTCATTAAGATTATTAGTTTTATTTGAAAGAATCATTATGGTTCACTTAATGCACTGGCAAAGACAAATACATTTAAGGGTAAATTGCAAAAATGGTCACTAAAGTATCACGAAATTGCAAAAATGGGACCAAGTTATAAAGGCGTGCAAATTTGCCATTAACGTTTCGTAAAAGTGCAAAATAGCCACCGAGAGCATTTTTCCATTAGTTTCCTCGTTAAGTGCTATGTCATTGAGGGTAGTATTGTTATTTTACTCCCTTTCTCGCCATTCACCTCAATTGCCAGTGTTTGTTTTTCAAATTTAGTCCTTTAAAACAATAGTTTAAATATGTGTCCCAATTTCTTCCATGAACATTAAATTCACAAGTAAAGATCTTGAGAATTGTTAAGCTTTGGCAAAATCGCGCACACAGTACCCCGATCCCTGATTTAGGAATCCTTCATAGTAAGAATACTCTGTTCCATTTTATTGTTTTCCATTTAAACTTGTTATTGTTATTGGAAGTTATTGGTGTTTTATGTGTTGCACAGATTTGAATGAAAAGGTGTTTTCTTTGCAAATCTATCACAATGGTGAATTTACCTCAAAACCAGGAAGAATGTATCTCTTTGAAGATAAAGATTGGTTCGATGGAATTCACTCTGACGTTTTCTCCATGGACTTATTGGGTGAAATGTTAGAGGATTTAGGTTACCCGGACCTGTTTTTGATACTGATTCTGACAGTGACTTCCCACCAACATTTTGTGCTAAAAAAATGATTACAAATCATATAAAAAGGATGAGTGATGAGTTTCAATTCAGAATGTTATTGGAAGAGAATGACCAAGAGTTTGTGGTGGAGGATTCAAGTGAGGAGTCTACAAATATGCTCGAATTTGATGATCTCGATTTTGATGATGCGTATTATGATGACACAAGTGATAAAGAGGTGGATCAAGGAACTAATGCTGAATGGCATGATGAAAAGGTAGATCAAGGAACTAATGCTGAATGACATGATGATCCATACTGATGAGGCGAAAAATGATCCGTTTTTAGGGGGTCATTTAAGCCCGAATCCGACTTTATTTGATCAAATATTGCCTAAATCGTTCCTTTTGTGATTTTAGGTGTTTGGAGAGTGAATTCTGGAAAAGAAGCCATTTTGGACGTTTTTGGAGCATAAAAGTGAAGAAAACGGCAAAGTACCAAATTTTCATGCTGAAGATACAAGGTGACGGCGTCAAGACCACCATCTTGACGGCGTCAGACATGAAGAATTAAACACCGTAGCTGGTGACGGCGTCAGAAGGCTTTATGACGGCGTCAAAGTGGCAAGAATTAAATACCGTGGGTGGTGACGGCGTCACATAGGTCGTCATAAGTGGATCAAGGCCGTCCGAGGAAGTATATGGCGGCGAGGTGACGGCGTCAGAATTAACTCTTTACGCCGTCAGCCAGTTTTTCCTATATATAGTTTTCTAGTTTTTTCATTAAAGGGGAGAGAAGTTTTGGTGAAACCCTAAAGACGATTTTGGTGCCTCTTTTACAGGTTTTTCAAGGGTTCCAAACCCTTGAGACCTTGCATTGTAATTGAGATAAGTATACTTTCAATTCAATCAATATGTCTATGTGTTGGTTGTTTATATCTTGTTCTTGTCTTAATTCTACTATGCTAGGCTAGATCTCCTTTGTGTTTGCTTAGATCTAATGAAACCTAGATGTTGATTATGTGTTGATTACTTGTCTATTCTTATTTTGGATGAATGATATTATATGTTAGGCTTAAGAAAACTGGCAGATCTCCAAATGGTAACATGCTTGAACGTCTTAAGAAACATGAACCGAGGCGTACTAGGTCTTTATTGGTTGTATTTAATGCATGAGCCACTGTTTACAATCCCTATAGTTGTGCTGGGTCATGGTGTAGGAGGAGATAAGAGCTCATAGAGTTGGGGAGTTATGTATGCCACCCCACGAATGGTATTAAGGAATACAATCCGTCATCCATACAAGTGTAACAAGTAATTAACATGTAAAAGATATCTAGGGAGTAATGAAGTCTAAGTAAACACAATTTCTCCAACCACTGCTCACAACCTTAGTTTAATTTAGTTTATTTTCATTTTTAGTATTTTATTTTAATTATATAATAGCTTTGGGTTAGTTGAATAGCAACTAATTCCGCCTACTCTTCCAAAACCCGAGATTTTACTTGCTTTCATAAAAATATAAAAAATACAAAAATAATCATCTTTCACCTCTAGAACTATTAATTAGGTTTTCTAATCCTAGCGACACTATTCCTAAGCTGAACGATCAATCCCCCGGTACTTGTCACTATACTATACTACAACGATCAGGTACACTGCCTGGTGGGGGTTGTAAGCTTCTCGAGATCCCTCGAGAGGTAAATCAAGGTGCGATTCCCACACATCAAGTTTTTGGCGCCGCTGCCGGGGAATAGTTATTGTCTAGGTTAGGATTTCTCTTTATTAGGTCTACTTGCTAGATTCCTTTCTAGTAAGATTTTATTTTTATTTTTAGGTTCTCTTGAGTCTATCTTTTCTTTGTGTCTTTGTTAGTAAAAACCTTTCCATTGACTATTCCGTTAGCCATTATGGAGAACGCGAATCCACCATACTACAAACCACGAAATTCACCCACTCCAAATGACATCTTGATGTTTAAACAACATGAGGATGAACCTATCTATGATGCATGGGCTCGTTTTAAATATTTACTCCGAAAAGTCCCTCATCATAAATTTGATATGTGGTCCCAAATTGAAATATTTTACCATCGTGTCGACCACTATACCAAAATGGACATTGATCATACCGCACATGGGGACCTTTGGGGATTAAGTGCTGATGAAGCATGGGAAACCATAGAGAATTGTGCCATACTTGCCAAAAAAATGGACAACCCAACAAACGTTGTTACGGATCAATTGATAGCAAGTTTAAGGGAACAAGCAAGAAGACTGTTTGGGGATAAAACTATAGATGAGATAACTGGGCATACGGGGTGGTATGATTTCACCACAATACAAATGGAAGAAATAGTAGAAAACCCAAGCCCAATAAGTACCCCACAAGTCCTACCATCATTTGAGGCACATACAACGCCCGTGACTTACCCGGAAGAAGTAGAAGAGACTATAGGAACCCCAATAGAGGTAGAACCCTTTGACCAAACACAACTAGAGGATATAGGTTTGAATACTTATAATGATAACCTTACTCTTAGTTATAGGGAGGTTCCTAGTTTTGATGAACCGGAGCCTCAACCAAAACCGTTACCTAATCTTCCATCCTTGGATGAAAATTTAGGAATTGAAATAGGTTCCGATCCACCCATCAAACCATATACTCCGGGTAGTCTTAGGACAAAGGTAGTAGACTCTAAGCCTTGTAGACAGGAAGCCAATATAGGAGTGGAAAATGACCTTACATACTTACATCACCCATTTATGATTGATCACAAGAAACAATATGGGTTTAAACCGGGTTTATTAGGTCAAGCTGGATCCCCAACTAGTAATCTCTTGAAGTTGATTGAAAATGATCCCTTTCTAGGAGAAAATCTTAATCCACCCATTAACCCGATTGAATTAGGTAAGGTTGTGATGATAGGAGCACACCCCTTTGAGCATATAATTCATCCACCACTCTTTCCTTATGAGGCATATTTCCACCCTAGGGGTGTGTGTCGCTACTTCCACCCGCACTTAATTCAAAGTGTAGGGAGAACCTCCCCTATTTCCATTAAATAAGGGTAGAGTTAGGCTCGTGACTCGAACAAAAACAAGCGCTTCTTGGGAGGCAACCCATGTTTTGTGTGATTTTATTTGTTTGATTGTTATTTGCTTCCGTATGCATGTTTTATTTTTATTGTTGGTCGATCATGTTTCTCAATTAAAATGTGGAAATACTTTATTATGTTGTTTGGCCTAGTCTTAACTTCAACCTAAAGGTATTTTTGCAAAAGATAAGTGTAAGGGGAAACCCCAAATATGTTTTTAAGAAACAAACCGATCATGATTCTCCACAATATTTAAGGAACATGTATATTCGTATTTGTTAGAGTCAAATGCTTGTATCAAGTTATAATGAAGTTTTGCAGGATTTTCCAGGAAGTAGAACAAAGTTTTTCCAGAAATTTTCCGGAAACTTAATATAAGAATTTCTGCAGGTTCATTCTGACGGCGTCAGGGTATTGCTCTTGACGGCGTCAGGAGTCAAAAATCTGGAAATTTTACCGGTTTTGTTTTTCTAACGGAGTCTTATAGTTTTTGTGAATTATTAAGTTTTATAATCTCCAGGAAATCTGCAAATTTCATTCCACAAGCATTATATCTTACTTTGTTTTCTAGGATTTAGTAACTTATATAGGATGCCGCCGATTTTACGCGAGGTTGCCTTGTCTACTTTTGTCAGGATTTACAGGTTATTTATGACAAGAAGATGATTTATATTCTGGAAGGGAAGCTTTGATTGTTCATTTTCTTGGAGGAAGATTTAACCTGGGCAACCTATAATCCATACCGAGCGAATCAGGGGAGTATTTGATTTCATTCTCTTTACTTCTTAACTTTTACATTCTTTATTTGAACATTGGGGACAATGTTCATCCTAAGTGTAAGGGGAGGGTAAAAAGATGATACCTTACATATGCACTTTCGCTTGAGTTTGTTTTGTTTGATAGTAGATGTGTAATAAAACTATGAGAAATACTTGTTAGTGTAATTTTAGCGCCAAATTTAAAATTTTTTACAACATTTAGGAGTGAAACTTTAGCCATAGCAAGCGTCTCATGGATAGGAGATTGTATGACTAGCACATAACCGTATATTCAGAAAAATTTTCCACCAAAAAATGTGAGGTTCGCCTTTAGATTTGATAGGAAAAGCATTTATTATTGGTGCTTATGAGTGTACCGGTAGCATTTAGATTCTAGAACTTGCGTTAGTGATGCATCCCGAGACCGCTAGTGAGACTACACTCGTGTGGTGGGATTTACTACATGATAAGAGGCATTAGGATCACCCTTGTGTTAAACCCGTATTATGCTTACTTGACCATTTAAGTCATATTACTTGGCTAGTTAAGTCAACTAATTTTTCCCACACCCTTTGCGTTGTACTCATTTTTAGTACACGAAACCCCTAGTACACCCCTCCGAGCCTATCTTTTCGTTTCTAACTTTAAGCATCTTACTTAAAGGAAGAATTTGTTACACCCCACTTAAATGTACACCCAAATCGCCTTAGCCTTCCGTGTATGCGCTCATTTTTAGTGCATTATTGTTATTTGTTAAACCCTAAGTTAACTTTCTAATTGATTACATGGTTGCTAAGTCGAGTCATATCCTTGTACATATTGTTTTGGGACGATTGGGACTCATGGGTAAGTACTTATTTTATGAAGTAATGGGGAAGAACATAATATTATTACCCCCATATGTACGTTCATCTTAAAAGTGCTCCAAGTGTTTTGATTTTCTTAATTCGAGTCATTAGATTAGTTTAAATGTAAAGTATGTAAAGATTCAAGTGTAAGGGGATTGCTCAAACCCCTATGATGTATTATTTTGGATGGTAGGGTAAGAGTGTATGAAAAAAAAATATATAGAAAAAAAAAATAGAAAAAGGAAAAAGAAAGAAAAAACATACGGACTACCATCCCGTTTTCATTCTATGTTCATTTTATGTTTTTGTTATTTTTCATTTATTAGCTTAAGTCGAGTCTAGTCTTGGCTTAGCAACGCCATCTTGTACATGTAATTAACCAAGATTGTTAACTCGCCACCAGTAAAACTTCCTTTATCCAACAAAACCGTGTAATTCATATCCCTACACCTAACGTTATAACCCTTTAAAAGACCTCTTTGATAGTTTATCCTAGGTGCTTACGCCATGTGGTGGAGGTTTGATCCTTTCCCAAGCCTATGGTAATCTATTTTGCTATGACAGGTAGTGAGAGATATCTTCCATTTCCATAATGTTATATTACTTTATTACACCCGAGAGATGTGAGTATCTAAACACTATCTGTGAGGTGCTTGTGTATGACCTCCGTGCTTGTCTATTGGTCTTTAGTGGAACGATTATTTGTTGTAATTACTTTTATATTAGTGTTAAATGACCCCTAACTTGTCTTTTGAGTAGAATAAAAGCTCATTTGCTTGAGGACAAGCAAATCTCAAGTGTAAGGGTATATGATGAGGCGAAAAATGATCCGTTTATAGGGGGTCATTTAAGCCCGAATCCGACTTTATTTGATCAAATATTGCCCTAAATCGTTCCTTTTGTGATTTTAGGTGTTTGGAGAGTGAATTCTGGAAAAGAAGCCATTTTGGACGTTTTTGGAGCATAAAAGTGAAGAAAACGGCAAAGTACCAAATTTCCATGCTGAAGATACAAGGTGACGGCGTCAAGACCACCATCTTGACGGCGTCAGACATGAAGAATTAAACACCGTAGCTGGTGACGGCGTCAGAAGGCTTTATGACGGCGTCAAAGTGGCAAGAATTAAATACCGTGGGTGGTGACGGCGTTGATGAGGCGAAAAATGATTCGTTTTTAGGGGGTCATTTAAGCCCGAATCCGACTTTATTTGATCAAATATTGCCCTAAATCGTTCCTTTTGTGATTTTAGGTGTTTGGAGAGTGAATTCTGGAAAAGAAGCTATTTTGGACGTTTTTGGAGCATAAAAGTGAAGAAAACGGCAAAGTACCAAAAATCCATGCTGAAGATACAAGGTGACGGCGTCAAGACTACCTTCTTGACGGCGTCAGACATGGAGAATTAAACACCGTAGCTGGTGACGGCGTCAGAAGGCTTGATGACGGCGTCAAAGTGGCAAAGAATAAAATACCGTGGGTGGTGACGGCGTCAACTAGGCCGTCATAAGTGGATCAAGGGCGTCCGAGGAAGTATATGGCGGTGAGGTGACGGCGTCAGAAGTTACTCTTGACGCCGTCAGAGTGTTTTTCCTATATATAGTTTTCTAGTTTTTTCATTAAAAAAAAGAGAAGTTTTGGTGAAACCCTAAAGACGATTTTGGTGCCTCTTTTACAGGTTTTTCAAGGGTTCCAAACCCTTGAGACCTTGCATTGTAATTGAGATAAGTATACTTTCAATTCAATCAATATGTCTATGTGTTGGTTGTCTATCTTTTGTTCTTATCTTAATTCTACTATGCTAGGCTAGATTTCCTTTGTGTTTGCTTAGATCTAATGAAACCTAGAAGTTGATTATGTGTTGATTACTTGTCTATTCTTGTTTTGGATGAATGATATTATATGTTAGGCTTAAGAAAACTGGCAGATCTCCAAATGGTAACATGCTTGAACGTCTTAACAAACATGAACCGAGGCGTACTAGGTCTTTATTGGTTGTATTTAATGCATGAGCCACTGTTTACAATCCCTATAGTTGTGCTGGGTCATGGTGTAGGAGGAGATAAGAGCTCATAGAGTTGGGGAGTTATGTATGCCACCCCACGAATGGTATTAAGGAATACAATCCGTCATCCATACAAGTGTAACAAGTAATTGACATGTAAAAGATATCTAGGGAGTAATGAAGTCTAAGTAAACACAATTTCTCCAATTACTGCTCACAGCCTTAGTTTAATTTCATTTTCATTAGTTTATTTTAGTTATATAATAGCTTTGGGTTAGTTGAATAGCAACTAATTCCGCCCACTCTTCCAAAACCCGAGATTTTACTTGCTTTCATTAAAAATATAAAATACAAAAAATAATCATCTTTCATCTCTAGAACTATTAATTAGGCTTTCTAATCCTAGCGACACTATTCCTAAGCTGAACGATCAATCCCCCGGTACTTGTCACTGTACTATACTACAACGATCAGGTACACTGCCTGGTGGGGGTTGTAAGCTTCTCGAGATCCCTCGAGAGGTAAAGCAAGGTGCGATTCCCATGCATCAAGTTTTTGGCGCCGCAGCCCGGGGAATAGTTATTGTCTAGGTTAGGATTTCTTCTTATTAGGTCTACTTGCTAGATTCCTTTCTAGTATGATTTTATTTTTATTTTTAGGTTCTCTTTAGTCTATCTTTTCTTTGTGTCTTTGTTAGTAAAAACCTTTCCATTGACTATTCCGTTAGCCATTATGGAGAACGCGAATCCACCATACTACAAACCACGAAATTTACCCACTCCAAATGACATCTTGATGTTTAAACAACATGAGGATGAACCTATCTATGATGCATGGGCTCGTTTTAAATATTTACTCCGAAAAGTCCCTCATCATAATTTTGATCTGTGGTCCCAAATTGAAATATTTTACCATCGTGTCGACCACTATACCAAAATGGACATTGACCATACCGCACATGGGGACCTTTGGGGATTAAGTGCTGATGAAGCATGGGAAACCATAGAGAATTGTGCCATACTTGCCAAAAAAATGGACAACCCAACAAACATTGTTACGGATCAATTGATAGCAAGTTTAAGGGAACAAGCAAGAAGACTGTTTGGGGATAAAACTATAGATGAGATAACTGGACATACGGGGTGGTATGATTTCACCACAATACAAATGGAAGAGATAGTAGAAAACCCAAGCCCAATAAGTACCCCACAAGTCCTACCATCACTTGAGGAATACACACCACCCGTGACTTACCCGGAAGAAGTAGAAGAGACTATAGGAGCCCAAATAGAGGTAGAACCCTTGTACCAAACACCACTAGAGGATATAGGTTTGAATACTTGTAGTGATAACCTTATTCTTAGTTCTAGGGAATTACCTAGTGTTGATGAACCGGAACCTCAATCTTCACACAACTTTCCATCCTTAGATATACATCTAGGAGACAAAAGAGGAGCCGACCCACCAATCAACCCATGTAGTCCGGGTAGTCTTAGGATAAAGGTAATGGACTTTAAGCCTTGTAGAGAGGAAGCCAATATAGGAGTGGAAAATGGCCTTACATGCTTACATCACCCATTTATGATTGATCACAAGAAACATTATGGGTTTAAACCGGGTTTATTAGGTCAAGATGGATCCCCAACTAGTAGTCTCTTGAAGTTGATAGAAAATGATCCCTTTCTAGGAGAAAATCTTAATTCACCTATTAACCCGATTGAATTAGGTAAGGTTATGATGATAGGAGCACACCCCTTTGAGCATATAATTCATCTATCACTCTTTCCTCATGAGGCATATTTCCACCCTAAGGGTGTGTATCGTTACTTCCACCCGCACTTAATCCTAAGTGTAGGGAGAACCTCCCCTATTTCCATTAAATAAGGGTAGAGTCAGGCTCGTGACTCGAACAAAAACAAGCGCTTCTTGGGAGGCAACCCATGTTTTGTGTGATTTTATTTGTTTGATTGTTATTTGCTTCCGTATGCATGTTTTATTTTTATTGTTGGTTGATCATGTTTCAAAACTAAAATGTGGAAATACTTTATTATGTTGTTTGGCCTAGTCTTAACTTCAACCTAAAGGTATTTTGCAAAAGATAAGTGTAAGGGAGATCCAAATTTGTTTATAAGAACGAAATTGAGCATGAACCACAACAATATTAAATGGACATGTGTATTAGTACTTGTTAGAGTCAAATGCTTGTATCGAGTCGTAATGATGTTTTGTAGGATTTTCCAGGAAGTAGGACGAAGTTTTTCCAGAAATTTTCCGGAAACTTAACATAAGAATTTCTGTAGGTTCATTCTGACGGCGTCAGGGCATTGCTCTTGACGGCGTCAGGAGTCAAAAATCTGGAAATTTTACCGGTTTTGTTTTTCTAACGGAGTCTTATGGTTTTTGTGAATTATTAAGTTTTATAATCTCCAGGAAATCTGCAAGCTTCATTCCACAAGCATTATATCTTACTTTGTTTTCTAGGATTTAGTAACTTATATAGGATGCCGCCGATTTTACGCGAGGTTGCCTTGTCTACTTTTGTCAGGATTCACAGGTTATTTATGACAAGAAGATGATTTATATTCTGGAAGGGAAGCTTTGATTGTTCATTTTCTTGGAGGAAGACTTAACCTGGCCAACCTAAAATACATACCGAGCGAATCAGGGGAGTATTTGATTTCATTCTCTTTACTTTTTCACTTTTACATTCTTTACTTGAACATTGGGGACAATGTTCATCCTAAGTGTAAGGGGAGGGTAAAAAGATGATACCTTACATATGCACTTTCGCTTGAGTTTGTTTTGTTTGATAGTAGATGAGTAATAAAACTATGAGAAATACTTGTTAGTGTAATTTTAGCGCCAAATTTAAAATTTTTTACAACATTTAGGAGTGAAACTTTAGCCATAGCAAGCATCTCATGGATAGGAGGTTGCATGACTAGCACATAACCGTATATTCAGAAAAATTTTCCACCAAAAAATGTGAGGTTCGCCTTTAGTTTTGATAGGAAAAGCATTTATTATTGGTGCTTATGAGTGTACCGGTAGCATTTAGATTCTAGAACTTGCGTTAGTGATGCATTCCGAGACCGCTAGTGAGACTACATTCGTGTGGTAGGATTTACTACATGATAAGAGGCATTAGGATCACCCTTGTGCTAAACCCGTATCATAATTACTTGACCATTTAAGTCATATTACTTGGCTAGTTAAGTCAACTAATTTTTCCCACACCCTTTGCGTTGTACTCATTTTTAGTACACGAAACCCCTAGTACACCCCTCCGAGCCTATCTTTTCGTTTCTAACTTTAAGCATCTTACTTAAAGGAAGAATTTGTTACACTCCACTTAAATGTACACCCAAATCGCCTTAGCCTTCCGTGTATGCGCTCATTTTTAGTGCATTATTGTTATTTGTCAAACCCTAAGTTAACTTTCTAATTGATTACATGGTTGCTAAGTCGAGTCATATCCTTGTACATATTGTTTTGGGACGATTGGGACTCATGGGTAAGTACTTATTTTATGGAGTAATGGGGAAGAACATAATATTATTACCCCCATACGTACGTTAATCTTAAAAGTGCTCCAAGTGTTTTGATTTTCTTAATTCGAGTCATTAGAATAGTTTAATGTAAAGTATGTAAAGATTCAAGTGT
The DNA here is from genome assembly GCA_030686995.1 of Artemisia argyi. Classification (NCBI taxonomy): domain Eukaryota; kingdom Viridiplantae; phylum Streptophyta; class Magnoliopsida; order Asterales; family Asteraceae; genus Artemisia; species Artemisia argyi. Next base: position 32,679,259 of record CM060684.1, on the reverse strand, counting down.
AAGGGGATTGCTCATACCCCTATGATGTATTATTTTGGATGGTAGGGTAAGAGTGTATGCAAAAAAAAAAAAAAAAAAATCAAAAAAAAAACTAAAAAAAAAAAAATAGAAAAGAAAAAGAGAAAAAACATACGGACTACCATCCCGTTTTCATTCTATGTTCATTTTATGTTTTTGTTATTTTTCATTTATTAGCTTAAGTCGAGTCTAGTCTTGGCTTAGCAACGCCATCTTGTACATGTAATTAACTAAGATTGTTAACTCGCCACCAGTAAAACTTCCTTTATCCCACAAAACCGTGTAATTCATATCCCTACACCTAACGTTATAACCCTTTAAAAAGACCTCTTTGATAGTTTATCCTAGGTGCTTACGCCATGTGGTGGAGGTTTGATCCTTTCCCAAGCCTATGGTAATCTATTTTGCTATGACAGGTAGTGAGAGATATCTTCCATTTCCATAATGTTATATTACTTTATTACACCCGAGAGATGTGAGTATCTAAACACTATTTGCGAGGTGCTTGTGTATGACCTCCGTGCTTGTCTATTGGTCTTTAGTGGAACGATTATTTGTTGTAATTACTTTTATATTAGTGTTAAATGACCCCTAACTTGTCTTTTGAGTAGAATAAAAGCTCATTTGCTTGAGGACAAGCAAATCTCAAGTGTAAGGGTATATGATGAGGCGAAAAATGATCCGTTTTTAGGGGGTCATTTAAGCCCGAATCCGACTTTATTTGATCAAATATTGCCCTAAATCGTTCCTTTTGTGATTTTAGGTGTTTGGAGAGTGAATTCTGGAAAAGAAGCTATTTTGGACGTTTTTGGAGCATAAAAGTGAAGAAAACGGCAAAGTACCAAAAATCCATGCTGAAGATACAAGGTGACGGCGTCAAGACTACCTTCTTGACGGCATCAGACATGGAGAATTAAACACCGTAGCTGGTGACGGCGTCAGAAGGCTTGATGACGGCGTCAAAGTGGCAAAGAATAAAATACCGTGGGTGGTGACGGCATCAACTAGGCCGTCATAAGTGGATCAAGGGCGTCCGAGGAAGTATATGGCGGTGAGGTGACGGCGTCAGAAGTTACTCTTGACGCCGTCAGAGTGTTTTTCCTATATATAGTTTTCTAGTTTTTTCATTAAAAAAAAGAGAAGTTTTGGTGAAACCCTAAAGACGATTTTGGTGCCTCTTTTACAGGTTTTTCAAGGGTTCCAAACCCTTGAGACCTTGCATTGTAATTGAGATAAGTATACTTTCAATTCAATCAATATGTCTATGTGTTGGTTGTCTATCTTTTGTTCTTATCTTAATTCTACTATGCTAGGCTAGATTTCCTTTGTGTTTTCTTAGATCTAATGAAACCTAGATGTTGATTATGTGTTGATTACTTGTCTATTCTTGTTTTGGATGAATGATATTATATGTTAGGCTTAAGAAAACTGGCAGATCTCCAAATGGTAACATGCTTGAACGTCTTAAGAAACATGAACCGAGGCGTACTAGGTCTTTATTGGTTGTATTTAATGCATGAGCCACTGTTTACAATCCCCATAGTTGTGCTGGGTCATGGTGTAGGAGGAGATAAGAGCTCATAGAGTTGGGGAGTTATGTATGCCACCCCACGAATGGTATTAAGGAATACAATCCGTCATCCATACAAGTGTAACAAGTAATTGACATGTAAAAGATATCTAGGGAGTAATGAAGTCTAAGTAAACACAATTTCTCCAATTACTGCTCACAACCTTAGTTTAATTTCATTTTCATTAGTTTATTTTAGTTATATAATAGCTTTGGGTTAGTTGAATAGCAACTAATTCCGCCCACTCTTCCAAAACCCGAGATTTTACTTGCTTTCATTAAAAATATAAAATACAAAAAATAATCATCTTTCATCTCTAGAACTATTAATTAGGCTTTCTAATCCTAGCGACACTATTCCTAAGCTGAACGATCAATCCCCCGGTACTTGTCACTATACTATACTACAACGATCAGGTACACTGCCTGGTGGGGGTTGTAAGCTTCTTGAGATCCCTCGAGAGGTAAAGCAAGGTGCGATTCCCACGCATCAGGCGTCACATAGGCCGTCATAAGTGGATCAAGGCCGTCCGAGGAAGTATATGGCGGCGAGGTGACGGCGTCAGAATTAACTCTTGACGCCGTCAGCCAGTTTTTCCTATATATAGTTTTCTAGTTTTTTCATTAAAGGGGAGAGAAGTTTTGGTGAAACCCTAAAGACGATTTTGGTGCCTCTTTTACAGGTTTTTCAAGGGTTCCAAACCCTTGAGACCTTGCATTGTAATTGAGATAAGTATACTTTCAATTCAATCAATATGTCTATGTGTTGGTTGTTTATATCTTGTTCTTGTCTTAATTCTACTATGCTAGGCTAGATCTCCTTTGTGTTTGCTTAGATCTAATGAAACCTAGATGTTGATTATGTGTTGATTACTTGTCTATTCTTATTTTGGATGAATGATATTATATGTTAGGCTTAAGAAAACTGGCAGATCTCCAAATGGTAACATGCTTGAACGTCTTAAGAAACATGAACCGAGGCGTACTAGGTCTTTATTGGTTGTATTTAATGCATGAGCCACTGTTTACAATCCCTATAGTTGTGCTGGGTCATGGTGTAGGAGGAGATAAGAGCTCATAGAGTTGGGGAGTTATGTATGCCACCCCACGAATGGTATTAAGGAATACAATCCGTCATCCATACAAGTGTAACAAGTAATTAACATGTAAAAGATATCTAGGGAGTAATGAAGTCTAAGTAAACACAATTTCTCCAACCACTGCTCACAACCTTAGTTTAATTTAGTTTAATTTCATTTTTAGTATTTTATTTTAATTATATAATAGCTTTGGGTTAGTTGAATAGCAACTAATTCCGCCTACTCTTCCAAAACCCGAGATTTTACTTGCTTTCATAAAAATATAAAAAATACAAAAATAATCATCTTTCACCTCTAGAACTATTAATTAGGTTTTCTAATCCTAGCGACACTATTCCTAAGCTGAACGATCAATCCCCCGGTACTTGTCACTATACTATACTACAACGATCAGGTACACTGCCTGGTGGGGGTTGTAAGCTTCTCGAGATCACTCGAGAGGTAAAGCAAGGTGCGATTCCCACGCATCACATACCATTTAGTTGATATTCCTGAACTTGAAGAGCCTGAAGAGCCTCTAGAGCCTCATGAACCTGAAGAGCTTCAACAGCCTCAAGAGCCTCAAGATCCTCAAGAGCGTCAAGAAACTCAAGAGATTAGTGACATGTTTGCTGAAATTGATCATGCATTGGATGAACTTCATGATGTAGTTGCAGCTGAAGAAAGAACACAGACGTATGCTATTTTTGCTCAACCATTTAGTTTCAGTTTGCTTCCAATTGTGGTAGTTGGTGAAGAAAGGTTTGCAATTTTAGAAGTTGCTGAGTTTGATGGTGATGAGGGTGAACAAGTAGTTTCTGATGGTGAACAAAAAGTTTGTGATGGGGCTGTCATTCCAGATGATCAGTGTCCTGAAGTTGTTGGAGATGGTGAACAAAGAGTTTGTGATGGGGCTGTGATACCAATTGGAGATGAGGGATGTATGTCAGTTGTGGATGGATATGTGATTAAGGCTATAGTGGTTGCTAAACAAGGAGATGAGCCAGATGGGGCTGTGATACCAGATGAAGTGCTTGAAAAAAATGGAATTGGACAACATGAAGTGCTTGCAGAGGAAAAGTTTGAAGATCAAGGAAGATTAATCAAGAGGAGAAGACTCATGGCTGACAAGACACCCAAGGATGATTCTAAATAATGGTTATGATTTTATGTTTAGGTCAATAATCTGTTATACTTCTGTTATGGTGTTGTAGTAGAAGATTATAACATTGTGTACTTGTTCTAAAGTTTATCTACCGGTTATGTAATAATTTACTAGGGTCAATGGTTGCATAACCTTTTATCTAATCTAATGGAAGCAAAAAAACTAGGCAATTTTGGGATGTGTATGTTGGTAACCCAAACATTTAGCATTTATTATCCAAACACGCCTAAAACACATTTCCATATGTAATTACCCCGCCTATTTATATGATATAACCCAAATAACTTCCTCATTCATCCATTAACAAAAAACACTAAAATAGAAGTTGTAGCAAAAGGTGTAAGAATCTCTCGATTTGTGCTTCTTCAGGAACTAGCTGCGGCTACTAACTCAACTGAGTTACCATACCAAATGACTGTTTATTTTGATAGGGAGACACAGCGGGATATGAAGTATGCGAAAGATCTGACAATGGCATATCAAGAGTTGCTTGATATTGTTAATCAAAGGAACAAGTACATACATGAAATGGAGCTTTTGCGTCCCTCGGTGTAGATGTTCAAGTGTTTGGAGTATTTTAAGAAGCTTCAAAATTCCGACGTTATCGAGCTTTTGGAATTGAAGAAGAAGATTGCCGAAGCGAAGCTGAAGGTCTTTAACAAGCACACATTTGTTAATGGACTTTAGGAGTATGTGGTTGGGTCATTGGGATATGGTAACCATGATGTACTTGGTTCCTTTTGAATTACAAATTATGTTTTGTTGCTCTTGGTTAATCAAGTTATCTTTTGAATTATAAATTATGTTATGTTGCTCTTTATTGATTAATTATGTTATGTTGCTTTGTTTAAAGTCAAACAAAGATTGTCAAATGGGTAATTTTGTGCATGTACATTCATTTGAAAAAGTCAAACTTGATTGTCAATTTGGGTAATTTAGGATAGTTTTGTGCATGTACATTCATTTATAAAGGTCAAACAGGATAGTCAATTTGTGTCATTTTGGGTAATTACTACCAAAAGATATCGAGTAGCCAAAAGATCAAGATCAATTAAATTTACAACCAAACACTAACCATTCACCAAAAAGATTGGCTAAATGAGCCACTACAAACAAAAGACAAACATTAAACAAAGAAACTAGCTTAACTGCCATAAAATGGCCAAGCACCATCCTCAAAACAAACATCCTCCAACAACGATGCCACAAACCCATTGTCTTCATACGGAACAATCACATTTTCGGCATCATCCACAGGTGGAGGCAGCGGCAGGCCCTGGGTAGGCGGCAGGAGGCTCTAGGGAGGCGACATCAGACTCTGGTACTCTTGGAACTCCTGGTACTCCGGTTGATCAAAAGTGGTAACATAAGCTGAAGTGGTGGTGGGGTTCATGGGTTTTTTCCTTTTTGTGTTCTTTCGACTACCACGTCCAACAGGGATGTTCCAGAGAACGCCACCATGAGTCCAGTGTCTACGGCACCTACGTCAAAAGTGACGAGGCTGTGATACGGTGTAGTTGTTGTAGTAGTAGAATTTAGTGTCATGTGAACTACAACGTGGACATTGACGTCCTTCAGAGATTTGTTTTGTGGTTGTGGTGACCAACGTTGATGTTTCAACGTGTGTGTTGGTGGTGGTGGTTTTGGTGATGGTGGTGGTTATTACTACAGTGTTTGGTGATGATTCCATTTTCTGCAAATCGCGTTTTTTTACTGTTATCTCGAGCCGTGTTTTGCAAGCGTGGGTTGTAGGGGGTATATGGGGTTAAAATTTATAATTTACTTTGCAAATTTAGCCATTGAAGTCATGTCGCATTGATTCCCAAGCACACATGTTATTATGGCGGCAACTGATTAAATAAACAGTAAAATGACAATACTACCCTCAATGACGTATCACTTAACGAGGAAACTAATGGAAAACCGCTCTCGGTGGCTATTTTTCACTTTTACGAAACGTTAATTGCAAATTTGCACGCCTTTATGACTCGGTCCCATTTTTGCAATTTCGTGATACTTTAGTGACCATTTTTGCAATTTAACCTACATTTAATTTATAAAATCAATGTAAGATGCTCATTTAAAAGAGCAATGTTGGATCAAGTGGTTAACACCATTGCCTCTGGAGACAGAGGTCAAGGGTTCGATCCTCACCCCTTGCAAGGCAGGAGGTCCTTTTCTATCTTTGGTAGAACCGGAAGCAGCCTCTCTACCTTAGGTACACTACTACATGACAGAGCTTTAGCGACGGATATTTCTGTCGGAAATCCGTCAGTATAGGTTGTTTCCAACGGATTTGTGACGGAAAAGGTCTGTCTGAGAATCTATGGTCGGTAATTCTTGTCTGTTGGAATTCTGTCAGAAATTCCAACAAATAAAATATGTCACAATTCTGACGGTAATTTTTCCCTCGGAAGTCTGTCGGAAAAAATTCCGTCAGAAATCCGTCGGTAAATATTCTGTCACAAATCTGTCAGTGAATGTAGTCAGTACAGAGTCGCATTTCTGTTGGAAATTGTTGTCGAAATAGCATCAGAATAAGCCTAATAATTTGACCCATTAATGTAATCCTGTATTCAAAATAGCTTAAATGAAACTCATAAATAAAAATAATAAGATATCTATTACCAAATGCCATCATTCACACATACGAAAAATTGCATTCAAATCAAAATCCCAATAGAACCATTAAAAAAAATACTAGATGAAACTAGAGTATCAAATCCATATATTCATAATGATATCATAATATCCAATTCAACTATTGAGGCGTGGATCGCTAAACTTCCTTAACATCGATTTATTGTCGTTCATTTTTCGTTGCCACTCCCTCTCTCGAGCTTCTTCATGAGTAATCGCCTCCAACTCCCGTATAGTGAGTAGCTGATTAGGCATTCTATACCAAATCAGGGTGTAAGAAAGATTCAAAAACGATAGAAGATATATATGATATAAATAGATCAACTGTGTACCTTCTGGGGTCAAAATACTGCACTCCTAGATCTTCATCCCAAAGGAATACATAATCATAAAGGGAAATAGAAGATGGATGCAGAAACCTTTTTGCAAACCGCCTGAAACATGGTTAGATACATTAATTCGGCATTACAGTTTACAACCGCTTGCAAAGTTCAAAATTTATGTGCAGTTTCTTAAACCTTACTCTTTGTTTGGTTATCAGCTAAAATATGTACAACCTTCTTATTCCACTCGAGATCCCCCCATCCATCCATATTCCCATCATAAGGAATAAAATTACAGTGAAATTTTCTTGGAGAAACTGAAACACCTATGTTTATTAAATACAGTCAAGTGGATACCTTCTACACAATGGTAATAACGTTACACTTTTGCCCCAAACCTACCAGCATTGCCATCAAGTTATGATGGCTGGAAACATTAGTCTGATATACATTATTTGTGAATTAGATAAAAGTAATAATAAACGTACAATTTTGCTTTTCAGAGCAACCCTAACAGATATTAGGCATTCACAAACAGAACCACGGTAGTGGCAGATACCTTTAATTTTGGATGACTTGACCATAATGGCTTCAACTCCATGTCCGATTTAGCTTCAACGATACCATCAGGTAAACCCTTTAAGCCAGTGTAAGCTAATGAAAATACCTATAGAATAGAGACTACAACAAGTTAGTTTCATGCTATAACGTAACCAAAATATAGGAACAAATAGATGATGAATTTTAGTTGGTCAAACAACAATACTGCAGGAATAGAATGCTCTTTTCTTATTTTAAAACTAGAACATCATAGTGACCTACAAGATATACATGTGATGTGAGGAATGAATGCAATCTTGAGTTAAGCTAATGAAAAAACAGATAAGGTACATACTAGTGAAGCCGTGCAGAAAGAATCGAAATTTATTAAGCATCTTATGATTATAACCATGTTCTTCAAGGTTGTGAGATGCATATACCTGTTAGTATGCACACACTATTACCACTATGTTTGCAAGTAATGACCATACATAAAACAATTAAATTGGTATTAAACACATAAAACAAATAAATGACCACTATGTTTAAAAAGCACTTAATGAATAAGAGATTAGCGTGCATACCTCTGTCTATGAATGCTAGAAAAGTGGAAAGTGGAAACTAGTTGTTCTATATGCAATATGCAACATTATTGCACAGACAACTACAATGAATATTTTCTTCATGTATCGACAATGTCCCTGCATTATAAAAGGCTCTGCACGTCAGATAACATTAACAATCTCAATAAGGTATAACAACAAAAATTTCTTAAAGGAATATAAACATACACAATCATAATGGATTCTTCCTTATGAAGTTCCTCCATAATTTAGACCTCTCATAGACATCTTCTTTTGACGTATGCCACTTCATACCATACTGCAGTCATCACAGTAAAAAAAAAAAAAAAAAAAAAAAAAAAAAAAAAAAAAAAAGAAAAAAAAAAAAAAACCCTAATAAGCTTATCTGAGAATAAGTGGACGAGAAATGATTGTAGACACCAAGTTGAGGTATTAGTCCCACTTAATTTAGAATAAATGTCCACATCAGAGACATCCATCATTTAGAAGACAGTGTCCTACATCAATAAGCTTTTGTACATGTGCTATTGTTCAAGCTTCATATTAAGATGAAAAAAATAGGACGGGGAGTCGGGAACAAATATGCCCTCAACAATAGCCACCCAATAAAAACCCAAATATGATGCAAAAGGTGAAACAATGTTTTTTCAACAATAATACCATTAATCCAACTCAACCAATTAATCAGCAGACTACACGTTAATTCAAGTCTTATCGTGCCTATATCTAGTGTCAAAACAACAGGAGGTCATGATTTATCGAATTGAAAGCTCTTTCGATTAGTTTCCCACCATCTTTCAATGCCTCTACTACAAATTTAGCTTATATTGTTGTTCAATTGAAAGCACTTTAACTTATTTAAACTAAAGCAACTGATTAGCCTATGCTAGTTCAAAATAGCTTAATTTCGCTTATTTTCTAAACTAAACAAAACAATCAACATTATCTACAAGTGAATTAGCAAAACAAAATATATTAAGTAGATGAGTAGCTCACATAAACTCATAACACAAGTGATTCTATTTGTCCAATTAGTTCAAAGTCAGTTTTACACATATACTCTAAGATAATCAAAATCAGTAAACACTCAATGATCCATCTTAGTGCGAATGAAACTAATTAGGACAAGACAAAACACTCATGTCAGGCAAACACTCTGAAACAACTACCTATCACAAAAAAACACTCATGTCATCCAAGCACTCCGAAACAACTACTTATCACAACACACACTCTTAGCAAATTAGGGCAAAATAATACATTCATATTAGGGGAAAATATCACAATTAAACAATAACTTATCATAAACGAAACAAACACAACTGAAAAGGAAGAGTTGAACCTTGATTAAAGTGATTTGAACGGTGGAGAACGGTGGCAAAGTGGTCGACGACAGATGAGCGGCGAACGGTGGTGATGCGTTCGATGGCGAACGGTTGCGATGTGGTCGACGGCGGATGGTTGCGATGCGGTCAACGGCGAACGGTTGCGATGCTGTCGACGGTGAACGGTTGCGATGCGGTCAACGGCGAACGATTGCGATGCGGTCGACGGCGGACGGGCAAGGAACGGTGGCGACATGGTGCGGTGGAGGGAAAAATGAAAAGTGAAAGTGTGGGAGGGGGTTGAGGATTTTTTTTATGTTTAAAATGAAAATTGAAAATGTGAAATGAAAATTGTTTAAATTGTGCATTTTACTCAGTATTTTACTTTTTAGTCAGGCAAATACACTACGTTTTGAGATTTTAGATCAAAAGTATCTCATAAAAGCTAAATATTATAGAGGTTAAATAAATTATGTCATATTATATTATTTTGAAGTATTGTATCAGATAAGCTACGTATTGTAACAAATAAGCTAAATCTATAAAGAGTTATGTTTAAAACTTGGTCATTATACGCTCATATTATTCCATGTATCAAAATATTATTTAAAAGTTACCATTTAGATCAACAAAGGTAAACGGACTACATGTTCTAATATTTATGCTGGAATTACGTTAGATATAATATTTATTTGTGACGGATTTCCGACGGAAATAGGAAAAATATAAAATTAATAGTAATAAGTTAAACCTTTCTGACGGATTTGCGAGGAATAAATTTGGATGTCATTAAGAGGTCACAAAAGTCGACAGTATATGATATAATTAGTGACAGATTTCCGATGGAAGTCATATCCCTCGGAAATCCATTGGAACTCTGTCGAAGAAACGTCGCTCTATATAGGCTGAAACATTTGCTGGTGATCTGATGGAACATCGTCGGTAATTTAGTGACGGATGTCTGTCCGTCGGAAATTCCGTCGTTGAAAGTCCAATTTCTAGTAGTGGTAGGGGTAAGGCTGTCTACGTCTCAACCTCTCCATACACCGTGGAAGACGGTATTGAGAGTTACTTTAATGTAAGATGCTCATTTATGCATATCATCTTTTAACTTAAATAAGCATTTGAAAAAAATGGTACTCCGTATTTGAAGATTAGCATTTGGAAAATTGACGAAACCAGAAGCACGAGGCATGTCGAGATAACAATGGAGGGATCAACGTTCCCAATGAGAACCTTTATCCTGCAAACCAATCATTCCCGAACAGTGTTTTATTTTCCCTCACAATTCACAAACAAAGAATCAGAAACACTTACCAAATTAATTCATTTTTGAAATCATTTCTGTAATGCATTTTGAAAGTGCTACGTACTTGATTACGTAGTATTAAGTTTTCAAGTGTAAATTAGTCAGTTTTAGCTTTGGTTATTGCACATGAATTGATCCGAAAAATGAATATTATGTTATGGTGCTCAGACCTACAAAAAGTTATAAATATTAAGATATGATAGAAAATTGAAGAACTAAAGAAAATGCTGAAGAGTTTATTTAATTGGGCCATAAACTTCACTTTCATTCAATAAGGAATTTAAATATAAACTCTTTACCTTTTTAATATGATGTTTTACCATAAACATTTTTCAGGTTATATTTTATGAAGCAACAATGAAATAGCACGTTACCCTTATTTAGAGAGAGAGAAAAATAAATAAATAAATAAATAAAATAAAAAAATAAAAAAAAGGGGGACTTTTTTGAAACCACCAGGAAACAACAAATGATGGCTAGATAGCGACTTTTCTTTCTTGAGTCGAGTTATTCTACAAACCAAACATTCCTCACATACTAAGGGACTCATCCTCACCATCCATCTAAAAAGAAAATCAATTGTTGAGATTAAAAGCATTTTATTATTTCACCAATTTTTTATAATTTAAATATCTCTTAGACCGTTAATCGTTAAGCGAAAATAATTACACCATCGCGACGGGCATTTAATTATCTTTCTATAGACGGGCACTTTGATATACTTTCGAAAAAAAGAAAAAAAAAACGTTTTTTTCACGTTTTTTTTTCGTGGCCAGAAAAAAAATCATATATAATATTGCATATCATATATATATAATATCATATATGATATCATATATGATATTACATATCATATATGATATGTAATATCATATATGATATTATATGTAATATCATAAATGATTTTTTCGGCCACGAAAAAAAATGTGAAAAAAATGAAAAAAAAAATTGTCGAAAATATATCAATTAGCCTATCTATAGAAAGATAATTAAATGCTCGTCGTAACGGTATATTTTTTTTCGCTTAACGATTAACGGTTTGAAAGATATTAATATTTGAAAAAAAAAGATGAAAGTGAGTTTTTTAAATTGTTGGGATTAATCTCATCAATTAGATCAAATAAAGATGGAGGGTGGAGATTAGTCCCTTGGTATGTAAAAAAAGTTTGGTCCTCAAATGATCTTTACTCTTTCTTTTATACGTAGTACTTTATTATGTCATACGTCTTGATGAATTGATGGGATAGCGACTTTGGTTGGAAAATTGGGTTGGAAATGAAGACTTTTCCACATTAACTACTTGTTGAAATGGTCATTTAAATATTTGCGTGTCAAAATTTCTAACAGAAATTAAGGATGCAGTTGGGGGAAAACACTCTTATTTTTCATAAAATGTTTTGTGGAAAAAAAAGGAAAATAAATACTGCGTTCAAATAAGCGTTTTTTAACAAAATATTTTGCAAAACACAAAATCCCCTATTTCCTAACTTAATAGGAAAACTACAAAACAAATTTTAGTTGTTTTCATTGTTTTCCATTGTAACCCACAACCCTCCCTCTCCTTCTTGAAAATAGAAAATACAAATATCAACTAAACGCGTTTTTCATATTTTCAAGTATTTTGTTTAAATAAATTTTCTTTTCAAATTTTTATAAAACTAGAGATAGAAAACAAGAGATTTTTTTCTCCAACTAAACGCACCCTAAATATTTGCTTGTTACAAAGACTTTGCCGATTTAAGAAGTCCTTTAATTTACTTCAAAACAGTGATCTTTATATGTCTCATCATACTATCTTATAAAGTATTTATGCCTTTTAAAAAAAGAAATACTTAAAATTAAGCATTTTTTAAGCTAAAAGTACAACTAATTAAAACACATTTTCTAACATTAAATACAATTACAAGCTCTTAAGCTAAAAATACAACTAATTAAAACACATTTTCTAACATTAAATACAATCTTTAAATTGAAATACTTAAAATTTGGCATTACAAGTTTTTAAGCTAAAAGTACAATTAATTAAAACACATTTACTAACATTAATAAACTGGTGAATAAATACAATTAATGCAGTTATTAAAACACCCCTTACATAAGAAATACAAATTGTCAAGCATATTGTACAACCAACTTAAACACAATTCTTACATTAAATGTCACTAATACAGAAAATAAAGCACATTATACAAATATTCAAGCCCGAACGGGCAACGGGCCAAATGGGCTCGAGCCTGAATGGGCACAGGCCAAACGGGCTCGATCCCGAACAAGCACGGGCCAACGGGCTTGAGCCCGAAAGGTTTACAACTCTTAGCTATCACTTTTTTCTTTTGATGTCGTTAACATTTATTTTAGGATACCCACTGCTGCAACGCGCGGGTACCCTACTAGTATACTTATAATGCATGTATGTGGATTTCTTAAACTTAAATACTTAAAATTTGAGTAATGTTAATTGCTTATAACACCACTTAAACTTAAATGCTTTTCTCTACTACTTATAATGCATGTAGAAGGATTTCTTAAAATTAAAATGCTTAAAATTTGAGTAATGTTGATTACCTATAATAATATTCCTTAAACTTAAATGCTTAAATGACAAGTAATGTTATTGGACTATTATACACTTGATTAAACATAGTAACATCATCTATAATTAAATTAATATTAATATTTTAAATATTGTTTAATTCTTAAACTTTATTATTTTTTATTTTTAACCCGTGAACTTTTATCATTCGTTGTTTAATTCTTAAAACTTGTATACTTTTCATATTGCACATCATTTTAGAAATTTGCAATGGCCAGGGTCCTACGTTTCGTTATCCTTATTTTTTTTCAGCCATTTTCAGTTGACGCACAACAAACAAGTGGTTCAGTACCAGTTGGCACGTCTCTTATAACAACAAACAATGCGCTACCAAAGAATCCAAGCTTGTAGTAATTTCAAGCTTGTAGTAATAACTCTTCCAAAGAATCCACTTCGAAATCATCATACTAAGCATGTTCTCTTATCGGAACGTCTCAAAGTAGACAACACGATAGAGTGAATCGGTGAATTGCTATTCAATGATTGATGAGAAATTGATTTATAGAAATCACTCGCGTGTCATATAATAAGCATTTTTGAGACACGACGAGAGTTTTATACTTCGAATCACATTTCCATAAAAAATACTTTTGTTTGAAAGATTATACACAATCAATGTGCTCGAAAATTGGTTGGTGAGCACATTGAAAGGTTTTTGCAAAAGTATCCGTCAATCAATTTCCTGGAACAAGTTTGATTCAATGTTGAATCGCCCCATCGTTGCTTTCCAGTTGTCACTTGATCATTGATCAAAGACGGATCTCACATGTCACCTACCAAGAGCTTGAAAGATGTTCGCTCTAGAAGGATTTCCATCTTCATTGAATAATTACATAGCACTCAGATGTTCTGGCAATACCACAAGGATAATGCATAGGACTCATAATATATTATCTTACTTTTCACGGTGTATGAAATAGTAAGAATATTGGAAGTGTGTCCTAATGAGATTTATGGATGATCTCTTTGGTTCTAGACTCAATAGTGCGTTTTGATCCGCTCCTGGAGACTTAGGAGGCGTCTCCTATTTAGGTATCAACATGGCTCGCAATGAGCGGTCGATACATTAAGCAGGGTTCCCCGTGAGATTGAAACAAGTCCTTTTAAGAGAACTTGAGTGGCTAGGAAGGTTGGTGCAGTGCGTCACTGTGTCCATGACGTCTTGTCTTCAATACCAGTGTTACCTTGGTAACCACTAGTAGCATATGAATTGAACCCGGTTTCTTCCCTAAGGTTGAATAAACGGAGGGCTATTTCTTTTCACCCTTTCTCATTTCATTTCTTGTTAATTCTTCAACCCCTTCAGTGCTTATCGAGACTTCATCACTAGAACCTTGTTGGGTTTGTTCCAGTCCTAGCTCTATCTCGGTCGGCACTCTTCCCTTTCTCACTTTTCTCCTTTTTTAATCATTCCTAATGACTTCTATTCTATCTAGAGAATTGTCCCTGGGAAGATCCTTCCGGTTCTGGTAGATCATGGGAACTCATACCTAACCTTAACCATCCTTATAACTCCGTGCATAAAGGTAATGGCCAATCTTAGATATTTTTTCAACAAACGCCTTATGCTCCCCCTCAATATGTGCATCGATATTCGAAAGATTTTAGCACATATGTGGGAGCCTATTATTGAGTCCAAAAATCACGTTTGATTATCAGATTTCATATTTAAATCACATTCTCTCCCCCGATCAAAAATTTCAAACCTTTCGAGATTTTGGATCTCAATTGATTTAAATAAGTTAGAAAACGTTTGGGAGAGAAATGCGGTCAGTTTTAATATTTTCTGATAAAAGGAACCTTTTTATGCTCCCCCTCAATCTGTGAGGGAGGTTGTTATGTGTCAGAATTGATGAGTTTGTGGAAAACTAGAAGGGGGGGTTGAATAGTTTTGCGTCTTTTTCAAATAATAAAAGTTCGCTTTCAAAGAATTGATGGTAATTGTAAAAACCTTTGAAGCTAAAGTATAGATACAAGTTAATTCACATATGTCACATAGACACTACTTATTTAAAGTGTTGAATAGAAATTATAATTTCATATATTCTCACTTAATTATAAGTTTGTATTTATATATGTATATGTGTTTTAATAATTGTATATACTTATATTTTACTAATGTATAATTAATGTTTTAAATGGAACCTAGTTTGATCTTTAGGTGAAATCAATATATGCACAACACACAATTATAACAATGTACGAGAATCTAGTAAGTAAGCAAGCAAGGAGTAAGAGATGGAAAGATCAAACCGAGAGACAAATGATTTATAGTGGTTCAGCTACAAGGACACCTTCCTTGCCCTACTCCACTCCCCGAGCACCGGACTCGAGAGTTTTCTTCACTAAGTCAATAACCTCCCTTATGGCGGAGATAACCGTACACACCAAAAGCTTACACCGATTTACGACACAAAGCAAGATGTCGAGTTCTAATCGTAGCTAGAACCAATCTCACACCAAATATCACACCACGCCTTCTTCACACCTTTACACTTCTTCTATACTTCTTCACACCACAAATATCTTCACGCCTTCACAAATACTTCATAACTTCAATGTCTTGCAACTTAACAACTTTAAGGCACTAGCGTCTTCACAACTTCAAGTCACTAATGTCTTAACACCTTCAAGCCACTAATTTCTTCACAACTTCAATCTACTAATGTCTTCTAGTTTTCTCCACTTGGAAGCTTCAATTTCTTCACTACTAATCACTATTGCTACTATCTCCTATCACCACTACTATCCAACTCTACTTCTTCACTTTAAGTTCCACTTCACACTTACAACAATTCTAGATTCTACAACCAAATCTAGCTAACTAATACATACACCTTATTCACCAAAATATGAGAGATTTACAAGAAGATATAAACAAGCAACTTAGATAGCAAGATGATACTAAGTTGTAATACTTCTAATAGAAGTATTCTTCTCTTTGCACTTGAGAGTTAAGGCTTGAATCACTTTGAAACAAAGATCAAAGTATATAAGATCAAAGGATTTTTAGAGAAAGGAAATGGATGTTTAGATCAGAAAGTTTTTAGTGCAAAAAGGTGAGAAAAATATGTGAAATGATCCAATATTTATAGGGCCAGAAAATACTGTTCTGGAGCGTGCCAGTCCCCTTAATTAGGGGGCGGTCCCCTTAATGATTAAGGGGGCCGCCTAGTAAAATTAAGGGGGCCGCCCTCCTGAACATTGGATTTTCTTGTCCTTTTGTGAGGAAAATTTTTCTGGATTAGATTTGCCATTTTTTATTGAAAATTTGAATTCATAAATATGTAATGAATTAAACATATTCTTTTAATGCCAAAAGTGTTTTACAAAAGATATAAAATGTTTTGTGACATTTTATAAATATTTAGTGATTAACAAAGGTGTTCCTTCGATCTTATAATGCATTAGACACTTTGTTTATTCATACCTTAAGTGATTAGATGGTGAAGATGAGTATTTACTACTAAATACTTGTTTATGTCATAATCTTTGGTTTGATGAGTTTTCGTTTTGTGATTATCAAAACATAGAGATATCGAAAGATATGAATAACATTTTTAGTCATTTATTTATATCAACAATCTCCCCCTTTTTGATGATTACAAAACCTAAACTCATTAAATCCAAAAATTAATTTCTAGACAAAGTATTTAGTGAGTTTATATTCACTTCTCCCCCTTTTTGTAGAATCAAAAAGGTTTAAGCCAATAATAAGGAGGCTCCCCGTTGATGTATGCTCCCCCTCGTTTGAGGGCACCAAGGGTTCGAGAAATGGAATTATTGCAAGAAAAATATTAGAAGCACAAGCATGGCACAAGCAAACACATATATCATAATACCAACAAATAATAAGCATGGCAAAAGATAATTAGAAACACATATTAAGTCATTCATTAATAGAAAATGATTATGTCAACCCATAATCATTGTTACAAAGGCTATAAATATAAAATACTAAACTAAGTAGAGCATCCTAATGTGCCCACAAGGAGTGTCACCAAACTTTCTTGAATCCCAAAATGGTTGAAGAGTTTTATTTGAAAATGAGAAACATAAGCATATAAAATGCTTGGTGGTTTAGTGGAGATAAACTTTTGGTTGCATGGATGTTGGTGAGTTTGGAGATGTGGAACTTGGAGGTGGTGGATTTGAAGTAGGGTTTGTTGATTGAGGGTTTTGATGTTGTTCAAGTGATGGTGTTTGTTGAGATCTTGTAAGAAGATACTCAATCCAAGTGAAGTGCTCATTCAAAGCAATGGTTTGTTGTTGAAGGAAGATGCAACAAGGGCAATTGTTGACATGCTTCTCAATTTGGTTGATGTTGTGTGGTGATGATGGTGAGCTTGATTGGGGTGGATTCAAATTGCGTTGAGCAAGATGTAATGCTAAAAGAGCACTAAGCTCATGAGCCTCTTTTAGCTCCTCAACGAACTTCAAGTGTTCAGAGGAAGGTGATGATGGTGGAACATGATGGTTGTCTTGGGTGAAGGTTTGAACATGCAACATAGGATGACATGTGAAGTTGTAGGATGTGGTGGTGGTACTCTTGGTGGTGGAGACATGGTTGAGCTTGGGTAGTCATGAAAACATGAAATGGGTGGAAGAGGTTCTCCATGAGTGAGTGGTGTTTTTGTTGAATGAGCAACATGTGAAGTATTGATTAAGAGATTGGGATTGTTGTTTTGGGATTGAGCATGTTCATCATAAGAAGAAGCATTAATGAGGGAATGAGTGGGTGATAGGTTTTGAGATGAGTCATTATTGTGGGTTTGAGGTTTAGTAGTTGGTTGACTTGGAACAACATCACTTGAGTTATGACAAGAATCAAGTTTCCTCCTCCAAACGGGTTTGACAGAGATCCTTGCGGTTCTTGAAATCTTAGGTTTTTGGTTGTTGGGAGATGACATGTTTGGGTGTGATGGCATTAATGATGGGAAGAGGGTATTTATAGTGTATGAGAAATGTGGTTTAGGAAGGTAAATTTTGAGGGATAGCATGGGACAAAATATGTTTGTGAATTTTGGGAAGTATAGGCTGAAATGGGTCAAAAAGTGATAAAGAAAACAGTATTCCCGACCATCAGATGACCAGTCCCCTTAATTAGGGGCCGGTCCCCTTAATCATTAAGGGGGACGCCTTATATAATTAAGGGGGCCGCCCATCTGGTGATTTCCAGAATGCCAGAAATGGGTTTTTGGCAGAAAATTTTCAAAAAAGTTGTGTTTTTGGATTTAGATTCAAGTAAGTTCAACTCTTTGAGGCAATATAGGGCATACTATTCATGAATGTAGAGAGTGATATAGAAATAATTAAATTAGATAATTAATTTCTAATAATCATTCTATCTATTAATTTATCAATTAAGATATGCAACTAAGGAGGCAATAAGGCAAATTAGTTAAATGTGTAACTATATGAAAATGATAATATGTAGTCTAGTGCAAACATATTGATGATAGTTAACAAGTAACAAGTGGAGGATATGATTATATGGACTTCAAGACTTGTTACAAACAAAATCCATATGGGCAAGCCATGATTCTCATGAAATGATTTGATTAAATTATGAATGTCATTTCCATAGAAGTGTATGACACATGTGGGATAATCAAATGTGTTTTAAGCAAAACGTTTTTAGTTTTATTCAACAATGTTTTGAAATAAATTCAAGTGTGCATTGCAATAAAATAAATTGAACTTTGTTTCATAACATGTAATAAAAAATTTCAATCTTATTTTTGATTAAAATAAGGTTATGAAAAATTATAGTTAAGCAAATTGTTTGAAGAAAAATAATATAGATATTTGAAAAAAAAAATTTATTCAAAGAGAGAGACGTTTTAAACATGATGTTTTGATCATGATAACGAGAAGTTGCAAGTGAAGGATTTGAAATGGAAACTTATCATACTCAAGAGAATCAATTAAGCCCATTGTCACACATAATCATCTCTAATGACAACTAAAGATATGAAAGAGAGATGGTAGATATTTATGATCTAAATGCAATGAGAAAGAAATGGACAAAGTAAATTATTTATGGATACAAGATAGACATGTGTATATATATATATATATATATATATATATATATATATATATATATATATATATATATATATAGGATGAGGATCAGGTACATTTTTGTCTTTTAGTACGGATGGTACGGACGAATCTCAGCCCTCCATCTAGTCAACCATCTGAAAAAAGCGGAGTGGCAATATCGTAAATATCCCGTCTTTTTTTAAGATCGTTACTATCGTATTAGCTTTTTTTATGAAAAAAATTCAAAAAAATCTGAAAAAATTAAAAAAATAAAGAGGACAACAAATAATTAAGAATCGCTGAAAAAAATTTCAAAAAAAAAAAATCGTTTTCATCGTTAAAGGTATTGTGATATCAGAATCTGATTTTGACTTTTTTACAAAAGTCAAGATCTGATCTTGACTTTTGTAAAAAAGTCAAAATCAGATTCTGAAAACTTTTTTTTTAATAAAAAATTTAATATCACAATAACTTTTTTAATATCGTAAAAACTTTTTCTTAATAAAAATTATTAATATCGCCGTAAAGTCAAGATCAGATCTTGACTTTTGTAAAAAAGTCAAAATCAGATTCTGATTTTTTTTTTAATAAAAAATTTAATATCACAATAACTTTTTTAATATCGAAAAAACTTTTTCTTAATAAAAATTGTTAATATCGCCGTAACTATCATACTTTCTTAATATCAAAGTTAATTTTTTTTAATATCACTTTAACTTTTTCTTAATATCGTAATATCACGGTTCATTTTTACATGTAAAAAAGCTTAATATCGCGGTACCACTCATAATATCGTTAATATCACATTAACACTCATAATCAAAAACGAAAAAAGTGCTCAGAAAAATCTGAAAAAATAAAAAAATAAAATAACACAACTAGAGTAAGGATCGCTGAGAAGGAAAAAATCAAAAAAATCGTTTTCATGATCAATTGGTACCGTGATATTAGCGTCAGATCTTGACTTTTTTACAAAAAGTCAAGATCAGATCTGGAATGGGCGGTCCAGATCCATCCGCATGTCCGCACTAAAAACTTGTATCCGCACGTGATCCTCACTATATATATATATATATATATATATATATATATATATATATATATATATATATATATATATATATATATATATATATATGTATGTATACAAAGAACATCATAATATCAAGTTACTAACAAGTCTCAATTATAATACATCTATTAATGCAACTTGTAAGATCATATAGCTTAAGTGGAAAGTATTCTACTATAGATCATAGAGGATCTTCAATATAGATGAAGACTAAGAAAAATGATAATAGACTAAACAACACGAATGTTAATAATCCTAATATCATATATGCATATACTAGTATTAATGATCTAAAATCATGGCAACTTATAGGTTAAATCATATTCACATACTAATCAAAGCATTCTTAAATATAATGTAATATTGGCATGTTTTTGAAAAGAAAACTTATCTCAGGTCCAGCTTTCCTTTAAGAGTGGGCATAAGAGAAATGAAAGACATCATAAAAGTTTGTCCAAAACATGTCGAAGTAGCAAAGTGACATTCCAACGCAATAGAAATCAAGGGAGCTTGAACCGAAATGCTTAATTGATCACACCAATCATCACAAGTCGTGAAGACTAAGAATAATTGTGCTTTGGACCCTTCATCTTGAAATAGTAACGGACACACCATGATATCAATACTCCAAGAGTGAAGAACAACATGCCGAGACAAAAGATGACCGCAACGACGTCATAGGCAAAACATTGTGTAGAATGTGAACCATAGTGAAATGAACCAATAGTCGTCAAAAGTAAGTGAGCAAGGTGAGCAATCCACAACTTAAAAGTCTCTTCGTTCGTTAATTACCTAAACATGATGAAGAGCTTGGTACCCAGATTCTCATGGGTCCGAATTGATTAGTTGAGAACATCCATTGCATTAAAATGCACATGATGAGGATGTCGTCGAGAAGTACAAGAATTCATCAATAGTTTGTTTTAATGAACAAACAATGACTTTCTTGACTAGAGAGATAAATAGTGAGCGTGAGTAATATTAGTTCTAAATTTCTCCACTAGGTTTAACAAATTTTATTTGTTTTGATGCATTTGTTGAAGGATCATTTACGGTAAATCCTAAGCCGGTTTTATCATAAAATGACTTTTGAATGTTAAGTAAATATTTTAAAGATCTAGAGCTATTTTCAAATTTTGCTAATATTTTTGCTTTTTCATTTTCTATTTTAATTTCATGTTTATAGTCTTGACAATATTTACATTTAAGATCAATTTCAGTATTGCTTTCAAGTCTAGACATTTTATCTTCTAAAATTATTTCCTTTTCAAAATTGTTTTCAATGAATATTTAAGATTTATTTTTAGGAATCATTTTTGAGTCAATGTTGCAAAAATGTTTGAAGTTGTTTTCCAATTTTGAAAATTCTAATATAAATTGATCGTAGCAAAAATGTTCGGTTTTGGATTGTACCTTATTAGTAGTTGTGTAATCTTCACATGCTGTATGTTGATCAATTTCATCGTCTATGTCGCTCCATGTTTTACTTGCAGTTTCGCTTAGATCGAGAGGCATGTAGTCCTTGCCATCAATACTTGTATTCCCATTTGTTTGAATATTTTCACAAGCCGTATTATCATCGTCTTCTTCGTATTTGTTGCACCATGATTTATTAACACACTTTCTTCGGATTTGACTTATGTATTCTTCGTTATTAATACCTTCAATGATCACATTTGAACTAGTAGTACATGTATTTATTTCAACTAAATATTTATCTATTAAATTTTCTAGATTAACTATTTCTTGTGCAATATCAAGTTTATCATCTTTGGTTTTACATTTCTCTTGGTGAAACTTTAAAAGACATTTTCAAATATCATTTGCCGTTTTACAACGAAATAATCTTTCATATTCAACTCTTGGTAGAGTCTTGAAAATAAGTAATTTGGCTTTAGTGTTTTTATCAATTTTGGTTTGAAGATTATTATATTGATTTTCAAAATCCATTTTGGTTGGTTTAAGATCACCAATTGAAATTATATGCAAAAGATCAAGATCTATTGATTTCACATAATTTTCAAATTTGTTTTTCCATTCAAGAAAATGATCATTTTCAAATAATGGTGGTTTTTGCGTAAATTTCCCTTCTAGATATTTTTTGAATTCCATAGATCGTTACAAGTTTTAAAATACAATATATTTTAAAAATCTTGCTAGACGTGGCTCCTGATACCAATTGTGGAAAACTAGAAGGGGGGGGGGGGGGTTGAATAGTTTTGCGTCTTTTTCAAATAATAAAAGTTCGCTTTCAAAGAATTGATGGTAATTGTAAAAACCTTTGAAGCTAAAGTATAGATACAAGTTAATTCACATATGTCACATAGACACTACTTATTTAAAGTGTTGAATAGAAATTATAATTTCATATATTCTCACTTAATTATAAGTTTGTATTTATATATGTATATGTGTTTTAATAATTGTATATACTTATATTTTACTAATGTATAATTAATGTTTTAAATGGAACCTAGTTTGATCTTTATGTGAAATCAATATATGCACAACAAACAATTATAACAATGTACGAGAATCTAGTAAGTAAGCAAGCAAGGAGTAAGAGATGGAAATATCAAACCGAGAGACAAATGATTTATAGTGGTTCGGCTACAAGGACACCTTCCTTGCCCTACTCCACTCCCCGAGCACCGAACTCGATAGTTTTCTTCACTAAGTCAATAACCTCCCTTATGGCGGAGAAAACCGTACACACCAAAAGCTTACACCGATTTACAACACAAAGCAAGATGTCGAGTTCTAATCGTAGCTAGAACCAATCTCACACCAAATATCACACCACGCCTTCCTCACGCCGTCACAAATACTTCACAACTTCAATGTCTTGCAACTTAACAACTTCAAGGCACTAGCGTCTTCACAACTTCAAGTCACTAATGTCTTCACACCTTCAAGCCACTAATTTCTTCACAACTTCAATCTACTAATGTCTTCTAGTTTTCTCCACTTAGAAGCTTCAATTTCTTCACTACTAATCACTATTGCTACTATCTCCTATCACCACTACTATCCTGTTGATATAAATAAACGACTAAAAACGTTATTCATATCTTTCGATATCTCTATGTTTTGATAATCACAAAACGAAAACACATTAAATCAAAGATAATGACGTAAACAAGCATTTAGTAGTTAATAATCACTTGCACCATCTAATCACTTAAGGTATGAATAAACATAGTGATTAAAGCATTATAAGATCAAAGGAAAGTTTAATTAAGTATTACAAAGTTTACTTAATCATATAAACATATTATATATTTTTGAAAAACACTTTTGGTAATAAAGAAAAATGTTTTATTCATACTAAATATATGAATTCAAATTTTTAACCAAAATCAGTTAGTTTTTCACCAAATAAACTTTCCCCACTAAAAGACAAAGAATCTGGCCGTTTCAGCTGGGCGGCCCCCTTAATTATAAAGGGCGGCCCCCTTAATTTTAAGGGGGCCGGCCATGGTTTAAGGGGACCGGCCACACTCCTCTGTCAGATTCTGTTGCCTATAAATACCACCTTAAACATGGATTTTTTCCTCACCTTTTTGCTCTAAAACTTTCTGATCTAAACATTCCTCTCCATCCTCTAAAAATCCTTTGATCTTATATACTTTGATCTTTGTTTCAAAGTGATTCAAGCCTCAACACTCAAGTGCAAAGAGAAGAATACTTCTACTAGAAGTATTACAACTTAGTATCATCTTGCTATCTAAGTTGTTTGTTTAGTTTATATTGTATATCATTTATTTCTTTGTGAACATTGTGTATACATTGGTTAGATAGATTTAGATATTGGATCTAGATCCATTGAAGGTGTGAAGTAGTACTAGTAGTGAAGAAGTGGAGGTGGATAGGATTAGTGTTAGAAGATATAAGTCGTGATAGCATATTGAAGTGGAGATAGTTGTGAAGACAAAGAAGTTGAAGCTTTGAAGTTGAAGAGACCTTGAAGCCTAGAAGTTGTGAAGTAGTATATATATCTTGAAGTAGTGGATAGGACTTAGTAGTGAATGTGTGAAGAAACAAGTGGTGTGAAGAAAAAGAGTTAGGAAGTATTAAGTTGTGAAGAAGCTAGGAGCAAAGTAGAAAGTTGTGAGGATATTTAAAGTGTAGAAGATTGGTGTGTAGAAGTTAGGTGTGAAGAAGATTGGTGTGAAGAAGTTGTGATTGTGGTGTGATATCGTTGTGGTGTGCTAATTGGTGTGTAAGGTTTTCTCCGCCATAAAGGAGGTTTTTGAACTAGTGAAGAAAACTCTCGAGTAGATGACTCGGGGAGTGGAGTAGGGCAAGGAAGGTGTCCTTGTAGCCGAACCACTATAAATCCTTTGTCTCTCGGTTTGATCTTTCCATCTCTCACTCTTTAATTTATAACTTACTTGCATATCATTCATAGTTACAATTGCTTGTGTGTTGTGCATATATTGATTTCACATAAAGATCAAACTAGGTTCCATTTAAAACATAAATTATATATTAGTAAGTTAAAGTATATACAATCATTAAAACACATATACATATAAATACAAACTTATATTTAAGTGAGATATATGAAATTATAATTTCTATTTAACACTTTAAATAAGAAGTATTTATGTGACATATGTGAATTAACTTGTATCTATACTTTAGCTTCAAAGGGTTTTTACAAACTATCATTTATTATTTGGAAGTAAACTTTTATTAAAACGAAAAAGACGCAAAACTATTTAACCCCCCCTTCTAGTTTTCTACAATTGGTATCAAGAGCCACGTCTAGCAAGATTTTTTAAAATAGATTGTATTTTAAAACTTGCAACGATCAATGGAATTTGAAAAATATGTAGAAGGGAAATTTGCACAACAACCACCTTTATTTGAAAATGATCATTTTCTTGAATGGAAAAACAAATTTGAAAACTATGTGAAATCAATAGATCTTGATCTTTGGCATATCATTTCAATTGGTGATCTTAAATCAACCAAAATAGAATTTGAAAATCAATATAATAATCTTCAAACTAATATTGATAAAAACACTAAAGCCAAATTACTTATTTTCAAAACTCTACCAAAAGTTAAATATGAAAGATTATTTCGTTGTAAAACGGCAAATGATATTTGGAAATGTCTTTTAAATATTCACCAAGAGAAATGTAAAACCAAAGATAATAAGCTT
The DNA here is from genome assembly GCA_030686995.1 of Artemisia argyi. Classification (NCBI taxonomy): domain Eukaryota; kingdom Viridiplantae; phylum Streptophyta; class Magnoliopsida; order Asterales; family Asteraceae; genus Artemisia; species Artemisia argyi. The sequence goes on along the minus strand of CM060684.1, from coordinate 32,653,820 downwards.
GATATTGCACAAGAAATAGTTAATCTAGAAAGTTTAGTAAATAAATATTTAGTTGATGTAAATACATGTACTACTAGTTCAAATGTGATCATTGAAGGTATATACAACGAAGAATACATGAGTCAAATCCAAAGAAAGAGCGTGAATAAATCATGGTGCAACAAGTGCAAAGAAGACGATGATAATACGGCTTATGTGAATATTCAAACAAATGAGAACACAAGTATTGATGGCAAGAACTACATGTTTCTAGATCCAAGTGAAACTACAAACAAAACATGGAGCGACATGGAAAATGAAATTGATCACCGTATAACATGTGAGGAATGTACAACTACAAAGAAGGTACAATTCAAAACTAAACATTTTTGTTATGATCAATTTATATTAGAATTTTTAAAAATGGAAAACAACTTCAAACATTTTTGCAACATTGATTCAAAAATTACTTTTAAAAATAAATTTTCAACATTCGCTGAAAATAACTATGAAAAAGAAATCATTTTAGAAGATAAAATGTCTAAACTTAAAAGTAATATTGAAATCGATCTTGCATGTAAAAAATGTCGAGATTACAAACATGAAATTAAAATGGAAAATAAAAAAGCAAAAACATTGGCAAAATTCGAAAATAGCTCTAAATCTTTAAAATATCTTCTCGACATACAAAAGCCATTCTATGATAAAACCGGGTTAGGATTTATCGTAAATGATCCTCCAACAAATACATTAAAACAAATAAAATTTGTTAAATCTAGTGAATAAATTTACAACTAATACTATTAACATTCATTACTTATTATTCTAGTCAAGAAAATCATTTTTTTGTTAATTAAAACAAACTATTGATGAATTCTTGTACTTATCGGCGACATCCACATCATGTGCAAATTCAAATGCAATGGATGTTCTCATCTAACCAACTAGGACCCATGAGAATCTGGGTACCAAGTTGTTTATCATGTTTAGGTAATTAACGAATGAAGAGTTCATTACGTGTTGATTTACTCATCTCGCTCTATTACCTTTGACGGATATTGGCCGCTATCACATTGTTTCACTTTCTGCAAATGTTTCGCCTATGACGTTGTTGCGGACTTGTTCTTGTATTGACATTTTGTTCTTCACTATTGGAGTATTGGTATCATGGTGTGTCCGTTACTATCTCAAGATGAAGCCTCCTTAATTTCTTATTTCACCGTCATGCCCATTCTTTTTGAAAAGCTGGACCTGAGATAAGTTTTCTTTTCTAAAACTTGTCAATGTTATATTATACTTTAGAATGTTTTAATTAGTGTGTGAATAAAACTTAACTGATATGTTGCCATGCTGTTAGATTATTAACACTAATATATGCATACATGATATTAGCATTATTAATCTTCTTGTTGTTTAGTCTAGTATCACTTTTCTTAAATCTTCTATGATCTATAGTAGAACCCTTCCACTTAAGCTATTTGATTTTACTAGTTGCTTCAATAGATGCATTATAATTGATATTTGTTTGCAACTTGATTTTATGATGTTCTTTGTATACATATATACATATATCTACCTTGCTTCTTCCTGTCCCATTGCATTTAGATCATAAGTATCTATCATTTCACTTTAATATCTTTAGGTGTTATTTATGATGACTATATGTGACAATGGGCTTAATTGATTCTCTTAAAAATGACATGCTTTCATTTCAAATCCTTCATTTGCAACTTCTTGATTATTATGATCAAAACATTATGTTTAATTTTTTTTAAGTATTTTGTTACTTAACTAAAACTTCTTTATAACTATTATTTTAATCAAAAACAAGATTAAAATTTTTTTTCGTTATTGTAATACACACTTGAAGTTGCTTCAAAACATTGTTGAATAAAACTAAAAACGTTTTGCTTAACACATATTTAACCTTCTCACATGTGTCATACACCTCTATTGGAAATGACATTCACAATTTAATCTAATCATTTCATGAGAATCATGACTTGCCCATAAGGAACTTGTTTGTAACAAGTCTTGAAGTCCATATAATCATATCCACCTATGTGTTACTTGTTAAGAATCATCAACATGGTTGCTCTAGGCTAAGTGTTATCATTTTGATATAGTTGCTTATTTAGCCTATTTACTTTATTGCCTACTTAATTGCATATCTTAATTGTTAAATAAATAGATTACATGATTATTAGAAATTTGGTGTTTGTTTCTATTAATTCTATATCACTCTTTACATTCATGAATAGTATGCCCTATATTGCCTCAAAAAGTTAAACTTACTTGAATCCAAATCCAAAAACACAACCTTTTTGAAAATTTTCTGCCAAAAATCCATTTCTGGCATTCTGGGAATCACCAGATGGGCGGCCCCCTTAATTATATAAGGCGGCCCCCTTAATGTTTAAGGGGACCGGCCCCTAATTAAGGGGACCGGCCATCTGATGGTCGGGGATACTGTTTCCTTTATCACTTTTTGACCCATTTCAGCCTATACTTCCCAAAATTCACAAACATATTTTGTCCTATACTATCCCTCAAAATTTACCTTCCTAAACCACATTTCTCATACACTATAAATACCCTCTCCCCATCATTAATGCCATCACACCCAAAAATGTCATCTCCCAACAACCAAAAACCTAAGATTTCAAGAACCGCAAGGATCTCCGTCAAACCCGTTTGGAGGAGGAAACTTGATTCTTGTCATAACTCAAGTGATGTTGTTCCAAGTCAACCAACTACTAAACCTCAAACCCACAACATTAATTCATCTCACAACCTATCATCCACTCATGCTCTCATTAATGCTTCTTCATTTGATGAACATGCTCAATCCCAAAACAACAATCCCAACCTCTCAATCAACACCTCACTTGTTGCTCATTCAACAAAAACACCATCATCTCATGAAGAACCTCTTCCACCCATATCATGCTTTCATGATTACCCAAGCTCAATCATGTCTCCACCACCAAGAGTACCACCACCACATCCTACAACCTCACATGCCTCTCCCATGTTGCATGTTCAAACTTTCACCCAAGACAACTATCAAGCTCCACCACCATCACCTTCCTCCGAACACTTGAACTTCGTTGAGGAGCTAAAAGAGGCACATGAGCTTAGTGCTCTTTTAGCATTACATCTTGCTCAACGCAATTTGGATCCACCACAATCAAGCTCACCATCATCATAACATAACAAAAACCAAATTGAGAAGCATGTTAACAATTGCCCTTGTTGCATCTTCCTTCAACAACAAACCATTGCATTGAATGAGCACTTTACTTGGATTGAGTATCTTCTTACTAGATCTCAACAAACTCTATCACTTGAACAACATCAAAACCCTCAATCAACAAACCCATCTTCAATTTCACCACCTACATGCTCCACATCTCCAAACCCAACAACATCCATGCAACCAAATGATTACCTCCACTAAACCATTAAGCATTTTACATGCTTATGTTTTTCATTTTCAAATAAATCTCTTCAACCATTTTGGGATTCAAGAAAGTTTGGTGACACTTCTTGTAGGCACATTAGGACATTCTACTTAGCTTAGAATTTCATCTTTGTAGCCTATGTAACAATGATTATGGATTGACATAATCATTTTCTTTTAATGAACAATTTAATATATGTTTCTAATTCTCTTTTGCCATGCTCATTATTAGTTAGTACTATGCCATATGTGTTTGCTTGTGCCATACTTGTGCTTCTAATATTTTTCTTGCAAGAACCCCATTTCTCGAACCCTTGGTGCTTTCAAACGAGGGGGAGCATACATCAAGGGGGAGTTTTTACCTTATTGGCTTAAACCTTTTTGATTCTACAAAAAGGGGGAGAAGTGAATGTAAACTCACCTAATACTTGTCTAAAAAATTAATTTTTAGATTTAATGAGTTTAGGTTTTGTAATCATCAAAAAGGGGGAGATTGTTGATATAAATAAACGACTAAAAACGTTATTCATATCTTTCGATATCTCTATGTTTTGATAATCACAAAACGAAAACACATTAAATCAAAGATAATGACGTAAACAAGCATTTAGTAGTTAATAATCACTTGCACCATCTAATCACTTAAGGTATAAATAAACATAGTGATTAAAGCATTATAAGATCAAAGGAAAGTTTAATTAAGTATTACAAAGTTGACTTAATCATATAAACATATTATATATTTTTGAAAAACACTTTTGGTAATAAAGAAAAATATTTTAATCATACTAAATATATGAATTCAAATTTTTAACCAAAATCATTTAGTTTTTCACCAAATAAACTTTCCCCACTAAAAGACAAAGAATCTGGCCGTTTCAGCTGGGCGGCCCCCTTAATTATAAAGGGCGGTCCCCTTAATTTTAAGGAGGCCGGCCATGGTTTAAGGGGACCGGCCACGCTCCTCTGTCAGATTCTGTTGCCTATAAATACCACCTTAAACCTGGATTTTTTCCTCACCTTTTTGCACTAAAACTTTCTGATCTAAACATTCCTCTCCATCCTCTAAAAATCCTTTGATCTTATATACTTTGATCTTTGTTTCAAAGTGATTCAAGCCTCAACACTCAAGTGCAAAGAGAAGAATACTTCTACTAGAAGTATTACAACTTAGTATCATCTTGCTATCTAAGTTGTTTGTTTAGTTTATATTGTATATCATTTATTTCTTTGTGAACATTGTGTATATATTGGTTAGATAGATTTAGATATTGGATCTAGATCCATTGAAGGTGTGAAGTAGTACTAGTAGTGAATAAGTGGAGGTGGATAGGATTAGTGTTAGAAGATATAAGTCGTGATAGCATATTGAAGTGGAGATAGTTGTGAAGACAAAGAAGTTGAAGCTTTGAAGTTGAAGAGACCTTGAAGCCTAGAAGTTGTGAAGTAGTATATATATCTTGAAGTAGTGGATAGGACTTAGTAGTGAAGGTGTGAAGAAACAAGTGGTGTGAAGAAAAAGAGTTAGGAAGTATTAAGTTGTGAAGAAGCTAGGAGCAAAGTAGAAAGTTGTGAGGATATTTAAAGTGTAGAAGATTGGTGTGTAGAAGTTAGGTGTGAAGAAGATTGGTGTGAAGAAGTTGTGATTGTGGTGTGATATCGTTGTGGTGTGCTAATTGGTGTGTAAGGTTTTCTCCGCCATAAAGGAGGTTTTTGAACTAGTGAAGAAAACTCTCGAGTAGGTGACTCGGGGAGTGGAGTAGGGCAAGGAAGGTGTCCTTGTAGCCGAACCACTATAAATCCTTTGTCTCTGGGTTTGATCTTTCCATCTCTCACTCTTTAATTTATAACTTACTTGCATATCATTCATAGTTACAATTGCTTGTGTGTTGTGCATATATTGATTTCACATAAAGATCAAACTAGGTTCCATTTAAAACATAAATTATACATTAGTAAGTTAAAGTATATACAATCATTAAAACACATATACATATAAATACAAACTTATATTTAAGTGAGATATATGAAATTATAATTTCTATTTAACACTTTAAATAAGATGTATTTATGTGACATATGTAAATTAACTTGTATCTATACTTTAGCTTCAAAGGATTTTTTACAAACTATCATTTATTATTTGGAAGTAAACTTTTATTAAAACGAAAAAGACGCAAAACTATTCAACCCCCCTTCTAGTTTTCTACATATCCAACTCTACTTCTTCACTTTAAGTTCCACTTCACACTTACAACAATTCTAGATTCTACAACCAAATCTAGCTAACTAATACATACACCTTATTCACCAAAATATGAGAGATTTACAAGAAGATATAAACAAGCAACTTAGATAGCAAGATGATACTAAGTTGTAATACTTCTAATAGAAGTATTCTTTTCTTTGCACTTGAGAGTTGAGGCTTGAATCACTTTGAAACAAAGATCAAAGTATATAAGATCAAAGGATTTTTAGAGAAAGGAAATGGATGTTTAGATCAGAAAGTTTTTAGTGCAAAAAGGTGAGAAAAATATGTGAAATGATCCAATATTTATAGGGCCATAAAATACTGTTCTGGAGTGTGCCGGTCCCCTTAATTAGGAGGCGGTCCCCTTAATGATTAAGGGGGCCGCCTAGTAAAATTAAAGGTGCCGCCCTCCTGAACATTTGATTTTCTTGTCTTTTTGTGAGAAAAATTTTTCTGGATTAGATTTGTCATTTTTGGTTGAAAATTTGAATTCATAAATATGTAATGAATTAAACATATTCTTTTAATGCCAAAAGTGTTTTACAAAAGATATAAAATGTTTTGTGACATTTTATAAATATTTAGTGATTAACAAAGGTGTTCCTTTGATCTTATAATGCGTTAGACACTTTGTTTATTCATACCTTAAGTGATTAGATGGTGAAGATGAGTATTTACTACTAAATACTTGTTTATGTCATAATCTTTGGTTTGATGAGTTTTCGTTTTGTGATTATCAAAACATAGAGATATCGAAAGATATAAATAACGTTTTTAGTCATTTATTTATATCAACAGAGTTTACAAAAGATTTGAAGTTTTAACGAAAAACTCTTTGAAATATTCTCATATTGACACATAACCATCACAAAATATATTATTGCTTATTATGTACAAAGTGGAGAGTTTTGATGATACATAAAATTTTGAGAAATCACTCTCTCCATCAATCAATGACGGATGTTAAAACTGAAATAATTGATGTCATTGATTGAGTGAAAAATTTTATAAAAATGTGGATTCAGTTTGATTTTCAACCAAAATTTCATGGTACCAGCAAGTTTTGCACAAATACTTCCCGGAAAAATCATAGAAGGGAAAGTATTGGCGATAAAACGAAGACTTCTCTTCTTATACAAGAAATGATGTACTGAATCGTACATCAGATCGAGGGTGCATGAATGTAAAGTAATTCACGCTCGGATGAACGGCACCCTTTGCTAGGAACAACCATCTTTTTGGCGACGTGTTTTCCTCATTTTGTAAAACGGGTTGCTATCTGAAGTAATAGCAAGGCAAAATTTTAAGTCCGGGTTATAGCCTGAAATGACTGCAAGCCATTTAGGCATGTTTTGAAAAAAGAAACTTTTTGAACTTCTGTTCGAACTTCATTTAAAGACCCGTGTCATTATTAAATGACATTTCTAGGTCCGTAAATGTTATCGATACCAGAAGACATGCCTTAAAGACAACTATTTTTGGTATTTTCTAATTTTCTGATTTTTATGGGTTTTGTTGATTTTTATATATCTATTTACAATTTAGTATAATATATGTACAAAGGATACAAATCAGTTTAAGAAGATGTTTACATGAGTACCAAAATGAAAGTATCGATGAACTCGTTGTAGAAGTCAGTAGTCAACATCTCTTAAACTTTCACCACCAAATCTTTCGAGGCTCCTGAATACTCGTCCGAAGCCGTAGATGCCATGATATAATCTTAAACGGGAGTTTACAACTCTTGTGACTAAAGAGAGATTGAATCCTTCCCGGGATTTTACTAAAGTCAACAAAAGAAACCGAAAGATGTAATATGCGAGTTAGACTTAAAGAGAGATCTTGGATAAGTGACAATTAGCACTAAGTGTCAAGTCGTGACAAGTCAAGTTACAATAGATCCGATCATAATAAGTCAAGTCGTAAAGATTAACTCACAATGTCAAATTACAATCAAACTAATCGAAACGACTTAAGTCACAACAATTCACCAAACACAAGTAGTTAACAAATCACTAGAATCTCACAACTGAGTTAATCGCTAGACACCACCAAATCGCTGAGTTTTAGCCTCCTCAATGTGAAGCTTTGGTAGCTTCCCCCCAAACCGACAATCCTATTCATGAGACCACTTCCCCAAGTAGTTGAAGTGATGCAAAAGTCTCATTGTATGACGCTCAAAGACCCAAAGAAAATGATAGCATCGAAGTAACAAGGTGAACCATGGATCATCTCTGCGGTTATCAATCCTGGAATGTACGATGAAGCCCGATCACATGACCCTGTTGTACATCCCCAATGTACACATAACTTTATGGTTTGGAGCAGTTGTCTATTCGAGGGATAAGATATCAACATCTTCATTTCACCAAATGCTTTCCAGTTAACTTACACATACCAACTCAATCCATATTGTACGCATGTATCCAACACAAGAAGAAAATGATGACACCAAAGTAACAGGTTGAAGCACTGACCCTCGCTACGGATATCAACTCCAGAGTAAGTGATTAAGCCCGATCACGTGAACCTGTTGTACGCCCCTGATGTACACTTATCTCTCCCCTAATGGTTGCGATCTCATCGGAATCAGCATAACATTGTGTACATGAAGCATTAACCAGAAGCACTTTACCATAAACCATATTAGCTCATATGAAGATGTTGATAAGCTATATCATCTCACGCACCAACTGTTCTTCTCATATTTCTTCCCACTGAAAGCAGAAGTAATACCTACCACAAGTATCAGAAGACCACTTCCCCCACGTAGTTGGATTGATACACCAAATGCAAAGAGTTAATACACTGATATTCTCTGCGGTTATGACATTTGTCTTCCCGGGATAACTTCAATTAGGAAGAAGAATTAAGTTCATCACATGTACTCATTATGCATTTAGATGTATGTCTCCTTCCCCCTTGCTGGTTTTGATACCTCATAATCTGCAACACATTATAGGCACATTTTCTTGAAATCTTGTGAGAAGAACAAAAATTTGCTTAAATGGATCTGGTGAGAATCAACTGCTACAAAAAGACTCTCTCTGACTATCTTTACCACCCCTTATGTAGGCTATTTGAAGTGACCATTGATGAAGTAAACCTCATATACCAAACTTGAAACTAAAGTAGAATTCCCCGTTCTTGTGACTTAAGCTTGCACTAATGTGTGACTAAGAACGGTGTAGAGAGTTAGTACAACATTGAATCCCTAAGTACTCTATACTCTTCAACCAACCAACCATCAAGTATAAGACGTACATCACCTCTTGACTACCGACAACTACAAATGAGTTGTGACACTCCTTAAAGTGATAGTTATTTTGTGGTAATAAAAATGAAGAATCACCAAAATAACTAGATATCCAAGTCTTCGTCATTGCAAAGGTAAAAGCTCGAGCAAGGATCTCGAAGAATCTTCATCCAACCAACCCCGACTTCAAGATAAATTAAGATCACGCCTTTGTGAAAGTCAACTTCAATCTCAAATAAGGGATACCAAATAAACTCCATGATTACTTGACATTCCATGTCCAAATTCTTAGCCGTTTTGACGTTATAATCGACATTTTCCATTATGTTCTTGTGGTTGATTTACAAAGTGCACATTTGGAGGAACAACAATCCGTGATGAGGTAGAACAAAGGAACAAATCATTATTCATGTGTGCAACTTCAATATCATGATAGTCATCATCAACACCTTGAGGAGTAACTGGAGATTAGGTTACATGAGTAGTCTGAGTAATACTTCTAGATGGGAACTAGATGATCAACATTCGTTGAAGCTTGGAAGTATTTATCAAACATAAATCCCAGTCATCCTTATCAAATGGAACATTAGGTGTTGGAGGAGAGTCGTATAACCATTCTTCAAACATCATTCCACATGTAGTATAGTCACACTTCTCCCCTTCAAAAATTGCATACGAGGTTTGCCATTTTTGATTGAGCAGGTGAATAACAATACAATCAATCATGTAGTTTATTCAAACTTCTCCCCTTCAAAAATTGCATACGAGGTTGCCATTTTTGATTGAGCATGTGAATAAGAATACAATCAATCATGTATTTTATTCACCCTTTTCCCCCCTCAAAAATTGCAAACGAGGTTTGCCATTTTTGATTGAACAAGTGAATGAGAATTTGATCAAAGATAAGTAGATCCACTTGATGACTGAATGAACATGGAGAGAGCATGAAGCTTGATGTTTAGAATGGTCAGCAACAAGAAGATTTCTCTTCTTCCAAAGACAAGGCGCACTGAATCGTACACCTTTCTTTTCATTGATGAACGGGGCCTGAAGTGTTGTGAGCAGACGCCATAATAATGACACTGAGCATCTAGGCTTGAACTGCGGTGTTCAAACATCATAATGTTGAAGAGCGAGGCCTGAACTGATGTAAACAAATGTCATTATGTTGAAGTACGAGGCTTGAACTGATTTGTTCAAACATCATTTTCATGTGCATCAAAGTTGAGCTTCTTTAACCCCTGATTGATGAGATATCACTCTTTTCGGCAGCCAAACTCTGAGTCTTTCTTTAATAGGATTGAACGATGTACCTGCATTTAGTAAAGACTACATGCACTGACATTGAGAGTTTGTTTGCATTTATATGGGTTAGTGAAATCACCATCTATACCATTTGGGGTCCCACTTCCAACCTTGGTTTTGCAATCAGTGAACATCTTTCTCATAGGTATCTATCTAAGACCCATAATCTTAAAAATTCTACCTGTCGGTATCTACCTAAGGCAAGTTCTAGGAGTGTTTGGTTTCTCATGTAAAGTGGAATTCTTGTTGAGAGAATGTTGGATCGATATACTCTGACCTAACTACTTTGTATCTTGTAAGGTTTTAACAATCTTGAATGACTCGAAACAGTTAATATTGAAACAATGATATTTCTTTGTAAAGTATGCGGAATATACTAACACAAAGCTAAGAAGAACTTTGTTAATATTAAAACAACTCTTAAACCTGCCTCTCTAATTACAGGTTTACTAATAATCCCTAACTTTCTCTAAAATCGCTTTTGTAAAACTCTAAGACTCTTAGAAACTTTGTATGAATTCGACTAAAACTTATATCCCTAACACCATCATAAGGCTCTTTATATAGATAACCTTAAGTCGGTTTACATTATCTACTTGAACGACAAGTAATTATCCCTAACTAATTCTAGAATATTCATACAATATTACATAATAATCCTTTAATCAATATTGCACTTAAGTCCTTGTTCTTCGAAGTACTTTGAATAATCTTCAATAAGTAGCAGTACTTTGACTTTGATCAGCATGTTGACTATTGAGCAGTACTTTGACATAGCAGTACTTTGACTTCATATCCCAACAATCCTCCCCTAACTTGAACTCCACTTGCTTGATTTCAAGTTTCTTCACTTTCTTGGATCTTCAAAATCTTTATCATTCAGGAAAATTGTTTCTTTATCTCTTTTGAATCCTGTATGTCAAAGTGCTCTTGATCATCATCTTCTCTGCAACTCAGCAAACTTTTGACAAAGTGTACATCAAATCTTTTTAAAGTTTCATACTGTTCTCATCACTTCCAGATGTGTTAACTTCTGTGAGAGGTGAATCATTGAACTTTTAATGGATTTTGATGTCTCTTTACCAAAGCCATTAACTCTGGAGTAGCCAATGTTTAGGTTAGAACAACCATGGTACATTGATAACCATATGATTTTTAGTAAATCATCATCTATTAACGGATTTGAGTAGTCTTTACCAATAGCCTTTTGCTTTTGGACTAGTTAGTTCTTTGATCTCAACCATGGTGAACTAATTACCATAAATGGTTTTTCCACAGCCTTTACCACAAGCCATTCTCTTGTGGGCTAGCCAACTCTTCACTTTTACAGATATGGTGAGTTGAATACCATACAATTTTTAGTAAATTGTCAACTAAAAACGGATTTGATTATCACATCAGAGCCGTACCCTCATGATGAGTCAAACTCTTTCTTGTCTGTTAAACATGGTGAGTTGATTACCATTTGTTGTGCAGTACAAATACTAACACCATGTTTTTCTCTTCAAATCCTTTTATTTACTTCATCTTAAACATCAAAAACTTTTATTTTTATTTTACAAAGGACTTATACTGGTTTTATGCAGCAAGCAGTACTTTGATAAAGTACTGTTTGTCTTGTAGTACTTTGAGAAAAATACTTATTATACAAAACAAATCATACTAGTACTTTGCAATATTATTCTTCTGATTTAGTCCACCTGATAAATAGCTTAATCACCATAAAAGCTACATTAGTTTCTTCTTCAAGCTCCATTCCATGATCCAACATCCTGAGCATAAGTTCTCTTATCAGAGGATATCTTCTTTCAGCAAGAATGTGAATCATGGTACCATCTTCCATCTCAAGTGAATGAACTCCTGATGACTCAAATAATCTCCATCTTGTTATTTCCCAATTTTCTTGATTATTCCACAGAGTATCATTGTAACACCCCCAAAATACCGCAGCGGAAGACTGTGTCATAGGGGTGCTACTTCATAATACAAAGTACAAGTTATAGAAAACGAACTCTAAATGAGATGTTTTGAAAAGTTACCATTCGATTAATGAATTCAAAGTTACAAACATGAGATTCCAAAGTATGATACATAAATGTATACAAGTGTTTTGAATGGTAAATGATAAAAGCGTAAGTCTTCAGAATATGCAGCTTGACTCTAAGTTCCATGCACTAGCTATCGCCTTACTAACCTGAGATAAACATGCTAAAGTGTCAACACAAAGGTTGGTGAGTTCATAGAGTTTGTCTTAAAACAGTTGAAAAAGCCTTAAAGAATGATCACACAGCAAAGGCATCGTGAATCCACTCAGTTACAAGTCCCGCCATAAGAGACTTGTAACCTGTGTGTTCACAACCCACTGCTAATATATATGGTATAATAAAGACATGTATAAGTTCATCAAAACAGTTTAGCAATTAGTCGTGAGTCTACACTTCATCTCCGAAGACCTCACGTTTATGATGTATCCAACATTCGCAAATGTTAGGATGTATCAATAGCCTCAATGGTCATCCAACAACTTAATGTGGAGCCACCGGAAGTCTCAATGGTCATCCAGCAACTTAATCTGGAGCCACTGGCAGTAACACAATCAAGTATAACGCAGTTAAGTATAACACAATCATGTATGTATGAAATCAAGTATAATGCGATCAAGTATAAGACAATCAAGTATAGAACAATCAAGTATAATGCGATCAAGTATTTGTACAAGTAAGCAAGTAGTTGTGCATGTATCCCCCCCAAAGAGTTGAAACAAATATGAAAAAGTAGGGGCTATGACTCACCTTAAGTCTATGTAATGAGAAATGAAAGTCGAATCGCGAAAGTCTCTAAGAGCAGCCTATAATAGAACGTTGCGACTTAGGTTTGGAGTAACGTCTAAGAATACGAAGAATTGCCCATATATGTCTTGCATAATGTTCATGATGTGGTACTTAGTATATAGTGTAAATCTTTGAATATAAATGGTCTATGAAACATGTATAGGTTGTATATCTCTTACTACCGTTTGGGCCGACATAATTCAGAAGTCATTGAGTAAACGTTCGAGGAGCCAGGACACTTTAACTCGTAAATCCACAACTCGTCTCGACGGCTTACTCAATGAACTCCTCACATGAGGCTCCCTACTATTGTAGTATTTGATAACATATATATATATATATATATATATATATATATATATATAAGCTTTTTGATCTTTAATAGTTATATGGTCTTTAGCCGTGGCTTCGCCGTGACTTTGGTCATGTTACCATGGTCTTGAGACTCAACCTTGGCTTTAGCCATGGTTGTGGTCTTGGCTTTAGGTCATTAGACCTCTTGGTCTCATCTAAATATAATCATTATATAGTAACTTTGGTCTAAAAATGGGCTGTTAAGAATTTGAAGAAATTTATCACTCAGAAAGCATTTTCAGGTCTCGAGCTTCTTTGTTCCTGAACGAAAACGTCGTTCCGGACAACTTTCGTGTTTTAACTTTTTGATGAATCGGACCAGAAGTGGGACTTTCAAATTGGCAGAATGCAAACAGGAGGTTATGGGCAGTTTCGGCGTTTTGGTGTCGCTAACTTCTTATGGTCATAACTTTTGACTCGTGTACTCGTTTTGGGTGATTCAAATTGCTATGTTTTCCTTGTTAAGTCCTCTTTAACAGTAAGTAAGTGTCAAATATCAAAGTTATACTATTGTGGTCGTGGTTTTCCATAAAAATCACTAGTTTGCTTGTTTACTTGTCATAAGTTAACATATGTATATCAATACTTGTTTTATCCACTTTTAAACATCATGAACACAATACAAAGACCATATATAGCATGAAAGAAACATAATAAGCATGAAATGATATTGAGCAAGAAAGTGTATAAGGGTTTGCTTACAACTTTTGGCTTTCTAAAGAAAGGAAGTCAAGTTTAGAACTAGGACACTAAACCTAAGCTTGTAAACCCTTCACCATAACTCTTGTAACCCTTGCTAGCCTTGATCTAACCCTTGATAAAAACCATTTAACTTCAGCCCTAGTAACCTTGTGTAGCTCCTAATTCAACCATGAAATCACCAAACAAACTTAAGAACTAGGTAGAGAATACTAAGACCTTGAACTTTGTAATGTAACTTGTATATTGAAGATCAAAGGATCATGGTGCTATGAATTTATGTTGTGGCGTTTTTGTGGTGAAGAAAGGAAGGAGATGAGCTTTCTATTTATACTATGAATGAGGAGGTTAGGAAGGTGGCTAGGAAACTACCTAAACTTGGAGACAAAGTTGTAAATAAAAATGATCCAATGGCTAAAGTCATGAGATGATGCCACAAGTGTGAATGCCCCCCCCTAGTGGCGGTTTGGAATGGATAAGGAGGGATGACTTGGTCTTGGATGATATTATCCTAGATATAGAGCTAGTTTTGACTCCGTAAGTTGCTAACCGTAAGTTTTTAGGCCACGAAACGTAAAACCGGGTATCCTAAAAATATGAAACTTGAAAGTATGGTCAAACATGTCAATATAGTCCATAATAAAATATAAAATGAGTGGTAGGTTCTATCGGGTGCTAAAACCCTGCTAAAAACTGGAAACACGGGTCTAAAACGCGTAATACGTAAAACGTACGAAAGTTGCGTAAAATTGAGAAAAGTAAAATGTAACTTTTCTAATAGGATAATAATGACTTAAAATGACTTATAATGTCTAGGCTGGGCTCAGTCTAGTGTCGGTTGGTGTTAAATGTCTTTTAGACCTAAAACCGCAAGCCTAAAAATCAAGGAATGACTTATAAAATCAAAGAATGATTTTTGGTCAAAGGAGGAGGGAAAAATATGTTGACTTTTTCTAATAAGTTGAAAACTCAAATTGTCTTAGAAACGCGTTTTGTGGTCTAACGGTTAATCGCCCATACGGTTAAGCGTGCTCATGCGAGAGTAGTACAGACTTGGGTGACCTGCCGGGAATAGTAATTAATCTGAAAATGCGAATTGTTACAGTCTCTACCCCTTCAGGAAACTTCGTCCCGAAGTTTAGTTGATGTTAACTACTTATGGTGTGTCTAAGAGAATCCGGGATTCCAGGATCTCTAAAATAGTGGTGTTCACTCTGATTCGTCTAAGGTTCTGGTTAAGGAGTTGTATCGGCTACAATTAAGCCCACTTATTTATAACACATTACTTACATAAAGAAGCGTCCAAATTTATGTAAGTAAGGTCTCATAAACTTATGGTTCGGTGATTTACAATTTCTTTATTTAACTGAAGAGGCGTCCCAATCCATTTAAATAAGGAGATTCTAAATCATCCTACTTAAGAATTTCCGGCACAAAATCCGCCTTCTGAGGCCGATAGTAAGATAATCAAGCCATCAAATCCCTAAAGCTAAGCAATAATATTATTTAACTCAAATCTTGTGTCTAATCAAACAAGAACTGTCACAAGATCAAGTTAACTAATTAGTTATTACTGAACTCCATGTTTTTAATGACTCGACGAATCTCTGGGGCTCCTTAAAATACTAAAGTCACATCATCTAACAGCATGGAACTAAACCAACAACTATCAAAAAGCGTATGTGTATGTATTGTGTGTAAGGCAAATAAAGAGGAAGGTCCCAACGTATATAGCAGTTATAGTCTAGGCACTAAATGCAACCTAGTTCTCTATAACCAAGGCTCTGGTACCAATCTGTAACACCCCCAAAATACCGCAGCGGAAGACTGTGTCATAGGGGTGCTACTTCATAATACAAAGTACAAGTTATAGAAAACGAACTCTAAATGAGATGTTTTGAAAAGTTACCATTCGATTAATGAATTCAAAGTTACAAACATGAGATTCCAAAGTATGATACATAAATGTATACAAGTGTTTTGAATGGTAAATGATAAAAGCGTAAGTCTTCAGAATATGCAGCTTGACTCTAAGTTCCATGCACTAGCTATCGCCTTACTAACCTGAGATAAACATGCTAAAGTGTCAACACAAAGGTTGGTGAGTTCATAGAGTTTGTCTTAAAACAGTTGAAAAAGCCTTAAAGAATGATCACACAGCAAAGGCATCGTGAATCCACTCAGTTACAAGTCCCGCCATAAGAGACTTGTAACCTGTGTGTTCACAACCCACTGCTAATATATATGGTATAATAAAGACATGTATAAGTTCATCAAAACAGTTTAGCAATTAGTCGTGAGTCTACACTTCATCTCCGAAGACCTCACGTTTATGATGTATCCAACATTCGCAAATGTTAGGATGTATCAATAGCCTCAATGGTCATCCAACAACTTAATGTGGAGCCACCGGAAGTCTCAATGGTCATCCAGCAACTTAATCTGGAGCCACTGGCAGTAACACAATCAAGTATAACGCAGTTAAGTATAACACAATCATGTATGTATGAAATCAAGTATAATGCGATCAAGTATAAGACAATCAAGTATAGAACAATCAAGTATAATGCGATCAAGTATTTGTACAAGTAAGCAAGTAGTTGTGCATGTATCCCCCCCAAAGAGTTGAAACAAATATGAAAAAGTAGGGGCTATGACTCACCTTAAGTCTATGTAATGAGAAATGAAAGTCGAATCGCGAAAGTCTCTAAGAGCAGCCTATAATAGAACGTTGCGACTTAGGTTTGGAGTAACGTCTAAGAATACGAAGAATTGCCCATATATGTCTTGCATAATGTTCATGATGTGGTACTTAGTATATAGTGTAAATCTTTGAATATAAATGGTCTATGAAACATGTATAGGTTGTATATCTCTTACTACCGTTCGGGCCGACATAATTCAGAAGTCATTGAGTAAACGTTCGAGGAGCCAGGACACTTTAACTCGTAAATCCACAACTCGTCTCGACGGCTTACTCAATGAACTCCTCACATGAGGCTCCCTACTATTGTAGTATTTGATAACATATATATATATATATATAAGCTTTTTGATCTTTAATAGTTATATGGTCTTTAGCCGTGGCTTCGCCGTGACTTTGGTCATGTTACCATGGTCTTGAGACTCAACCTTGGCTTTAGCCATGGTTGTGGTCTTGGCTTTAGGTCATTAGACCTCTTGGTCTCATCTAAATATAATCATTATATAGTAACTTTGGTCTAAAAATGGGCTGTTAAGAATTTGAAGAAATTTATCACTCAGAAAGCATTTTCAGGTCTCGAGCTTCTTTGTTCCTGAACGAAAACGTCGTTCCGGACAACTTTCGTGTTTTAACTTTTTGATGAATCGGACTAGAAGTGGGACTTTCAAATTGGCAGAATGCAAACAGGAGGTTATGGGCAGTTTCGGCGTTTTGGTGTCGCTAACTTCTTATGGTCATAACTTTTGACTCGTGTACTCGTTTTGGGTGATTCAAATTGCTATGTTTTCCTTGTTAAGTCCTATTTAACAGTAAGTAAGTGTCAAATATCAAAGTTATACTATTGTGGTCGTGGTTTTCCATAAAAATCACTAGTTTGCTTGTTTACTTGTCATAAGTTAACATATGTATATCAATACTTGTTTTATCCACTTTTAAACATCATGAACACAATACAAAGACCATATATAGCATGAAAGAAACATAATAAGCATGAAATGATATTGAGCAAGAAAGTGTATAAGGGTTTGCTTACAACTTTTGGCTTTCTAAAGAAAGGAAGTCAAGTTTAGAACTAGGACACTAAACCTAAGCTTGTAAACCCTTCACCATAACTCTTGTAACCCTTGCTAGCCTTGATCTAACCCTTGATAAAAACCATTTAACTTCAGCCCTAGTAACCTTGTGTAGCTCCTAATTCAACCATGGAATCACCAAACAAACTTAAGAACTAGGTAGAGAATACTAAGACCTTGAACTTTGTAATGTAACTTGTATATTGAAGATCAAAGGATCATGGTGCTATGAATTTATGTTGTGGCGTTTTTGTGGTGAAGAAAGGAAGGAGATGAGCTTTCTATTTATACTATGAATGAGGAGGTTAGGAAGGTGGCTAGGAAACTACCTAAACTTGGAGACAAAGTTGTAAATAAAAATGATCCAATGGCTAAAGTCATGAGATGATGCCACAAGTGTGAATGCCCCCCCCTAGTGGCGGTTTGGAATGGATAAGGAGGGATGACTTGGTCTTGGATGATATTATCCTAGATATAGAGCTAGTTTTGACTCCGTAAGTTGCTAACCGTAAGTTTTTAGGCCACGAAACGTAAAACCGGGTATCCTAAAAATATGAAACTTGAAAGTATGGTCAAACATGTCAATATAGTCCATAATAAAATATAAAATGAGTGGTAGGTTCTATCGGGTGCTAAAACCCTGCTAAAAACTGGAAACACGGGTCTAAAACGCGTAATACGTAAAACGTACGAAAGTTGCGTAAAATTGAGAAAAGTAAAATGTAACTTTTCTAATAGGATAATAATGACTTAAAATGACTTATAATGTCTAGGCTGGGCTCAGTCTAGTGTCGGTTGGTGTTAAATGTCTTTTAGACCTAAAACCGCAAGCCTAAAAATCAAGGAATGACTTATAAAATCAAAGAATGATTTTTGGTCAAAGGAGGAGGGAAAAATATGTTGACTTTTTCTAATAAGTTGAAAACTCAAATTGTCTTAGAAACGCGTTTTGTGGTCTAACGGTTAATCGCCCATACGGTTAAGCGTGCTCATGCGAGAGTAGTACAGACTTGGGTGACCTGCCGGGAATAGTAATTAATCTGAAAATGCGAATTGTTACAATCATTACTTGTTTCTTCTGTTTCCCAGATGGTTATCAAATCTCCAAGTAAGATTATTCCCACTCTTGTTGCTTCAATATTCTCATAGTATGTCTGCACTTGCAAGTATAAATTGTATAAATATTCTCTATCAATTAATTGCAGAACATCCCATAACATATTAAACACTGTGAAGCTTTCATCTTCTCTGTTGAACATAAGATAATTCCCTTCTTTTGATTCAACCTTAGAGAATGAGATAATCTTTGATTTCTTTCCAGAGTCTTCTGTTTTCTTATTCTCAAAATCAATCACTCTGAAATAATTCTTCAGTTCATCAATTGTGTCTTCATGTATCATTTTAAGTCTCTTTGACAATTGATCATCTTTAACTGCTTTCTTTCTTTTCAACTTCCTTTTCTCAGCTTGTTCTTTCCTTATATGTTCTAACTTCTTTTCCTTATCAACATCCATGGGTACAAAACTTTCTAACTATTTCTTGATAGATTCTTGTACTTCATCCCATAGAGCTTTTACTTCTGGATATCTCAATTTTTGTAGATTCTTGAATCCTCTTCCTTTCAAGAAACTAATCATCCAATTTCTTTCTTGAGCAATAGTCATAGGTTTTCTTGTGACAGGCTTCCTTATCTCTTCCAAATACTCTGCATCATACACAACTTGTTGTTGTCTAGCAATTTCTTCATTCTTTGCTACCTCTATTTCTCTCAACTGTGCAAGAGTAAACTTCTTCTTTTTCTTCTTAATATTCTTTTGCTTCATGATCCCTTTACCTTTGTCTTTGGGATCTAATTCTTCAGATTCAGAAGAAGATTCAGAAACTTGTTGTGCAGGCTCAGAAATATGTATACCTCCGAAAGGTCTATCCAAATTTAGCATAATCTGAGCTATAGTCTCATCATCACTTGCTGTATGCTCCTTGACTTCTTCTTGCTGTATAGGATTGGAAGGACCAGCTTCATCTTCAAAATTCTTTGTAGAAGGTCCAGCTATAGAGGTTCCAATTCCATCAATATTCATAGCAGCAGTACCTTGTACATCAGTACCTTGCAGACCAGTACTTTCATCAACAGTACTTTGAACATCAATACTTTGATTATTTTGTTCTTCCGCATCTTGCTCAACAGCTTTTTCTTGTACAATATTCACATCCTCTTCAATCTTTTTCTCTGGCACAAAATTCAAAGGTTCTTCTAGATAGTGCCAAAGATGAGCATCTTCTGAATATTGAACCCCAGCATCATCTTCATTCAAATTATCATCTTGATTCCTCCCCAATTTGAAAGATGATGACTTCTTATGCCTCTTCTTGGACTTAGAAGCTTTCTTGGCTGATTTAGACTTTTTCTTTTGAGATTGTTTCTTTTCTTTCACATAAAGCCTAAAATTCTGTACAAGAGGCCACACAAACCTCTTTAACCTTCTGAACTTGTTCCTTAACCTTTTAATTTCTGCAGTCTGATTAACCATATCTTTCTTCATCCTCCATAACTCTCTAGTCAAAGCATAATTATCCAAAGGACCCTTAATTCTGTAACACCCCGAAAATTTGATAAGCAGCGGAAGTCTAATCGGGGTCATTACAGTTTAGTACACAGTCATACTCATAGAAAATAATTCAAAAGATAGTCAATATCATTCCATGAAAACTCAAATAGTCAGAGTTACAAACATTTTTCCAAAATGTTAATTGTTTCGCAAAAGTAGTGATGAGTTTGTAAAGAATGATATAATTATTGAAATCAAAAGGGAGGTCCTGTGCCCTTTGCCAGCACCGTGCCGCCATGCTTGCTAATTTCCTGAGATAAACATACTTAAAAAGTCAACACAAAGGTTGAGTGAATCCATAGTAGTTTAAATAGTAATAGTGTGAACACAAGTCAAGCATTTGAAATAAACAAGCCAAGATAGACAGGTCTTGACTAATCTGGTGTAATATTGCTCCTAAGCCTCACGAAATGCAAGCCTTAACATCGATTTGACATATCATAAAGATAATAACAATCACCTACACCACAGCGGATGTAAATGACAAGGGGCCCTCGGTGACAGGAAATGTGCCAAATTTCCATAATACCTCAAATATAACACACCTCCTGCCAAGTGATCACCTTGACAGAGGTGGGCTGCCATTCCAATAGATCTATCAACTATATTCGCGCTCACTCGCAAGTGATTAAGGTTCGTGATATGAGGGACTTGTAGCACAGGTGTCAACTTAGGCAATATCAGGTGATAATAACATACAGAAAATACTTGTGTTCGATTTATAGCATGTATCTCCCCACGGGGTTTAAAAACAATTAAAAATGTGGGACCATGAACTCACCTGACAGGTGGGTGTGAATCACAACGGTGCTCAAAGGTGACGGTGTACTGCTATGACTAGCAATGAAATTCCTCCGACTTGCGACCTAAATAATACATAGTGATCGGTGTTTTAGATTCGTTTCGTAAATGACATGTTATATTTCTCATGTACGGTGATATCCGTTCGGGTGTCTTAATATATTCCAAAATAACTTCACGTAGTTATTTGTATCGTTGTTACGAACCGGTGTTCGATAAATATTAACTCATTTGTGAAAATATTATAGTTTAAAAATATTTATAACTAAATATTTTTAGTAAAGTTATATATATATTTTTAAAGTTACCCAAAATATATACATCTTTATATATAAAATCAATTTATGCAAAATAATTAATTATAAGATACCTTGTCATATTTAACCCTTAACTTTATTAAAGTTACACTTTTTACCCTTTGGTAAAAAATAATAACATTTTGGTCCTTTTTGTACTTTTTACACTTTATTATTTAAACTTTGGCCAAACGACAGTTTCTACCCTTAACTTCTCATTAGAATTCGATATTGTCAAAACTAGTTCGAAAGTTTGTGGTTTTGACGGTTTTAGTCGCTTAACGATAACTTTTGCAAAAATAGTCCTTGTTAAGTTTTTGAAAAACAACTTTTTTGTTACAACAAAAGTAGTAATTATATCTTGTAAAAATCCTTAGAAATCAGTTTTTACACGTCTCTCTATTTCCCAAATTTTCCAACCAAAAATCACTTTTGAAAAGCCAAACGGGCTCGTTAGCCCAGTTAAGGCCCAAAATGGGTGTAGCTTGTTTAAAAATAGTCTTCGACTAGGATTCAGTTTTGGTCTTGTTTTCGTGGTATAAAACCGTGTAAGGTTTGCATGTTTCGTTGGTTCGATTAAGCGTGAGCCAAAGAATTAGTGGGTCGAATAATATATGTATGTTGTACGTATAAAAATGAAATGGTGAGCCCTTTCCTAAGGGTGTCGAGGTGTGTAGAAATAATGGTTACAAGTGTTATGATGCTTTGTAAATAGTGTGTGTCGTGTGAATGTGATATGCATGTTACAAGTAAATGTAGAAAATGAAAAGGGTGGTGATTAACTTACAACACCAACTAGGGTGGTGAGGATGTCGTGTGATGTGAGCAACGAGAACTAGCAATCGTGGTGTCCCTTCGTTAAATGATCCCTTACCCTCAAGAGTTACCCAACTCGTTTCAAACCCAAAACCTTGCTTGTATTCCTTGCGTTCTTCGACTGTGACCAAGAGAGAATGGAGAGTGTTTGTGATTTGAGAAATTTTCGAGTGTGTGAGTTTTGTGTGCATTTAATGTAGGTTTATATAGGAGGGCCAAAGGTGGTTGTATGTTTGATATGGTGAGACACACTTCTATATTGTCATTCGAAGGGTGGACAAGTTTGTCCCTTGGCTTGCTCTTGTCACTTCGAGTAGGGTGTTTGAGGGAGCAACTATGGCTTTCTTTGATTTGTTTAATCTTAGCTTAGGTTGTGTAGGTTAATAAACAAATGAAGATTAGGCTCATGGTAATAACATGTTGGAGGTAAAGAAACATTCGATCCTTGGGGTATTTAGTCGAAGGTGGTTAGTGGTTTTGTCCAATGGTTTGACGGCTCATATGGTGGCTCTTTGTCGCATGGATCCAAGTCAAAGGAGATGTTGTATGTTTGTGTCGAGTGATTAGAAAACCATGAATTCAAAACGTGTGTATATATTTAGATGGCAAGGGAGTTGGTTTTCTGTTTCGTGTGGCATGCTACGCAAAAGAAAGAAAACATAATAAGCCATGTGGGCTTGTGGTGATGATCGGCCCAAACGAATCAAAAAAGAAATATATGTGGGCTTGTGAGTGTGTTCGGCCCAAGTGAATCAAAGAAAAGAACCGTGTGGGCTTGTGGGTGTGTTCGGCCCAAATATGACGGGGTATCGGTGATTAGTAAAATTGTGAATTTAGTTTCGGTGTCGGTGTCGGTTCGTGAAAACCATAAATATATAAACGGTGTCGTCATACGTATATATATACTCATATATACTTAGTGATAATAAATTTGTAATAATTAATATATACATATCGTTATATATATATATATATATATATATATATATATATATATATATATATATATATATATATATATATATATATATATATATATATATATATATATATATATATATATATATATATATATATTAATAATACCTCGGTGTCCAAATAGGGTGTCGGGTCACAAGTGGGAGTTACCGGTGTTAACCTCATTGGGTGACATCCAAGAGTGACAATCGGGTGATATCGGGTGACAAAACATAATCGGGCGTCAAACAAACGGTGATCAAATAATCGGGTGTTAAATAAACGATGTCTCGTATAAAAATTTCAAATTAGCCCACAAAAATGGCTTAGTTTAGAATAGTGTTGATAATTAGCATTAATAAATGACTTGGGATTTTACGGAGTATTACAGTAGCCACCCGTTAGATTGGAATCGTCCCGGAATCCAAAGTTGAATCGGTGCTCGGGGTTGTCTCATCAAATAGTTGTGGGTATTTGGCACGCATTTGATGCTCGCGCTCCCATGTGTACTCGGGTCCTCTTTTAGAGTTCCATCTGACCTTAACAATGGGAATGCGACTATGCTTAAGTCGTTTGATCTCCCTATCCATAATCTCAACGGGTTCCTCAATAAAGTTCAACTTATTGTCGATTCTGATCTCTTTCAATGGAATCACAAGTGTTTCATCCGATAAACACTTTTTCAAATTTGACACGTGGAAGGTGTTGTGTACTCTACTGAGTTCCTCAGGTAGTTCAAGTTTGTATGCCACGGGACCGATCCTTTTAATGATCTCGAAGGGTCCAACGTATCTTGGGTTTAGCTTTCCACGTTTTCCAAACCTAATCATTCCTTTCCAAGGTGATACCTTAAGCATAACCTTGTCTCCAACTTGAAACTCTATTGGTTTCCTTTGCACATCGGCATAACTCTTTTGCCGATCCCTAGCGGCTTGTAATCGTTGCCTAATCCTTAATATTTTCTCAGTGGTTTCAAGAATCAACTCGGGACCTGAGAGTTGTACATCTCCAATCTCAGCCCAACATACTGGTGATCTACACTTTCTTCCATAAAGTGCTTCAAATGGTGCAGCCTTAATGCTAGCGTGATAACTGTTGTTATATGAGAATTCTGCTAACGGTAGGTGTTTATCCCAACCTTTTCCAAAATCAATCACACATGCCCTAAGCATATCCTCTAGGGTTTGTATAGTCCATTTACTTTGACCATCAGTCTGTGGATGGTAAGCTGTACTCATATCTAACTTAGTTCCCAAGGCTTTCTGTAAAGATCGCCAAAAGTTAGACGTGAAACGGCTGTCTCGGTCGGAGATAATAGAAATCGGCACTCCATGCCGGGAAACTATCTCCTTTAGGTACAAACGTGCAAGAACATCCATATCATCAGTCTCTTTGATTGGCAAGAAGTGCGCTGACTTCGTGAGACGATCGACAATAACCCAAATAGTGTCCAACCCACTCGATGTCTTGGGTAATTTCGTTATGAAATCCATGGTAATCCTTTCCTATTTCCACATTGGTAGCTCGGGTTGAATCAAAAGACCGGATGGTTTTTGATGTTCAGCCTTTACTCTTGAGCAGGTCAAACACTTACCGACATACTCTGCAATGTCAGCTTTTATGTTTGGCCACCAATACAACTTCTTAAGATCGTGATACATCTTGTCCGAACCAGGATGAATGGAACATTTAGACTTATGAGACTCGTGCATGATGAGGTCTCGTATTCCTCCATACAATGGAATCCAACTTCTGTCTTTGAAACACAGCCTTCCATCTGGTTTCTTGACAAATCCATTCGTGCTTTCTGGCATGCCGTAAATCTTCTCGTGCGGTCTATTCTCTTCCTTAAGGGCCTCAGCTTGAACTTCAAGGATTTGAGACGGTAGTGGTGATCTAATTGTCATACCCAATGACCTAACTCTGAGGGGTCTAAGTCGTTCCTTTCGACTCAAAGCATCTGCTACAACGTTTGCCTTCCCCGGGTGATAACGGATTTCACAATCATAGTCACTTAACAACTCTAGCCATCGACGTTGTCTCATGTTCAACTCCTTTTGATCTAAAATGTGCTGAAGACTCTTGTGATCAGTGAAAACCGTACACTTGGTTCCATATAGGTAGTGTCTCCAGATCTTAAGAGCGAATACCACCGCTCCTAATTCCAGATCATGAGTAGTGTAGTTCTCCTCGTAGGGTTTAAGTTGTCTAGAAGCGTAAGCGATTACTTTAAGTCTTTGCATCAATACGGCACCCAAACCTTGGATTGATGCGTCACAATATACCACGAAGTCCTCACTTCCTTCGGGTAGTGCTAATATCGGTGCTTCACAAAGCTTCTGCTTCAAAAACTGAAATGCCGACTCTTGTTCCTCTCTCCATTCAAACTTCTTCTTCTTCTGTGTTAACTCAGTCAAAGGTTTAGCAATCCTTGAAAAACCTTCAATAAATCTCCGATAGTAACCGGCAAGACCTAAAAATTGGCGTATCTCGGTAGGACTCGTAGGTGACGCCCAATTTTTAACAGCTTCGATCTTGGCGGGATCAACATGAATACCCTTACTGTCGATAACATGCCCAAGAAATTGTACCTTCTCAATCCAAAAATCACACTTGGAAAATTTGGCGTATAATTTCTCTTCTCTTAGCAGTGTTATAGCCTTCAAGTGTTCTGCGTGCTCTTCCTTACTACGTGAGTAAATAAGGATATCATCAATGAATACAATCACAAACTTATCCAAATAGGGTTTGCACACTTGGTTCATTAAGTCCATAAATACAGCAGGTGCATTTGTTAGACCGAATGGCATTACTTGGAATTCGTAGTGACCGTATCTTGTCCTGAAAGCCGTCTTAGGGATGTCTTCTTCCCTAACTCTCAGTTGGTGATAACCCGATCTCAAATCAATCTTCGAGTAGACACTCGATCCTTGCAGTTGATCAAACAAATCATCAATCCTTGGCAACGGAAATCGATTCTTAACCGTAAGTTTGTTCAACTCACGATAATTGATACACATCCTGAAGGTTCCATCCTTCTTCTTTACAAACAACACCGGGGCTCCCCACGGTGACGAACTTGGGCGAATAAATCCTTTATCTGACAATTCCTGCAATTGCCCAGATAACTCATTCATTTCCGACGGTGCTAGCCTATAGGGTGCTCGTGCTACGGGTGCGGCTCCTGGCATCAAGTCAATTTGAAATTCCACTTGACGAGTTGGCGGAAGGCCAGGCAAGTCCTCAGGTAAAACTTCTGGAAAGTTTCCGACTACTGGCACATCCTTGAATCGCTTCTCTTCCGACTTCTTCTCGGTGACTTGAGACAAAAAGACTTGACATCCTCGTTCGATGTACTTCACAACTTTGACGCAAGAAACGTTGCTCAGACGTGTCTTACTTCGCTCACCGCGAACAACCAGGGTTTCGTTATTCAGTGGGATGTGAACGACCTTTTCGTCACAAATGATCTTAGCGCGGTTCTCGGATAACCAATCCATTCCTACAACGACGTCGAAACTACCAAGTCGAATAGGCATAAGGTCAATGTCAAATGGGGTGTCTAGTAGTCGTAAGGTGCAACCTCGGAGTATAGTGTTAGGACTTACTAGCTTTCCATCGGCTAGTTCAATCTCATATGTGGTGTCTAGTTTGGTCGGTGTAATATTAAGCAGGGGTGCAAGGGAAATAGATACGAAACTTTGATCGGCTCCGGAATCAAATAAAACTTTAACGAGGCGGTTGTTTAGAAAGAACGTACCCGTGACTACGTTCGGATCTTGTTGGACATTTCCATCTCCCAGCACGTATACTCTCCCACGTGCATTGTTGTCCTTATTTGGGCACTGACGCCTGTAGTGTCCTTTCTCTCCACAAGCATGGCATACTACAGCTACGGGTTGCAAGTTAGCTCCTGTAGCCTAGCAATCTTGTGTCTTATGTCCAGTCCTTGAACATTTCCCACACTTAGCATAGCAAGGTCCATTGTGATGCATCTTACACTTGTCACAGAATGGAAGGGGTCCAGCATACCTAGCATCCTTAACTGGTGCGGCGACATAAGCTCTGACAGCTTCCTGTCGTCGGTTCTGTTGATTGTGGTGGGTGTTTCTGTCATGGTGATAGTTATGGTTGGGGTTACGGTTGTTGTTGCTGTTGCTGTTGTGGTTGTTGTTTATCCTTCGGTCATCAAACTTCCTTTTGTGATCGTTGTTCCCCTGAGCAGAGTTACGCTTAATCTCCCGGTCTAGCAGTCTTTGGGCAATAGTCATTGCTTCATCCAAAGATTGAGGCTTAGACGAGGTGACGTTTCCCTCAATGCTCCTGGGTAATCCCTCTATGTATCTTTCCAACAACTTTTCCAAATCGGGAACCTTTGAAGGGCAAAGTGTGGCAAGCTCTTGAAATCTCCTATCATAAGCCCTGAGATCATTTCCTTTCACAACCAACGTGTGAAACTCATCTTCTAACTTCTTGATCTCGCCTCTAGGGCAGAACTTCTTCAACATCTTCTCCTTAAAGTCAGCCCAGGTAATCTGATAGGCCTCTTCCACACCTATCTTTTGAGCAGTTGCATTCCACCAAGACAACGCGTCTTCCAACAATGTTCCAGTAGCAAACGAGACTTTGCTTTCAGCGGCACAACCGCTCCTCACAAACACAGTCTCTGTTCGCTCAAACCATCGAGCAAGCTCTGTCACTCCTTCAGTCCCTTTGAAGTGAGATGGTTTACAAGCTATGAAGTCCTTATAGGTGCACTTCCGAGTCGCAGCGGACTCGCTCTCAGCAGTGGCTCGGTTATTGCTAATAGTTCGTGCCATTGCAGCAGCCTGCTCTTCTAAAGCTGCAGCAACACTGTCGGCAACCAACTTTCTGATAGCAGCCTGGGTCATAGCGGGTGACGAAGTAGCAGTAGCGGTTTTCCTTGGGGCCATAACTCTATAAAATCGCAAGTGCATAAGTACAAATCCCAAACATCAATAACAAGAGAAATAATGTAGCCAAACTCATAATAGTCGAGATCATCACAAAGTACATATCACAACCACACCATAAATACATACATCAACATAAACCATATCATTCATAAATAAACATCACGACATGTAACAACACACATGGAAATTATAACGAATCTCAATATGGGAGAATAATAAAAGATCAGACAACTAGAACATCATAAATCAATATCAATACATTACAATCATAACCAACATAGAGTTTTAATAATTTTGAATTCATTGTTACAAAACAATAAGATACAACATTATTAATGCCACAGATGGCAAATTAAGATGTCTCTGTAAGTAATGACATGTCTTAGATCTATGAAGGTCCAGGTGCGCCTCCTGATCTCCTCTCCAGCTCTCTGATGATCCTGATCATCTCTAACATCTCCAAATCCCTGGATCTCTCACGGGCCTGAATCTCCACAATAGTGGCTGAAAGTGTGTGGATGGTAGAACTAGATGCGGCTAACTCCTGTGTCTGATGCTCCATCATCTCTTGTGTGATGGCCGCAATCGCTCTCAAATCATCTATCTCATGCCTCTGAACATCTAGTCGATGACCAAACTCTGTGATGGTAGCCTGTGCCTCCTCGATCTCTGTCCCCATCATCTCAAATACCATCTCTAAAGCTGTCCTATGAACCACGAGGTTCTCGACCTCCTCCTGCATACACTCAATCCTCTCCAAGGATATATCCTCAATAACGCTCAATAGCTCATCAAGACGATCCTCATGTCTAATTAATCTAGCAGCCAAAAGAGGGATAGTATGGTGTATCGGCTCCCTAGTGACCAGTAACATCGCTAAAGAGCCATCTCCAAGCTCAGCAGCCCTAGGCGATCCCTCAACCAATCTCCATCTATGTATGTAGTCTAACAAAAACGACCATCGACGAGCATCAACCAATCTATGAATGTCGGGTGAGGTGGGGGTCTCGGTGGGAACAGGTGATGGTACAGGTGATGTAGTAGATGATGGTATCGGTATGGTAGTAGTCTGTGAGTAGAAAACTGTAGGTGGTGGCATGGGTGGCAAAACCTCAGAGATGTGAGGTGCGGTGTAAGTAGGTAGTATGTAAGGATGTGTCTCAGGTGGGGGTGATACAAGTGATGGTGGAGGTGCTGGTGATGCCACAGGTGTCAGATCTGGCATAGAAACAGGTGGTAGTACATATATGGGTGATGGTACAGGTGTAGGTGTAGGTACAGGTGGTGTAACAGTAGAAGCAGGCAAAATACAGACTCGTTTCCGAGCCGTGCATTTGCGGGTATAGTCTCCCTCATGATATCGAAACAACTCTCCAAAAGGCTCAAGCTCATAGGGCTCAAGAATCCTCACTCGCTTGCGCCGACGAATCGGTGCAGGCGGGGATGGTGGTGGAATAGAAGCAGCAGTGTCAGAAGTATCGGAGTCAGAAGACTCGTCATCAGCATCTGAACCGGTGTGGTGACTAGCAGGTGGTGTAGGACGATCATCAGCCGCTAGAAACTGCTGAGATGTCAGGTACTGATCATAAAGGTACTGCCCTTGTGTCATAGCTCCACATACAGGACGAAAAAGAGGCTGAATAGCAAAAGAATCAATGGGTGTAGAAGCAACCTCACCCTCCTCAAAGGGCTCAGTATCAGCAGATGGGTCTCCAGATGGAACAGGAGATGGTATGGCAGGTGATACAGGTTGGGTGTCATGGTCAGAATCATGGGTGTCTCGGGTGTCATGGGTGTCATAGTCAGATAGGTCAATAGTAGGGTGAGTGGATGATGCTGGCACGACGTCATCACTGTCGGACAAAATAATAACCGGGGGCGACATGGTACTGTAATATCCCAAAAATAGCAGTAATATAAGTCATTTAGTCTACATAATGCTACATGCACAGTGATCATGGTGTCATAGTGAGCTAAATGCAATGGGTGCTAAAATCAAACCTTAAAACATAGCGTTGGCAAGCGCTGGCACGGAGGGCACTTCGGTGATAAATAGTTTGTTTAAAAATCCGGTGAGGTTATAGTCCAATGTTTTGAAAAATCATTTGGTTCTCTATAACCATGGCTCTGATGCCAATCTGTAACACCCCGAAAATTTGATAAGCAGCGGAAGTCTAATCGGGGTCATTACAGTTTAGTACACAGTCATACTCATTGAAAATAATTCAAAAGATAGTCAATATCATTCCATGAAAACTCAAATAGTCAGAGTTACAAACATTTTTCCAAAATGTTAATTGTTTCGCAAAAGTAGTGATGAGTTTGTAAAGAATGATATAATTATTGAAATCAAAAGGGAGGTCCTGTGCCCTTTGCCAGCTCCGTGCCACCATGCTTGCTAATTTCCTGAGATAAACATGCTTAAAAAGTCAACACAAATGTTGAGTGAATCCATAGTAGTTTAAATAGTAATAGTGTGAACACAAGTCAAGCATTTGAAATAAACAAGCCAAGATAGACAGGTCTTGACTAATCTGGTGTAATATTGCTCCTAAGCCTCACGAAACGCAAGCCTTAACATCTATTTGACATATCATAAATATAATAACAATCACCTACACCACAGCGGATGTAAATGACAAGGGGCCCTCGGTGACAGGAAATGTGCCAAATTTCCATAATACCTCGAATATAGCACACCTCCTGCCAAGTGATCACCTTGAGAGAGGTGGGCTGCCATTCCAATAGATCTATCAACTATATTCACGCTCACTCGCAAGTGATTAAGGTTCGTGATATGAGGGACTTGTAGCACAGGTGTCAACTTAGGCAATATCAGGTGACAATAGCATACAGAAAATACTTGTGTTCGATTTATAGCATGTATCTCCCCACGGGGTTTAAAAACAATTAAAAATGTGGGATCATGAACTCACCTGACAGGTGGGTGTGAATCACAACGGTGCTCAAAGGTGACGGTGTACTGCTATGACTAGCAATGAAATTCCTCCGACTTGCGACCTAAATAATACATAGTGATCGATTGTTTTAGATTCGTTTCGTAAATGACATGTGATATGTCTCGTGTACGGTGATATCCGTTCGGGTGACTTAATATATTCCAAAATAACTTCACGTAGTTATTTGTATCGTTGTTACGAACCGGTGTTTAATAAATATTAACTCATTTGTGAAAATATTATAGTTTAAAAATATTTATAACTAAATATTTTTAGTAAAGTTATATATATATTTTTAAAGTTACCCAAAATATATACATCTTTATATATAAAATCAATTTATGCAAAATAATTAATTATAAGATACCTTGTCATATTTAACCCTTAACTTTATTAAAGTTACACTTTTTACCCTTTGGTAAAAAATAATAACATTTTGGTCCTTTTTGTACTTTTTACACTTTATTACTTAAACTTTGGCCAAATGACAGTTTCTACCCTTAACTTCTTATTAGAATTCGATATTGTCAAAATAAGTTCGAAAGTTTGTGGTTTTGACAGTTTTAGTCCCTTAACGATAACTTTTTGCAAAAATAGTCCTTGGTTAAGTTTTTGAAAAACAACTTTTTTTGTTACAACAAAAGTAGTAGTTGATTGAGCCCGAACCACCTAACTTATATTGACCAAGGAATGGTCACCAAAGTCAGACAGCCTAGAGTCAATGCTCCGCGGAAGTATAAGGTTTCCCCGGGTCGTTATGTCCCGACGAGGTGTGATGGTTATGAAACGGTTTCGTGATCGGGTGAATCTGGATGAAAAATAGGTTTGAGTGTGATTAAACTAAGGAATATACGAAGAAATAGCTTAAACAAGCTATTTGAATAAGACGAGAAGGTAAGAAAAACAAGAAATGTTAAAAACCTAAAAACGCGTACGTTACGTTTAAATAAAACGTAAACGTACGAAATAAAATGTAAAAACGAAAATCTGAAAACACCCAGGGGGTGAAAATGAACTTTTTACAAATCTAAAGAGTAAAAGAAAATTTATAGAAAATGAAAATAAATTTTAACCCTATTTAATTATTTAATATTAATTAATTACTATTTAATACTTATTATTAATATTTAAAATACTTAAATATAATACAATATTAATTAAGCACTAGAAAAATGAAAATAAAATTTCTAAAATTATAAAATAACTAAAAATAAGTTTTAAAATTTAAAATAAGTGTTTTTGTCTTTTTGTGGATTTTCTTTTAATTAATTACTATTTAATTACTAATTATTAATTAAACTATTTTAAATTAAGAAAAATACTAAATGAACAGTGAAAATTCTAATAAAATTTCTAAAATTATTTTACAACATATAAAAGCTATAAAAAAATATAAAAACTAGGTTTTACTTAATAAAAACTAGATATGCTATTTTAAACTAATTATTATTTAATAATTAATAAACTAAGATTAATTCTAATTAATACTAAATGATACAATAAAAATCTGAGAAAATTAATATAAATACTTTAATATATGGGGAAATTAAGAAAAATATAAAAAAGCTAAATTCTTAATAAAAATATAAAAATGAAAATTAAAATTTAAATAAAATTAAATAGAAACTATCACTTAATTTTAAATTTGTTTTTCTTGATTTTTCTTTTACAAACCTATTAAATACTTAAAAACAAACACTTTTTGTAAAAACAAAATTTTTGTAAACTTAAAATAAGCTGAAATGAAAGCTAAAAGTCTAACAGTTGACTTTTGTTGACCCAAAGGGAAAATAAGCTAAAATGGCTTTGAGTGGGACCCACAATGGTCAAAACTGATACAAATAACTTATTAAAACTTGTTTTAGCAGGAAAAAGCACAATGGGACCACTGAATAAGCTATAAGCCGACAAATAAGCACTTGGAACTTATTTCAAACCAGAAAATGTGACAAACTTCATGGGCAATTTCAAGTGGGGTCCACTGGGTTAGGGGTCAAACCATGAGTCAAATGAGGAACCCTACTAGGAGGGGGGCTGATAGAAACAAGAATGGGACCATGGGGCTCCCTGAATTGCTCAGAAAACCACCACCAAGTGGTGGTGGTGGTGGGGGTGCTGCTGATGCAGGGGAGTGATGCCCCCTGCAAGTGACTTTGAAGGGCTGTGAATTGCTCAGAAAAAAATGGCAAAAATCAAAAGGACATGGAATTCAATAGATGAGGTGAGACACTACAATTAGAAACAAATTTCAACCCAAGAAAGCAAACACATAATTCAAATTAAATCTTGCTATTTGTGCAAAAACTGAAAAAGGTGCCATTTGACTTTTCATGAAAACTTGAATTGTTGACTTATGTGAACTTTGGACGAATCTAATGGACTGATAACATGTTTACAAGTGGAAATTAAACTAAAACTAGTTATAGCAACAACTTATGCACTGATAATGGTGATTATGAGTCTCAATTCCTCACACAGATGACTGTGGGGGGATTTACATTTAATTTTGACTATATACTAAAGAACCTGAGTGTTGAATAACTTTTCTAACCTAAATAAACCTAAAGATGCATGTTCAAGTAGAAAGCAATAATCAAAAGCAAATGCACAGTGGTAGAAACCACTTTGCCAAACACTCCCTTAAGCTAGCTATATGATGGATTTTAAGAAACAAATCACAAGTTTAAACCATGAACTGACTTTCAAGCCTACACTAGCCTACATAAACACAAATGAGTGAAAATCAACAACAAGTACACATTAAAACTCTTAATCACAGATTATACAAGAGAAAATAAAAAAAATGCCTTACAGTTGATCCCAGATCAAGCAGTTGAGAACCAAGGGCTTTACACCACCATCCTAATGCTCCCACTGAGCTATCTAACCTTGAGAATACAAAATCAACCTTATCCTTGCTTCTTCTTCCTTCTCACACTGATTTTTTATTATTTTTCTTTTATTTTTATGTATTTTTGGATTAGTGAATTAGAACCAGTCACAAAGCTGAACAAGCTTACAAAAGCTATTCAAGGAACAAATTGAGCTAAATCAACTAGTAAACAACAACTTTATACACTTTAAACTTAAATTGAGATTTTTAGAATCTTTAAGTAAAACTGCAAATTTGAAATCTAATTAACAAGTTATGAAATTAAGGTTCAAGAAAGTTACAATTACACTAGGAAAGTTGATTACAACTTACATAAACCAAAAATTACAACTAAAAATAAAAACGACCTAATTTATTTTAAACTAAGACTAATACTACTCCTCACTGCTCTTTCTCTTCTTTTTCTTTCTTTTTATAGTCCCTGAGGGTAGCCTTGACTTTCCCACACATCATATCCACCATTAGATGGCTTGGTGCAATCCCATCCGTTCAAACTCTTTTGGCGGGAAAAAGGTGTTGGAGCAGATAATGGGGTTTGGTGAGCATTTATTGAGGAGGGGGGAAGGTAAGGGTGTAGGTGAGGGGTTGGTGATAGTTGGTGAGGAGGAGGGGACATGGTTACTGGAAATTAGGGAGGTGTTAATGGTGGTGGGAAAGTGAGGTTAGGGATGAATAGTGGTCGGGTTTTGTGGGTTTGACCGGAGTCAACGAGGGGGACGGGGGTATTAGTTTAAAAGGTGGGCCGGGTATAAGTGGGCTTGGGGTTGGGTTTGTATTTTGGACCAGGCCATGAGGGGTGGTTTTGGATTAGGATTAGTTTTGTTTGTATGAAATGTAATCACAAGGACCAATTTTGTAGATTTTAAAAACCAAGGGACTGAAAATGTAAAATTCCCAAAGTAGTCACAAGGGACCATTCATGCATAGCTTAAATAACCAAAATCCATTTTTGCAATTTTTGTATTTTCAAAATTCCCGGGGACTAAAAATGATAATTTTCAAAGTCCGGGGACTAAAATTGCCAATTTATGAAAATATTTTATCCAAGGACCAATATTGAACATTTTGAATTTCCAAGGACTAAAAATGAGTTTTCATCCAAAAATATTCCACCGGGGACCAAATCTGCCAAAGTTTGAAACTCCAGGGACAAAAAGTGTAAATTTCCAAAACTTTTCCAATTTTTCACCAAAGGACTAAATATGACCACTTATGATTTAAAAAGGACCTTTGGTGATAATTTTCCATATTTTGAATATCCAGGGACTAGATTTGTAATTTTATGAAAGTTGAGGGACTGAAACTGCTAATTTTGCAAACTTTGTGCGTTTTTCATTTGTTTTTGCTCATTTTGCATCTAAGACATATAAAACACAATTTTGAAATATTTTTAGTATTTTGATGCATTACTGAGTGTTTTTGTTTGTTTTGCAGTTCAGATTAGACCAAAAATGATGAGTGTTTGAGCACTCATCAATCCCCCACACTAAACTATTGCTAGTCCCTAGCAATACTGTTTTGAAAACTTGATGGATTTGAAAAACTCTTTACCAAAAGCCATCACTTCTGGAGTAGCCAGGTGTAAGAACTGTGGCACACCTGATAACCGTGTGATTTTGTGCAAACCACCAGCTGTCAACGGATTTGAGTAGTCTTTACCAAAAGCCGTTTGCTTCTGGACTAGCCAGCTCTTGATGGAATAGTCAACATCTTGGTGAGCTGATTACCAATTATGGATTTTCCACGGCCTTTACCACAAGCCATAATCTTGCGGGCTAGCCAACTCATTTGTTTTCGGGGAGTTGAGGAACCATACAATTTTGGGCAAATTGCCAGCCGTCAACGGATTTGAGATGTCTTTACCAAGAGCCATTTGCTCCTGAACTAGCCAATCCCTTTTGTCGTTTAGACAAGGCGGACTGATTACCACAAAAATTTTGAAGCACCAGTGAAAAATTTTTAAAATTTTGGCTAAAAACGGGGGTATTATATAGTAAAATGTGATAAAATTCGCTAGAATAGCGAATACCCCCCCCCCCCCCCCCCACACTAAGCATGAATATTGTCCTCAATATTCAAAATCCCTGCTATTATGCCGACATTTTGAACGTAAAAGGGCAACATTACAAGCTGAGCGTGGAAAACACCATTTTGTTTTTTCACTCTTGTAACCATAGCATGGGGGACTCCCCCACACTTAGGGTGAAAACCCTATATGCCTGCTACTGTTTTTGTTTACCGAGTCGCTAGCTTGACTCGACCCCTAATTCATTTGTCATTGGGGAATGTGGAAGAAGTGATCTCCATCGGACTTTCATTCAAAATATTTGGACAAACATATGAAGCACGTGAAAGTTCCACACCGATGAGATAAGTGACCGGCTCAAGATAATGATATATGAAAATGCCGGGATCAAATATAGTGTCCTCACTCCCGAAAGAGTGAAGAAGAGAAGAAGTCACCATATAGGTGAAGAAAAGGAAGAAGATCATGATAAAAAGCATGATTTGATCTTCTTCCTCAAGAGGAGGCTCAATAGCCTGAGTTTGGATTTCAAAGGGTAAGCTCGTAAACAACCCGGGAGGGTGGGTGGGAATTTGCAAATTCTCATAATTGAGAGCATCTCCCCCCGGGATATCAAACTGATGAGCGAGTTCACCGGAGAACTCCTCATGAAGAGAATCATTCACAAGATGTGAATCTGGGAACTCATGTTCCGGAATAGACTCATCACAATCCTCAATCTGAGTACCAAAGAGCGGATTATCAGAAATCAAAGTGAATTCAGAATCGAATTCAAATAGAGGATTGGTGAGAGTAGTATTGAATGTTTCGGGAACAAAGTGAATATTATTCTCTGCTGGACTGCTGGGATAAGAAGTGAGTGACGGATCATGATGTAGGAGACTTTCAATTTCTCCCAGATCGGCTTGGAAGTCAAGGAGACCATCATCACTTTCCAAGGAAAGTGGATCGATGTGAGCAAGTTCATCAGCGAACTCCTCAAGAAGAGGATCAACATCAGAATGAGGCAGTGGTGCCTCGATATACTCAATGTCTCCATGAGATATACAATCATCGCTAAAATCTGAGAAAGTCTCAAATTGATCTTTAGGACACTCAATAGGGGAAGGAATATCACACATATCATCCAAAGTTCCCTGTGACTCTCTCGGGATTGGGACAAGGATCTCAACACTAGACTTTATTAATTCGTCCGATTCCTTATTAGGAACAGTGCTAAGACGCTCATCCCCCATGTTCAGAGAGTGAGTGGAAACTTCGGGTGTGATAGCAGTTGTTTGAGATGGAATCTCAACTGCTGGGGTATCAACTGATGAACTTGAAGTTTTATAAAATTCAAGGATATCAAGTGTATCCTCATCATCACTGTCATCAGGAATAAAACGGAACAAAGAGCTAGACTTGGCTGCTTTTTCTCTTGCAATGGATTCCCTCACAGATTTTTCATATGCATCTTGGGAATTTATTCTAGCAGCCTGCTCTTCAGCAAGCAATTCTTCCATGGATTTTTGATGAGTATGTCTTTGGGCAAAGTCTTGAACTAAACCCTTAAGCTCATCAACAATTTTCATCATATTTTGCATTTCTGGAAGAAGTGCTTGATTCATATCGTACTGTGGAGGTTGGTCGTAACAAGGTGTGTCAAAATTGTCACAAGGATATGGATTCCCCGTTTGACAATCTGAACTGAAGTGTGGACCTCCACAGAAATCACAACAGTAAAAATGTTGAGGCTGTGGGTTGTACGTGCTAGAGTCATAACCGTTATCAGGAAACTGCTCATAGACAAGCGTGTTTCCCGATTGACAATCAGAACTGTAGTGTGAACCACCACAGTACTCACAACAGTAGAACTGCTGAGACTGATGGTGTGGTAGCTGGTGGAATGAATCAGTGATGTCATGGTAAGAATAGGGATCTTGGTTATAGACAGACCCGTTTCCTGACTCTACCATGCCACAACCGGGGCAATTACCACCATTATGAGAACTACCACACCACTGGCAAACCAGAAAGTGCGGATGAGACATAGAAAGAATCAAATGTGTATAGAGGGTGAGAAAATGAGAATCAAAGGGGTAAGAGGGTAAAGGTGAGTATTTTTTTGTTTTTGGGTAAACATTTTGTACAAATGAGAAGGAAAATCTTTTTGTGTTTTTGTTTTTATGAAAATATGAACAAGGATGGATAAATGTACAATGGAATGAATTCCAAAGACACTAATCAGAAAAACCATTTAGATAAACGCGCACAACGTCCCCGGCAGCGGCGCCAAAAGTTGATTGAGCCCGAACCACCTAACTTATATTGACCAAGGAATGGTCACCAAAGTCAGACAGCCTAGAGTCAATGCTCCGCGGAAGTATAAGGTTTCCCCGGGTCGTTATGTCCCGACGAGGTGTGATGGTTATGAAACGGTTTCGTGATCGGGTGAATCTGGATGAGAAATAGGTTTGAGTGTGATTAAACTAAGGAATATACGAAGAAATAGCTTAAACAAGCTATTTGAATAAGACGAGAAGGTAAGAAAAACCAGAAATGTTAAAAACCTAAAAACGCGTACGTTACGTTTAAATAAAACGTAAACGTACGAAATAAAAAGTAAAAACGAAAATCTGAAAACACCCAGGGGGTGAAAATGAACTTTTTACAAATCTAAAGAGTAAAAGAAAATTTATAGAAAAAGAAAATAAATTTTAACCCTATTTAATTATTTAATATTAATTAATTACTATTTAATACTTATTATTAATATTTAAAATACTTAAATATAATACAATATTAATTAAGCACTAGAAAAACGAAAATAAAATTTATAAAATTATAAAATAACTAAAAACAAGTTTTAAAATTAAAAATAAGTGTTTTTGTCTTTTTGTGGATTTTCTTTTAATTAATTACTATTTAATTACTAATTATTAATTAAACTATTTTAAATTAAGAAAAATACTAAATGAACAGTGAAAATTCTAATAAAATTTCTAAAATTATTTTACAACATATAAAAGCTATAAAAAAATATAAAAACTAGGTTTTACTTAATAAAAACTAGATATGCTATTTTAAACTAATTATTATTTAATAATTAATAAACTAAGATTAATTCTAATTAATACTAAATGATACAATAAAAATCTGAAAAAATTAATATAAATACTTTAATATATGGGGAAATTAAGAAAAATATAAAAAAGCTAAATTCTTAATAAAAATATAAAAATGAAAATTAAAATTTAAATAAAATTAAATAGAAACTATCACTTAATTTTAAATTTGTTTTTCTTGATTTTTCTTTTACAAACCTATTAAATACTTAAAAACAAACACTTTTTGTAAAAACAAAATTTTTGTAAACTTAAAATAAGCTGAAATGAAAGCTAAAAGTCTAATAGTTGACTTTTGTTGACCCAAAGGGAAAATAAGCTAAAATGGCTTTGAGTGGGACCCACAATGGTCAAAACTGATACAAATAACTTATTAAAACTTGTTTTAGCTGGAAAAAGCACAATGGGACCACTGAATAAGCTATAAGCCGACAAATAAGCACTTGGAACTTATTTCGAACCAGAAAATGGGACAAACTTCATGGACAATTTCAAGTGGGGTCCACTGGGTTAGGGGTCAAACCATGAGTCAAATGAGGAACCCTACTAGGAGGGGGACTGATAGAAACAAGAATGGGACCATGGGGCTCCCTGAATTGCTCAGAAAACCACCACCAAGTGGTGGTGGTGGTGGGGGTGCTGCTGATGCAGGGGAGTGATGCCCCCTGCAAGTGACTTTGAAGGGCTGTGAATTGCTCAGAAAAAAAATGGCAAAAATCAAAAGGACATGGAATTCAATAGATGAGGTGAGACACTACAATTAGAAACAAATTTCAACCCAAGAAAGCAAACACATAATTCAAATTAAATCTTGCTATTTGTGCAAAAACTGAAAAAGGTGCCATTTGACTTTTCATGAAAACTTGAATTGTTGACTTATGTGAACTTTGGACGAATCTAATGGACTGATAACATGTTTACAAGTGGAAATTAAACTAAAACTAGTTATAGTAACAACTTATGCACTGATAATGGTGATTATGAGTCTCAATTCCTCACACAGATGACTGTGGGGGGATTTACATTTAATTTTGACTATATACTAAAGAACCTGAGTGTTGAATAACTTTTCTAACCTAAATAAACCTAAAGATGCATGTTCAAGTAGAAAGCAATAATCAAAAGCAAATGCACAGTGGTAGAAACCACTGTGCCAAACACTCCCTTAAGCTAGCTATATGATGGATTTTAAGAAACAAATCACAAGTTTAAACCATGAACTGACTTTCAAGCCTACACTAGCCTACATAAACACAAATGAGTGAAAATCAACAACAAGTACACATTAAAACTC
This sequence comes from Artemisia argyi, assembly GCA_030686995.1. Lineage (NCBI taxonomy): Eukaryota > Viridiplantae > Streptophyta > Magnoliopsida > Asterales > Asteraceae > Artemisia > Artemisia argyi. The sequence goes on along the minus strand of CM060684.1, from coordinate 32,613,212 downwards.
TTAATCACAGATTATACAAGAGAAAATAAAAAAAAATGCCTTACAGTTGATCCCAGATCAAGCAGTTGAGAACCAAGGGCTTTACACCACCATCCTAATGCTCCCACTGAGCTATCTAACCTTGAGAATACAAAATCAACCTTATCCTTGCTTCTGCTTCCTTCTCACGCTGATTTTTTTATTATTTTTCTTTTATTTTTATGTATTTTTGGATTAGTGAATTAAAACCAGTCACAAAGCTGAACAAGCTTACAAAAGCTATTCAAGGAATAAATTGAGCTAAATCAACTAGTAAACAACAACTTTATACACTTTAAACTGAAATTGAGATTTTTAGAATCTTTAAGTAAAACTGCAAATTTGAAATCTAATTAACAAGTTATGAAATTAAGGTTCAAGAAAGTTACAATTACACTAGGAAAGTTGATTACAACTTACATAAACCAAAAATTACAACTAAAAATAAAAACGACCTAATTTATTTTAAACTAAGACTAATACTACTCCTCACTGCTCTTTCTCTTCTTTTTCTTTCTTTTTATAGTCCCTGAGGGTAGCCTTGACTTTCCCACACATCATATCCACCATTAGATGGCTTGGTGCAATCCCATCCGTTCAAACTCTTTTGGCGGGAAAAAGGTGTTGGAGCAGATAATGGGGTTTGGTGAGCATTTATTGAGGAGGGGGGAAGGTAAGGGTGTAGGTGAGGGGTTGGTGATAGTTGGTGAGGAGGAGGGGACATGGTTACTGGAAATTAGGGAGGTGTTAATGGTGATGGGAAAGTGAGGTTAGGGATGAACAGTGGTCGGGTTTTGTGGGTTTGACCGGAGTCAACGAGGGGGACGGGGGTATTAGTTTAAAAGGTGGGCCGGGTATAAGTGGGCTTGGGGTTGGGTTTGTATTTTGGACCAGGCCATGAGGGGTGGTTTTGGATTAGGATTAGTTTGGTTTGTATGAAATGTAATCACAAGGACCAATTTTGTAGATTTTAAAAACCAAGGGACTGAAAATGTAAAATTCCCAAAGTAGTCACAAGGGACCATTCATGCATAGCTTAAATAACCAAAATCCATTTTTGCAATTTTTGTATTTTTCAAAATTCCCGGGGACTAAAAATGATAATTTTCAAAGTCCGGGGACTAAAATTGCCAATTTATGAAAATCTTTTATCCAAGGACCAATATTGAACATTTTGAATTTCCAAGGACTAAAAATGAGTTTTCATCCAAAAATATTCCACCGGGGACCAAATCTGCCAAAGTTTGAAACTCCAGGGACCAAAAGTGTAAATTTCCAAAACTTTTCCAATTTTTCACCAAAGGACTAAATATGACCACTTATGATTTAAAAAGGACCTTTGGTGATAATTTTCCATATTTTGAATATCCAGGGACTAGATTTGTAATTTTATGAAAGTTGAGGGACTGAAACTGCTAATTTTGCAAACTTTGTGCGTTTTTCATTTGTTTTTGCTCATTTTGCATCTAAGACATATAAAACACAATTTTGAAATATTTTTAGTATTTTGATGCATTACTGAGTGTTTTTGTATGTTTTGCAGTTCAGATTAGACCAAAAATGATGAGTGTTTGAGCACTCATCAGTAATTATATCTTGTAAAAATCCTTAGATATCAGTTTTTACACGTCTCGCCATTTCCAAAATTTTCCAACCGAAAATAACTTTTGAAAAGCCAAACGGGCTCGTTAGCCCAGTTAAGGCCCAAAATGGGTGTAGCTTGTTTAAAAATAGTCTTCGACTAGGATTCTGTTTTGGTCTTGTTTTCGTGGTATAAAACCGTGTAAGGTTTGCATGTTTCGTTGGTTCGATTAAGCGTGAGCCAAAGAATTAGTGGGTCGAATAATATATGTATGTTGTACGTATAAAAATGAAATGGTGAGCCCTTTCCTAAGGGTGTCGAGGTGTGTAGAAATAATGGTTACAAGTGTTATGATGCTTTGTAAATAGTGTGTGTCGTGTGAATGTGATATGCATGTTACAAGTAAATGTAGAAAATGAAAAGGGTGGTGATTAACTTACAACACCAACTAGGGTGGTAAGGATGTCGTGTGATGTGAGCAACGAGAACTAGCAATCATGGTGTCCCTTCGTTCAAACGATCCCTTACCCTCAAGAGTTACCCAACTCGTTTCAAACCCAAAACCTTGCTTGTATTCCTTGCGTTCTTCGACTGTGACCAAGAGAGAATGGAGAGTGTTTGTGATTTGAGAAATTTTCGAGTGTGTGAGTTTTGTGTGCATTTAATGTAGGTTTATATAGGAGGGCCAAAGGTGGTTGTATGTTTGATATGGTGAGACACACTTCTATATTGTCATTCGAAGGGTGGACAAGTTTTGTCACACCCCCAATTTACCTGACTTGCAGCGGAATGGAATACCTGGGGGTGTCTGTCATAGCACCACAGTTACAGTTACATTGAACGACCTAAAGTGTCGTTTGGAAAATACTGCATTTGATCATTGAAATAATTCAGAGTTTACAAAATGAGGTCCCCAAAATGTGTTGCATGTTCATGAAAAACAAGTCATACTAGATCAAACGTTTACATAAGTGCATGAAATAATGATGAGACGCGTCTACTCCGCGACTCCATGAAGGTCCAAATGCATGTCACATGAGCTACCTTAATAACCTGAAATACATTGCTAAAACGTCAACACGAATGTTGGTGAATTCCATAGGTTTGTAAAATGTAATGATGTACGGCCACCACAAGTAAAAATGCAAGATAAAAATCTCGTGAAAATTGTACAATAGCCTTAAGCTCATGACACCGAAGCTATGACTGATGAAATTCTATACCCCTCCCGAATGTTCTGCCGAAACATTCAAATGTAAAAGACATGACATGCATCCGCTTACTGTTGGTATCCACTACCACGGATGGAGGCGTCACCCTCGATAGATCTATCCACTCACTCTCGCTTAGTACTTGAAATTAACGGTTCATGATGTTACAGGGGACTTATCACATGGCAAGGTAACTTAAGCTATGTACATGTTTGAATACTTGGGCTCGTACTAAAATGATTGGTGCAATGTATTCCCCCCGTGGGATTTGAAAACAATCAAAAATGTTGAATTGAAAACGGGGCTATGAAAACTCACCTCAACTGATGAAACTGTGATGAAATGAAATGAACACCAATGAACAATTAGCTGCTGCAACCCAATATGATGGTACCATGAACATGTACTGAGCTGAAAAACAAGGCGCGCACACTAGCCGCAACCTAGTATGAATGATGAACGATCTACCTTAGATCATGAAATCTTTTCCCGCAATGAATAGTGTTCCATGAATAGTAAAATTTCTGAATGCTTCTCGGAATGTCAAACTGACACCAAAAATGATGAATAGTAAACTGATGAATAGTGTTTTGATGAATAGTGTTTGATGAATAGTGTTTTTCCAAAGTTCGGGAAATGACCTGAAATGGTGAGTTGTGACAGTCTTCCCCTCTAAAAGGAACTTCGTCCCGAAGTTCAGTTTATGTTGGTCTCTGAGAATGTATTGATGAAAAGGTGATGATATTCGAGAATTCCAGCGAACTCTAACGATAGGAATTCGACTCTGATTCAACTGTTTGACCACACGGTCCATGGTTTCTGTTGGTTCTCTTACAAGGTCTGAGATTGTCATTTGGGATGGATCCCTTCCAATGGAATCATGAGTGACTCATCTGTAAGTCGTTTCTGGGGATCTGAAAATGTGAAATATGTTCGTGTAATCCTGTTGTTCTCTGGCAATGTTCAAATCTGACGGCCACTAGGCCTACCCTGTCTGAAATATAAATGGTCCAGTGTATATTGGTGTAACTTTCCAAGTTTTCTGAATAATAACATGCCTTTCCTAGGCAGAATTTTCTGCATAACTCTGCAGAACTTGAAGTTTTAATGGTTTACGACTTATTGAACTTGTAACTGATTCTTGACTTGTAGAAAACTTCTGGTTATCTCATGAATGCCTACTGAACTAGTGAGTTGAGCTTTTTCCAAGTTTGGCCCATCAATAGATGGTCTGCGCTTCTTAATGTTTTAAATGTGATACTGGTAATATATACTGCTGAATTCTGCCAGAACTCAAGTTTGTATGCTAGTTGGTCGATTCTAAAATGAATCTTAAATAGTCCAATATGCTAAAGGTTCAACCTTTCTTGTTATCCAATTTGTATTATGCCCATCCAAGGCATTGCTTTCAACTTAGTTTGTTCTCCCACTTGAATCTGGATGGTTTGTTGTTCAGGATATCCAATCCAAATGATGTGTGTTATGTACCAACCTAACTTCTGCCAGTTTCCCGTTGTTGGTGTGATAACCATTGTTGTAGATGAATTTGATTTATGTTAAATGATTTGTCCAACCATTTCTAGGGTCAATCACTCATGCTCTGAGCATACTTTCCTATGTTTGAATTGTTCTGTCGCTTTGACCATCGGTCTGAGGGTGATAGGTGATGTTCACATCTAAATGGGTTTCTGAAGGAAATCCTGAAATGATTACCTGAAGTCCAAGGTGAATCGGTTTCCTTAACAGGAATAACTGAAATGGGCACAATAAATCTTTGTGACTAATTCCATAACGTTCGGTCCATCGAACTTGGCGTTATCTGAAAGGGATAGAATATAGGTAACAATTTGATTCCTTGTGTTTTGTTTCAACGGATGATAAGACATATGTTTTTCTTTGTCTATTTGGTTTGGTCTCCACTACTGAAGTTCGTGATTAATTTGTGATGTCCTTCCTAATTCCTTCATCACATATACCAATATTCTTTACTGTCAAGTCACAAAATCCTAAATGCATAAGCGATGTTGTAGGGAAGTTGGTTCTGGATATTTGTCTCGTGATTGTGAGCTTTGGTTGAAATCTTTTTCTGAATAAACGAACTTAGAAAAATGGAGCAAATGATTTACTAAGTAATATTTTTCCTGATGATTCAAAATTTCAGTAGTTATGAAGTAGAAAAATGTTTTCAAACATGTTGTGATTAAGACTGCTTACCAAAGTTTGATGTTTATGTATATTTCTCATTGTACAATAGTGTTGCTAAAGATTGACCAAAAAGGATCGTACTTGTTCAAAATAGGAATTTCAGAAATCATTTTTCCACAAGGTAGGTGATTTATGTAAACGCATCAACTTTATTTAAAAGTGAAAACACTAACAAGGATAAAATGGTAGAATAGGAAATGTTCGCTTAAATGCATAGATGTCTAACACTTAGTTCCTGAAGTTGGATAATGTCTATTATGTTTTCCCATGTAGATGAGGAGATATGTTCTGGCTTGATCCCTTGCTTGGTATGAAGGTGAGGTTATCTGAAATTTCTAGACATAAGGCCTTAGAGGAAATTACATCGATATTCTTGTTTCAAACAATTGTACTTTGTGAAAACTTACTGCAGGAAAGTTCATGTATGGATGAGGCCATGTTTAAATGAAATGCTCTACATTCTCAATTAGAAGCTTGGTTTATTTCTATTGTGTTGTCCTGCGGACATCTATATTGAGTTCAATCATGTAGCTCAGTCTAGCTAGTACCTTTAAATGATAGAATTTGACAACTAAGTCAGGGATGGTGATTAAGATGGTCTCGCAGTATCTTAGGATTGTTGTTGAGTTATGAATTCTCTCACTATATACTTCTAGTCCTGGTTAGTAGTTCTGTAATCCTTTCGTTGCTTCTATTGTATAAAGGAATCCTGCATGTAGTTGATATGAAAAGTCTCTTCTAGGGAAGTCAATGGAAAAATCCAACTTAATAGCTAAGTGAGTGACAGGTAGGGTAAGTATCCAGGGATAGTTCGGCAAAAGGGATGTTTATGAAAGAGTTCCTTTGTTTACAAAGCTTTCGAATGAAGATTGTTATTAACAATCCTTTGAAAAGGTAATTATTTCCTTCATGGCATAATCCTTCCTGAATTTTACATAGGTGATCAGGCTATGTATAATTGAGGACTAATGATGCGATGTTAGATTTTGTCAAAATATCATAACTTTTCTCAAAAGTTTTAGATGGTGTTCAACGCATTGTTATTAAAAAATGGTGTCCTGATGTTTTCTTTCAAGTAACATGAAAATTGCTTCGCGTAATAATAGTAAATACTTGGTGTAATGACAGAAAATCAATTTATAGGATGGAAATAAAATAGCTTACTTCAGAAATTTTTCTGTAAAACAATTTCCCCATATGATAGTAAAATAGCTTGAATGGTGTATTGGATACGTGGGTGAATCTTGTCGAATGGTAATAGTCTACTAATTCGTCAAAAACGAAATCAACCTAATTCCTGATGAGACAATGCTAAAATGTTGCGAAACGATTGAAGTCTGAGCAAATGGGAATGGAAAAGGAAATGACAATGATGGTACTAGTGAATGGAATACTACCCTCTTTCGCGCTACCTCGCGACATCCAAAAGGTAAAACTAAAGTACACACTGTGGGAAGGCCAATAGTGTAATAAGTAACTGATGGTGGTGATAGTACCTGAGTAGTAAGTGCCCTACTAGTGATGGAAAGAAAACACACTATCTTCCTTGCAATAAGCATCCTAATAAGTCCATTAAGATTAATTCTGAATACACTACCAAAAGGCATTTTATGTACGGGCTGAATGATAGGAAAACCCTGTTCCTATGGCAAATCAATAGTACTAATGGTGGTGTAAGTGCAACTGATGGTATAATGGTAGTGGAAGATGACAAGGTATCTTCAATGTCGGAATCCGATAAAAGGATGTCAGGGTGAGTATCTGAAGGCATGTCGCTTGTGAACCAGGTCAATAAAATGATATACATATACGGATATGAGTATAAATAACTCGCACAGGGTATGTATGAAACAACATGTATCATGATTATGCACTTATGATGAAATGATGAGATGCTATGATGATGCGGTTATAGTCTAGGGTCCAAGATACATCCTAGTTCGCTATAACTTTAACTCTGATGCCAATCTGTCACACCCCCAATTTACCTGACTTGCAGCGGAATGGAATACCTGGGGGTGTCTGTCATAGCACCACAGTTACAGTTACATTGAACGACCTAAAGTGTCGTTTGGAAAATACTGCATTTGATCATTGAAATAATTCAGAGTTTACAAAATGAGGTCCCCAAAATGTGTTGCATGTTCATGAAAAACAAGTCATACTAGATCAAACGTTTACATAAGTGCATGAAATAATGATGAGACGCGTCTACTCCGCGACTCCATGAAGGTCCAAATGCATGTCACATGAGCTACCTTAATAACCTGAAATACATTGCTAAAACGTCAACACGAATGTTGGTGAATTCCATAGGTTTGTAAAATGTAATGATGTACGGCCACCACAAGTAAAAATGCAAGATAAAAATCTCGTGAAAATTGTACAATAGCCTTAAGCTCATGACACCGAAGCTATGACTGATGAAATTCTATGCCCCTCCCGAATGTTCTGCCGAAACATTCAAATGTAAAAGACATGACATGCATCCGCTTACAGTTGGTATCCACTACCACGGATGGAGGCGTCACCCTCGATAGATCTATCCACTCACTCTCGCTTAGTACTTGAAATTAACGATTCATGATGTTACAGGGGACTTATCACATGGCAAGGTAACTTAAGCTATGTACATGTTTGAATACTTGGGCTCGTACTAAAATGATTGGTGCAATGTATTCCCCCCGTGGGATTTGAAAACAATCAAAAATGTTGAATTGAAAACGGGGCTATGAAAACTCACCTCAACTGATGAAACTGTGATGAAATGAAATGAACACCAATGAACAATTAGCTGCTGCAACCCAATATGATGGTACCATGAACATGTACTGAGCTGAAAAACAAGGCGCGCACACTAGCCGCAACCTAGTATGAATGATGAACGATCTACCTTAGATCATGAAATCTTTTCCCGCAATGAATAGTGTTCCATGAATAGTAAAATTTCTGAATGCTTCTCGGAATGTCAAACTGACACCAAAAATGATGAATAGTAAACTGATGAATAGTGTTTTGATGAATAGTGTTTGATGAATAGTGTTTTTCCAAAGTTCGGGAAATGACCTGAAATGACCTGAAATGGTGAGTTGTGACAAGTTTGTCCCTTGGCTTGCTCTTGTCACTTCGAGTAGGGTGTTTGAGGGAGCAATTATGGCTTTCTTTGATTTGTTTAAGCTTAGCTTAGGTTGTGTAGGTTAATAAACAAATGAAGATTAGGCTCATGGTAATAACATGTTGGAGGTAAAGAAACATTCGATCCTTCGGGTATTTAGTCGAAGGTGGTTAGTGGTTTTGTCCAATGGTTTGACGGCTCATATGGTGGCTCTTTGTCGCATGGATCAAAGTCAAAGGAGATGTATGTTTGTGTCGAGTGATTAAGAAACCATGAATTCAAAATGTGTGTATATATTTAGATGGCAAGGGAGTTGGTTTTCTATTTCGTATGGCATGCTACGCAAAAGAAAGAAAACATAATAAGCCATGTGGGCATGTGGTGATGATCGGCCCAAACGAATCAAAAAAGAAATATATGTGGGCTTGTGAGTGTGTTCGGCCCAAGTGAATCAAAGAAAAGAACCGTGTGGGCTTGTGGGTGTGTTCGGCCCGAATATGACGGGGTATCGGTGATTAGTAAAATTGTGAATTTAGTTTCGATGTCGGTGTCGGTTCGTGAAAACCATAAATATATAAACGGTGTCGTCATACGTATATATATATACTCATATATACTTAGTGATAATAAATTTGTAATAATTAATATATACATATATATATATATATATATATATATATATATATATATATATATATATATATATATATATATATATATATATATATATATATATATATAATACCTCGTTGTCCAAATAGGGTGTCTGGTCGCAAGTGGGAGTTACCGGTGTTAACCTCATTGGGTGACATCCAAGAGTGACAATCGGGTGATATCAGGTGACAAAACATAATCGGGTGTCAAACAAACGGTGATCAAATAATCAGGTGTTAAATAAACGATGTCTCGTATAAAAATTTCAAATTAGCCCGCAAAAATGGCTTAGTTTAGAATTGTGTTGATAATTAGCATTAATAAATGACCTGGGATTTTACGGAGTATTACAAATTCCCTCATCTCCTCCAGGTGTTGGAAACCCACCTGTGGAAGTATAATCATTGGGAGAAGGTACTGGAGTATACTCTGAAGCAGTACCTTGTAAAGAAGTACTTTGTGGAGAAGTACCTTCAGCAGAAATAGGTTTTTCCCTAGAAACAGAGACTGAGGGAGTTCTTTCACTTAAGTCATCAGGCTGTGGTGAAGCAATTGGTGGTGTAGGTGTATGTACTGATGCAGAATGCTCAGAATGATCAAGTTTGTCAGCATTATCAGAATTAGTAGAATCACTAGCATTATCAACATCATCCCTAACAGCCTGTGCTACCTCTAACATATAAGCATTAAGAGGTGTATTGTTACCCGAAAAATTAACTCCCTTGTGAGACATAAAGGTAAATACCTTTGGTGGCATCCTAATAGTAGGTACATAATCTTGAGGTTTTGGTATCCCATCAAGTGGATTCTCTAGGATAAGTTGAACAAATCTAGGATACATCAGAAAAGGTGATCCAGCCTTAGTATGAGCAATTATACCATCAAAGATCATATAAGAAAAGTTGAATGGCTGATTTGTAACAAGTCCAACTAATGCAGAAGCTATGGCATGTCCAAATTGATCCCAAGCAGTACTTTTTGGACTTAAACAATGAAGTAAAACATGAATAAGATACTTCCAATGAGGACTTACCATTGCTTTCTGAAAAGTAATCCTGTTCAAAGGACCTTCATACCCAATAGCTCTCAGTGCATCCCAAACTTCTTGTTTAGCAAACAAAACAGAGCCTCCCTCATCATCAAATAGCAAAACTTCCCTGATTGTTGCCTTAGTAACACGAATGGCTCTCCCAGCAACTGTAGCATGAATAACATCCTCTCCATCTTCTATCTCAGCCCTAGCTGTGGCCCAAAATGCCTGTATCCAAGGTCCAATAATCTCTGGGTTTACTCAGAGTGAGTAATTGATGGTGGTGCCGGTGAGAAAATCAATGATTCCATGAAAGTCAATGTTCCTCTGTGTTTTCTCAAGGTTTGCAATCATGTTGTGTTTGGTGATGGTGGGTCGGTGTGCCATTGCGATTATGATTTGAAAAGAAGAATGGTAATCGTTGATGATCTTGGTGGATTTGATGAATGAGAGTTGGGAATGAATACGGGAGTATAAATATGAAAAAGATGTGAGTAAAAAGGGATAATATACAAAGAATCACGGTGAATTAATTATTTTACCGATATTTTTGGAAATTATTTTCCCCATATCTTTTGAAAGTTTGTTACCCGTATTTTTGACCGTTGGAGCAGTATCCTAACACGTCAGTGTACCCTTCAGAACACCAAGCAGTACGTTCCATATATCATGGAGCAGTACTTTCAGTTGTAAAATAAAGCAGTACGTTAGAGAAAGTACTTTCCAATCAAAATATCTTTAGTGTTGACTGTTTGACCAAAATATCTTTGAAAGTCAACCCGAGATAATTAATACCTTTCCAAATTAATTCCCAAAGCTACCAAGGCAAGTAGAATTCAATGAACTGCATTAATTACCCTGATAACTTTCCTTGCCTATAAAAGTAACTTTTCACCTACACATCTCTTTCATCAACACTTGCAATATAGTCACAAAAACTCTAGTGAACAACATGAGTCACTTCCCATTGGTGTACATCTCTTCTGATTCAGATGGTTCCACAGACTCAGAGATCATCTACTATTCTGACTCTGTCTTTGATGATGATGCAGGATGGAGTGGGTACTTTCCTCCTGATGTATCAACCTCTACCATCACAGATGCAGCAAGCACTACTAATCCAAAACCAAAGAAGAAAGTGTCTGTTTCTACTCCTGGTTCATCTCTGGCAAATGAACTTCCACATGCCTTGACCCAAGCCCTTGAATCAGCCATAAAGAATATGAAGTGGCCTGCTCCAAGAAAAGAGAGACCTCTCAAACAAGTTCTTGGCCTGGCTTGCCCAAGGAAGCAAGCTTCTTTTGATGACAAAAGAAAGACTGCTCAAAAGGGAAAGCAGAGTTATCAGGGTAAAGGAAAAAGACCAATGGAGTAGGGTGTGTTGGGTAGGATAAGTAGGTTTGGTGTAGGATGCTTATGGTAGTTGTCTGTGTTTCCTGTTTGTGTCTTCGTTATGGTTGTCTGTATCCCTTGGAAGAATGAATGTAACCCTGTGGTAGTAATGAATAAAAATCTTTTCTTTAGAATGATACATGTAGCCTCCCCTTAACTAATGACTAACTACTAATGCCTCCCCTCAATAATAGCTTAATTATTAATCATACCAATACTCACAACTAAAAAGGTAAATCTTGAAACATCAAAGCCCTTTATGAGTAGATCTGCTGCATTATCATCTGTATGGACTTTAACCACATTGATAATCCTATGCTCTTAGCAATCTCTGATAAAATGATGTCGGATTTGAATGTGCTTTGTTTTGGAATGATAGACTGGATTCTTCACAATACAAATGGTACTCTCATTATCAATGTTGATAAGAGTACTCTTGAAGTTGAATCCATAATCCAAAAGCTGATTTTGTAACCAAAGTACTTGTGCACAACAACTTGCAACAGCTACATACTCTGCTTCTGTGGAAGATGTTGCTGCAATTGTTTGCTTTTTGCATTGCCATGAGACTAATATACTTCCAAGATATTGACACCCTCCAGTTTTAGATCTTCTGTCATAGTTATCACCAGCATAATCACTATCTGAAAAGGCTTGTAGATGAAAAGGTGACTCCCTAGGATACCACAATCCTAGCTTAGGTTGTTGCCTAAGGTACCTAAAGATCCTCTTGACAGCGTTCAAATGTGATACCTTGGGTTTAACTTGATGTCTTGCACATAAACAGACAGCAAAAGTAATATCAGGCCTAGATGCAGTTAAGTACATTAGACATCCAATCATAGACCTGTATAATTTGACATCAACATCTTCTCCTTCTTCATCTTTTCCCAAAGGCTTGTTAGCATCAACAGGTGTAGAAGTTGGCTTGACAGTTGTGAAGTTGAATCTCTTAAGAAGATCTGCAACATACTTATCTTGACTAATAAAGATTCCACTGCTTGATTGTTGCATTTGAAGTCCCAAGAAGAATGTTAGTTCTCCCATTGAACTCATCTGAAATTCTTTTTGCATAAGATCTTCAAATTCCTTCACCATAGATTGCTTAGTAGCACCAAAAATAATATGATCTACATAAACTTAGACAAGCATGATATCCTTCTTATCTCTTTTGATAAACAAAGTCTTGTCAATAGCACCTCTCCTGTAACCATGTTGTAATAGGAAATTTGAGAGTATTTCATACCATGCTCTTGGGGCTTGATGAAGGCCATATAGAGCCTTGATAACCTTGTAGACTTTGTTTGGATGTACAGGGTCTTCAAAACCAGGAGGCTGTTTAACATAAACTTCCTCTGTGATAGTGCCATATAGAAAAGCACTTTTAACATCCATCTGATATATAGGAAATCCCATATAAGATGCAAAAGTCAAAAATAGCCTTATGGCTTCAATCCTTGCCACATGAGCAAATACTTCATCATAATCTACTCCTTCTTCTTGTCTATATCCTTGAGCTACTAACCTTGCGTTATTCTTGATTACATTCCCTCTTTCATCTCTTTTCACTTTGAAAACCCATTTTGTTCCAATTAACCTTTTACCATCAGCTAAATCACATAGTACCTGTACTTCTTGAAGTTTAAACTGTAAGAGTTCTTCTTGCATAGCTTCAACCCAACTCTCTTTGGCTAATGCTTGTTTGATTGTCTTAGGTTCTTCTTGAGACAGAAAGCAAGCAAATAAACACCATTTCTGATCCTTGTGATTCACCCTGTTCTGCTTGTATATAAAGCTAAGTAAAGAAGTGTGTTGTTGAGACATATTCTTAGCTTTAGTTCTTGTAAGTACTCCTGAACTAGAAGGTTCAATTATCTTACTGACAGGATGATCTTTGTGAATTCTTAGAGTAGGAGTTGGTGGAACTTCAAGATTATCTTCCAAATTTGTGAGGTCAGGGTCTTCATTAGAATCTGAGAAAATGCCTTCTTGTTCCAACTCATCCTCAGTATCTTCTAAGGCAGGCATGGTTGAATCATGTAAATCATCATCATTCTTCCAATTTGAGGTATCTAAAATTTGAAAAGTACTTTCAAATGGATTAGCAGTACTTTGGGGCAAAGTACTGTCAGTGCCTTTAGCCTTCTTCTTTTCCGCTTCATAAGCTCTCCTTTGATCATCTTCATAGGATTTTACAATTTTTTCTTGAAGGAGCATCCTATTAAGTTCATCTTGGATAGCTTGGTCTTCATCAGATACTGCAGTCTTTGGTGGAACAGTACTTTGTGGATCAATAGTACCTTGATGTACAGCAGTACTTTTCTTCTCATCATTGGGTGCTTCATCAGAATCATCTTCAGATCTTATGTTAACTCCATGAACAATGTATTGTAACTCTTCTTCATTAAGAACAACTTGATTTTCTTCTCTGACGGGTACATAGTACATAGATGAAGACATTAAATCAAGATCAAACATCCAATCAGGACCTTTACCTTTTTGATTTTCTTGTTCTTCTAGAAATTCAACATAAAGACATTCTTGAACCTTCTTGGTAGCCCTGTTGTATACTCTGAATCCTTTGTTGTTTGTACAATAACCCAATAAGTATCCTTCTTTTGATTTACCATCAAATTTTCCCAAATTATCAGTAATGTTTAAGATAGTCAGGGGACATCCAAAAGGCTTCATAAACTTAATGTTTGGCTTCTTTCCCATGAGTAACTCATAAGGTGTCTTCATCTGAGGTTTTGTCACTGATACTCTATTTAGCACATAACATGCAGCACTGATAGCTTCAGCCCAAAATGGAACAGGTAATTAGGAGTTTGCAAGCATTGTCCTTGCTGCTTCTATCAAATTTCTGCTCTTCCTTTCTGCAACTCCATTTTGCTAAGGAGTTCTAGCAATACTGAATTCTCTTTTAATTCCTTTCTTAGCACAAAAGTCATTCATAAGCTGATTCTTGAATTCAGTCTCATTATCACATCTAATGCTTCTAACCTTGAGTCTTAACTGATTTTCAAGTGCTATTATAAGGTCATGAATAGCATCAAAAGTTTCATCTTTGAATCCCAAGAAAAAGACCCAACTAAATCTGCTACAATCATCTGTTATAACCAAACAATACTTCTTCTTGTTTAAGCTAACAACTGAAACAGGTCCAAACAGATCCATATGCAGCAATTCCAAAGGCTCCCTAATTGTTCTTTCTTCAATCTTCTTACATGAATCCTTTTGTTGTTTACCCTTCTTGCAAGGCAAACATGAATGATCAAGTTTGAATGTTATAGAAGGTAAACCTCTAACTAAATTTCCTTTGACCAGCTTATTGATGTTTTTGAAATTAACATGCCCTAGTCTTCTGTGCCATAGATGTGCTTCCTCCATTGTTGCCCTTGCAATCAAACTTGTTGCTCTTTCAGCTGAATTGATGTTCTTCAAATCAATGCTATACACATCATTGGTTCTTGGTGCTCTCAGCATCACCAAGTTTTCATCTTCTAATCTAAACTCAGGGGAGAGAATAAGACATTCTGTGTCAAGAAACAACACAGGGTACTTCTTGTCACAGATCTGAGAGACTGACAAAAGGTTGAATTTAAGCTCTTTCACATATCTGACATTCTCAAAATCAATAGATCCTGCCTTAATGGTTCCTTTGCCAGTGATTCTCCCTCCATCAGGATCATTCCCAAATGCAACTCTTCCTCCAAAATAAGCTTTAAAATCTGACAAGAGCTCGTTTTCTCCAGTCATACTTCCAGAGCAACCACTATCCACAATAAGATGATCTTTAAGCTCCTCTGTTGGGTTGCCCTGCATAAAAATGAAAAGGATTAGTTTCTTTTAGGAACCCAAGCCATTACTGACTTGTGTTCCCCTTGTGGAGTAACATACTCAAATTCTTTGAGCATGTAATCACCACTGTTTTTGAAAATACTATCAAGAACTACTGTTTTTGATTCCAAAACTTGTGTTGAATTGTTATCAACAACCCCTTTTTCACCCTTATTATCTGAAAGTACTTTGTCACTCTCAGCAGTACTTTCTTTCTTAACCAACTTAGTTGTAACTTTTGGTGTTGGGTTCTGTGTTTTAGCAGCTTTCCTTTGGTTGTAAGGCCTTCTAGATTTGTAAGAATTGAATCTCTTAGGTCTTACACTTGAGTCTGTCCTAGCAGTACCTTGATTGGGAAACTTCCTAACAGTACTTTGAGAAAGTACTGCCTGACTAGTGCTTTGTGAAGGTACTGTGGGTTTGGAGAATGGTCTTTTCTGATGAGGGTACCTATAATCTTTTGAGAAATTACTATGGTTAACCCTATTTGTGTAATTCTAAACTGGTTTATTCTCCCTTGGTTTATTCTCTCTGTGCTTATGGGTTATGGATGTGGTCTTTGGGTATTTGCTTAAGTATTCTGAGTGATAATCACAGTCCTTGATCAAATGATGAGGACTATAACATACAAAGCATAACTTTGGACCCATCATCCCAAGTCTATTCCCAAAAGGTTTTCTATGATAAGCAGTATTTTGAAAAGAGTTTCTTGTAGGTACTGCTGAATGATCAGCAGTACTTTGAGAAGTTTTTGGAAGAACTGCTTGTTTTGAAAGATCTTTTTCACATTCAGAAACCTTATTATCATCCCTAGGTGCTTCAACAGATTCTCCTAAAGGCTCAGGATTTGATTGACCTTTAAGATTTTTCCTAAACTCAAGGTTATCTACCCCATAACAAGAGACATCTGTCCTAGGTGGTTGAAAACTGCCTGGGGGTGGAGGAACTTCATTGTAACTTTTGTTCTTCTTAAACTCAGGAGGTGTTGAACAAGGTGATTCCTCATCACTAATTGAGGTTTCCTGAGAAAGATTTAATTCTTGGTTCCTAGATAAAAGTACTTCTGAATCATAACCTAGGCCAGTTTTAATGTTTGTTGTTCTCTGTTTTTCAACAAAACTCACATGTGACAGACCTGATTCTTTCCAAACAGTAAGTTTTTCTAGCAACTTATCTCTTTCTTTAGTGACCTTTTCTAATTCAGAAACTTTACATCCTAACTTCCACTCACTTAGCTTTAACTGATAATCTTGTTGTTCATATTTTCCAGCCCAAGTTACTTCATTATTCTCATGTGTGATTATCTTAGCTTCCATGGATTCTAAAGTCAATTGGTAACCAAGTATCTCAGATCTAGTCCTTCTATAGTTATCTCTTTCTGTTTCATATTCTTTAAGCATCTTTTGATAAGAGTTACTACATTTGGAACATACCTCAGAGATAGTGGATGAACTTGGTGAAATAGCCATCATAGCAAGCTGAACATATTCTTCTTCACTTTCCATGCTCCAATCAAAGCTTCTTAGACCATCTCTTGACTCCAAAACTTCATATCTAGGTTCCTCATCAAAAGTTGTGCTCCAATTAATCTCTTCTAGTGCAACCATAGAATAGGTTACTGGTTCATCATCAAATTCTTTACTCCAATCAACTTCTGACAGATCTTCTTGAGCAATCAAGGCTTGTGATTTTGGCTCAGCAATAGGGACTTCTTTTCTTTCAACCTTGGGTTTAGGTTGTTTAATCATCCTGTTTGCTTGAACTTTGAAAACTTGCATTCCCTTGCAAAGTGACCAGTCCTTTGACAGTTAAAACATTCAATCTTGGACTTGTCAAATGCTATCCCTTACTTAGCCTTGAAATCAATACCTCTTCCTATCTTGTTCATAAACTTCTTGATCCTTGCAGAAATCATGGCAACCTGCCATCTTATGTCAATTTCTTCCATAGCATCATCATCAATTTGCAAAAGATCTTCTTGATAAGTAACAGGCAGAGTAGCTTGTTGAGCAAAGAATGAACACAAAACATCATCTGAATTGGGGTTATGTGATGAAGTGGTAGAGATTAAAGTTGTACGTGGATTCTGTGTTTCTACAACAGTACTTTGGACAGGTTGAGCAGTACTTTTAGTGGAAGTACTGCTTCTTTTTTCAGAAGAGACAAAAGCAATGTTGTGAGAACTTGAACCTTTATTACCCTTCATCTCATGCTTATACACCTTTAGATTGTTGTAAAGATCATCAAAGTCCATAGTGTCCAAACCAGGATGTCCTCTAATCATTGTAGCAACCACATGCCATGTAGAAGGCAAACTCCTCAAGAACATCAAATTAGCATCTTCAACTGTTTCTTCAGCTCCATATAACTCTAGCATGCTGAGTAGATTTTGATATCTATCATAAGCAGAGTCAAGACTTTCTCTTTCAACAACAGTGAAGGTTTCAAACTGCTGCTTCAACAGGTTTTTGTGCATCTTCTTGGAAGCATCATTACCTCCAAATCTTGTGCCCATAGTTGTTTTGCATCCTTGGCATCATGAAACTTCAATAAGTGCCCATCAGGAATGGCAGAGAGAAGTATGTTGAGAGCCTTGTCTTGATTTCTTTTGGTAGCAGCTGGTATGGTTGGCTTAGGTGGTGTTGGTTGTCCAGGGATCTCCAATGGTTCTTCAATTTGCATGTTACCATTGACAATCACATCCCATAGTGGATGGTCTGTGATGGCAATGTACTGCCTCATCTTCATGGCCCATAGATCATATTCTCCCTTCTTGACAATAGGAATTCTGACAGCAGTGATGGATGGAGCAGGTGCAACATCTGTCGACATCTTTAAGGGTTTGTAGTAGAATCGGTTTAATAGGTTTTCTTCTTAATCAGAGTTTCCAAGCTGGCTCTGATACCACTTGTTGGATCGATATACTCTGACCAAACTACTTTGTAGCTTGTAAGGTTTTAACAATCTTGAATGACTCAAAACAGTTAATATTGAAACAATTATATTACTTTGTAAAGTATGCGGAATCTACTAACACAAAGCTAAGAAGAACTTTGTTAATATTAAAACAACTCTTAAACCTGCCTCTCTAATTACAGGTTTACTAACAATCCCTAACTTTCTCTAAAATCGCTTTTGTAAAACTCTAAGACTCTTAGAAACTTTGTATGAATTCGACTAAAACTTATATCCCTAACACCATCATAAGGCTCTTTATATAGATAACCTTAAGTCGGTTTACATTATCTACTTGAACGACAATTAATTATCCCTAACTAATTCTAGAATATTCATACAATATTACATAATAATCCTTTAATCAATATTGCACTTAAGTCCTTGTTCTTCGAAGTACTTTGAATAATCTTCAATAAGTAGCAGTACTTTTACTTTGATCAGCATGTTGACTATTGAGCAGTACTTTGACTTCATATCCCAATAGAGAAGACCTTTGTCCTAAATTAATCTGCCTGCCAGGTTTCTGATTATAACTGTTTGGTTCTACGGGCTTGCCGTAGTTTCTAGTCTTAGAAGGTTGAACCTTATCACAAGTATTCACTTCCTTCAGGAATTTTGTAGCACAACTATCATGATTTGCCATAAAAACACATTTTAGACAAGTTGAGCAAAGAAGGTGTTTGGATTCAGAAAAAGATCTAGAATTCTTATAGTGTTAGCTATGGGAATCGCTTCAATCGATGTGCAACTACTCTTGGAAACAAGACAATTCCTATTTGTTTGTTGAGTACTCACAGGTTTTGGTTTGCTGCAACTGGCCGAGTTCTGCAGTAAGCTAGAAGGCATCCTAAGAGGTCGTGATCCTAAGATTCCATCCTTTTGAAGTAGAGCCCTTTTTCTAGCCTTTTTAAGATCATAGTTCTTATACAAGTCATTTATATCATAAGAGATTTGAGTTTTAACGATCGGTATTGACACTATTTTTAACTTATCCAAGAAGACTCAGGTGTGTAGGTGTAGCTACTTGTTGAGCCTGAACAGACCCGGAGGCATTTTTCTTAGGCAAATTATGTGAAGTGACAGGTTTTGTCAAAACTTGTTTCTCATCAACTTGGGAGGCAAACCGAGTTTCTGAACATTTTGGACGTTTAGATCTAACCGCATGAGGTTGTCTAACAACCGAATGGTTTCTACTTGATTGTAAAACCGGTTTCCCCAAGATTGATGGTTTTGCAAACTTAGTGTTCACACTGTGTCCTGTTAGTTTTCCTACCTCATTTTTTAGTGCAGCAGTTGTAGAACCCTTTTCCTGAATTTGAGCTTTGAATTTATCATTTTTGACCATGAAGGATGTTGTTTTTTCCAAAGTCTTAGTACTGGTTTCTTTGATAGAGTCTCTTAGATCTATGTGATGCCTTTTCAAAGCCTAATTTTCCTTAAGTAATCTAGCCACATAAAGTTCCAATTCGATGTTTCTTGATTTAATAACATCAATGTCATGTTTACCTTTGACTATATTACTTTTCTCATTTAGGACAGAAATATGCTCTTTCAAATTGTTGATTGTCGAGTTTTTGTCTTGAAGCTGAGCTTTCAAAGTGTTAATTTCAAAAAATTCATGGAACTCAGGAAATTCCGGATTTTTACATGGTTGGTTAGATTGAAAAGATTCTTCCTTTTGTTGCATTGCAATTTCAAGTGAAATACAATGTTTTTTAAGTTGTAAAAATCTGTTATAAAGTTCATTAAAAACTTCTTTATCAACCATATCCTTTGAATTAAACATCTCAGCTGTAAACAAAGAACTTGACTCATCATCATGTTCAGCATCCTGATCATTTTCTCCCCCTTTATGACTCATATTTGTTGAATTAGAAATAGTATTGCTATCAGTCTTTTCCAACAAATTTGTGTCATAACTGGGCTTAATATGATCAGTATGCTGCCGTTCCTTAGAAAGCACATTATGTTGATAAGTTAAGGGTACCTCAACACATGACTCCTGTTCTTTTACCAGTCTAAAATCTGCATCTGTATCATGTGTAACAAGAGTCATTGAACTGCTGGTAGTGTCAAGCTTAGCAGTCTCTGATCCTTTGAATTTAGCGACAGCTGATCCAACATCCAATGCTTTTCCCGAATCAACAATACCATCACATGATTGCACCCGACATGCCTTCACCTTGTCATCATACTTAAGATTGTGCAGTGCTCTTTCCTCAATGTACTCCTTAACATTACCCATGAGTTGGAGTAATGTGTATCTGAACGTGTCAACTACAATTCCCGTGTGATCAGCAAAACACTTTAATGTCATCTGACTTTCATAGTCATAAACCAGAGTGAATTTCGAATCGATGAACTTCTGCAGTTGTTTATTGATCACACAGAGGGCAGTCATGGATTCAATATTGGAAGATTCTCCTTGGTCAAGTTGTTGTTGTAATTGATCTAAGTTAAGAATCATTGTGTCCGTGAAAGTCTGAACATTTTGACCGAACAGGGTTGCAAATGCACGTTTGAATCCCATCTTGAATCCAGTTCCCTCTAAAAGTACCGAGAGGTGTGAATGCAGTACTCGAAAGCATTCTATGCAGCAATCCTTTGCATTAACAGGTAATTTACTTGGCTGATGAAGCTCATTCTCTTGAGTATTTGAGCACGAAGATTCCATAATAGCAATATCTGACTCAAAAACGTTTGTCTGTTCAAGAACATTTGTCAGTTGTACTGTGTTGGAATTCTTATGTTCATCGACCATATCGTACAATTTGAGTATCTCAGATATGGCAGAGTCAGAAGTAGCAGCCATGATGTAAACGTGCACGGGATTTTACAAGTCTATGATTTAAATCGAAAAATATAATCTTTCGCGGGATTTTACAAAATCAAGACAAAACCGTGAGACAATGAGAAACTGTTGGATTGGTAAATGGTTAGATGATTGTTTGATGAACGTGATGGTTGTATGATCGAAATTTTAATAAACCTCGAAATTGTATCCAATAAACTCGAGAATATCTCAACCCACAAATAATTCACAATCACGGATTCTTGTGGCTCAGTCAAAACCGTGGACCAAAATTATATCCAAAAAAAATTCACATAAAAGACGAGCGAGAATCACTAAATTTAACTAAACCAAAGGATCCAAATATGCTACCACTTACATGAACCAAACTTGTAACCCGTTTTCCACAAATATAATGTGTTCACATTCCACAATACGTAGCAAATCCACGCAGTCCACAAGCAATCCCAACCGACTGATAAGAAATTAAAGCCCAAGTGATTATAGGATTTCCGGCCCAAGACCACAAACTAACCCTTACCCTAAATTACGGGTATAAACACTCACTTAATCTCACATAATTAACCCTAACTACAAAAATATGCAGCCACCACTTTACTGCTTCTCTCACCACAATCGATGCAAAGAAAAACAATAGCAGATCCCTTCTTCTTGTAATAATCGAACACAACCACAAATAATAAACACAAGCGACCCTTGTTCTTGAATCACATGAAGGTTACTCGATCATGAATCAGTCACTGGTACAAAAAGATTTCTTGTGTTTTATTTTATTTGATTCGAACAAGAAGAGAGGATGAAACACAATATGTTTTGGTCCTTTCTTTTATGATTTGTATAGTGAAAGAAGTATTGCTTCTGAAAACAGATTGATGATAGTTATGACTTTGTGAATCTGAAATGATTTGACAAAAAGTCTTGAATCTGAGATCACACGTTATGCTATGTTTTTATTGTTTGAATCGAAAAGAAAAGTGAGGATGAGACAGTTTTGTTTTTATCTTGCTTTAGATATTTTCGTATATTAAAAAGAAGCTTGTCTTCGTAAAAGATCTATGATGATAATCTCTTACATGGTTCTTTTAAGAACAAGTCTTTGATTAGTTAAAGAGATAACTGAGATCAAGAAGTCCTTTTTCATGTTTAGTTGAACCGAAAGAAAAGAGAATGAAACTATCTTGTTTTGTTCTTACTTTTACAAGCTTTCGGATATACAAGCCAAAGAAGTCAATCTTCTTTATGGATCAGTGATGAATTTGCTCTCGTTGTTAAATCTTTGTACGAATCATTGATTGCAAACAAGATAACTGAGATCTGTTTTTCTTTGTTAGATTAGGGACAGATGGTATGATGTTGAAATAGCGAGTAGATGTAGACGATTGTTAAGATTGATTTTTTACTTTGTTTGGTATACTAACTAATTGCTACCAAGAATCCAAAAGTTAATAGCTAACTTATTAACTAATCGCTAACCTATATGCTAACCGCTAACAAATGAGCTAACAACTAACTCATGATTTAACCGCTAACATTTGCATAGAGGTAATCGCTAACCAGAAGCTAATCGCTACCATATTTTTGGACTAATTGCTAAAGAAGTAGATAATCGCTACTGATAAGACAAAACCATCATTATCGTCCTTTTTTTTAACCCTTTGTTGGACAAAACACCAAGAAACAGCTCAAAAGTATGCCTTAGGTTAGTTAATCGCTACCAAGAATCTGCCCCAACATGAATCCAAACGCTAGCAAGAAGTCATGAAAAATGATAAGTCTCTACCAAGAATATCTTCAAACTAACATTCAAATGTACTTATATGAACTTAAGGACAGAAGAAACAAGCCAACCAAACACAAAATAACGCAAATACAACACTTTTAAATTTGACGGAACAAGCATGTAGCACTACAACTCATTAGCAAGAACGAACAAGGGTGTTTAGCAATGAAAACATGTCGAACCAAATAAAACACAAAGACCAAGCACAAATACGAGAATCCTTAATCCCTAAGATGTAACCATGGCTCTTGATACCAATTGTAGAAGTCTCATAATTATAACATGTATGGTTCTAGTGTTTAATGGATCGAATTGTAGAAAGAATAGTAGAAGAGTTGGGAGGATTTCCTGGAGAGAGAAAGAGATGAGAGAAAAATGTGAAATGTTAGATTGAATGAAAGGAAGCTCCAACCCTCTCCCTTGGTGGGAGAGGGGTATTTATACTTACAACATAAATGCCTACTCCTGGGCTGTGGATCAGGTATCAGTGGGTAAAGACCCATCCTTCCTCCACGATGTTACTTAATTTAAACTACTACTAACTAAATATTAAACTAACTACGAGCTATCATAATGCTATTACAACATTAGGGTGACCGAGTCTTCCATAGGAATATTTGTATTCCTAATCGCCAGGGTCCTACATTTCATATTATCCTAATTTTTTTCCAGCCATTTTCAGTTGTCGCACAACAAACAAGTGGTTGAGTACCAGTTGGCACGTCTCTCATGACAACAAACAATGCGCTACCACGGCTCTCACCTTCGGGTGACTTTGCATTTTGGTTCCAACGTATTCGGGACAAAGATAACTAAGTGTTATCCATATGGTATGACAAGATACCCGACAATAAGAATGCATGATAGGTACTGGTATGCATTCTCAAGGTTATGACAATGGTGATATTTCAATTGTGGTGAGTGAAGAATGGTTCTTAGAGTGGATCACGGACTCTGGTGGTTCCTATCACATGACACATAGGCGGGACCTCTTATTTGATTTAAAGAGTTTAATTTTTGGTACAGTTCTGCTCAGTAATAACAGAGCATGCCATGAGGGGGACATGGAAGGTAAGAGTACACATGGAAGATGGTCCAAATTTTGGGCTTGAGAATGTGCATCACATTCATGAGTTAAAGAGAAATTTCACATTTTTGGACACTCTGGATCGAGAGGCTATACTATGATGTTGTAGAATGGAAGTGTAAGGTGATCAAGGCTTCTTTGATGGTATTGTCAGAAACTATGAAGGAAAATTGTGTGTACTCCTTGGATGGCTGGCTGAATATGGTGAAGTTAGTGTTGGTATACAAGAAAAGGAGAGTCTTGCACTGGTGTGGCATAAACACATAGATTATATTAATGCGGCAGGCTTGCATGAACCGGAAAAAAGAGAGGTGTTGATGAGCCGAAAAGTGTACCGCTTTTAAGGGGTCATTTAAGCCCGAATTCGTGATTATTTGATCAATTACTGCCCTAAATCATTCCTTCTGTCATTTTAGGTACTTTTGAGGAGAAATCTGGAAAAGGAAGCATTTTGGACGTTTTTGGAGCATAAAAGTGAAGAAAACGGCAAAGTCTCAAAATCCTTGCTAGGAACAGTACCTGACGACGTCAAGGCGACGACGTCAAGGCTTCACACATGACGGCGTCAAGAGTGGCAAAAGAGGTGGAAGTGGAAAATACACGTGACGGCCCAGAACATTTTTAGTGTAATTGACCTGACGGCGTCACCAAGGCCGTCAGGGTCAAAATGCAAGTGACGGCCCAGAGTTCAATCTCTACATGAAGGCGTCAAGACTGGATCTAGGCAATATGACTCTTAACTTGGCCACGAGTTGACGGCGTCAGAGGTTATAACGTGACGCCGTCAGGGTGTATTCTCTATATATATTTTTCCAATTTTTCATTCATAAGGGTGGAACATTAGGAGGAACTTTACCACAAACCCTAGGTCAAATTTTCATCATATTGTAGGGGTTTCAAGCCCTTCTTTCATCCATGTTTGAATAAAGATAAGTCTTCCAATAATCATTCAATATCGCTATGTGTTGTTTGATTCTATCTTATGCGTGTCTTTCTTTTAACATGCTAGGCTAGGTTTTTATTGTGTTTGCTTAGATGTAGTGAAACCTAGATATTAATTATTGGTTGATTGGTTTGTTTATAATTATTGTGGATGATTGTATTTGATGTTAGGCTTAAGAAAATTGGCAGACTTCCATTGGTAACTAGCTTGAACATCTTAAGAAACATGATCGGAGGTGTACTATGATTTTTGGTTGTATTTAATGCATAAGTGAATTCTAATGATCCCATGTTAGGAGCTTTTAGGTGGCTCGACATAGGAGTGAAGTAGGAGCTTATAGAGTTAGGGAATATTGTTCATGGCCCTACGACTAGTATTAAGCAATATAACCCGTCATCCATGCAATTGTAACAAGCTAATCAACCGGTAAAAGATATCTAGGGAGTAATGAAATCTAAGTAAACACATCTTTTCCCATTATTGTTCCACTGATGTACGTGGGAATCGCAACAGGCTTACCTCTCGAGAGATTTCGAAAAGCTTACAACCCCCACCAGGCAGTGTACCTGATCGTTGTAGTATATGATGAGGCGAAAAATGATCAGTTTTTAGGGGGTCATTTAAGCCCGGAATTGAATTTATTTGATCAAATATTGCCCTAAATCGTTCCTTTTGTGATTTTAGGTACTTTGGGAGTGAAATCTGGAAAAGGAAGCAATTCGGACATTTTTGGAGCATAAAAGTGAAGAAAACGCCAAAGTCTTAATTTTCCATGCTGGGAATAGTAGGTGACGGCGTCAAGAGTAACTCCCTGACGGCGTCAAGAGCAAAATTCCATGACGACCCAGTACAGATTTGACGGCGTCACGAAATAGGGCGTCAAGAGTAAAAGTCATGACGGCCTGGAAATGATTATCACATGACGGCGTCAAATGTAGATCAAGGCAGTCCAAGAAGAGTTTTGGCGGCGAGGTGACGGCGTCACAAGTTTAGTCTTGACACCGTCAGACCTCTTTTCCTATATATAGTTTTCTAATTTTCACATTAAAAAAAGGGAAGTTTTGGAGAAACCCTAAGTACGATTTTGGTGCGAATTTTACAGGTTTTTCAAGGGTTCCAAGCCCTTGATACCTTTCATGTGTAATTGAGATAAGTGTTCTTTTAATTCAATCAATATGTCTATGTGTTGGTTGTCTATATCTTGTTCTTGTCTTAATTCCATCATGCTAGGCTAGATCTATCTTGTGTTTGCTTGGATCTAATGAAACCTAGACGTTAATTATGTGTTGATTACTTGTTTATACTTGTCTTGGATGAATGATTTATATGTTAGGCTTAAGAAAACTGGCAGATCTCCAATTGGTAATATGCTTGAACGTCTTAAGAAACATGAACCGACGCGCACTAGGTCTTTATTGGTTGTATTTAATGCATGAGCCACTATTTATAATCCCTATGGTTGTGCTGGGCTTGGTATAGGAGGAGATAAGAGCTCATAGAATTGGGGAGTTAAGTGTGTCACCCCATGAATGGTATTAAGAAATACGATCCGTCATCCATGCAATTATAACAAGTAATTAACGTGTAAAAGATGTCTAGGGAGTAGTGAAATCGAAGTAAACACACTTTCTCCACTTATTGCTCACAATTTTAGTATAATTTCGTTTATTTTTATTTCTAGTATTTTATTTTGATTGCATCTTTAGTATTGGGTTAGTTGATTAGCAACTAATTCCGCCCAAATCCTTCAAACCCGAGATTTTTACTTGCTTTCTAAAAAAATATAAAATACAAAAAATAATCATCCCACACCTTTAGAACTAGTATTTAGGTTTTCTAATCCTAGCGACACTATTCCTAAGCTAAACGATCAATCCCCCGGTACTTGTCACTATACTATACTACAACGATTAGGTACACTGCCTAGTGGGGGTTGTAAGCTTCTCAAGATCCCTTGAGAGGTAAAGCCTGGTACGATTCCCACTCATCAAGTTTTTTGCGCCGCAGCCCGGGGAATAGTTGTTGTCTAGGTTAGAATTTCTTTTTATTTGGTCTACTTGCTAGATTCCTTTCTAGTAAGATTTTATTTTTATTTTTAGGTACTCTTTAGTCTATCTTATTTCTTTGTGTCTTTGTTCATAACCACCCGACATCATGGACAACGGGAACATCTTTGAACCCGTCATCCCACCACAACAAAACCCACCATTAGAACCCCTTAGGCCCCGAACCTTAGGAGAGTATTCCCGACCTAGCCACCAAGGCTACCGAAACACCATTGAGCTCACCGGAGCCAATGTGACCCCCTTGCGATCCGACACCATCCGGTTGGTGCAAAGCGGATGTGCATTCCATGGACTTCGTTCCGAAGATCGAAACCAACATCTTAAGGACTTCCTCAAAATCGTAGATTCCATAGACCTAGATGTTGCAACTAGAGAGACAACCCGATTACGCCTATTCCAATTCTCTCTACGAGATCAAGCTAGTCAATGGCTTGAGCGTTTACCCGCGGAATCCATCACCACATGGGATGATCTCACCACTCGTTTCCTTGCTCAATTTTTCCCACCGGGGAGAACTACTAAGCTTAGAAATGACATCTTGATGTTCCAACAACGTCAAAATGAATCTCTTTATGAAGCATGGACTCGTTTCAAGGACTTACTCCAAAACGTCCCTCATCATGGCATAGATCTTTGGCTCCAAGTCTAAATCTTTTATGACCATATCGACATCTCCACGAGGCGAGCCATTGACCAATCGGCCGGTGGTAAGCTACGTGATCTAAGTGCGGAACAATCATGGGAACTCATAGAAGATCTTGCTCTCTATGACAACGAAAGTTGGAATGATCCCCGTGACTTGAACAAAACGGTCAAGGCAATATCTTTGCCTTCGAACAATTCTAGCACTCCCGACCGTAGGATCATGGAACTTGAGGACCAAGTCAAGTTTCTCATGAAATCTTACGAAGCTCCTAAGCCTTCAAGCCGAGTGAACAAAATCACTTCTTCATGCGAATTATGTAGTGGTCCCCACGACACTCGTGATTGTGTGGAACTCCCCGGAACAGCTTTTGCGAACTACGCATCCACATGTACCGACGAAGCGGGAGATAAGTGGTACACTTTCAAGCCCGAGCCAAACACTTACGGTGATTCATACAACCCCTCGTGGAAAAATCACCCAAACCTTAGGTGGAAACAAAATCAACCCAATTCTTCCAATCCGCCTAATCGTTACCAACCAACCGGTCCACCCTCCAACCGTACTCTCAACAACAATCCTTCTAACAACTTTGGTAGTACCAAAAACCTTGAAGGATTGATGTCTAAGTTCATGGCATCTCAAGAAGCTCGCATATCTAAGTTTGAAGCCGATTTCAAACAAAAGCAAAGCGAGATGACCACTAGAATTGACGCATTGTTGAAGATTCTCAATGACCGAGAAATGGGAGCACTTCCAAGCGACATAATCAAAAATCCGAAACTAAACGTTAATTCCATATCTTCAGTTTCGTCACCCACTTTGTGCCCACAATACTACTCGGTTAAATCTACGAGCACGTGTTTCAAACAAAACCAAGTTCTTCAAAAGGACCAATCAAATAAAACACCCAATATATAGCCGGTCAAAAGCATAGTTGAAACACCTCTTACGTAAGACCTTGACGATGAATTCAAAGAACTTCACCTTGAACGCCCCGTCATTGATGTCTTAGCGCGTGCTCCTTACTATAGTGCCCTCCTAGAAAAATATGAGAAGTGTAAGCTAGGTAAAAATGGGACCGCCTTCGTTCAAAACAAGTTGCCTAAAAAGCTTGATGATCCGGGTATATTTGTTTTGCCTTGTAAGATAGGAAGATCCGAAGCCTTCGACACACTAGCCGATTTAGGGTCAAGCCTCAACTTGATTCCTTTATCCTTATTCACCGCTCTTAAGCTAGGAAAGTTAGAGGAAACGGAGGTATTGATAGGGCTAGCGGATGGGAGTATTGCCCACCCGGTTGGAATGATTAAGGATGTAGTTGTTCACGTAGGAAAGTTAACTATATTAGCGGATTTTCACGTCCTAGACATGGCTAGACACTACATGACCATTATTGGTAGGAAGAGGATTTTTAGCAACCGCTAGCGCCATGATAGATTGTAAGGAGTCTAAGATAGCGGTAGGTGAAGGCGATACATGGTCGGTGTACGATGTAAAGAAGCATAGTTATGATTGTGATGATGAACCGACACCGCATTGGGTAGAGATGAATAGGAGACCATCTAGATATGGACCTTGGATAGAAAGGAACTTCATAGGACCTCAATGCCCATTTTATCTAGAGAAAGATTTCGTTGAAAAGACACATTCGGTAGAACAACTCATAGCTAGAGAGGAGGAGCTAGATCCCTTTGAGGACCCATTAGTCTTTAGGAAGATGATTGAGTTCTTAAGTGTAATGCCTATTGACATAGAGATGAATAAGTTGAAAAGAGAGGGAGACAAGTGTAAATGGAGATGGGACAAGCCACCTAAAGAAGGTGACGGATCATGGCATATGAGGATGCCTTTGTATGATCCGGATGGAGAAAAGTTTGAAAGGTCATACCATACTAAGGAAACCGATAGGAAGTTGAAACCTAAGTTTGATCCCAAAGATGTCCTCAATGAGGAACTCACCCGTATCACGTAGTAACCCATGACCTTGAGTCTAGCTACAAAACTCGTAAATAAAGAAAAGCGCTTCTTGGGAGGCAACCCATGTTTTGTGTGATTTTGTTTGTTTGTTTGTTATTTGCTTCCGTATGCATGCTTAATTTTTATTGTTGGTAGATCATGTTTCTAAACTAAATAGTGGAAATACTTTACTTTGTTGTTTTGGCCTAGCCTTAACTCCACCTAAAGGTATTTTTGCAAAAGATAAGTGTAAGGGGAAACCCCAAATATCTTTTCAAGAAACAAACTGATCATGATTCTCCACCATATTAAATGAACATGTATATTCGTATTTGTTAGAGTCAAATGCTTGTATTGGGTCATAATGAAGTTTTGCAGGATTTTCCAGGAAGTAGGACCAAGTTTTTCCAGAAATTTTCCGGAAACTTAACATAAGAATTTCTGCAGGTCAATTCTGACGGCGTCAAGAGTTTACTCTTGACGGCGTCAAGTGTAAAAATCTGGAAATTTTACCAGTTTTGTTTTTCTAACGGAGTTTTATGGTTTTTGTGAATTATTAAGTTTTATAATCTCCAGGAGATCTGCAAACTTCATTCCACAAGCATTATATCTTATCTTGTTTTCTAGGATTTAGTAACTTATATAGGATGCCGCCGATTTTACGCGAGGTTGTCTTGTCTATTTTATCAGGTTTTACAGGTTATGTATGACAAGAAGATGATTTATATTCTGGAAGGGAAGCTTTGATTGTTCATTTTCTTGGAGGAAGATTTAACCTGGCCACCTCATTATCCATACCGAGCGAATCAGGGGAGTATTTGATTTCATTCTTTTTACTTTTTCACTTTTACATTCTTTACTTGAACATTGGGGACAATGTTCATCTTAAATGTAAGGGGAGGGTAAAAAAATGATACCGTACATATGCACTTTCGCTTGAGTTTGTTTTGTTTAATGGTAGATGTGTAATAAAACTATGAGAAATACTTGTTAGTGCAATTTTAGCGCCAAATTTAAATTTTTTTACAACATTTAGGAGTGAAACTTTAGCCATAGCAAGCGTCTCATGGATAGGAGATTGTATGACTAGCACATAACCGTATATTCAGAAAAATTTTCCACCCAAATATGTGAGGTTCGCCTTTAGATTTGATAGGAAAAGCATTTACTATTAGTGCTTATGAGTGTACCGGTAGTATTTAGATTCTAGAACTTGCGTTAGTGATGCATCCCGAGACCGCTAGTGAGACTACATTCGTGTAGTAGGATTTACTACATGATAAGAGGCATTAGGATCACCCTTGTGTTAAACCCGTATCATAATTACTTGACCATTTAAGTCATATTACTTGGCTAGTTAAGTCAACTAATTTTTCCTACACCCTTAGCGTTGTATTCATTTTTAGTACACGAAACCCCTAGTACACCCCTCCGAGCCTATCTTTTCGTTTCTAACTTTAAGCATTTTACTTAAAGGAAGAATTTGTTACACCCCACTTAAATGTACAACCAAATCGCCTTAGCCTTCCGTGTATGCATTCATTTTTAGTGCATTATTGTTATTTGTTAAACCCTAAGTTAACTATCTAATTGATTACATGGTTGCTAAGTTAAGTCATATCCTTGTACATATTGTTTTGGGACGATAGGGACTCATGGGTAAGTACTTATTCTATGGAGTAATGGGGAAGAACACCATTTATTACCCCCATATGTGCGTTAATCTTAAAAGTTCTCCAAGTGTTTTGATTTTCTTAATTCGAGTCATTAGATTAGTTTAATGTAAAGTATGTAAAGATTCAAGTGTAAGGGGAATTTTCATCCCCTATGATGTATTATTTTGGATGGTAGGGTAAGAGTGTATGCAAAAAAAAAATAATAAAAAAAAAAAAAAAAAAATCGAAAAAACAAGAAAAAAAATAGAAAAAGAAAAGAGAAAAAAACATACGGACTACCATCCCTTTTATTCTATGTTCATTTTATATTTTTGTTATTTTTCATTTATTAGCTTAAGTCGAGTCTAGTCTTGGCTTAGCAACGCCATCTTGTACATGTAATTAACGAAGATTGTTAACTCGCCACCAGTAAAAACTTCCTTTATCCAACAAAACCGTGTATTTCATATCCCTACACCTAACGTTACAACCCTTTAAAAGACCTCTTTGATAGTTTATCCTAGGTGCTTACGCCATGTGGTGGAGGTTTGATCCTTTCCCAAGCCTATGGTAATCTATTTTGCTATGACAGGTAGTGAGAGATATCTTCCGTTTCCATATTGTAATTTATACTTTGTTACACCCGAGAGATGTGAGTATCTAAACACTATTTGTGAGGTGCTTGTGTATGACCTCCGTGCTTGTCTATTGGTCTTTAGTGGAACGATTATTTGTTGTAATTACTTTTATATTAGTGTTAAACGACCCCTAACTTGTATTTTGACTAGAATAAAAGCGCATTTTCTTGAGGACAAGCAAATCTCAAGTGTAAGGGTATATGATGAGGAGAAAAATGATTCGTTTTTAGAGGGTCATTTAAGCCCGGAATTGAATTTATTTGATCAAATATTGCCCTAAATCGTTCCTTTTGTGATTTTAAGTACTTTGGGAGTGAAATCTGGAAAAGGAAGCAATTCGAACGTTTTTGGAGCATAAAAGTGAAGAAAACGCCAAAGTCTTAATTTTCCATGCTGGGAACAGTAGGTGACGGCGTCAAGAGTAACTCCCTGACGGCGTCAAGAGAAAAATTCCATGACGACCCAGTACAGATTTGACGGCGTCACGAAATAGGGCGTCAAGAGTAAAAGTCATGACGGCCTGGAAATGATTATCACATGACGGCGTCAAATGTAGATCAAGGCAGTCCGAGAAGAGTTTTGGCGGCGAGGTGACGGCGTCACAAGTTTAGTCTTGACGCCGTCAGACCCCTTTTCCTATATATAGTTTTCTAATTTTCACATTAAAAAAAAGGAAGTTTTGGAGAAACCCTAAGTACGATTTTGGTGCGAATTTTACTGGTTTTTCAAGGGTTCCAAGCCACTGTTTATTGGTTGTATTGGTTGTATTTAATGCATGAGCCACTGTTTATAATCCCTATGGTTGTGCTGGGCATGGTATAGGAGGAGATAAGAGCTCATAGAATTGGGGAGTTAAGTGTGCCACCCCATGAATGGTATTAAGGAATACGATCCGTCATCCATGCAATTATAACAAGTAATTAACGTGTAAAAGATGTCTAGGGAGTAGTGAAATCTAAGTAAACACACTTTCTCCACTTATTGCTCACAATTTTAGTATAATTTCGTTTATTTTCATTTCTAGTATTTTATTTTGATTGCATCTTTAGTATTGGGTTAGTTGATTAGCAACTAATTCCGCCCAAATCCTTCAAACCCGAGATTTTTACTTGCTTTCTAAAAAAATATAAAATACAAAAAATAATCATCCCTCACCTTTAGAACTAGTATTTAGGTTTTCTAATCCTAGCGACACTATTCCTAAGCTGAACGATCAATCCCCCGGTACTTGTCACTATACTATACTACAACGATCAGGTACACTGCCTGGCGGGGGTTGTAAGCTTCTCAAGATCCCTTGAGAGGTAAAGCCTGGTGCGATTCCCACTCATCAGTATAGTATAGTGACAAGTACCGGGGGATTGATCGTTCAACTCACGAATAGTGTCGCTAGGATTAGAAAACCTAAAAACTAGGTCTAGAGGTGAGGGATGATTCTTTTGTATTTTTATATTTTTATAAAAGCAATTAAAAATCTCGGTTTTTGGAAGAGTGGGCGGAATTAGTTGCTAATCAACTAACCCAATAACTAAGATGCAGTCAAAATATAAGAACAGAAATGAAAATAAAGCTAATTAAACTAGTGGTGTGAACAATAATAGGGAAAATTGTGTTTACTTAGGTTTCATTACTCCCTAGATATCTTTTACAGGTTGATTGTTTGTTACAATTGCATGGATGACGGGTTATATTCCTTAATACCATTCGTGGGGTAGCGTACGTACTTCCCCAACTCTATAAGCTCCTACTTCACTCCTATGTCGAGCCGTTAAAAGCTCCTAACATGGGATCATTAGAATTTGCTCATGCATTAAATACAACCATAATAACCTAGTACGCATTGGTTCATTTTTCTTAAGACGTTCAAGCATGTTACCATATGGAAGTCTGCCAGCTTTCTTAAGCCTAACATCGAATACAATCATCCGTTACAACTATAAACAAACAATCAACCCATAATTAACATCTAGGTTTCACTACATCTAAGCAAACACAAAAGAGATCTAGCCTAGCATGTTGAATTCAAGACAAGCGTAAGATATATTCAAACAACACATAGACATATTGAATGAATTGAAAGAGTACTTATCTCAAATTGACATGAAAGGTTTCAAAGGGTAAAAACCCTTGAAAAAGCAGTAAAATTCGTGCTAGGGTTTCTCCAAAGTTACACCCTACTTGTTCCTCTCTAATGAATGAAAATTGCAAAACTATATATAGATTTTACAGGGTGACGGTGTCAAGAAGGAATCTCTGACGCCGTCAACTCGCCGCCCATAATGATATCGGATTGCCTAGATCCAGATTTGACGCTGTCATGTGTACTTCTACTATGGGCCATCACATATATTTGGACCATGACGGCCTATGGTGACGCCGTCATGCCCATAGTGTAAAACCCTTCTGGATCGTCACGGACTTTATCCACTTCTACCTCTTGTATTACTCTTGACGCCGTCATTAAGGAGCATGTGACGCCGTCAGGTACTGTTCCCAGCAAGGAAAATTAAGACTTTGCCGTTTTCTTCACTTTTATGCTCCAAAAACGTCCAAAATGCTTCCTTTTCCAGAATTCACTCCAAAAGTACCTAAAATGATAAAAGGAACGATTTAGGGCAATTTTTGATCAAATAAATTCAAATCCGGGCTTAAATGACCCCCTAAAAACGGTTCATTTTTCGCCTCATCATATACCCTTACACTTGAGATTTGCTTGTCCTCAAGCAAATGCGCTTTTATTCTAATCAAAATACAAGTTATGTATCGATGTTCTTTGTCGCCTTTGCCGTTGTAGGTTAATAACGATACTACACCCTAGGCCTTATTTATGTTCACTCATTGCCTTCAAGGATTGTTTCGACCTTAGCTCTAGTGGTAAGATTTGTGTAACCACCAAGCCTATGATAGAATACATTCTATGATTGTGCTTTGATTGATCACCTCAAAAACTGACACATAGAATAGAGAGAGTATCAGTGTTAGTTACCCTTTTGTGACGTGTTCGGCTTTTAGAATTCTAGCATATGGTATTTTTAATCTCATATTTCTAGAGTAATTTTAGGGGATGTCTTTTTGAGAATATTTCTAAATAAGGGCTACTTGAGGGCAAGTAGAGTTCAAGCGGGGGAATATTTGATGAGGTCAAATATTCTTGATATTTAAGTGTCAATTTCCCCCTAATATGCTCATTATTTATACTTATTAATTGGATATATACTTTGATTTCGTTATATTTTGTATCCATGTTACGAATGAGCATAGGAGCTAAAGAGACATGGAAATTGGAAAGAAGTCGCAAAAGATACACAACTATAGTATGCTGAAGAAAGCAACGGCATAACCTATACTCTCTATTGCGCCGTAGCTAGGAATTCAAGTATAAAGCATCTCGAATCAAGAACTACGGCACAATACTTAGTTACACCGTAGCTATTTCAAGACTTAGAATTTCCTGAAGATGGAGACTACGCCTTAACCACTATATGGAGTTACGACATAACAATGACACAAAGAGTGATCCAAGATCTAGAATTAAAGCTACGACGTAGCCTTCTTGAAGACTATGACATAGAAGAAACCCTAATTGAAGTTACCGCGTAACCAACTATTCCAACTACGCCGTAACTATTGCTAATGGATAAGATCGTTCTACGATTACACTAGCTACGCCGTAACACATTCATTGAGTTACGCCGTAGCAAGTGTCAGGCCTATAAATACAACACTAATTTTGTACATTTTACAACAACTTTCTCACCACAAAAATCAAAGATCGTTGGGAGCATTTAGGAGGCCATTCTACAGCAGCATACAGAGCCCTTCCAAGGGAAGAATCACACCTACAACATCATAAATTTTAGCACTTCATTGTTTAATTCTCATTTCGAATACATGGCTTGTTTAAACAATTGTTCGAGTTTTATTATTAATATGATTAGCTAAGCACCGCTGGTGCTAGCCTAGTTATGATTTTTATATTGTTTTGATTACGTTTTCATGCTTTTCATAATGCTTCTATGTCTGTGCAAGTTTAGTTTATCATAGATCCTTTAGTTTCGGTAGTATAAAAGAACCGGTTATACTTGGTATGCTAGGGAAATTGACCATAGGACCCTAGCTTAGTTGAGTTGCAAGGATATGGTTGGGTTGACAACTAACCAGTTACCTTGTGTGCAAATTGACCATAGGACCACTTTCCTAGTTGGATATACTTAAGTAATTAGAGTTTGGTCTAAGATCCGAGAGGCCGGACCATACAAAGATAAATCTAGCATGTAGTGGTGCTTAATGACTCAAACCCATCAACCATACGTCGGCTTACTTATAGAGGGTAGTTCCTTTGGTTCCTGGCAGGATTCGGGGGAGATAGGCTAGGGAACTTGACCATATGAACTTAGTGATATATGTCCGCCCTACCTGAAGCATTAGATTAGTTTTATAGAGAACATAATCGAATGCAATATAGGATGACTAGCTAGGCTAGTACACTTTTCTCCCACTGCTCTCAACATTAATTCAATTCCTGTTTGTTTTATTTTTTGTTTTATTTCATTTCTGTTTTATTTAGCTATTTAATCATTCCAGTCTTTAAAACCAGTTTAATCGTGACAATAGACTTAAATAGGATCCAAACCACATAGCTCTTGGGACCACGTTGGTTTTACCAATTACTAGTCTATACGCCATCGGATTCTTTGTCCATTAATGCGTATAGGTAGACCTTAGGTAATCGAGCAATTTTAAATTTAAGACATGGTCAGTAAAACCTGCATCAATAACGTTTGTCAAAACCTTATTAAATTGTGATATGTATGTGATGAGTGCTCAAAGACTCATCATTTTTGTCGTATTTAAACTGCCAAAACATACAAAAACAATCAAAAAGTCATCAAAATACTAAAAATATCCCAGGGATTGTATTTTATATGTTTCAGATGCAAAATAATCAAAAACAGATGAAAAATGAACAAAGTTTGCATAATTGGCAGTTTCAGTCCCCGAACTTTCAAAAATTAACAAAATTAGTCCCAGAGCATTTGTTTTGAAAAGAAAAGTCAACCCAAGTCATTTGGATTTCAAAAGTTGTCAAAATAAGTCCTTGGGTGAAAAGTTTGAGAAAATTACACTTTTAGTCCCCGAACTTTCAAAAATGGCAAAAGTAGTCCCTGGGTTTTTAAAATTGGAAAAATAATTTTCATAACCTTTGTACTATTCACATATGTAAAGTTTGGTCCTTATGTTAATTTTGAGAACTTGGCAGGAATGGTCCCTGAAAAATCAGGAAATAACAAGTTGGTCCTTGTGATATTTATCTAAAACCATATGGATCCAATCCCTTTTTATTACCCCAAAAACCTAATCCATCCATTACCCCAGCCCAACACTCCCTTTGGCCCAAAGCCTAAACAAAAGCCCACCACCACAAAAATTATAACACCCCCATTTTTATTAATCCCTCTCCCAGGTCAAAGACAGTCAACCTCACCTCCCAAACACCACTTCCTTCCACCCCGTGACCTACACCCTGCCAAAACCTGCAACACCAACACCATCATCACCCCTACAACCCCCTTTTCTGCAACTCACCCACCCTACTCACCTTTCCTCCACTAAATACCAAAACTTGCCCTCCTATGTACAAGTTATCAGAGATATAGCTGTCAAAAGCTTCTTGGCGCCAATTGCAATCAAGGGCTGAAATAAGGTCAAAGTAATTCAATGGAGGGGATTTGTTGAAGGAAAAGCACAAGCAGAAGAAACACAAGTGGCCAGGGAAACCCTAGTTTTAATTTCAGTATAAAAAGAACAATTTGTAGCCAAAGTTTGGCATTAGGAAGTAGGTTAATTTAGTGTAAAAATAGTTGTAGTTTAATTTTTATTAAGTATTTTGGTATCTTAGAATCAGCTTGTAATTTCCCTTTTTAAATTCAATAAAAGTTGAAACTTTGCTTATATACAATTGCTCATCTATATCTGCTCATTCATAACTGCTTGTTAATCTGTTATGTGTTGTGAGGTTTATGCTTATTGTTTCATTATTCTTGCTTATCAATGCCTATATGTTTACATAAGATTGCTAGGTAGTGGTGTCATTTGCATTTACCCTTTTTTTTAACTGTATTTTTAGCCTAACACAGCTTTTACCTTTAGCTTATTGCAACTTGCTTTCTGGTACTTAAAATTTGCTTCTTAGGTGTATACTACCTCAATACAACTTCTGCGTTCAAGATTGCTAGCAAAAATAAGTTAGTTAGTGGTAGTGTAAAAACCTAGACAGTGCACATTAAGTGGTGTTTGGAATAGTGGGGATTTGGATTATTGGACAATTATTGACCCATAATCCAACTTGCATTAGCTGTGACATGTTATTAGATATAGTTTAGAAGCTCAAGTTTACATTTTCAGGTAGGTTGTAAAAGTTTTTACCATTTGCCAAAAAAATCTCATTTTAAACTGTTAGCATATTAATTTAGGATGGAATATTGATTTGGCTCTGTTTGTGGGTGTACTTGGTCTTAAGTAGCTTAGAACAATTTAGTTAATCTGTTTTAATCAATTTCAAAGTAAAAAAAAAAAAAAAAAAAAAAAAAAAAAAAAAAAAAAAAAAAAAACCCACCATCTTACCCTTTTTCAGCCACTGCTGCATCGGCAGTTGCCCCCCAAACCCACATTGACCTCTATTTTTAATCCCTTCAAATTTGGTGGTCATGACTTGTAAATGGACATAGAGCTTGTTTGACAGCTTGTTTTCAAGCTTTTATTTTTATTGTATTTTTAGGATTTTTTCTAGATGCCTTATTCAGCCCTCAAATCAGCCCCCTAGGCCTGCAAATCCCCTGCACCCAGCAACCCCATTTGACCCATTTTTCCTTAAGCCATAAACTGCTCAATTGTTGGCCAATTTCCTTGATCTTTGTTGTTTTAGAAAACCACATAGGATGTTTACAGGTGTGTGATTTTAGTTTTCTTTTAAGTGCTCATCTAGGATGCTTATTTTGTGCCTTATTTTGGACCCATATTTGGTGTTGATGCTGCTGTTGGTCTCTGCATGAGCAAGGCTTGTTGATTTTGTTCCCACATTGTTGAAACTTGTTGTTGTTATTTTTTCTGGTTGTTATTATTGTTGTTTATGTGTTTTGATAAGCTCTTGTGAGCTTATGTGCTTATTTGAGCTCTTTGAGCTTGTTGGCTGCTGCTACTTTATCTTGTTGTTGTTCTTAAGATTTTAAATTTTTGTGTTGTTCTTGTTATTGTAATTAGAACTTGTTTGTTGTTCTTGATTTGTTGCTGTTCTTTGTTATTGTTACTGACTTCCATAGTGATTATTGTTGTTGTTAGTATATTTGCATAACCTCTTGTGAGCTTAACCACTTATCTGAGCTTATTGTTGTTCTTGGTCTGCTGCTACTGCTGTTCACATGCCAAGCTTGTTTGATTCTTAAATCTGTTTGATTCTTGCTTGTTAGTTGTTTTAGTTTATATGATGTAGCCTTTAGCTTTTGCTTATCTTTTGTTTATTTGTGGGGCTGCTATGTCTCAAAAGCTCATTTGAAGAATGAAACACCCATCTGTGAGATGTTGACCCTGCTTAAGCCTATTTCAGCTTACAAATCTGTCCACTCAAGTGTATTTAGGTTACTTATAGTCACTTCCTAGTTTGTTCATCTCTGGTTTTGCTTTTAGACTTTTGAATTGGCTTTCCTCATTGATAAAGCCCAACTGTTTACACTGATCTCATTCAGTAGATTGAGCCTAGTTCATAAGCCTCCCAATTGTTCCACACTTGTGCTTTCCATGAGCTTGTGAGCTTTTTGGAAAGCTCATATGCCCATGTTTCTATTTCAATGCTTATTTTTGGTTTTTGAGCTTGTTTGATAAGCTCATT
Organism: Artemisia argyi; assembly: GCA_030686995.1. Lineage (NCBI taxonomy): Eukaryota > Viridiplantae > Streptophyta > Magnoliopsida > Asterales > Asteraceae > Artemisia > Artemisia argyi. Next base: position 32,573,739 of record CM060684.1, on the reverse strand, counting down.
TAGCTTACAAAGTAGCCTGCAGACCTGATGGTTTAGGTAGTGGGTGTTGGATTTTCTTATTACATCTTTGTAGCTTAATCAGTGATTTTTCCTAGTTGTTTTAGCTTTTTCCTAGTATACAGCAATTTCTTGCAGCTTAATTTGCCCTTTAAGTGCACTATGTAGCTTATTTCCAGCTTATTTAAGCTCTAAATGTCATGTTCAAGCCATACACTCAACTGTTGAGCTAATAAGCTCAAGCTGAGCTTATTTTTGAATTCAACGAAAGATGTTTTCACAAAAGTTTCCCCAATTCAGTAGTGTGATAGTTTTGTAAAAAGAAAAACAAGAAAAAACCAATTTAATTTCTAGTGATAGCTTCTAATTAATAGAAGTTATCTTTTTCATTTTTCCTTTTAGCTTATTATTAAGTACTTTTGTATTTTCATATTTTTCTTAAGTTCCTGATAGTTTAAAGTATTTTTAGGAATTTTTCTAGATTTTTCTCTTTTCATTCGCTATTTTTAATAACTAATATTAGTTTTATTACTAATTAATTAATATTAGATAATTAAATAGTATAAATAGTTTTTATTAATTAATCCTATGTTTTTATATTTTTCCTAGGTTTTAAATGTCATAAAATATTTTTAGAAAAAGTTTTAGGATTTTTAATGTTCATTTCCTATTTTTCCTTAATTTAATTAGATTAATTAGTATTTAAATCTTAATTAATTAATAATAAATAGAGAAAAAGTAGGAAAAATATATTTTTAGTTTTAAAATTACTTTTATATTATTTTAGAATTTTTAGAATTAAATTTTCATTTTTCTAGCTTAAATTCATAATTAGTGTATTTTAAATATTATTAATTAGTGATTAATTAGTAATTAATTAATAATAATTAATTAAATAGTGTAAAAAATAATTTTCTTTTTTCTAAAATTTTCTTTTATCATTAGGTCCGTAAAAATATAATTTTTATGTCCGTAGGGTTGGCGTAGCTCAAATTTCACTTTTTATTTCGCGCACTCGCGTTTTATTTAAATAACTTTCACGTTTTTAGAATTTAGATTATGTTAGTAAAAGTAGTTTGTTAAGTAAAGAAAAACCAAAAACATAAATAAAGTGATAGCTTCTATTTAAGCCATTTGGCTTATTTTTCTGCTTATCTTTAAGCAAACTTTAATTTTAAATTTTTAGATTACGTTTTAGGTTAACTAGGTTTCACGTTATTGTTAATATAGTGTGTTTAAATCGTTCTCACTTATATTTCCGTAGCGTAATCATTAAAATCACTCAAACCTCTTTCCTGTCCAAATTCACCCGATCACAAACCCGTTTGATTACAATCCACACCTCGTCGGGACATAACGACCCGGGGAAACACTATACTTCCACGGAGCATTGAGCCTAAGGAGTTTGACTATATTGACCACATCCGTGGTTGACTTTAGTTGACTGCTTTTGCCTCAATCAAATTTTGGCGCCGCTGCCGGGGAGGCTGTGCGCGTTATTCTAAACGGTTTTGCAGATTACTGAATCTGGATATACACTCATTGTATATTTACCATCCTTTGTTCATATTTTCTTATTATACAAACAAAACAGTTCCCGAAAACTTTTTAAAAATAGTTTTCAACGAACACAAAAACACAAAAAGATTTTCTTTCTTATAAAATGTTTTCCAAAAACTCCAAAAATATTCACCTTTACCCTCTCACATATTTGATTCTCCATTTCTTACCCTCTGTAAACCTTTGATTCTTGCCTATGTCGTATCCACACCATTGTGGTTGTCAATGGTGTGGTGGTCCTCATAATGGTGGTAATTGCCCTGGTTGTGGCATGGTAGAGTCAGGAAACGGGTCTGTCTATAACCAGAATCCCTATTCCTACCATGACACGACTGATTTATTCCATCAGCTACCACACCATGAGACTCAGCAGTTTTATTGTTGTGAGTATTGTGGTGGTTCACACTACAGTTCTGATTGTCAATCGGGAAACACGCTTGTCTATGAGCAGTTTCCTGATAACAATTATGACTCTAGCACATACGACCCACAGCCACATCTGTTTTATTGTTGTGATTACTGTGGAGGTCCACACTTCAGCTCAGATTGTCAAACGGGGAATCCATACCCTTGTGACAATTTTGACACACCTTATTATGACCAACCTCCACAGTACGATATGATTCAAGCAACTCCTCAATACCCGCAAGACCTTTGTCTAGAGGTTCTTGAGAAATTTAAAGAACTTAAGGAGGAGTTGGCTAATATTTCGCTTCGCCATGCTCAAAGTTCTTCTTGTGTGTATTGTGGGGGACCTCATGATGATTTTCAATGTCAATCGTATTATAAACCTACACATTGTTCTAGTTCTGATACATCCGGTTTTGACACATCCACACCCCCACAATTTCCACTCATTCAATATTCCCGTGGGAAATCCATGGAAGAATTACTTGCAGAAGAACGAGAAGCTAGAAACAAAAAGAGTATGGAGGAATTATTTGTCGAAGAACAAGTAGGTATAAGACGTGCCAAATTTCGTAAAGCTGCCCTTCTAGAATGTGATGATGATAGTGATAATGAAGACACCCTTGATATCCTTTAATTTTATAAGGGTTCGTCAGATTCATCATTTGTGATTCCTCCCATTGAAAATCAGGGAGAAAATAATGAGACGGGGAAATTACTAGCAGAAGATCAATTGGAACTCGTACAATCCATGAATGCTAGCTCCTCTCCACTCCCTCAATCTGTTGTTATCACACCCGAAGTTCACACTCACTCTCTAAACATGGGGGATGAGCATCTTAGCACTGTTCCTGATAAGGAATCGGAAGAATTCATAAAGTCTAGTGCTGAGAACCTTGTCCCAATCCCAAGAGAGTCACAAGGAACTTTGGATCATATGTGTGATTTACCTTCCCCTCTTGACTGTCCAAAAGATCAATTTGAGACTTTCTCAGATTTTAATGATGATTGTACATCTCATGGAGACATTGAGTATATTGAGGCATCACTCCCACAGTCTGATGCTGATCCTCTTCTTGAGGAGTTCGCCGATGAACTTACTCACATCAATCCACTTTCATTGGAAAGTGATGATGGTCTCCTCGATTTCGAAGCCGATCTGGGAGAAATTGAAAGTGTCCTATATCATGATCCGTCACTCACTTCTGATCCCAACAGTCCAATTGAGAATGTTAATCATTTTGTTCCCGAAGCATTCAATACTACTCTCACCAATCCTCTTTTTGAATTCGATTCCGAATTAACTTTGATTTCTGATAATCCACTCTTTGATATTCAGAATGAGGATTGTGATGAGTCCACAATGGAACAGGAGTTCACAGATTCACATCATGTGAATGATTCTCTTCATGAGGAGTTCTCCGGTGAACTCACTCATCATATCATGACTCCTCCGGAGTATGATAGCCCGGGGGGAGATGCACTCAATCATGAGAATTTGCAAATTCCCACCCACCCTCCCGGGATGTTTTTTAGCTTAACCCTTGAAATCCAAATTCAGGCTAATGAGCCTGCTCTCGAGGAAGAAGATCTTATCATGATTTTCATCATGGTTTTCTTCCTTTTCTTCACCTATAAGGTGACTTCTTTTCTTCTTCACTCCTTCGGGAATGAAGATACCATCTTTAATCCCGGCATTTTCATGTATCATTATCTTGAGCCGGATACTTATCTCATCGGTGTGGAACTTTCACGTGCTTCAAATGTTGGTCCAAACATCTTGAATGAAAGTCCAATTGAGATTGTCTCTTCCACATCATGCTTCCCCATGGACAAATGAATTCGGGGTCGAGTCAAGCTAGCGACACGGTAAACAAAAACAGTAGCATGTTTATAGGGTTTTCACCCTAAGTGTGGGGGAGTTACCCCTACTGTGGTTACCAATAAAGTGAAAAAAAAACTGGTGTTTCCACATTTTGCTTGTAATGTTGCCCTTTTACATTCCAAGAGTCGGCATAATAGCCAGGACTTTGAATATTGAGGACAATATTCAATTCTAAGTGTGGAGGGTATTTCGCTATTCTAGCGAATTTTATCACATTTTACTATCTAATACCCCCGTTTTTGGCAAAAATTTTAAATTTTTTTCACTAAAGTTCAAAATTTTTGTGGTTACCAGTCCGCCTTGTCTAACCAACAAAAGGATTGGCTAATCCAGGAGCAAACGGCTCTTGGTAAAGATATCTCAAATTCGTTGATGGCTTGCAATTTGCCCAAAATTGTATGGTAAATCAACTTGCCATATCCAAAAAAGTGAATGAGTTGGCTAGCCCGCAAGATTATGGCTTGTGGTAAAGGCAGTGGAAAAACCATAATTGGTAATCAGCTCACCAAGATGTTGACTATTCCATCAAGAGTTGACTAGTCCAGAAGCAAACGGCTTTTGGTAAAGACAAATCAAATCCGTTGACAGCTGGTGGTTTGCTCAAAATCACATGGTTATCAGGTGGACCATAGTTCTTACTTGAATCAATACATCTGGCTACTCCAGAAGTGATGGCTTTTGGTAAAGAGTTTCTAATCCATTAAGTTTTCTCAAAATATTGCTAGGGACTAGTAATAGTTTAGTGTGGGGGATTGATGAGTGCTCAAACACTCATCATTTTTGTCGTAAACTGCAAAAACATACAAAAACAATCAAAAAGTCATCAAAATAAAAAAAATATCCCAAGGATTGTATTTTATATGTTTCAGATGCAAAATAATCAAAAATAGATGAAAAACGAACAAAGTTTGCATAATTGGCAGTTTCAGTCCCCGAACTTTCAAAAATTAACAAAATTAGTCCCTGAGCATTTGTTTTGAAAGAAAAGTCAACCCAAGTCATTTGGAATTCAAAAGTTGTCAAAATAAGTCCTTGGGTGAAGAGTTTGAGAAAATTACACTTTTAGTCCCCGAACTTTCAAAAATGGCAAAAGTAGTCCCTGGGTTTTTAAAATTGGAAAAATAATTTTCATAACCTTTGTACTAATCACATATGTAAAGTTTGGTCCTTATGTTAATTTTGAGAACTTGGCAGGAATGGTCCCTGAAAAATCAGGAAATAACAAATTGGTCCTTGTGATATTTATCTAAAACCATATGGATCCAATCCCTTTTTATTACCCCAAAAACATAATCCATCCATTACCCCAGCCCAACACTCCCTTTGGCCCAAAGCCTAAACAAAAGCCCACCACCACAAAAATTATAACACCCCCGTTTTTATTAATCCCTCTCCCAGGTCAAAGACAGTCAACCTCACCTCCCAAACACCACTTCCCTCCACCCCGTGACCTACACCCTGCCAAAACCTGCAACACCAACACCATCATCACCCCTACAACCCCCTTTTCTACAACTCACCCACCCTACTCACCTTTCCTCCACTAAACACCAAAACTTGCCCTCCTATGTACAAGTTATCAGAGATATAGCTGTCAAAAGCTTCTTGGCGCCAATTGTAATCAAGGGCTGAAATAAGGTCAAAGTAATTCAATGGAGTGGATTTGTTGAAGGAAAAGCACAAGCAGAAGAAACACAAGTGGCCAGGGAAACCCTAGTTTTAATTTTAGTATAAAAAGAACAATTTGTAGCCAAAGTTTGGCATTAGGAAGTAGGTTAATTTAGTGTAAAAATAGCTGTAGTTTAATTTTTATTAAGTATTTTGGTATCTTAGAATCAGCTTATAATTTCCCTTTTTAAATTCAATAAAAGTTGAAACTTTGCTTATATACAATTGCTCATCTATATCTGCTCATTCATAACTGCTTGTTAATCTGTTATGTGTTGTGAGGTTTATGCTTATTGTTTCATTATTCTTGCTTATCAATGCCTATATGTTTACTTAAGATTGCTAGGTAGTGGTGTCACTTGCATTTACCCTTTTTTTTAACTGTCTTTTTAGCCTAACACAGCTTTTACCTTTAGCTTATTGCAAATTGCTTTCTGGTACTTAAAATTTGCTTCTTGGGTGTATACTACCTCAATACAACTTCTGTGTTCAAGATTGGTAGCAAAAATAAGTTAGTTAGTGGTAGTGTAAAAACCTAGACAGTGCACATTAAGTGGTGTTTGGAATAGTGGGGATTTGGATTATTGGACAATTATTGACCCATGACCCAACTTGCATCAGCTGTGACATGTTATTAGATATAGTTTAGAAGCTCAAGTTTACATTTTCAGGTAGGTTGTAAAAGTTTTGACCATTTGCCAAAAAATCTCGTTTTAAACTGTTAGCATATTAATTTAGGATGGAATATTGATTTGGCTCTGTTTGTGGGTGTACTTGGTCTTAAGTAGCTTAGAACAATTTAGTTAATCTGTTTTAATCCATTTCAAAGTAAAAAAAAAAAAAAAAAAAAAAAAAAAAAAAAAAAACACCATCTTACCCTTTTTCACCCACTGCTGCATCAGCAGTTGCCCCCCAAACCCACCTTGACCTCTATTTTTAATCCCTTCAAATTTGGTGTTCATGACTTGTAAATGGACATAGAGCTTGTTTGACAGCTTGTTTTCAAGCTTTTTTTTATTGTATTTTTAGGATTTTTTCTAGATGCCTTATTCAGCCCTCAAATCAGCCCCTAAGGCCTGCAAAACCCCTACACCCAGCAACCCCATTTGACCTATTTTTCCTTAAGCCATAAACTGCTCAATTGTTGGCCAATTTCCTTGATCTTTGTTGTTTTAGAAAACCACTTAGGATGTTTACAGGTGTGTGATTTTAGTTTTCTTTTAAGTGCTCATCTAGGATGCTTATTTTGTGCATTATTTTGGACCCATATTTGGTGTTGCTGCTGCTGTTGGTCTCTACATGAGCAAGGCTTGTTGATTTTGTTCCCACATTGTTGAAACTTGTTGTTGTTATTGTTTCTGGTTGTTATTATTGTTGTTTATGTGTTTTGATAAGCTCTTGTGAGCTTATGTGCTTATTTGAGCTCTCTGAGCTTGTTGGCTGCTGCTACTTTATCTTGTTGTTGTTCTTAAGATTTTAAATTTCTGTGTTGTTCTTGTTATTGTAATTAGAACTTATTTGTTGTTCTTGATTTGTTGCTGTTCTTTGTTATTGTTATTGACTTCCATAGTGATTATTGTTGTTGTTAGTATATTTGCATAAGCTCTTGTGAGCTTAATGATGAGGCGAAAAATGAACCACTTTTAGGGGGTCATTTAAGCCCGAAATTGACTTTATTTGATCAAATATTACCCTAAATCGTTTCTTTTGTGATTTTAGGTACTTTGGGAGAGAAATCTGGAAAAGGAAGCAATTCGGACATTTTTGGAGCATAAAAGTGAATAAAACGCCAAAGTCTTAATTTTCCTTGCTGGGAACTGTAGGTGACGGAGTCAAGAAGGAATTTCTGACGGCGTCAAGAGTAATTTCCATGACGACCCAGTACAGAATTGACGGCGTCACAAGGTAGGGCGTCAAGAGTAAAATGCATGACGGCCTGGAAATGCATAACACATGACGGCGTCAAAAGTAGATCAAGGCAGTCCGAGAAGTATTTTGGCGGCGAGATGACGGCGTCACAAGATTTGTCTTGACGTCGTCAGACCCTATTTCCTATATATAGTTTTCTAATTTTCACATTAAAAAGAAGAGAAGTTTTGGAGAAACCCTAAGTACGAACTTGGTACGAATTTTACAGGTTTTTCAAGTGTTCTTAGCCCTTGATCCCTTTCATGTGTAATTGAGATAAGTATTCTTTTAATTCAATCAATATGTCTATGTGTTGGTTGTCTATATCTTGTTCTTATCTTAATTCCATCATCCTAGGCTAGATCTATCTTGTGTTTGCTTGGATCTAATGAAACCTAGATGTTAATTATGTGTTGATTACTTGTTTATGGTTGTATTGGATGAATGATTTCGATGTTAGGCTTAAGAAAACTGGCAGATCTCCAAATGGTAACATGCTTGAACGTCTTAGGAAACATGAACTGACGTGCACTAGGTTTTATTGGTTGTATTTAATGCATGAGTAAATTCTAACGATCCCATGTTAGAAGCTTCTTAGCCGGCTCGACATAGGAGTGAAGTAGGCACTCATAGGATTGGGGAATTAAGTGCGCCACCCCATGAATGGTATTAAGGAATACAATCCGTCATCCACGCAACTATAACAAGTAATTAACGTGTAAAAGATATCTAGGGAGTAGTGAAATCTAAGTAAACACATTTTCTCCACTTATTGCTCACAACCTTAGTTAATTTAGTTTATTTTCATTTCTAGTATTTTATTTTGATTGCATCTTTAGTATTGGGTTAGTTGACTAGCAACTGATTCCGCCCAAATCCTTCAAACCCGAGATTTTTACTTGCTTTCTAAAAAATATAAAAATACAAAAATAATCATCCCTCATCTTTAGAACTAGTATTTAGGTTTTCTAATCCTAGCGACACTATTCCTAGCTGAACGATCAATCCCCCGGTACTTGTCACTATACTATACTACAACGATCAGGTACACTGCCTGGTGGGGGTTGTAAGCTTCTCAAGATCCCTTGAGAGGTAATGCCTGGTGTGATTCCCACGTATCACTTAACCACTTATCTGAGCTTATTGTTGTTCTTGGTCTGCTGCTACTGCTGTTCACATGCCAAGCTTGTTTGATTCTTAAATCTATTTGATTCTTGCTTGTTAGTTGTTGTTGTTGTTAAGTTGTGTTTGTTTATATGATGTAGCCTTTAGCCATTGCTTATCTTTTGCTTATTTGTGGGGCTGCTATGTCTCAAAAGCTCATTTGAAGAATGAAACACCCATCTGTGAGATGTTGACCCTGCTTAAGCCTATTTTAGCTTACAAATCTGTCCACTCAAGTGTATTTAGCTTACTTATAGTCACTTCCTAGTTTGTTCATCTCTGGTTTTGCTTTTAGGCTTTTGAATTGGCTTTCCTCATTAATAAAGCCCAACTGTTTACACTGATCTCATTCAGTAGATTGAGCCTAGTTCATAAGCCTCCCAATTGTTCCACACTTGTGCTTTCCCTGAGCTTGTGAGCTTTTTGGAAAGCTCATATGCCCATGTTTCTAGTTCAATGCTTACTTTTGGTTTTTGAGCTTGTTTGATAAGCTCATTTAGCTTACAAAGTAGCCTGCAGACCTGATGGTTTAGGTAGTGGGTGTTGGATTTTCTTATTACATCTTTGTAGCTTAATCAGTGATTTTTTCTAGTTGTTTTAGCTTTTTCCTAGTATACATCAATTTCTTGCAGCTTAATTTGCCCTTTAAGTTCACTATGTAGCTTATTTCCAGCTTATTTAAGCTCTAAATGTCATGTTCAAGCCATACACTCAACTGTTGAGCTAATAAGCTCAAGCTGAGCTTATTTTTGAATTCCACAAAAGATGTTTTCACAAAAGTTTCCCCAATTCAGTAGTGTGATAGTTTTGTAAAAAGAAAAACAAGAAAAAACCAATTTAATTTCTAGTGATAGCTTCTATTTAATAGAAGTTATCTTTTTCATTTTTCCTTTTAGCTTATTATTAAGTACTTTTGCATTTTCACATTTTTCTTAAGTTCCTGATAGTTTAAAGTATTTTTAGGAATTTTTCTAGATTTTTCTCTTTTCATTTGCTATTTTTAATAATTAATATTAGTTTTATTACTAATTAATTAATATTAGATAATTAAATAGTATAAATAGTTTTTATTAATTAATCCTACGTTTTTATATTTTTCCTAGGTTTTAAATGTCATAAAATATTTTTAGAAAAAGTTTTAGGTTTTTACTGTTCATTTGCTATTTTTCCTTAATTTAATTAGATTAATTAGTATTTAAATCTTAATTAATTAATAATAAATAGAGAAAAAGTAGGAAAAATATATTTTTAGTTTTAAAATTACTTTTATATTATTTTAGCCTGCAGACCTGATGGTTTAGGTAGTGGGTGTTGGATTTGCTTATTACATCTTTGTAGCTTAATCAGTGATTTTTTTCTAGTTGTTTTAGCTTTTTCCTAGTATACATCAATTTCTTGCAGCTTAATTTGCCCTTTAAGTTCACTATGTAGCTTATTTCCAGCTTATTTAAGCTCTAAATGTCATGTTCAAGCCATACACTCAACTGTTGAGCTAATAAGCTCAAGCTGAGCTTATTTTTGAATTCCACAAAAGATGTTTTCACAAAAGTTTCCCCAATTCAGTAGTGTGATAGTTTTGTAAAAAGAAAAACAAGAAAAAACCAATTTAATTTCTAGTGATAGCTTCTATTTAATAGAAGTTATCTTTTTTATTTTTCCTTTTAGCTTATTATTAAGTAATTTTGTATTTTCATATTTTTCTTAAGTTCCTGATAGTTTAAAGTATTTTTAGGAATTTTTCTAGATTTTTCACTTTTCATTTGCTATTTTTAATAATTAATATTAGTTTTATTACTAATTAATTAATATTAGATAATTAAATAGTATAAACAGTTTTTATTAATTAATCCTACGTTTTTATATTTTTCCTAGGTTTTAAATGTCATAAAATATTTTTAGAAAAAGTTTTAGGTTTTTACTGTTCATTTGCTATTTTTCCTTAATTTAATTAGATTAATTAGTATTTAAATATTAATTAATTAATAATAAATAGAGAAAAAGTAGGAAAAATATATTTTTGGTTTTAAAATTACTTTTATATTATTTTAGAATTTTTAGAATTAAATTTTCATTTTTCTAGCTTAAATTCATAATTAGTGTATTTTAAATATTATTAATTAGTTATTAATTAGTAATTAATTAATAATAATTAATTAAATAGTGTAAAAAATAATTTTTTTTTTCTAAAATTGTCTTTTATCATTAGGTCCGTAAAAATATAATTTTTATGTCCGTAGGGTTAGCGTAGCTCAAATTTCACTTTTTATTTCGCGCACTCGCGTTTTATTTAAATAACTTTCACGTTTTTAGAATTTAGATTACGTTAATAAACGTAGTTTGTTAAGTAAAGAAAAACCAAAAACATAAATAAAGTGATAGCTTTTATTTAAGCCGTTTGGCTTATTTTTCTGCTTATCTTTAAGCAAACTTTAATTTTAAATTTTTAGATTACGTTTTAGGTTAACTAGGTTTCACGTTATTGTTAATATAGTGTGTTTAAATCGTTCTCACTTATATTTCCGTAGCGTAATCATTAAAATTACTCAAACCCCTTTCCTGTCCAAATTCACCCGATCACAAACCCTTTTGATTATAATCCACACCTCGTCGGGACATAACGACCCGGGGAAACACTATACTTCCACGGAGCATTGAGCCTAAGGAGTTTGACTATATTGACCACATCCGTGGTTGACTTTAGTTGACTGCTTTTGCCTCAATCAAATTTTGGCGCCGCTGCCGGGGAGGCTGTGCGCGTTATTCTAAACGGTTTTGCAGATTAGTGAATCTGGATATACACTCATTGTATATTTACCATCCTTTGTTCATATTTTCTTATTATACAAACAAAACAGTTCCCGAAAACTTTTTAAAAATAGTTTTCAACGAACACAAAAACACAAAAAGATTTTCTTTCTTATAAAATGTTTTCCAAAAACTCCAAAAATATTCACCTTTACCCTCTCACATATTTGATTCTCCATTTCTTACCCTCTGTAAACCTTTGATTCTTGCCTATGTCGTATCCACACCATTGTGGTTGTCAATGGTGTGGTGGTCCTCATAATGGTGGTAATTGCCCCGGTTGTGGCATGGTAGAGTCAGGAAATGGGTCTGTCTATAACCAGGATCCCTATTCCTACCATGACACGACTGATTTATTCCATCAGCTACCACACCATGAGACTCAGTAGTTTTACTGTTGTGAGTATTGTGGTGGTTCACACTACAGTTCTGATTGTCAATCGGGAAACACGCTTGTCTATGAGCAGTTTCCTGATAACCATTATGACTCTAGCACATACGACCCATAGCCACATCTGTTTTATTGTTGTGATTACTGTGGAGGTCCACACTTCAGCTCAGATTGTCAAACGGGGAATCCATACCCTTGTGACAATTTTAACACACCTTATTATGACCAACCTCCACAGTACGATATGATTCAAGCAACTCCTCAATACCCGCAAGACCTTCCTAGTTGGATATACTTAAGTAATTAGAGTTTGGTCTAAGATCCGAGAGGCCGGACCATACAAAGATAAATCTAGCATGTAGTGGTGCTTAATGACTCAAACCCATCAACCATACGTCGGCTTACTTATAGAGGGTAGTTCTTTTGGTTCCTGGCAGGATTCGGGGGAGATAGGCTAGGGAACTTGACCATATGAACTTAGTGATATATGTCTGCCCTACCTGAAGCATTAGATTAGTTTTATAGAGAACATAATCGTATGCAATATAGGATGACTAGCTAGGCTAGTACACTTTTCTCCCACTGCTCTCAACATTAATTCAATTCTTGTTTGTTTTATTTTCTGTTTTATTTCATTTCTGTTTTATTTAGCTATTTAATCATTCCAGTCTTTAAAACCAGTTTAATCGTGAGAATAGACTTAAATAGGATCCAAACCACATAGCTCTTGGGACTACGTTGGTTTTACCAATTACTAGTCTACACGCGACCGGATTCTTTGTCCATTAATGCGTATAGGTAGACCTTAGGTAATCGAGCATTTTTAAATTTAAGACATGGTCAGTAAAACCTGCATCAATAACTTTTGTCAAAACCTTATTAAATTGTGATATGTATGTTTGGTTATTGAAATAGCAGACTAACATGTTTTATTGTGACACTTGTGGCGACTGTTGGTAGTTTTTGGTAAAGGTTGAAATGCAACATTGGGATTAATACTTGGTGATAACACCCTAATTATACATATTTTCGAGCATGATATTATATGTTTTATGATCATTTATTCTAAAGCAAGAAATATAAATAGCACAAGTGTTCAGCAAATAAAGCCATTAAATATGAAGTCTATGTAGAATACTAGAAATCATAACACAAACACAAGATTAATGATAGGTGGAATTCTAGAAAGAGAAAGAGAAGAGTTGGGAGTTTCTTGAGAGAGAAAGTGAAATCTATTAGATTAAAATGAAAGCTCTAACCCTCTCCCTTGATGGTAAGAGGGTATTTATAGTACAAACATAAATGCCCCATGGGCTATGGAGCGGGCTTATAGTGGGTAAAATCCCGACCCGACTCCATGGATGATACGATATCTAAACTAAACTATTAAGCCTATGAGCTACTTAATGCTAATAGATACTCGGGGTGACTGAGTGTTTCATATGAATATTTATATTCCTAACAATCTCCCCCTAAGGGAGGTCATCCAAGAAATTACAAGTTGAATTCTAGCATTCTTGTACATGAATTTAATCTCCAAGCTCGTAGTCTTTATTCTTCAAAGTTCGTAATCTTTGTACTTCTAGTACTGATCTTTTGATGACTGTTTCTTTGGCTTGGATGATCCTTGAGGTCGTCATCCAACATACGTCTCCAAGTCATCCTTTTTTTTTTTTTTTTTTTTTTTTTTTTTTTTTTTTGTATCGCCTCCATGTGATGTTGTGACCTTCGGACCGGCATGCTCATAATTTTCCGGATCATGATATTCATCATCAGAGTTGCGGAAGCAGTATTGAAAGTCTTTTAATTATCATGATTGCTTTGATTATGATTGTGGAGTGTGAGCAGGGGGTGATGAATTGACATCTCATCAGCAATTAGCTACAATGGTCAAAGATTCCTGCAAACAACAATTAGCAGCAAAACGTCCGGTACTTATAGGTTTGGACTTTGAGATCGTAATCAGCATAGTGTGAAAACTTTCTCTAATCCTTGCCAAGACCGTTCCTCAATCGGATACTCCCGAGAAGGCTTGCAAAGATACATCAAAGTGTATCAATGATTTAGGTAAGTCACTAAAATATACCGTAGTATCACTCCACGACCGTAGACCATTTGAAACCGCTGCGAACACTAAGCGTAATCCACAAGGAATTACCAAAGTGACCTGCTATCAGGGCTATTTGATGTTGACCCTGGGAGGAATTTCCATCCAATCACTGAGAATTACATTTGTAATTTCTCTCATAAATGTTCTGGCAGATTGCTAGGATCTACGTAGGACTCTTAATCGTACAACTGATGTCCTTAATGTTGAACCATCAGTGAAGCAGTATCATGTATTCTCATGCGATCTTATGATGTATCTCGTGGATCTAGACTCGAGAAGTGCAGTTTTGGTAGTCGTAGACTAGAGCGGTGTCTCCTATTTCAATATCAACATGACTCGTAATGAGTGGTCGATAGATTATGCAGGGTTCTCTGTGAGAATGAAACAAGTCCTTTTAAGAGAACTTGAGTGGCTAGAAGGTTTTATGCAGTTCGTCACTGGGTACATGACGTCTTGTCTTCAACACTGGTGTCACCTTAGTAACCACCAGTAGCATATGAATTGAACCCGGTTTCTGGACTAAGGTTCAATATTTGGAGGGCTACTTCTTTTCACCCTTTCTCATTACTTTTCTTTTTAATTCTTCAACCCCTTTTTTTCTCTTTTCTCATATTACTCCTTTTTTCTCAATCATACCTAAGGACTTTCTAATATTAACTATTCGGTATTGTCCTTGGGTAGATCCCTCCGGCTCTGGCGAATCATAGGACGGTTTTTCTAAACTTAGTCACCTTATAACTCCATGACTATCCTATGTTGCCAAAACCAATTCTTTGAAAAATCTCTCAAAGTGTTTATGATTATGAAACAGCTTTTGCTAACACTTTGAGAGTTTTGTACTTTTCAAATGCTCACCCTTAACATGTGCTCATATGTTTTGAGTGTAAATTTGCACATATTGGGTAGAGTTCGCTTACATCATTGGTTAGACCAGCTTGAAATTATTACCCGGCCTGGTCAAGTCCACATAAAGTTTCTATCAATGGTACACTCGACTCAGATAAGTCCTCTTCGAGACATGCTTACATCACTGGTTAGACCTGCTTGAAGTTATTACCCGGCCAGGACAAGTCCTCTCGATTAATGACATTCAGTTTCGTTTCGTCAATTTGTTGGTGAAGTCTGAGTCGCGCTCACATGAGATGCCACATCCTTTTTGTCATCAAAAACCATTTGCTCCCTTTCAATATGTGCATCGATATACAAAAGAGTTTAGCACATATGAGAGAGCTTACATTTGAGTTCAAACTATCACATTTTTATTAAATTTCATATTTAAATCACATTCTCTCCCCCGATCTCAAATTTCAAACCTTTTGAGATTTAGGATCCCAATTGATTTAAATAAGTTGGAAAATTTGGGAGAAAATGTGGTCAGGTTCAATATGTGTTGATAATGGAGCGATACAATGCTCCCCCTCAATCAATGAGGGAGAATGTTATTGTCAGTTATGGTGAGTTTAGAAATGATTTGGAGTTTAACGAGAAACTCATAAAAATTTCATACTCTGACACATAACATCAGATGTTTATTCATTGCTCATAATGTACAAGATAATTATTACGACACAAATGACATTGACCTTCTTGCACAGATGATGTGATCATTCGCTTCTCTGAGGGAGTTAGTAGTCAACATCAATTATCCAACCACCAACAAAAATTTCCCAAATATTATGGATCACTACTTGGCTAGCCTAGAATTAGTGATGCTTTGTTGAAGTGAAGGTGGTGGTGGTGATGGAAGTGTTGTTGTTGTTGTTGTTGCTGCAGATGTTGTTGTTATAGTGAATTCAAAGCCAGTCAATAGAATTTGAACATCTGATCGAGTGGTTTGAGCGGGAGCAGGCACATTCACTTCAGCCATGGAATCTGCATAGGAATATCCATAAAGATAGACATACATACAGATTAACTCTTCATTAACCACTACCACGTAGTGGTTTGCCTACTCATAAAACCATATTCATGTCATGATCAAACCACAATCAGGAAATTAATCAAACCGCTATCTAGCATGAAAGGCAAGCTGCAATCATGAAAATTCATCGCAAGCCTCTGTAAGGAATAAATAACAATCAAGAACATGGCAATTCACACATATTACAATTCTCAATTTAGGATCTTAGGAACAAGATTCTAACTCGATAGCTACATACCTAAGCATATCCTGAGAACACTAACACATAATCAACAACAATTGAACATTTATCGGCTAACAACATACAAAACTCATTCAATTAGATTATACAAGGGATGTGGAACATATGAGAATATCAAACACAATGGGTTTTCTGACTTCATTTAGATTTTAGGTTTTAAAGTATTTAAGGGATTAAGCAAGGATTCCAAAGTGACACAAAGAAACCCTATAGTTACATAAAGCTAGGAAACTATAAGCAAATTGCACATAATGCCCTAAACTTTCTAACAGCTAACACATTTGGCCATATAATAATTTCATATTCAACTAATACCCCATTAACTACAACTAGAAACCCGTTTGATGATATAAAATTTGAATTCACTCTTCCCCTAAATCGATGACCAATTGTCATTGATTGAGTGAAAAAATTTATGAAAGAAGACTTATCTTCTTTATCAAGAAATAATGCACTGAAACGTACATTAAATCGAGGGTGAACGGATGTAAAGTAATCCATGCGCGGGAGAAATTAATCACCCGTTGTCAGGAACAACTTTCTTTTTGGCAGTATGCTTTCATCATTTTGAAGAGCGGGTTATAGTCTGAAATAACTGCAAGCCATTTAGGCATGTTTTGAAAACATTTTGAACTTCTGCTCGAACTTCATTTAAAGACTCGTGTCATTATTGAATGACATTTCTAGGACCGTAAATGTTATCGATACCAGAAGACATGCCCTAAAAACTAATTTTGGTATTTTCAATTGTTCTGATTTTTATGGTTTTTGTTGGTTTTATATATTTCTATTTACATTTTGGTTTAAGATATGTACAAAATATATTATTCAATTTAAGAAGATGTTGACATGAATACTTAAATAAGGATATCGTTCTGTATGTTGTAGAAGTTAGTAGTCAACGTCTCTCAAACATTCACCACCAAAGCTTTTGAGGCTCCTGAATAATCGTATGAACTTGAGCCTTCTCAATGTGAAGCTTTGATAGCTTCCCCCAAACTGACAATCTTCCTTTTTGAGCAGTTTCAAAGCTCTCTTTCAAGCTTACATAAGGTAAGTACACAGCGGAATTTGTAGCAAACCACATCAAATATTGCTGCTCCTTTTAAGAATAATCATCGTGATTCTCATTTCGGGGGATCATCAAATAGATCAGTAGCTTATTATCTCATGCTTGAATAATTCTTCTCACATTTCTTCCCGCTGAAGTCTGAAGTTATGCATACCAAAAGTATCCAAAGATCACTTCCCCAAGTAGTTGAAGTGATGCAATTAGTCTCATTGTATGAAGCTCAAAAACCCAAATTACACACTCAATCCCATTAGTGAAGTCGAAAACGTAACATCAAAATCAATTTAGACCCGTAAATGCACTTTTCTCCCTTCAGGAAATTATAGATGAGAATTGCTACACCAAAGTCAACTAAGTCCCGAGTGTAGGCAATTTATCTCATATGTAGTCGAAATGATACAGACTAACTATAGGAATCATCAAACCATTGTCTTCCTCTTTTATCATTAGAAACTGTTTCTTACATCTCTTCCCCCACATAGTTGGAATAATACACCAAAAGCCACGAGTTAAAAAAATGATTTTCTCTTCGGTTATGACATTTGTCTTCCCGGAATAAATTCAATTAAGAAGAAGTATAAAGTTCATCACGTGTACTCGTTGTGCGTTCAGATGTATGTCTCCTTCCCCCTTGCTGGTTTTGATACCTTAGAATCAGCAACACATTTTACACACATATACTTGAAATCTTGTGAGAAGAAAAAATTGTCTCAAATGTATCCTGTGAGAATGAATTGCTACACAAACTCTCTCTGACTAAAACTCTCTCTGACTATCTTTACCAACTGCTATGAGAATCAACCACTGATGGAGCCAACCCGATATACCAAACTTGAAACTAAAGTAGAATTCCCCGTTCTCGTGACTTAAGCTTACACTAATGTTGGAAAAACGGTGTAGAGAATTTATGCTCCAAGGAAATCTCTAAGTACTCAATACCAAACCAAAGTATAAGTGATAAGGATTTATTTGATACGCTTTTAGGAGGTCATTTAAGCCTTAAATTGTAAATATATGGTCAAATATTACCTTAAATCGATTTTTTTCTCATTTTAGGTACTTGGGACAAGAATCCTGGAAAATGGAGCATTTTGAACGCTTTTAGAGTTTAAAAGTGAAGAAAACGACAAAATCAAGAAACTATGCTGGAAATTACACCTGACGACGTCACGCGCTACAAGGTGACGCCGTCACTTGAAGATTCAAGAGGTGGAATTATTTACAAATGACGCTCCAGAAGACTTTTGGAAGATTAACACGTGACGGCGTCACATGTTATTTGGAGTTGGCCATCACATGTAATGCTGACAAGAGACAGCCCAGTGATGATAAAGAGTGACGACCTCAAGCAGCTTCATTGGGCATCAAGAAACCCTAATTATGGAGCGATGATGGCGTCAGGACTCATAACCTGACGCTGTCACCTGTGTATCTCTATATATAGTTTTAGATTTTTTTTTTCATTAAAAAGGAGAGGTGGAACTTGTGGAACATTGAGGGAACCTTGTACTCTGAATTTGACATTACTTTTAGGGTTTCAAACCCTATTTTCTTCCATGTTCAATTGAAAGATAAGTTCTCCTTTAATCATTCAATAAGTCTATGTGTTGTTTGATTAATCGCTTGTCTTTTCTTTTCATTAACATGTTAGATTAGATTTCCTAGTGTTTTCTTAGATCTAATGAAACTTATTTATTAATTATTAATTGCTGATTTTTTATTTGTTGTTTGATTGATTGACTCGCGTTAGACTTAAGAAAACTGGCTAACTTCCTATACGGTAACAAGCTTGAACGTCTTAAGAAACGTAATCGGATGTGTACTACAGTTTTATTGATTGTATTTAATGCATAAGTAGATATTAATGATTCTATGATAGGATACTAAACGTGTAGTCATAAGAAGAAATAGATACTTATAGAGTTGGGGAAGGACATACACGCCCTCACGAATGTATTAAGGAATACAATCCTTCAATCAAACAATTGTGACAAATCAATAAATCAACAAAAGATAACTAGGGAGTTGTGAAATCTAAGTAAACACATTTGTCTCTTATAAGTAATACACCGCACTTAATTTTCTTGTTATTTATTTTAATTTATTTTGTTTAATTAGTAACTTTAGGTTAGTTGAATAGCAACTAATTCCACTCACTCCTCCAAAACCTAAGATTTACTGCTTTCCATAAAATATAAAAATACAAAAAGAATCATCCCTCACCTTTAGGCCTAGTTAATCTACATCTCAATCCTAACGACACAATTCCCCTAAAGAACGACCAATCCTCCGGACTTACCGTATACTACACTACAACGATCAGGTACATTGCCTTGTGGATTGAAAAAATCTCTCAAGATCCCTTGAGAGGTAAAACCTTTTGCGAGGTTGCAAAACACGCATCAAGTTTTTGGCGCCGCTGCCTAGGGAATAGTTATTGTTTAGGTTGATTTTTATTTTGATTAGGTCTACTCATTAGATTCATATCTAGTGAGATTTTGATTTTCTTTTTCATAGGATTTCTTTAGTCTATCTGTTTCTTTGTGTCTTTGTTCGTAATCCATATCATCAGCCATCATGGAAGGTGATAATATCCTCGACTCTGTCATTCAACCAAACCACCAAAACCAAAACCGCCAAAACCCACCCGAACCACCTAGAGCCCGCACCTTAGAAGACTACTCCCGACCTAGCCACTAAGGCTATCAAAACGCCATTGAGCTCAACCAAGGAGCCAATGTGTCTCCCTTGCGATCCGACACCATCCGGTTGGTGCAAAGCGGATGTGCATTCCATGGACTTCGTTCCGAAGATCCAAACCAACATCTCAAGGATTTCCTTAAAATTGTTGATTCCATAGAGCTTGATGTTGCCACTCGAGAGGTGACCCGATTGCGTCTCTTTCATTTCTCTCTACGTGACCAAGCTAGTTAATGGCTTGAGCGTTTACCTACGGGATCCATCACCTCTTGGGATGATCTCACCTCTCGTTTCCTTGCTCAATTTTTCCCACCAGGGAGAACCACCAAGTTAAGGAATGACATCTTGATGTTCCAACAACGTCAAGGTGAAACTCTTTACGAAGCATGGACTCGTTTCAAGGAATTACTCCAAAAATTCCCTCATCATGGCATCGATCTTTGGCTCCAAGTTTAAATCTTTTATAATCATGTCAATCTCTCGATAAGGCAAACCATTGACCAAGCGGCCTGTGGCAAGCTACGTGATAAGAATGTGGAAGATCCTAATGAAGCAAGAACACTCCGAATGAAAATTCCCCAATATGTCTTGGAAGGTGATGTGTTAATCAAAAAATCATACTTAAGCCCTATGATGCGATGTGTGGGTCCGCTGCAGGAAAATTATATCATTCGCGAGGTTTATGAGGGACCTTGCGGAATGCATTCCGGTCCAAGAACAATCATCGCAAAACTCATCAGGCAGGGATACTACTGGCCGACAATGCACATAGATAATGCTAGGGAGGAAATCGAGAAATGTTACTCTTGTCAAATCCATGCTTCAGTCCCGAAGTTACCAAAGATGATGCTAACATCCATCATGGCCCCCTGGCCTTTTTATGAGTTACGAATGGATGTACTTGGCCCCCTGCCGGAGGCACCAGGAAAGGTGAAATACATAGTCGTGGCAATCAATTATTTCACCAAGTGGATAGAAGCAAAGCAGCTTGCGAAGAAAACAGGAAAAGAAGTAAAGAAATTTGTTTGGGATAACATTGTCTGTAGGTTCGGGTTGCCTGCTATCATCGTCACAGACAACGGGACAAATTTTATAAATGATCCATTTAACAGTTGGTGCGTAAAGTTGAAGATAAAGCAAATGAATACGGCTGTCGCACATCCCCAGGCCAACGGCCTAATGGAGAGAGCCAACAGAAGTCTCATGCACGACATCAAAACAATATTGGGCAGAGCAAGAGCCGGTTGGGTAGACAAACTACCCAACGTCCTGTGGGCATACCGGACCTCATTAAAAACAAGCAATGGTGAAACCCCATTCAGCCTCACATACGAAAGTGAAGCCGTCATACCGGCCAAAATCGGAATGCCAACCCACCGAACAATGATGTTCAACCCGGAAGATTGAGAAGAAGAACAATAGTTGAACCTAGACTTGCTACTAGAAAGACGTGAAATGGCAGCAATTCGAGAGGCGAAATAGAAAGCCAAAGTTGAACAATACTACAATCAAAGGGTTCGTCTGGTGGCATTCAAAGTTGGTGATTTTGTTTATATAAGAAAAGGGGCTTTTGGAATAATCTATAAAGGGGTAATAGGGACAAGCACTGTGGCAGTGAAGAAATTGGACAGAATTGTTACACCCCGTGCCCGATTTGACCCAAATTTTAAACTTTTACACGGAAACTACATGACCCAAAACTGACCTTCTGTTACTCTTCAAATAACTGACAATGATCTATTACAAACCAGCCCTCAAGACTATTTTTAGATGAAACTAGACTCAATTACCTTTAAAATGATGGGTGGTACGACTTCTAATGAGTTACGGATCAAAAGATATGATTTTTCTAACATGGCACATTTTCTGCACTAATTGCTGTCCCGTTTTCGTACTTAACCAAAACGACTAAAACTCAACTTCTATAACTCGACAACTTACAACACTTTCCAGAAATCATTAGGACATTATAAACATCAAATATGTACATAAACATGGTCACAATGACCCTCGGAAACATGCTTTACAAAGTGACGGGTGGAAAATACCTGTTTTGACCCATTCGCATACTACACTGAACCATATCACCTTTAACCATAAATTAACACTTCAAGTATGAACCAAACACTCATTTAACAATAAAAACCATGACAACTTTGATCCATGACCATTGACCCGTTCACATCCCAAAATGGGTCCAATTACACGTTATGCCAAACGCCCCCTTTAACTTGATCGTAAATACTTAAAACATACTTTTTACACACCACTTGACCACCAAGGTATACACTTTTCACTTGAACATACTTTACAAAACATTAATGACTCACGGGGGTGCAAACATGACACTTGAGCTCGGTATTCTATACTAAGCTCCTAAATGCACTCTACCTTTATTCTTGCATATCCAAATCCTTAATCCATATATCCAAGCCATCCATAAAAAACATGCCAACCTACAAAACGATTAGACAACTAAACAATAAGCTTTCGCTTAGTAAGTAACTAGATTATAAAATGGTCAATACGTTAATATACATATATGCATTACAAATACCTCGATCACTAACACATATGGTCATAATCACATCAAGCACATAAACATCACAACATACCTTAGCCATCCAAACACTCATAATCTATCACTTGAGTTGGCTAACTAGGAAAACCAACTATCAAGGCCACACTCACTAATTCCATGCTATCAATTAAACATCTATACTCATATTCACATAATATGCAAATAACCATATCAAACACATATTAATCAAGTTACTTACCTTGATCATCCAAGCTAAGCTACAAAATAGTACCACCATCATCATCAACATCATCTCTATTCATCATCATCATCATCCTTCATTAATTACCAAACCTAGTAACATAACAATCAAATACATAAACAAGGGTTATAATAACCCACCATAACTTAACCAATCATCCTTCTACATCATCATATGATCATACTTTGATCATATGATGAAAACCCATTTAACCTATTAATCTAAACCACTTAATTATCAAGATAATGAATACTAACTTGTAGAGAGGATCATAGCTAGGAACATATCACTAGTGTTGGAGCTTCAATCCTTCACCAATTTACCTCCAAGATCATCCTACTCTTTCCCTCTCTTTCTCTCTTGCCGACACCACATACACACACATACTTTTTATCCAAAATGAACCTTATAGAAGTCCAGAGAATTCTCTAGACATTTGATAGTTGGAAGTTTGCCTAAATGGCAACTTTAGTCCCTTAGGTCCTGTAACCATTCATCCTTAGTACTAGAACAAGTTGGTTCTAGTGCTAGTTTGAGGTTTTGGCAAGAATAGTCCCTGCAGGCTAGAACAAGTTGGTTCTAGTACTTGAACATGTTGGTTCTAGTACTAGTTTGGGATTCTGTCAACTTAGGTCCCTCAAGTTCGTATCCGTCTTACTTATGACACATAATACTTCTAAAACCACATTACGAAATACTATGACTATCGGGTTTGACCACATCACGACATTTGTTGACTAACCAACCACGTAAGGCTCATATTCCATTACATCTAGGGTGGGGTCCAAGTACCCAGGAAACGGGTCTAACAATTCTATCCCCCTTATTTAGATTTCGTCCCCGAAATTTCTCGTCTTTTGCTATCCAAAACTGAATCACAACATATACATGTCTCATAATTTCAAAATCCTTAGTCATTACATTGCAACGATCGAAGTGATCTTGCAATTCCAAGTTTCTATATCACAGTCATAACTCATAATAGACTATAAGCAATACTACTCATCACAAGCTTATCTAAAATTTCCAACAATGACGATTTGTCGTCCAGAAACATCTACTATTTGACTTTCCATAAGTCAAACTTCAACACTATTCCACGTCATAAGCCCATGCACTAAAACGACATATAGTCATACACCGGCCAATATCACACTATACATAATACTAACACATATTTACTTCCAAAACCGGTAACTTATCTCACAATGTATACATGGTACCATATAAACGACACTTCCAAAAACTAACTCTACGCATTACTAAAGCAATCTTCTCGTTAAATCATGGGGATTCCACCCATCATCTTATCAACTAAAAGCAAAAACTCATTCTAGGCGTCTATCTTAGGGTTCACACATGACCTTAACGCCGCTATAAACTTTTATTCATGGTTATCTCTTCTTATGACATCTAACTTGTTTTAGTTATCACTTTCTCACTTCTCTACTCGTATTCATGCCATGTCGCATAGGCCCACTTGTTTATAACTCTTTTCTTAAATAAAAAGGCGTCCCAATCTATGTAAGTAAGAAATTATTAACTTATGGTTCGGCGATTTACAATTTCTTCATTTAAATGAAGAGGCGTCCCAATCCATTTAAATAAGGAGATTGCAAATCATCCTACTTACATAATTTCGACACAACAATCATACTTACTTTACTTTCCATCTTTTCTAGCCTTGGATCCAATCTCACTAACTTTTCATCCATACCATAAAGACAAGCTAAACAACATGCCATAAATGGCAAGCTATCATCCATGCCATAAAGGCAAGCTAACAACCATGTCGTGATGGCAAGCTAACAACCATGCCGCGAAGGCAAGCTAACAACCATGTCGTGATGGCAAGCTAACAACCACGCCGCGAAGGCAAGCTAACAACCATGCCTCGAAGGCAAGCTAACAACCATGCCTCGAAGGCAAGCTAACAACCATGCCGCAAAGGCAAGCTAACAACCATGCCTCAAAGGCAAGCTAACAACCATGCCGCTAAGGCAAGCTAACAACCATGCCGCGAAGGCAAGCTAGGCCATCCCGAAGGATGCCAAAACACATGCCTTATAAAGGTAAGTTGGGCTATCCCGAGGGATACCAAAACTAGAGCATTGGATCCAAGCTATATCTACCTTATCATCTTTACTCACTTTATCATTCATGTACTTCTATCATTAAGCACACACTATCATTTCTTCAATACTCATTGGCTTAAGCAATTTCAATATTCACTACCATGTTTACTTTCATCTAGACAAGTTTCTATATAACACTTGTCAATTTATTATATTTGCATTTTCACAATGCAACTTATCATTTATCCGTCAACCCTAAGTTGACTCATACATTCGCTATATGCCATGATATCACATTGGCCTAATCAATTCTTTCATGCACATAATTTGTAAATCTTATCATCATACATCCTTCAATATTTTAACATGATTAGATTCATGTTTTACAATTCTTCCTAGCTCTCTTCATATCACTTATGACTTCTAGCGCAATTTATGTCTCATTCATCACTTCTACTCATCACGCTTAACCATTTACTTACTAACACATTTTACTTATCATGTTTTATACGTACATGATCTTATCACCATTAATTGTACACTTTAAATTTCTCATGTAATTAACTTATAAGAATTTATGCTTTCAAGCATATAATCATTATCATACTTATTTTCAAGCCTTCTAAACATCTAGGCTTATCAAACACTTATCATGCTTCTTAACTTATTTCATGTGTCAACGTGTTCTTTCAACTTTCCTTCATCACATAATATGCATCCCAATGCATATATCTCAACTCATACACTTCTATGTATCATGCTCTCAAGCACACCACATAAAACTTAGACATATAATAAACTACTACCATAGACTTAGCGTTACATAAAGAATAACATTCAACACTTATCCACAAAGTGTTAAAAAATTCATAATCATAATCAAATCATATAGTCAATGGCTCGTACATCACATTGCACAATCAATCTATGTCTAAGCATCAACATTCTAACTAGCTGCAAGCGTTAGCCTACCTTATAAATAAGGAATCATAAAACTTTAATTCCATTACTAGCCCATCTTTAATACCACATAGCATTTCAACTCGCATTCCATTTACCATAACTCTATCATACATTCACATAATTACGATGCAAACGCTGGCATCAACAGAGGTGTACGGCCAACTAATCATTCAAACACTTCAAGTGCTCAACTAACTAATACCTCATACACATCAACACTATATCACACATCCATCATTGATCATCTATAAGTTCATCTAACAAAAGACATAATTAGTCTCATACTTAACAATTACATTCTGTATTACTAACTCTTACACTCACCGCTTCTACGAGTGGTTTAAGACTAGGAAACCTATAGTGGAAACCTAATTCACTTAAACTGAAGCTCTAATACCAAGTTGTTACACCCCGTGCCCGATTTGACCAAAATTTTAAACTTTTACACGGAAACGACATGACCTAAAACTGACCTTCTGTTACTCTTCAAATAACTGACAATGACCTATTACATACCAGCCCTTAAGACTATTTTTAGATGAAACTAGACTCAATTACCTTTAAAATGATGGGTGGTACGACTTCTAACGAGTTACGGGTCAAAATATATGATTTTTCTAACATGACACATTTTCTGCACTAATTGCTGTCCCGTTTTCATACTTAACCAAAGCGACTAAAACTTAACTTCTATAACTCGACAATTTACAAAACTTTCCATAAATCAATAGGACATTATAAACATCAAATATGTACATAAACATGGTCACAATGACCCTCAGAAACATGCTTTACAAAGTGACGGGTGGAAAATACATGTTTTGACCCATTCGCATACTACACTTAACCATATCACCTTTAACCATAAATTAACACTTCAAGTATGAACCAAACACTCATTTAACATTAAAAACCATGACAACTTTGATCCATGACCATTGACCCGTTCACATCCCAAAATGGGTCCAATTACACGTTATGCCAAACGCCCCCTTTAACTTGATCGTAAATACTTAAAACATACTTTTTACACACCACTTGACCACCAAGGTATACACTTTTCACTTGACTATACTTTACAAAACATTAATGACTCACGGGGGTGCAAACCTGAAACTTGAGCTCGGTATTCTATACTAAGCTCCTAAATTCACACTACCTTTATTCTTGCATATCCAAATCCTTAATCCATATATCCAAGCATCCATAAAAAACATGTCAACCTACAAAACGATTAGACAACTAAACAATAAGCTTTTGCTTAGTAAGTAACTAGATTAACATATGGTCAATACGTTAATATACATATATGCAATACAAATACCTCGATCACTAACACATATGGTCATAATCACATCAAGCACATAAACATCACAACATACCTTAGCCATCCAAACACTCATAATCTATCACTTGAGTTGGCTAACTAGGCAAACCACCTATCAAGGCCACACTCACTAATTCCATGCTATCAATCAAACATCCATACTCATATTCACATGATATGCAAATAACCATATCAAACACATATTAATCAAGTTACTTACCTTGATCATCCAAGCTAAGCTACAAAATAGTACCACCATCATCATCAACATCATCTCTATTCATCATCATCATCATCCTTCGTTAATTACCAAACCTAGTTATAACATAACAATCAAATACATAAAAAAGGGTTATAATAACCCACCATAGCTTAACCAATCATCCTTATACATCATCATATGATCATACTTTGATCATATGATGAAAACCCACTTAACCTATTAATCTAAACCACTTAATTATCAAGATAATGAATACTTACTTGTAGAGAGGATCATAGCTAGGAACATATCACTAGTGTTGGAGCTTCAATCCTTCACCAATTTACCTCCAAGATCATCCTACTCTTTCCCTCTCTTTCTCTCTTGCCGACACCACATACGCACACATACTTTTTATCCAAAATGAACCTTATAGAAGTCCAGAGAATTCTCTAGACATTTGATAGTTGGAAGTTTTCCTAAATGGCAACTTTATTCCCTTAGGTCCTGTAACCATTCATCCTTAGTACTAGAACAAGTTGATTCTAGTGCTAGTTTGAGGTTTTGGCAAGAATAGTCCCTGCAGGCTAGAACAAGTTGGTTCTAGTACTAGAACAAGTTGGTTCTAGTACCAATTTGGGATTCTGTCAACTTAGGTCCCTCAAGTTCTTATCCCTCTTACTTATGACATATAATACTTCTAAAACCACATTACGAAATACTATTTCTATCGGGTTTGACAACATCACGACATTTGTTGACTAACCAACCACGTAAGGCTCTTAGTGCATTACATCTAGGGTGGGGTCCAAGTACCTGGGAAACGGGTCTAACAAGAATGGCTCAAGATGGTGAGAAGGAATTTCGAACCGAGGTGGATGCGATTGCATGAACTCATCGCAAAATTTTGGTTCAACTCCTTGGATTTTGTGATTATGGTGAGCAGCGGCTACATGTTTACGAGTACATGTCTAATGGTACTCTTGAAAGATTTCTTTTTGGAAACATGAGACCTAGCTGGAGTCATCGGTGTAATATAGCATTGGGAAAAGGGACTATAGTACCTCCATGAAGAGTGTAGTACACAGATCATCCCTTGTGACATAAAGCCTCATAACATACTTCTTGAATAGGCAAAGCTTTTGTTGTTGAATCTGAGTCGATCTAACACTAGAATACGAGGAACAAAAGGATATGTTGCACCTGAATGGTTTAGGAACACCCTGGTAACAACAAAGGTTGATGTGTATAGTTTTGGTGTCTTGCTGCTAGAAATAATTTCTTGCCGAAAGAGTGTTAAGGGGAATGAAATAGCACATTTTGGTTGAAAATGATTCGAAGGCGTTAGAAGATGCAAAAAAAACTAAAAACATTTGTGATGGTTGCTCTTTTGGTTTATACAAGAAAATCCATCTTTGAGGCCAACAATGAGGATGGTTATCCAGATGCTTGAAGGTGTTGTTGAAGTGAACGAGCCTCCTTGTCCCTTCCCTTTCTTAATTTCCTCAAGTTAAACTTCAAATTGTTCCACAATTTAATTTCCTACAAGGCTACAGCATAATGATGTTTTGAAAACCGTTGGTTGATTACCTAAAATTATTTAATTATTAGATCTATGTTTGTGTGTGACTGCTGCTATAGCTCTTTTCCACTTGAATGTATGTAACATGTGGAAAACTAGAAGGGGGGTTGAATAGTTTTACGTCTTTTTAATTCGTTATAAATGATAGTTTTAGTGTTTTCTTAGTTTTTAAAATTTAGATTCGATAATATATGATCTCAAGTCTTGCACAATATAAACAACTATCAATAAGTAAGATATAGCAATGATAAGTAAATAAATAAATAAGAGATGGAAAGATCGAACCGCGAGACAAGAGATTTATAGTGGTTCGGCTACAAGGACACCTTCCTTGCCCTACTCCACTCCCCGAGCACCTAACTCGAGAGTTTTCTTCACTATATCAACAAGCTCCCTTATGGCGTAGAAAACCTTACACACCAACTTACACACCACAACTTCTTCACAACTTCTACACAACTTCTTCACACCAATCTACTTCACAACTAACTACTCCACGCCTATCTTCTTCACACCAATTTTCTTCACAACTAACAACTTCACACCTAGCTTCTTCACTACAATCTAATTCCTAACTTTTCTTCTTCACACCAAACAACTAACTAATCACACAATCAATATACCTAGCACAACTATCTACAATCAAATATTCACAAAGAATTATGTAAATGCACCAACAACTTGGATGTGGAGGTCACAACAAGTTGTAATACTTCTTGTCTTGGAGGATAGAAGTATTCATCTCTTGCACTTGAGAGGATGATGTTTGAATCACTTTGAAATAAAGAATTATGTATTTATGATCAAAGGATTAAGAGAATAGAAATGGGGATCTAGAACAGAAAGTTTAGGAGTGCAAAAGGTGAGAAAATTATGTGGGATGAACCAGTATTTATAGGGAGAAAATTCACTGTTCTGGAGTGTGGCCGGTCCCCTTAATTAGAGGCCGGTCCCCTTAATGATTAAGGGGGCCGCCTAAGGAATTAAGGGGGCCTCCCCTTCAGAACGTTGGATTTTCTTGTCTTCTAGTGGGGAAAATTTTTCTGGATAAAATTTGCCATTTTTGGTTGGAAATTTGAAATCATATATTTATAATGAATTAAACATATTCTTTTAATTCCAAAAGTAATTTTGTAAAAGATATAGAATGTTTAATACATTTTATAAAAATTCTAGTGATTAGAAAAATTTCCTTTGATCATGAAATGCAATAAACACTTTGTTTATTCATACCTTAAGTGATATGAATGCAAAGACAAATATTAAGCACTAAAAACTTGTTTACGTCATAAGTCTTAGATTAATGAGTTTATGCTTTGTAATTATCAAAACATAGAGATATTGTTAATGTGCTAACAATGTTTTTAGACATTATTTATGTCAACAATCTCCCCCTTTTTGATGATTACAAAACCTTAAACTCATTAGGTCTAAAAAATAATTTTTAGACAAGTATTATTAGAGTTTAACATTCTCTTCTCCCCCTTTTTGTAAAATCAAAAAGGTTAAGCCGAGTTAGCTTCGTGAAAGAAGATTAAACGGGTAGAATGCTCCCCCTAGATGTATGTTCCCCCTCATTTGAGAGCACCAAGGGAATGAGCTATGGAAATCTTGGCTACACAAAATATTTGAAGAGAACAAGATACATATACAAGCAAAGCAATAATTATGCAAATAAAAATAGATTCATTCAAGCATCATAGAAATGATTAGCATTACAACATTCAATATGCTTAAAGCATATTGATTACAATAAAACAAAAGAAAAGACATAGTCCTATATTGCCTAAGAGAGCACTTGGACTTGCTTGCAACCCATGGTTGATTGTTTTATTTGCTTGAAGGAGAACATAAGCATAAGGCTTAGTTGTTAGATGGAGAGGGATGTGGAGTGGGGTATGGAGCGGAAGAGGTGGATCTTACGATGTTGTATCGTGTTAAGTATGGTATGGGATGAGGACGAGTGAGGAGATATTCAATCCAAGAAATATCTTCACTCAAGTATAGGATTTGTTTTTGAAGGAAGATGCAACAAGGGCAATAGTGAGTGTGGTTTGTAACTTGATCCAAGTTGAGAGAGTGAGGTAGGAAATTGTTGTAGGGTGATGATGGAGGTTGCCCTTTGTTGCGTTGCGCAAGATGCATGGCATTGAGATCTATAAGATCATAGATTTGAGATATTTCATCACGGAACTTTTGCTTTTCCGTGGCAATGTGGAGAGAGTCATTGTGTTGATATGGATGAATTGGGTTTGTGTAGTTGGAATTGTAGTTGGATGGTTGATCAAATTTGTATGGATCATTATAAATGGTTGGAGGATGAGATGAGTGGTTTAGCATAAAGGAAGATGTTTGGCCAATGTTGTATGGTTTGTAAAGAGGATCAAATGAATGTCCTTGTGAATTTGGTGTAAAGTTTGGGAAGTAAGTGGTTGGAGGTGTTGAGTGATTTCCAACTTCATTGGTTATGATGGATTTGTTACGAGGGCTTTTTCTTCGCCAAACGGGTTTTTCCGTCATTCTTGCAAGCCTTGAGGCTTTTGGTTTTGGTTTGTTTGGAGAAGTCATGAAGGGATGAATGGAGAGGGTGGAAGATTGGGGATATTTATAGTGTAAGATTTGTGTGTTTATGGATGGATAAAGTTTGTTTGGGAGATTAGGACAAAATGCATTGGTGAAAAATGGGAAATGTAGGTTGAAATGGGCTAAAAAGCAGAAAAGATTCTGTAAACCTGACCATCAGATGGTCGGTCCCCTTAATTAGGGGGCGGTCCCCTTAATGATTAAGGGGGCCGCCTTACAAAATTAAGGGGGCCGCCCATCTGGTGATTTCCAGATTGCCAGAATTGGGTTTTTGGCAGAAAATTTGCAGAAAGGTTGTGTGTTTGGATTAGAATTCAAGCAAGTTCAACTCCTTGAGACAATATAGCATCTAATCTAACTATAATATAGCATGCATGCAACAACACTTAAGTAAAAGAGCAAATAAGCAACACATAATAAGCAAAAGGAGACAAGTAAAGGCAAGAGCACTTAAACTTTCTAAGGCACTGATGCGTGGGAATCGCACCTTGCTTTACCTCTCGAGGGATCTCGCGAGGCTTACAACCCCCACCAGGCAGTGTACCTGATCGTTGTAGTATAGTATAGTGACAAGTACCGGGGGATTGATCGTTCAGCTTAGGAATAGTGTCGCTAGGATTAGAAAACCTAATTAATAGTTCTAGAGATGAAAGATGATTATTTTTGTGTTTTTATATTTTATGAAAGCAATTAAAATCTCGGGTTTTGAAAGAGTGGGCGGAATTAGTTGCTAATCAACTAACCCAAAGCTAAGATGCAATCAAAATAAAATAATAAAAAATGAAATTAAACTAATTAAACTAAGGTTGTGAGCAGTGGTTGGAGAAATTGTGTTTACTTAGACTTCATTACTCCCTAGATATCTTTTACATGTTAATTACTTGTTACACTTGTATGAATGACGGGTTGTATTCCTTAATACCATTCGTGGAGTGGCATACATAACTCCCCAACTCTATGAGCTCTTATCTCCTCCTACACCATGACCCAGCACAACTATAGGGATTGTAAACAGTGGCTCATGCATTAAATACAACCAATAAAGACCTAGTACGCCTCGGTTCATGTTTCTTAAGACGTTCAAGCATGTTACCATTTGGAGATCTGCCAGTTTTCTTAAGCCTAACATATAATATCATTCATTCAAAACAAGAATAGACAAGTAATCAACACATAATCAACATCTAGGTTTCATTAGATCTAAGCAAACACAAAGGAAATTTAGCCTAGCATAGTAGAATTAAGATAAGAACAAAAGATAGACAACCAACACATAGACATATTGATTGAATTAAGAGTATACTTATCTCAATTACAATGCAAGGTCTCAAGGGTTTGGAACCCTTGAAAAACCTGTAAAAGAGGCACCAAAATCGTCTTTAGGGTTTCACCAAAACTTCTCTCTTTTTAATGAAAAAACTAGAAAACTATATATAGGAAAATCGTCCTGACGGCGTCAAGAGTAAAATCTGACGCCGTCAACTCGCCGCCATATACTTCCTCGGACGCCCTAGATCCAATCGTGACGGCCTATGTGACGCCGTCACCACCCTCGGTAAATTAATCTTGGTCACTTTGACGCCGTCATCTCTTCATCTGACGCCTTCACAACCTTCGGTAAAATATTCATCCTTTCTGACGCCGTCAAGAGTAAATCCTTGACGCCGTCACCTTGTAATTCCAGCTTGGATTTGGTACTTTGTTGTTTTCTTCACTTTATGCTCCAAAAACGTCCAAAATAGCCTCTTTTCCAGAATTCACTCTCCAAACACCTAAAATCACAAAAGGAACGATTTAGGGCAATATTTGATCAAATAAATTCGGATTCGGGCTTAAATGACCCCCTAAAAACGGATCATTTTTCGCCTCATCAGGCACCTATCTTAGATCAAAGGCAAAGGAAACTAGTGAGTCAAGCATCTAGTGATGAAACAAGATGACAATGTTATGAGTGATTATGTCCTAGTGTGTGCCTATATGCAACAAATGTGGAGTTGTGATTATTTCGACTTCTAAATGAAAAGGAAATTCTTAAGAAACAATCCAAAATCTCCTTGATTCGATTTTTGCTCAATCATGAATGTCAAAGATATATATTAGATTATATACCTTGACAATTTATGTGAGAGTTTATGCATGATTTTGGAAGACAATGTTTTTAGCATTAGTCAACAATGCAAGGAAAATGATGTTCATGTGATTCCTAGATGTGAGAATAATTTTTAAAGAAAATTGATTGGGTTTTACAAAAGAGTTTATGCAAAGAAAATAAACTTTCCCAATCTTTAATTTTGTGCGAAGTAGATTCCTAGACTCAGAAGTGGAAGAAAAGAAAATAAAAAAATTTGTCTAAATGCAATAAAATTTAGTCAACTTGTTCCATCATTCCTAATCCTAAACGCAAGTGATTGAATAATTCACGCTTAAGGGGTTTAGTGAATATATCTGCTATGTTATCTTCCGATGCAACCTTTTCTATAGATATGTTCCCTTTTTGTACATTATCCCTTAGAAAGTGGTGGCGTATTTCTATATGTTTAGTCCTAGAGTGTTGCACCAGATTTTTACTTAAATCTATCGCACCTTTGTTATCGCACATAATGGGAACATTTTCTAACCTAATGCCATAGTCTATAAGAGCTTGTTTCATCCATAGTGCTTGTTGACATGCCTTTCCAGCGCTTACATATTCGGCTTCGGTGGTAGAAATAGCAAAAGCGGTTTGCTTCTTCGAAAACCAAGATGTTAGACAACATCCCATAAACGTGCAAATACCGCTAGTGCTTTTTCTATCTACATAGTCTCCCGCATGATCCGAATCCGCATAGACAATGGTTTCTATGCCGGATCCCTTAGGATACCATAATCCTAAGTGTATAGTGCCTTTAATGTATCGGAAGATACGCTTAACCGCTTCTAGGTGAGAGGTTTTGGGATCCTCTTGAAAACGGGCACAAAGGCAGACACTAAACATGATATCGGGTCTACTTTCCGTCAAGTATAGTAAACTACCTATCATTCCTCTATACTTGGTGTTATCTACGGACTCACCTTCATCATCCTTTGTGAGCTTTACTTCCGTAGACATGGGAGTTTTCATGGGTTTTGAGTCTTCTAGGCCAAATTTCTTAAGCATTTCCTTAATGTATTTAGAATGGTTAAAGAATATTCCATCTTCTAATTGTTTTATTTGTAATCCTAGGAAGAAATTAAGTTCACCCATCATACTCATCTCAAACTCATCATGCATGATTTTGGCAAATTCATCACACATGTCTTGACAAGTCAATCCAAATATAATGTCATTAACATATATTTGAACAATGATGAGATTTGGGTCTTTCCTTTTAGTGAAAAGAGTGTTATCTACCATTCCCATGGAATAATCATGTTTAATAAGGAAAGCTTTTGATCGATCATACCTAGCTTTGGGAGCTTGTTTGAGTCCATACAAAGCTTTCTTTAACTTATAAACATAATCAGGTTTTGCGAAGTCAATGAATCCTGGAGGTTGTGCCACATATACCTCCTCATTGATAAAACCGTTAAGGAATGCACTTTTCACGTCCATTTGGAATAACTTAAAGTCTAGGGCGCATGCATAGCCAAGTAGTATCCTAATTGATTCTAATCTAGCTACGGGGGCATAAGTTTCATCATAATCAATTCCTTCTTGTTCATTATAACCTTGGGCAACTAACCTAGCTTTATTCCTAGTAACTACTCCATTTTCATCTAATTTATTCCTATATACCCATTTAGTTCCTATGATGGTCATATTCATTGGATTTGGGACTAATTCCCAAACATCATTTGCCTTAAATTGATTTAATTCTTCTTGCATAGCTATAACCCAACTTTCATCTTTTAAAGCCTCATTAATATTCTTAGGTTATATTGCTGAGAGGAAACAAAAGAAATTATTTTTATCTTGAGCTTGTAACCTAAGGGTTCTTTGGTTAAGATGTCCTATTATATTATTTAGTGGATGTGACCTAGATTCTTTAACATTTATAATTTTATTATTTCCTAAGTTAATGTCTTCATTATCATTTCCTATGGGTTTTGTTTTACTAACCTCAATAGCTTCATCTTCGACTAAGTCATCATCTTCTAAAGGTAATGTTTTAGGAGGTGGTGGTGTTTCATCAAAAGTTACATTTAGTGATTCTTCTACTTTCATGGAGTGTTTGTTGAGTATTATATATGCTTTACTATTTTGTGAGTATCCTAAAAATATTCCTTCATATGATTTTGGATCAAACTTAGTGAGGTAATCCTTAGTGTTTAGAATATAACATTTACTTCAAAATACCCTAAAGTAGCTTAAGTTTGGTTTTATACCTCTTAGTAACTCATAAGGAGTTTTTCCTAGAATTCTCCTAATTGATTCCCTATTTAAAATATATGTCGATGTATCTACGGCGTGACACCAAAATTTTTGTGGGATGGATTGTTCATTTAACATTGTTCTACTCATTTCTTGTAGTGACCTATTTTTTCTTTCTACTACGCCATTTGATTGAGGAGTACGAGGAGCGGAGAAATTGTGAGATATTCCATTTAAATCATAATATTTTCCATATTGTACTTCATTGTCAAATTCCCTACCATGGTCCGTCCTAATGGCTACTATTGTGCATCCTAACTTATTTTGAATCATTTTACTAAATATTTCGAATTTTTCAAAGGCTTGGGTCTTGTCACTTAAAAACCTAGTCTACGTATATCGTAAGTAGTCATCTACAATTACTAAGGTATATTTGTTTCCTCAATAGATCCGCACAGCGGATGGACCAAAGAGATCCATATGTAATAATTCTAGGCACCTAGTAGTGGATACTATATTTTTAGCTTTGTAACTAGCATGAACTTGTTTTCCAATTTTACATGCATCACAAAAATGTTTGTCATATTTTAGATTAGGCAAATTTCTAACTAATTCCTTAGAGGCTAAAGATTGTATTTGTTGCATGTTAGCATGTCCTAATCTCCTATGCCACAATGTGGAGTTTTCATCTAGGGTCGTTAGGCATATTCTATCCTCAGGCTTGTTTCCTTGTTTCATAAAATATATGCCTCCTTTCCTAATTCCTCTACCTATAATTTTTCCATTCTTAACTATTTCGCTCTCCTCTTCGGTAAAGGTGACTCTACATTTATTGTCACATATTTGTCCTATACTAAGCAAGTTATATGTTAAATTATCTACATGCTCTACATTTTTAATAGTAAGTGAGTCTTGAGAAATCGTACCTTTGCCAATGATTTTTCCACGTAAGTCACTACCGAAAATAACGTTACCTCCATTATATGCCTTGTATGTAGAGAATAGCTTGCGGTTCCCCGTCATGTGCCTCGAACATCCGCTATCCTTGATCCATTCGTCAGGCTCCAAGTCAATTCCCAAACATATTTCGTCGGTTCCTTTTGCCATAAAACACTTTTCATCTCTTGGTTTTTCTACTTCTTCTTTGTCACTATCACTCCATGTTCCACTAACAAATGTGCCTTGATTTTCATAACCCGGTGGCTTTAGACATTCGCCAATGAGATGATTTGGACTTCCACATCTAAATCACTTTCTTTTCCCGTAGTTGTCGCTTCTATTTCTTTGGAACGGTTTTCTTTCGTCTCGTGATGATCTAGTGAATCTTCCTCGTCTCTTGAAGAATTTCTTGAATTCTCTTACGGCCATTGCATATTCTTCGTCTTCACTTTCGTCACTTGAATCATCATCATCACTAGGTTCCTTTTTGGCTTTTAGAGCAATGGATTTGGTTTGTTCTTTCTTAACTTTGACCGTTTCCGAATCTCTTTTTATAATTTCTTCATGGACCTTCAAGTTGCCAATGAGTTCATCTAGTGATAACGTCATCAAGTTCTTTGATTCTTCAATTGCCGTGACCTTAGCTCGCCATTTCGGATGCAATGCCCTAAGAAATTTCCTAACACAATTTTTACTAGAAAATGTCTCATCAAGTGCTTTTAAACTTGTGATAATAGTGTTAAATTTAGCAAAAGCATTATCAATTGATTCCTCTTCCGGAATCGTAAATTGTTCATATTGTTGTACAAGAAGATCTATTTTGTTATCTTTAACTTGACTATTACCTTGGTGAGTAATTAGTAAAGAATCCCAAATTTCTTTTGCGGTTTTACACATAAAAATTCTTTCATATTCTTTGCGTGATAACGCATTATAAATGACCATTTTAGCCTCATTATTTTTTGCTAGTTTCTTTTTCAAATCATCATTTTGTTTTTCAAAAGATACAATTTCATCCATTTTAGTTTCAACATTATATTGAATAGGGGGAAAATCACCAAAGGTAATAATATGCCAAAGATCAAGATCTTTTGATTTCACATACGTTTCGAATCTATTTTTCCACACTTTCAAATAGTGGTGGTCTTTGCATAGATTGCCCTTCTAAATATTTTTCAGATTCCATAGATCGTTACAAGTTTTAAAATACAATATATGTAACACCCCAACCCGTCAAAGGTAAAGATATGACAATAAATAGTGTCCAACAGAGCAAATCACAAGCTTAATACGTTATCAATACAATAAGTACAAAGGTTACAAATGAATTCCAAAATAAGGAAGATATGATAATAAAACCAAGTCCATTATTTAAAGGAACTCTAAGGTTGGTCCACATTCTCTCATTCCCAAAGCTAAACCCCGCGTCCTAGCTTAAGTACATGCCGCATGGAAAAGAAAACGCGGCTGAGCATAAAAGGCTCAGTGAACAGATATTAACAAAATAACAACCGATACAATAGAGTTAGGAATAATCAAAGGGATATGAAAATGGATTACATGTGGTATCCAAGAGGGTAATCAAAAGATGGCATTGTTAAGTGTAATGTATAGTGTATGTACATTTTTAGTATTTTACCCAAGGCCAATCAATACAATACAATACAATAGTAGCCCAATATGGAGTGATCAACTCCTAATATGTGAGGGGTTGCAATGCACACATACCCAGTCACCAATACAATATGTAGCAATGTAGACAATGTAGTAGCTCCAATAATCAATCAATCAATCAATCAATCAATACAATACAAATCTAGGATGCATCCATACGCCCCTGCAGGCCAATAACAATCATAGCAGTAGTCGATAACAATAATCAGGGACGGTGTGGTACATCTCTCCAACCACACTAGAGTACATAACATTGGTGCATCAATGCTATGGTTGTGGCTACTCCACAACAAGTAATACCCCGGGTAAATACTGAAGGGTCAAGTGGTCAAGGTTCAATATCAATGGTTCAATATCAAAGTTTTGTTTCAAAAGTTTATTGTCAAGGTTCAATATCAAGGTTTATTATCAAAGGTCCAATATCCAAAGGTTCAAATACCCAAAGGTCATTATCAATAGATCATAGGTCAATATCAAGAGGTAGGTCAAAGGACCAATATCAATGGGTCAATCAAAGTTCAATATCAAGGTGCAATAATATAAGGAGAGAGAGAAAGTCATGAGAGAGAAATAAAGTTGTACTCTTGCTGAGAGAGTACGGAATATCTGTACCTCAGTCCAATTGCACAAGCAAAGTCACGAGCCAAAGAGAGAATGGGTTACTCCCGCTTCACCAAACCTAGAAGATAATGGATACAAATCAAGACGAGTCCGAATTACTCAAGTTACCTCTTTTAGTTATCTTTCTATTTTTAGAAACTTTCTATATTTAGCAGCTTTCTATTTTAGGTAACTTTCCATATTTAGTAACTTCCCATTTTAAGTAGTTTAAACATTTTAGGAGACCTTCTATTTTTAATAAGTTTCCTTATTTAGAAGGTTTTCATATTTATTAAGTTATCTCGAAATAGTAATTTAATTTATTAAGGTTATAATGACAATTAACTAATATTTAAAGGTTAAAATAACAATTATGGTAGTTTAGGGTTAAATATGTCAATCTAACAAAGTTTAGGATCAAAATGTAAATTATATAAATTAAATATTAAAAATGTCAAATAAAATTATTTTAAAGTTTATACTATAATTTTAGATTACAAGGATAATTTTAGACTCCGTCGTTCATAATTTATTTATATGAATACCTGACATCAATTTAGACCGCGACGACCCAAAATTCTAATAAACCACATGAATCGTTATAAACTTGACACCGTTTTATGATCACGTATTTACACACGGCATATATATATGAATACGCATTCGACACCAAAACAATAAAACATGATCCCTTTACCATAGTTCATACGTATACCATTTCATAAAATTCCAAAACCTCACCCATGCATGCGTTACTAGCCATACCTATATTCAAAATAATTTTGTTTAAACTCATAATTTACTTGTCTTCATTAGAGTTTCAATACATATTAATCTTACAATATCTGTTTCAAAATATGTATAATGACAACACATTTCCATTTGATTTACCACACTCAAAACCCACGAGTGCAACATGTTTATTTCTTTCTCTTTTCCTGTTTCGATTGATTTAGGTAAATGGTTAACTCCTAGTTTAATGTCGAGACAAAGAAACAATTAAAACATTGTGACAAGCTGAATATACATGTTTATATGTCAAATTGGGCAAGTTATACAAGTCGTTATATTAAATGTCAGGTTATGATTTTATGCGTTATATCACATGATTTTGTGGGGTTTTATCATAGACATGAGCTGGTCAGTTGACAAGAGATAAAAGGTAACAAATTAAGGTCGAATACAGGTTGAGAAAGGAATCGAACCGGGTGTGAACACGTTACCCTTGAAGCTTGTTTTCACGAGCAGTAAAGAAACAACGATCGAATACCAATCAAGTCACCACCACCGAACAGCAACAAGACTTTCAAACAGAAAACATTAACCCACGTCCAAGCCCTATGTCGAACAACAAAGACCCACGATCAGACCAATGATCAACACCTTGTACGAGCAGAATATAACCCGCAACGTGACCCTTTTTCGAACGAAATCGCCACCTCCTGTTTCGAATGGTAAACCACACGCGATCACTCCAACAATAATCAGCACCCACGAACCTCTAAGCTTTTATTCGAACAGGAATGGACAAAAGAATAGATGGCGGCCGTATTATTATTATTATTTTAGGTTTAGGGTTTTATTTTAAGAGTGTTTTTGTTTTGTGATAAGATGTGTTGATATACAACACTTCTAGAATTCACAAATGGAATTGGTAGAAGGAAACAATAAACTCAGAATTCATATGAAGTTAGAAATGAACTCGAAAGGATTATTGTTAGTTTTGGCGGGAAAGTTAGTTAGATGGAATGGAAGAGATAACAGAATCAAGAAAGGAGAATTTTATTCAATCAAAGCGTAATTACAAATGAGATACAAGCAAAGTATTTAAAGAGAAGGTTTAGGCGGGAAATTCTGTTGGTGGGAGTGAAAGGTAGTATGTGGAGAATGTCACGTGCACCTCACATGTCCAGTTAACTGTGCATGTGCCCCTCACATGCCAACTAACTATCCAAACACTCCTACTCGTGACAATCCTTCCCCCTTAAACAGTTCTTGTCCTCAAGAACTCACATCAAACAGTGGAAAACGTTTGATTAGGTCTTCCAATGGCTCCCATGTTGCATCATCTTCACTTCCATTAGCCCATTGGATAAGACCATAAACTGCTGCTGCATTGTTCTTCTTAACAAGCTTTCTGTCCAATACAGCAAGTGATGGAATAACTAGTGATCCAACCTCATCACAATGTGGTAATATAGCATCTTGGTTGTCTGGCACTTCACCTCTACACTTCTTGAGCTGAGATACATGGAACACATCATGTATTTTGGACTGCTCAGGTAGTAACAATCTATAAGCCACCTGCCCCACCTTTTCACACACTTTGAAAGGACCATAGTACTTTGGTGAGAATTTATTCTGCTTTCCTTGTCGAATGGTGACTTGTCTGTGTGGTTGTAGCTTTAGCCAAACCCAATCATCAAGCTCAAAGGTCCTCTCACTTATGCTCCTGTCTGCTTGTTGCTTCATTCTGTTTTGAGATCTCTGTAAATGGAACTTGAGTATGTTAAGAGCCTCTTCTCTTGCTCTTAAAGACATGTCCACTGCCTCAACTCTGCTCTCACCACCCAAATATGGTACATGTAATGGTGGTGCTTGACCATATAAGACCTCAAAAGGTGTGGTATTAATAGAAGAGTGGTAATTTGAATTGTACCATAATTCTGCCATAGCCAACCATTTTGACCACTCTTTAGGTTGCTCCCCAACCATACACCTCAAGTAACCTTCAAGACATCTATTCACAACCTCAGATTGACCATCAGTTTGAGGATGGTATGATGTAGACATTAAGAGTTTAACTTGTAACAACTTAAAGAGCTCCTTCCAAAATCTACTCATGAAAATTTTGTCTCTGTCAGACACTATGTTCTCAGGTAACCCATGTAGCCTGTAAACTGAATCCAAAAATGTTTGAGCTACTTGTGCAGCAGTGTAAGGATGAGACAGAGCAATAAAATGGGCATATTTACTTAATCTGTCCACAACAACCAGAATTGTGTCCTTTCCATGAGATTTTGGTAGTGCTTCAATGAAATCCATTGAAATACTTCTCCATACTCCTTGTGGAATTGGTAATGGCTGTAACAATCCAGGGTAGGATGCCAAATCAGGTTTGTTTCTTTGACAAATCAAACACTCCCTGACCATCTGTTTAACTTCCCTTCTCAAACCTTT
Source organism: Artemisia argyi (assembly GCA_030686995.1). NCBI lineage: Eukaryota > Viridiplantae > Streptophyta > Magnoliopsida > Asterales > Asteraceae > Artemisia > Artemisia argyi. The sequence continues at coordinate 32,531,671 of CM060684.1, read as the reverse complement.
CCAATAGAACAAAGACACCACCTTTTGAGTAGTTGGTTGTATGCCTGAATGACCACCAATAACACCCTCATGAATATGCTTAAGTAACTCAGTCCTCAGTTGCTTGTCATTTCCCACCACCAGTCTATTCTTCCTGAACAATTGTCCACTATTCCAAACATAATGCTTCTTAGCAGTTTGACCATTCTGCAACTTATGTATAATATCTTGAACTTGAGCATCATTTTCCCAACTTTTAACAATCTTGTCATATAAATCAGTAGTAACAGTAGAGATAGCAATAGACAATAATTCACTTTGACCATCAAGCCTAGAAAGAGCATCAGCTGCAACATTGTCACTTCCTTTTTTGTACACCACTTCATAGTCAAATCCCATTAACTTTAGTAACCATTTCATCTGAGTTGGTGTAGTCATCCTTTGATCCAACAAATATTTGAGGCTGAAGTGGTCAGTTTTAATCACAAAATGTCTATCCAACAAGTACCCCCCTCTACTTCTCCAAAGCTAGAATAACTGCTAAAAACTCTTTTTCATAAGTAGAAAGAGATTGATGCTTTTGAGAAAGTGATTTACTAAGATAGGCTATTGGATGACCATCTTGCAACAAGACTGCTCCCAATCCTACTCCTGAAGCATCTGTTTCTATCACAAATGGTTTTGAAACATTGGGTAAACTGAGAACTGGAGCTTTGATCATAGCTTCTTTCAACTGTTGGAATGCTGCTTGTGCTTGTTCATTCCAAGTATAACCATTCTTCTTCAATAACTGAGTCAAAGGCCTGCTCAAAGTAGCATAATTCTTTATAAATCTTTTATAGTAACCAGTCAGACCAAGGAAGCCTCTGAGTTGTTTAATATTCTTTGGTTATGGCCAAGTTTCCATAGCTTTGATCTTAGAAGGTTCTGTTGCTACTCCCTGAGCTGAAATCACATGGCCTAAATACTCCACTTGGCTTGTACCAAACACACACTTACTCTGCTTGGCATACAGCTTGTGATGTCTCATAGTTTCTAAAATTTGAGTCAAATGTTGCACATGATCACTCAAACTTTTGCTATATACCAGGATATCATCAAAGAACACCAATGTAAACTTTCTCAAAAAAGGTTTAAAGGCTTCATTCATTAAAGCCTGGAATGTAGATGGAGCATTGGTTAATCCAAATGGCATTACCAAAAACTCATAGTGACCTTCATGAGTTTTGAAAGCTGTTTTTGCCACATCATCTTCAAACATTTTTATCTGATGATAACCTGATCTCAAATCAAGTTTAGAAAATATAGTAGCTCCATGTAATTCATCAATCAACTCCTCTATTAATGGAATAGGAAACTTATCTTTAATGGTGTTTTTATTGAGTTGTCTGTAGTCAATGCACATCCTCCATGTGTTATCCTTCTTTTTGACCATAACTACTGGTGAAGCAAATGGGCTATGACTTGGCTTGATCACCCCAGCTTCCAAAAGTTCTTTAACCATAGCTTCAATAGCATCTTTCTGTGTAGGAGGATGTCTATAAGGTCTAATGTTCACTGGTGGAGTACCTTCAATGAGTGGAATTCTGTGATCATGAGACCTCTGTGGTGGCAACTCTTTTGGTATTTCAAAGACATCAGCATAATGATCAATTACAGGCTGCAACTCTTCTTCAATTGTTTTTGACCCATCCTGCTCCATGGAACACAATTCTACACCAGTGTTTGGGTAAACACATAACATCATCATTTCTGCTTGGTCAGATTGTTCTAACATCTTTAATTGCTTTCTTCCATCCACCCAATGAACTGGAGCCTTAGCAGTACCTCTTAAAATCACTCTCCTATTATTATGCATGAACTCCATTCTCAATTCTTTAAAATTCCACTTCCTTATATCACCCAAAGTTGACAACCATTGTACTCCCAACACCATCTCACAACTTCCAAGAGGTAGAAGCATCACATCAGTAGTGAACACTTCTCCATTCATTTTCCACTGAAAATATTTGCAAATACCCATACTCATAAGTTTCTTACCCCCTGCTACTGATACAGTCATTGGTTTTGTTTGAATCACTTTACAACCCATTCTCTTAGCCATAGCAACATCCAAAAAATTGTGAGTTGATCCTGTGTCCACCAATATATGTATCTTATATCTATTTGCCACAATACCAACTACCCTCATGGTCTTAAAAGAATTTTCACCAGTAAAAGCATTCAAAGAAATGTGAGGCTGTAACTCTTCCTTAGCACTCACTTCCACTAATTCATCAATGGCATCAACAAATTCCTCAACTGAATCATCTTCTTCTTCATTCATAGGTGAAACCACAAGTGAAAACAATTGACCTTCACACTTATGACCAGGCACAAATTTCTTATCACAATAGAAACATAAGTTCTTGGCCCTCTTTTCTTCATACTCTTTTTTAGTCAATCTCTTAAAACCAGTTTTATTTTCACCACCAATTGGGGTTCTTGTGGTTGCAGGCAAATTCATGGGTCTATTAACTGGTCTAGGTAAAATTCCATCATCTCTATTAGCATAACCACTTCTGACATTAGAAGGATAAGAATTATACCTTGATTTTGTAGCCAAAAGAGTAGCTTCTTGCATCTTAGCCATTGAGAACAGATCAGCCAGACTCAATGGTTTAAACATTCTAACAGGCATACTAATTTCATCTTTTAGACCCCCAATGAACAGACTCATGGCAAGAGACTCAGCCAAATTCATCCTATTCAACAGATCTTCAAACTTGTCTTGATAGACTTGTACTGTACTAGTCTGCTTCAAGTTTTTGAGTTCCACCATAGGATCTTCAAACACATTACCAAATCTCTTCAAAGCCTGCTCAGCATACACATCCCAATCACATCCATCCCCATAGTTTTTCAAGAACTGCTGACGCCACACCAAAGCCCTATCAGACAAATGCATTGCTGCCAACTCCACTTTCATATCTTCTTGAACATCATCAATTTTAAAGAAATGTTTGCATCTAAACAACCAACTTTTAACATCATCACCATTGAATCTTGGAAACTCAATCTTGGACATCCTTCCATATTGAGCCATTCTATTGCCATTTCTGCCATTACTGTTCTGACCATGACTAGAACCTTCACCAGATCTCATTCTTTGCATATCTTGATGCATTTGATCCATCCTTCTTTGCATTTCTAGTATTGTGTTTTGAAGTGACTCCATGGTTGCTTCTTGACTTCTTGATATATTTCTTGTTTCCACCATTTCACCAGTAAAATCACCACTCATCAACAATGATTTCTCACTGACCAATTGGGGTAATTACTACTGGTCTGTTCTGGGTTAATCAATCCAACTGCTGCTTGCCAGCTTGTTCAGGATAAGAAAATTTAACGAGAATATCGGCTTATCTTGTGGCCGTACAGATGATTGACACTAACCAAAGGTAAACAGAACAGTGAAATCAGTGGTGGCTGATTTCTTGACCGGAAATCTCTTATTTTGATCGGAATTCACCAGAGAAGATGACCGGAAATCAAAAGTTTGCCAGGATGACAAGCTCTGATACCAATTGATATACAACACTTCTAGAATTCACAAATGGAATTGGTAGAAGGCAACAATAAACTCAGAATTCATATGAAGTTAGAAATGAACTCGAAAGGATTATTGTTAGTTTTTGCGGGAAAGTTAGTTAGATGGAATGGAAGAGATAACAGAATCAAGAAAGGAGAATTTTATTCAATCAAAGCGTAATTACAAATGAGATACAAACAAAGTATTTAAAGAGAAGGTTTAGGCGGGAAATTCTGTTGGTGGGAGTGAAAGGTAGTATGTGGAGAATGTCACGTGCACCTCACATGTCCAGTTAACTGTGCATGTGCCCCTCACGTGCCAACTAACTATCCAAACACTCCTACTCGTGACATGTGTCAATTGTGTATGTATATTCGGTTATATGAGAACCAATTGGGATGTTTAAATAAGGGAAAGGCTTGATTGGTGGGATATAATAGAAGACTGCAAATCAATCTTTGATTTGTATAGGTTTCATGGATCGGTTATGTATAATTGTGGGTGAGCTAAACATGGAAATTTGCCGAATTTAAGTAAGAGAAAATGAGGAACAAATTTGTTTATGCCAATCACGAATCTAGTAGCAATTCAAGTTTCCATGCGTCGCGTATAAAATAATAAGAACTCGGCTTGGTGACATAGAAAACGTGTGACGGGTCTAAACGTGTACCAATTAGTTTAACATAAGTTCTAATATTCGCGTTATGTTTATTTGTTCAAATATTTACGAGTTAAATACTTAGGTTAAAATCAAAATGAAACGTCTTAGATATTTAAACGTCTTTTAAACATTCGAGATCAAAGGGGTATTTTGGGTATTTTACATATTCAAAATTTTCGGGTTTTACAATATATTTTAAAAATCTTGCTCGACCTGGCTCTGATACCAATTGTGGAAAACCAGAAGGGGGTTGAATAGTTTTACGTCTTTTTAATTCGTTATAAAAGATAGTTTTAGTGTTTTCTTAGTTTTTAAAATTTAGATTCGATAATATATAATCTCAAGTCTTGCACAATATAAACAACTATCAATAAGTAAGATATAGCAATGATAAGTAAAGAAATAAATAAGAGATGGAAAGATCGAACCGCGAGACAAGAGATTTATAGTGGTTCGGCTACAAGGACACCTTCCTTGCCCTACTCCACTCCCCGAGCACCTAACTCGAGAGTTTTCTTCACTATATCAACAAGCTCCCTTATGGCGGAGAAAACCTTACACACCAATTTACACACCACAACTTCTTCACAACTAAACCATAACTTCTACACAACTTCTTTACACCAATCTACTTCACAACTAACTACTCCACGCTTATCTTCTTCACACCAATTTTCTTCACAACTAACAACTTCACACCTAGCTTCTTCACTACAATCTAATTCTTAACTTTTCTTCTTCACACCAAACAACTAACTAATCACACAATCAATAAACCTAGCACAACTATCTACAATCAAATATTCACAACAATCTTCACAAAGAATTATGTAAATAATCTTGATAATGTACCAACAACTTGGATGTGGAGGTCACAACAAGTTGTAATACTTCTTGTCTTGGAGGATAGAAGTATTCTTCTCTTGCACTTGAGAGGATGATGTTTGAATCACTTTGAAACAAAGAATTATGTATTTATGATCAAAGGATTAAGAGAATAGAAATGGGGATCTAGAACAGAAAGTTTAGGAGTGCAAAAGGTGAGAAAATTCTGTGGGATGAACCAGTATTTATAGGGAGAAAATTCACTGTTCTGGAGCGTGGCCGGTCCCCTTAATTAGAGGTCGGTCCCCTTAATGATTAAGGGGGCCGCCTAAGGAATTAAGGGGGCCGCCCCTTCAGAACGTTGGATTTTCTTGTCTTCTAGTGGGGAAAATTTTTCTGGATAAAATTTGCCATTTTTAGTTGGAAATTTGAAATCATATATTTATAATGAATTAAACATATTCTTTTAATTCCAAAAGTAATTTTGTAAAAGATATAGAATGTTTGATACATTTTATAAAAATTCTAGTGATTAGAAAATTTTTCTTTGATCATGAAATGCAATAAACACTTTGTTTATTCATACCTTAAGTGATATGGATGCAAAGACAAATATTAAGCACTAAAAACTTGTTTACGTCATAAGTCTTAGATTAATGAGTTTATGCTTTGTAATTATCAAAACATAGAGATATTGTTAATGTGCTAACAATGTTTTTAGACATTATTTATGTCAACATAACATATGAATTGAATGATTCAAGTCATGACCATGGATTTGCATTAAGGTGTGCAGTCCTTTGCTTGATTTCCTATGTTGTTGTTTACATAAAATAAAGGGCAAAGGGCATGGAAATGTAACTAACTTGCCATTTTTGACTCTCTGTGTAACAACTTTTTTTCTTATTGTATATTATACATTATACTTTTGAATTCTGTCTATCGGTTGTATTTTGAGCCCATTTTACCCCTTTCATCTATATTATCAAGGAAGAGCAAAATAGTTATAAGATACACACAATAGATGGAATTATGTATAATGTATTCAATAGGAAAAAACAATGATGAACACAAAACAAAACAAAAAGTTGCAAGTTCATTTGCCCTAAAATAAACTTCATTTGAAGTTGCTCGTCAACATTTTGAGTTCTACTGGAAAGAAACCTTTGAGAAATCTTCCCAATATTTTTTAATCACTTTAACATAGGAAATGCAATATTTTGTGTCGTTGTGCATGGTATTTTATGGATTTTGGAGTCCTTGTGCCATAATTAATTACTACACCCTTAGACATGTAAAACTTTTCGATACAGATTTGATCTTTTCTTATTAATATTGTGAGATATGTATAAGGAATTATTATGTTTTATTTATTTTTTATTATATTAAAATGAAAGAAGCTAGTGTAATTGGAAAATATTTAGAAGTCTTTCCAGATTACGGCGCCCACTTTGGCCCACGTAATTACATAAGGCTTGTGACACTAGGTCGTAAATAATCAATCGAGTGCATCGATCGATCGATAAGCCAAATCGATCAAGCGACTGTGGCACAAAGAACCATATCGATCGCCAGTGACTTGTAGCATCAAATCGTTCACTTATTCAACCGAGTTTGAAGCAAAGAATTTCTCACTCTTTCATTTTAAAAAAAGTTAGATCGATGTAGTAATTGACGTGAAAAATATATATAGGTATTTCATGTTCAAGTCACCGAGAGTTTCTTGATGAATAACAATGAATATGAAGAAACTAAGCAAGAAAGTCTGATAATATATAGATGTTACTCTACTGATTTTTAAACACAAGTAATGAATCTTGATTTTACCTTGTTCTTGATATATGATGATGAGTTTGTGAAGAGTAGATGATGATGAAGATATGTTCAAGAATCCGTCATGAGAAGAGGTGTTTTGTTGTATTTGGGGAAAGGGGAGGCTTATAAGATGAAGGTAGGTACTATCACAACCCAGACACGGATAGTATGTACGTGTTTTAATGTGTTGTCGTGTTTAAGTTTTAGTTGTTTAAGTTTTTTATTTAGTTGTAATGGTTTCATTTCGTATCGTTTCGTTTATGTAATATTTACGTTTTATTAATAAAATTTGTGTTTGTGTTAACAAATGTTAAAAAAATTGATGCAATATGGGTTGCCACTGTGATTAAAGAGGTGAATATGGGTTGAGAAGAGAGAAAGCTGAGGTGGCAGCCGAAAAGATTATGCAATATGGGTCACCACTGTCACAAGTATAAGGAACTTTGATTTTCTTACTAAAGTACATTAAAGGTGGCAAAAGTTTTATTTATAGTTAAGGCTTAGATAAGATATATTTTTTGTACTTATAAAAATTAATGAATCGGTAAGGGTAACTTTATAAGTGATTTGAGAAAAATTTGTTTTTGTTCTTCCCATTTTAAGAAAATAACTTATTAGAACACAAAGGTATTTTTGCAAATCACATACTCCGTATAATGTTATTTATACTATTACATTAATTTGTAATAGGTCAATGGCACACATTTATCGAATATGATACATTTATAAAAGTAACTTACGTTTATTAGAGGGGTGGGTATGGAGCTCCTCATCTCTCGCCATGCTAACATGGCATCTCCTCATGCCTAGCCACCACACCCCCTTAACCTCCTCATATTCTCCTTACTCGTCTGCACGGCGAAGGGAGTTATCTACATTTGTACTTTTTTTTTTTTTTTTTTTTTTTTTTTTTTTTTGTGAGTGGTAAATAAAAAAAGTTGTAAGTAGTAGGCCTCAAATGAGTAAGTTAAGGTTAGTTATGAGTGAGGAGGGGTTAGTTGTAAAGAGGTGGTATGGTGATGTAACACCCGTGGGCCCCAAATGAGGAGGTGAATGCTCATCACCACACCCACTCCTCTTAGCTTTGGCTCTTGTTTTTGTACTCCAACCTCTCAAATCAATATAAATTACGATTGAATTTATTAGTCACTAGCGAGGGGATAGTTTTCCACATTGAATGCTTCCTGCCGTGTATATTAATTTGGTTTTACTTTATTAGAACCACAAAAAAATAAGTATATTAAAATTCTTTTACAAGAAAAAAGGCCACCATGAGAATGAAGATTGACTTCAGAAGTCGTTACGTAGACTTAAAACCAATCATCGTTACTATTTAATATTTCATAATGTTGTTGTAAACTTATAATTGTCTATCAGCAATCTAGCAAAGCAATTTTCTATGGCTGTATTTCTACTGCATCTTATCTTTCTAACTACTTTCCTACAAGGTCTAGCTGCACAACAAACCTGCACATCGTGTGGGCTTAACAATGTTTGCAGCCTTAATTCTAACCAAAGTCCTACCTGTGAATGCCCGAAGGGGTTTTCATTGCTTGATTCCAATGATACACATGGTAACTGCAAGCCTGATTTCTCTCCAAGCTGTGACGAAGTTTACAGCGAAGATCAATTTGATTTCAATGTGGTCAGTGATATTGATTGGCCAAGAGGTGACTACGCGTCCATAAATCCAAGTAATAAAGAAGAATGCAAAACCTCATGTTTGAAAGATTGTTTCTGTGCAGTTGCAATTTATAGATCCAATCAATGTTGGAAAAAGAAGCTTCCACTCTCTGACGGACAGAAGGATGTTTCGCTTAACGTGACGGCCTTCTTGAAGTATAGAAAAGGTGATCGTCCTCCTGGAAACCCTCCTCGTTGTCCTCCTGGAGACCCTCCTCGTTTTTCAGGAGAGAAAAAACATAGGCAGAGTTTGATAATAGCTGGATCGGCTCTCTTTGGTACATCAGTGTTTGTAAACATCGTACTGTTTGTTTTAATCTGTTTTGGTATCTTCCAAATCAACAAGAAAAAAATAAGAAAAGTTGATCTAGGTGATACCTCCGTTGAAACCAATGTGATTCGTTTTAAATATAATGAGCTTGTTCAAGCTACTAACAGGTTCAAGGATGAAGTCGGAAAAGGGGCTTTTGGAATAGTCTATAAAGGGGTAATAGGTACAAACACTGTAGCAGTAAAGAAATTGGACAGAATGGTTCAAGACAGTGACAGGGAATTTCGAACCGAGGTGAATGCGATTGCAAGGACTCATCACAAAAATTTGGTTCAACTCCTTGGCTTTTGTGATGATGGTGAGCAGCGGCTACTAGTTTATGAGTACATGAGTAATGGTACTCTTGCAAGCTTTCTTTTTGGAAACATGAGACCTAGCTGGAGTCATCGGTGCAGTATAGCATTTGGAATTGCAAAGGGACTATCGTACCTCCATGAAGAGTGTAGTACACAGATAATCCACTGTGACATAAAGCCTCATAACATACTTCTTGATGAGTACTACAATGCTCGGATTTCTGACTTTGGATTGGCAAAGCTTTTGTTGATGAATCAGAGTCGAACAAATACTGGAATACGAGGAACAAAAGGATATGTTGCACCTGAATGGTTTAGGAACACCCCGGTTACAGCAAAGGTTGATGTGTATAGTTTTGGTGTCTTGCTACTAGAAATAATTTCTTGCCGAAAGAGTGTTATGGAGAATGAGAGTGGTAATGATGATGCAGCAATCTTGACTGATTGGGCCTGGGATTGTTTTCAAGGAAGGAGATTGGACGTTTTTATTGAAAATGATTCGGAGGCGTTAGAAGACGTCAAAAAACTAAAAACATTTGTTATGGTTGGTCTTTGGTGTATACAAGAAAATCCATTTTCGAGGCCAACAATGAAGAAGGTCATCCAGATGCTTGAAGGCGTTGTTGACGTGAACGAACCTCCTTGTCCCTCCCCTTTATCAATTTAAGTTAAACTTCAAATTGTTCCACCGTTTAATCTCCTACAAGGCTATTACCTAACGTTCTGTTGATACAAAAGTTGGGCGTTCCTGGTTATTGGCTTTTGCTCTCGTACCAATTCGCTTCTTAGTACTTGTTATCTGCGCACTAAGAAAATAAACAACACCGTTAGGCTTATCGAGGGATTGTCTCCCCCGATTAGACTCCGGCGTGAGAGTAAGTAATCGATTTAAGGTTCTCGTAGAGAGTTAGGGTTTGTATATCGTACCTTGAATGAGAATCGTGTGATTCTATATATAGGAGCGTAGAAACCGTGTTTCTTGCTCCTTACTCTTTGCACGCGTAGTGCTTATCCGAGGAAAGGATATCTATTCCATGAATAGATAATCCTTATCGTGTACCCGGTGGGTTTAGTTGGGCTTTGGGCCTCGTGGGCCCAAGCTAATGATACTGCGGCCCAAACCATTGTCATGGCAGCCCACTCGTGGTGGACTTAGGCGCTAGTAGTGTATATTATTTGGACTCGTGGCCCGAATATAGACTATACGTCATCATGACCCCCCAGTCTAGTGTGCGCGGCTCGTAGCCGCGGATACTAGACTAATTATAATCAGCGGTAAGCGTGGCGGGAGAACAAGGGAATATTACCGCCCATTTTTAAGTGCAATGCACTTGGCCATGGGTATTTCAAATGGATACCTCGAAAATTGGGGGTAGTGTCCACGTGGCCCTCGTAAATCGGGAAAAAGTGCATGTACCGGTTCGGTTCCAGCCATACGTTTTTGTGAGTGGATTCCACGTGGAGAAAAACTAGGGTTTTGTTACTCCCTATATAAGAGTCACCGCCCCATTTTTTACGATCACACAGTAAAACACACACTCACCATTATTCACTTTCCTTGAAAGCTTTTTACAAAGAAAATACTTCATTTTCGTAGGTAATTTTCGTGCGTTTCACTTCGTAAATTAATGAAGATGGTTGCCCAGTTAGAGGACTTTCGCTCTGCGATGACCATTGAGGATGTTACTCAATTTTCGTCCGACTATTTCGTGCCTCTGGATGTCCATCCAGAGGCTCCAGATGTGGACGCGTGTATAGCTGATTTCCCCGAAGGGAAAATAGGGCTATACACGAAATTCTTTGAGTACGCGAATTACCGCGTACCCATATCTATCTTTCTGAGCGATTTGTTCAACCATTATCGCTTTCACATCTCTCAGCTGCACTATATAGGTGCGGCTAAGGTGTCAAATTTTGAAGTAAACTGCCGTTTACTTGCGATAGAACCGACCGTGGCCTTGTTCCGCTCCTTTTACCACACGACGTGGTCAAATGGTTGGGTTTCTTTTGCAAAGCGCCAGGGGGCGCTTCAGTGTTATACTGAGAAAGTAGATGCCCTAAAGAATTGGAGGGAGTACTTTTTCTGGGTGGATGATGTAGTTTTTCCCTCTCCCTATGAGTTTTATACTCAGGATACATTGCCAAGGGATGGGCGCCCCGCACCCGGTTCCTACAGGCTGACTGATGCGCAGATTCTGGATGCCAACCGACTGTCCATTAACCCCTATCCGGAGGAGTTTTTGGTGCACATGGGGTTGAGCCGCTCTTATTTCAGCGCTGCGGATGAGGTGCCCACTTTCTTAAGTGAGGATGGTCGGGGTGGGTGTTCATCCCTTCTACTTCAAGCTTCGTAAGTCTCTTTTTGTGTATCCGCGCTTCTAATGACTAATCCTTTTTTTTCTTTCTTGATTTATTGAAGTGTGCAGAGATGGATCTGTTTTCCGTTGTTAAGTTGGACAAGCCGAAACAGGTAACTATAGGGGTGCGCCCTCTGAGGGAAGGTGAGCAGCCCCTACTGGAGGCGACTGAGGGTCGCTTGACCGTGCTGCCGGAGATAGTCCCTGAGAATACGCCGCCGCTCCAAGTGACGCCCGTTCAGAGTGTAGCGCCCGATGCGGAGGTGGCACCCAATGTAGAGGTTGCGCATGGGGAGGCGCACTCGGGGTCGTCTGACAGCATAAGGATCCTCAAGCCTGAGGAGGTGCTGAAGGAGGAAGTTGCGCAGAATGTCAAGCGCAAGGGAGAGGCTGGGGGCAGTGGCACCAGAAAGAGACGTCGTCACGTTATTGGGGATGCAGAGTCTACCGCGGAAGAAACATCTACGTCTGGTGCGGGGAAAAAGGTTGTTGAGGCTTCTCCATTTTTGTAAGTGTCTGTACCTTTATCATCTCTTTTTTCGTATATTACTTGTTGTAATATTGACTAACTGTCGTGTTTTTTCTCTTAGGGATGATGTTGCGAAGAATGATGTAGTCTTCGTTGATGAGGTTTCCTCTCCACATAATGAAAACAGGGAGGGGAAAGCCAAGGTTGTTGGGGATGGAGAGGCGCAGCAGTTGATGGATGAGCTGGCTGCGACTGCTACACGCCAAGCTGAGCTGGTGGCTCAGTTGAAAGAGAAGTATGCCGGGGAGAGCAGTGCTCTTGCCCAAAAGGATGGGGAGTTAGCGAGGCTCCGTGCGCAGTTGGCTGATGCGTAGGTGGAGTTGGAGGCCTCGCGGGTGTATGCTGAGAAGATCACCAACGAGAAGCTGTCCGCCATGGCTGAGGTGGTGAAGGCGCGTGGAGAGCTGCACCATTATAAGTCGGACTTGACTTTTGCTGTGCGCTTCTTAGAGGAGAAGAAGGTGGAGCACTACGCTAGCCTTACCAAGTTGAGGGAGGATATGGTGAAGATCATCCAGGCGCAGGAGGACAAGCTACGTGGTCTTAGCATTGAGTATGACGAGGAATTATATCCTCATTTGATGTCGACCATTGCTGAGCGCAGGTATTCTTTGTGTTTTATTCTTCTTTATAATAACTTTATCGCCATGCTTTTTACTTACACAAATTGTCTTTGTGAATGTAGGTGGTTGATTAGCCATGGGTTGCGCCTGGCAGCTATGGGCACGCTGGAGTCCCAAGAGGTGGTGGACGCCTTTGGGAAGGTGGTGCACTATGCGATGGCGCGTGGCAGATCGCAGGCTATGGAGGATCTCCGTGAGGCCCAGCTGCTGAAGAAGGACTTGGCGGAAGTTCCTGGGTACAGCGCTACTGCTTATGATGAGTTGATGCAGGCAATGGCGGGTTTGAAGGTCCTCGAGCTGCCGCACATTGGGAGACTGGAGCGCGATCAAGACGACCCCATAGATGTACTTATGGCGGGGTTGACATTGCAGCGCCATCTTGGAGAGAATAGGGAAGGGGAATCAGCTTACTATCTGAAGCCTGATGTGTCGCAGCTGCAGATTCCTGTTTTCGCGCAGCCTCGCGACATCCTCAACCCCTTTGCTCTTGAAAGGGAGATTCCCTTGAAAGAGGTTCTGGAGCGTCATGAGCAGAGGGCTGCTCTGAAGAAGGGCATCAAGGGTAAAGCAGTGATGTGCGGCATTGGTGCTGCGCATATCCCCAGATATGATGGTGTGCCCGTGAGTGTTCCCACGGTATCTCCCAATGATGCATTGCTTCTCAGAAAGCTTCAGGAAGCGGGGAGTTCTTCTGCTCCGCAAGATAGCCCTGAGCATCGCCATAGCGTATAGGCTTTTTGTATATTTATGTATCTTTCCTTGTAATTTTTATGAATAAATGTGGAATAAGATATCTTTCTGCTTAAGTAGGTAACTTAAATATACTTGCATTGTTTGCGAAGGTTTGACCAAGTGTCTTGGCTCGTTAAGTGCGTGACTTTAAAAATTATACTTGCATTGTTTGCGAAGTTTTTATGACCAAGTGTCTTGGCTCGTTAAGTGCGTGACTTTAAAAATTATACTTGCATTGTTTGCGAAGTTTTATTATTTGACCAAGTGTCTTGGCTCGTTATGTTGCTAAGCTTGTACAGTGTACTTAGTATGTGCGCATCCGTCGTGGGGTGCGCACGCGAAACTTACCTCGACGTCTCAAGAGTAAGGCGCTTAGCAAGGATACGTGATCCAATGTTGATGGGTTTGCAACCCTCTTACTCAACGAGTGAATTAGTAGGTTAACTCATCCTTTATGCCTTCGTGGGTCTTTAAGTGGTGCATGCACGCCATGTAGGCAATAAAAATATAAGATAACAATATTGACATATATGATTATGTATGCAATAAAGTAAAAGACGCTATGGAGTTAGCTAAAAACCATAACATTTTATTGATACTTGCAAGTTTTTAAAGAAAATAAAAAAATACAATTCCTAGGAAAGAAAAAACAAACACTTATTGGGCATCACGTAGGATGCGAGGGTGTCTGTGTAAGGGCCGTAGCCTAGAAGTAACATCTTTGAAGATTGCAGATGTTCCAGGTGCGCGCTAGGTCGTGACCTTCCATATCACGCAGTCTGTATGCGCCGTTGCCGAGCGCGTCTATGACCTCGTAAGGTCCTTCCCATTTAGGTCCGAGCTTGCCTGTGTCTTCTGCGTGGCTCGCATCGTTGGCGCGGTAAACAAAGTCTCCAGGTCTGAATGAAGTGTATTTGACCTTTGCATTATAATACTTCTTCATTTTTGCCTTAGCCTTTGCTTCGCGTATAGCTGCGCGTTCGCGTCTTTCTTCCAGTACGTCTAAGTCTATGCGCCGTTCCTCGTCGTTTGTTGTGACGTTGACCTCTGTTGTACGTATAGTTGGCATTCCTATCTCAGCTGGTATGACGGCTTCTGCTCCATAGACTAGGGAAAATGGCGTGTCGCCAGTACTGGTTTTGACTGTTGTGCGATGCACCCACAAGACATGCGAGAGCTCATCTACCCACCTTCCTTTGTGTCTATCAAGGCGCGCTTTTATTCCTTCACCTAGACTACGGTTTGTGCGCTCAACTAGGCCATTGGTTTGTGGGTGTTTTACTGAAGCAAAGTGTTGTGTGATGTTCAATTGTGCGCACCAATCTTTGAATGGATTATCACAGAATTCTTTTCCGTTGTCTGATATGATCGCACCCGGTAGTCCGAAGCGACAGACAATGTTGTCCCAGACAAAGCGTTTGACTTGGTTTCCTGTGATGTTCACCACCGCCTTTGCTTCGATCCACTTCGTAAAGTAGTCGATGGCTACGATGAGGAACTTTACTCCTCCAGCTGCTACAGGGAAAGGTCCTGCGATGTCAATACCCCATTCTTAAAATGGCCATGGTGAGGTAATTGGTGTTAGCTCTTGTTGTGGTCGGCGCGGAATTGGCCTATGTACTTGGCAATTGCTGCATTTTCTTATCAGATCGCGTGCGTCGCGATGCATTGTTGGCCAATAGTACCCTGACCTTAGAGCGCTTGCCACCACGGATCGCGGCCCTGAGTGCATACTACATGATCCAGCGTGAATTTCTCGGAGTACGTAGTCTGCTTGAAGAGGTCCAACACATCTAAGCCATGGCTGTAAGAAAGAGCGTCGATAGAGTACGTTGTCTCGTAGTTCAAATCGTTGCGCTGTGCGCCGTATTCTTCGAGCGTCCTTATGATCTTGGGGTAGGATTCCCTTGCTAATGAATTCAATGATAGGTGTCATCCATGTGGGATCTTGTTCTTCTATCACTGTGGATATCTCCATTTCCAAGATTGACTTGTTTTTTAGGGTTTCTACCAATACCTGTTTTGAGAGGTGTGCGAAGCTTATGGATGCGATCTTGCTGAGTGTGTCCGCCTTCCTGTTATCTCCTCTAGGCACCTGTTTTATTGTGAACCTATCAAAGTTTTTGATCAAAGATTTTGTCTTTTCCAGGTATTGGATCATGTGTTCATCCTTGGCCTCATATTCACCTAGCACGTGGTTAGCGACTAGTCGCGAATCTACGTTTGCTTCTAGGTTGCGTACACCCATTTGGATTGCGATGCGTAGTCCGGCTAGTAGGGCTTCGTATTCTGCCTCATTGTTTGTGGCTGTGAATTCAAAGTGTAGCGCATAGGTGAATTCCATTCCTTCCGGATTTGTAAGAATAAGGCCTGCGCCTGATCCATCTACACATGAAGACCCATCTGTGAATAGAATCCAGGGTTCCTGTAGATCTGTTTTAGTTGCAGATGTCGGGTTGTCGCTGTCTGGCTTCTCCACGATAAAATTGGCTAAGATTTGTCCTTTGATTGCAGTGCGCGGTCTGTATGAGATGTTATACTCACTTAGCAGCACACTCCACTTTTGTAAGCGTCCTGATGCGTCAGGCTTAGAGATAACTTGTTTGATTGGCTGATCAGTGATTACAGCTATTGGGTGCGCTTGAAAGTATCTGCGCAGCCTTTTGGCTGCGAATACTAGAGCTAAGACCATCTTTTCCATAGCGCTGTAGTTAGTCTCTGTTTTCTTTAGGGCTTTGCTTACAAAGTATATGGGTGTCTGGACGGAATTCCTATCTGTCAATAGTACCGCGCTGACTGCTCCATGGGTTGCCGATAAGTACATGATTAGTTCTTCCCCTGGTCGCGGTGCGACAAGTTTGGGAAGAGAGGCCAGATGGTTTTTAAGTTGTTGGAAAGCTTCCTCCGCTTCTTTGGTCCAGCGAAAGTCTCCCTTTTTAGTACACTTCGTGAGTGTTTTAAAGAGAGGAAGAGATTTGTCTGTTGACTTAGATAAGAAACGGTTTAGCCCTGCTAGCTTTCCATTCAATGACTGGACTTCCTTGAGTGTGCGCGGTGAGGGGAGATCAATAACAGCCTTTGTCTTTTCTAGGCAAGGCTTGATTCCATCGGGTTCTATCAAGTATCCAAGGAACATGCCCTCGGTTGCGCCAAAGGTTCACTTCTTGGGATTTAACTTCATTTTATTCTCCCCAATGTTCTGAATGTCTCCTCGATGTCGCGCACCAACTCATCCTCTGTGTGGCTTTTGATGACAAGGTCGTCAACGTAGACTTCCAAGTTGCGGCCTACTTGTTTTTCGAAAGCTGTGTCCACCAGTCGTTGGTATGTCACGCCTGCGATCTTCAGGCCAAAAGGCATTTTTGTGTAGCAGTACACTCCTTGACTGGTGTGGAAAGCTGTTTTTTCCTCATCTTCAACCGCCATCTGGATTTGATGATACCCTTTATATGCATCTAGGAAGCATTTGAAAGGGTATTGATGCGTGGGAATCGCAACAGGCTTTACCTCTCGAGGGATCTCGAGAAGCTTACAACCCCCACCAGGCAGTGTACCTGATCGTTGTAGTATAGTATAGTGACAAGTACCGGGGGATTGATCGTTCAGCTTAGGAATAGTGTCGCTAGGATTAGAAAACCTAATTAATAGTTCTAGAGGTGAGGGATGATTATTTTTGTATTTTTATATTTTTATTAAAGCAAGTAAAATCTCAGGTTTTGGAAGAGTGGGCGGAATTAGTTTCTATTCAACTAACCCAAAACTAATATATAATTAAAATAAAATACTGAAAATGAAATTAAACTAAATTATACTAAGGTTGTGAGCAGTAATTGGAGAAATTGTGTTTACTTAGACTTCACTACTCCCTAGATATCTTTTACACGTTAATTACTTGTTATACTTGTATGGATGACAGATTGTATTCTTTAATACCATTCGTGGGGTGGCATACATAACTCCCCAACTCTATGAGCTCTTATCTCCTCCTACACCATGACCCAGCACAACTATAGGGATTGTAAACAGTGGCTCATGCATTAAATACAACCAATAAAGACCTAGTACGCCTCGGTTCATGTTTCTTAAGACGTTCAAGCATGTTACCATTTGGAGATCTGCCAGTTTTCTTAAGCCTAACATATAAAATCATTCATCCAAGACAAGAATAGACAAGTAACCAACACATAATCAACATCTAGGTTTCATTAGATCTAAGCAAACACAAAAGAGATCTAGCCTAGCATAATGGAATTGAGACAAGAACAAGATATAAACAACCAACACATAGACATATTGATTGAATTGGAAGAACACTTATCTCAATTACAATGCAAGGTATCAAGGGTTTAGAACCCTTGAAAAACCTGTAAAAGATACACCAAATTCGTCTTTAGGGTTTCACCAAAACTTCTCTCTTTTTTATGAAAAAACTAGAAAACTATATATAGGAAAACTAGGCTGACGGCGTCAAGACAGCCATGTGACGCCGTCACCTCGCCGCCAAATACTTCCTCGGACGGCCTTGATCTACTTATGACGGCCTATGTGACGCCGTCACCAACCACGGTATTTTATTCTTGGCACTTTGACGCTGTCAGGATGACTTTTGACGCCGTCACCACCTACGGTATTTTATTCTTGATGTCTGACGCCGTCAAGATGTAACTCTTGACGCCATCACCTTGTGTCTTCAGCATGGAAAATTGATACTTTGCCGTTTTCTTCACTTTTATGCTCCAAAAACGTCCAAAATGGCTTCTTTTCCAGAATTCACTCTCCAAACACCTAAAATCACAAAAGGAACGATTTAGGGCAATATTTGATCAAATAAAGTCGGATTCGGGCTTAAATGACCCCCTAAAAACGGATCATTTTTCGCCTCATCATATACCCTTACACTTGAGATTTGCTTGTCCTCAAGCAAATGAGCTTTTATTCTACTCAAAAGACAAGTTAGGGGTCATTTAACACTAATATAAAAGTAATTACAACAAATAATCATTCCACTAAAGACCAATAGACAAGCACGGAGGTCATACACAAGCACCTCACAAATAGTGTTTAGATACTCACATCTCTCGGGTGTAATAAAGTAATATAACATTATGGAAATGGAAGATATCTCTCACTACCTGTCATAGCAAAATAGATTACCATAGGCTTGGGAAAGGATCAAACCTCCACCACATGGCGTAAGCACCTAGTATAAACTATCAAAGAGGTCTTTTAAAGGGTTGTAACGTTAGGTATAGGGATATGAATTACACGGTTTTGTTGGATAAAGGAAATTTTACTGGTGGCGAGTTAACAATCTTGGTTAATTACATGTACAAGATGGTGTTGCTAAGCCAAGACTAGACTCGACTTAAGATAACAAATGAAAAATAACAAAAACGTAAAATGAACATAGAATGAAAACGGATGGTAGTCCGTATGTTTTTTCGCTTTTTCTTTTCTACTTTTTTTTTTCTTAATTTTATTTCGATTTTTTTTTTTTTTTTTTTTTTTTTTTTTTTTTTTGCATACGCTCTTACCCTACCATCCAAAATAATACATCATAGGGGATTGAGAACTCCCCTTACACTTGAATCTTTACATACTTTACAATTAACTAATCTAATGACTCGAATTAAGAAAATCAAAACACTTGGAGCATTTTTAAGATTAACGTACATATGGGGTAATAATATTATGTTCTTCCCCATTACTCCATAAAATAAGTACTTACCCATGAGTCCCAATCGTCCCAAAACAATATGTACAAGGATATGACTCGACTTAGCAACCATGTAATCAATTAGAAAGTTAACTTAGGGTTTAACAAATAACAATAATGCACTAAAAATGAGCGCATACACGGAAGGCTAAGGCGATTTGGGTGTACATTTAAGTGGGGTGTAACAAATTCTTCCTTTAAGTAAGATGCTTAAAGTTAGAAACGAAAAGATAGGCTCGGAGGGGTGTACTAGGGGTTTCGTGTACTAAAAATGAGTACAACGCTAAGGGTGTGGGAAAAATTAGTTGACTTAACTAGCCAAGTAATATGACTTAAATGGTCAAGTAATTATGATACGGGTTTAACACAAGGGTGATCCTAATGCCTCTTATCATGTAGTAAATCCTACTACACGAATGTAGTCTCACTAGCGGTCTCGGGATGCATCACTAACGCAAGTTCTAGAATCTAAATGCTACCGGTACACTCATACGCACCAATAATGAATGCTTTTCCTATCAAATCTAAAGGCGAACCTCACATTTTCGGGTGGAAAATTTTTCTGAATATACGGTTATGTGCTAGTCTTACAACCTCCTATCCATGAAATGCTTGCTATGGCTAAAGTTTCACTCCTAAATGTTGTAAAAAAATTTAAATTTGGCGCTAAAATTACACTAACAAGTATTTCTCATAGTTTTATTACACATCTACCATTAAACAAAACAAGCTCAAGCGAAAGTGCATATGTAAGGTATCATCTTTTTACCCTCCCCTTACACTTAGGATGAACATTGTCCCCAATGTTCAAGTAAAGAATGTAAAAGTTAAGAAGTAAAGAGAATGAAATCAAATACTCCCCTGATTCGCTCGGTATGGATTATAGGTTGGCCAGGTTAAATCTTCTTCCAAGAAAATGAACAATCAAAGCTTCCCTTCCAGAATATAAATCATCTTCTTGTCATAAATAACCTGTAAATTCTGACAACAATAGACAAGGCAACCTCGCGTAAAATCGGCGGCATCCTATATAAGTTACTAAATCCTAGAAAACAAAGTAAGATATAATGCTTGTGGAATGAAGTTTGCAGATTTCCTGGAGATTATAAAACTTAATAATTCACAAAAACCATAAGACTCCGTTAGAAAAACAAAACCGGTAAAATTTCCAGATTTTTAACTCCTGACGCCGTCAAGAGTAATACTCTGACGCCGTCAGAATGGACCTGCAGAAATTCTTATGTTAAGTTTCCAGAAAATTTCTGGAAAAACTTTGTCCTACTTCCTGGAAAATCCTGCAAAACTTCATTATGACTCAATACAAGCATTTGACTCTAACAAATACGAATATACATGTTCATTTAATATTGTGGAGAATTATGATCGGTTTGTTTCTTAAAAACATATTTGGGGTTTCCCCTTACACTTATCTTTTGCAAAAATACCTTTAGGTTGAAGTTAAGACTAGGCCCAACAACATAATAAAGTACTTCCACATTTTAATTGAGAAACATGATCATCCAACAATAAAAATAAAACATGCATACGGAAGCAAATAACAATCAAACAAATAAAATCACACAAAACATGGGTTGCCTCCCAAGAAGCGCTTTTCTTTATTTACGAGTCTTGTAGCTAGACTCAAAGTCATGGGTTACTACGTGATTTCATCATTTGAAATGATGTACCCCATATAGTTACGATCATTACTGTTATGGTGGTAGTGCCTCAATCTATCGATACTCGCAATCACCTTCCCACCTAATTTGCTTCTCAAGTTAGCTACCCCATCTTATCTTCATACTTAATGACAGCCCTAGCGGTGGTGAGGAATGGTGCCCCAAGGATTATTGGCATGCATCCATCCCCTTTATCATCAATGATCATAAAATCAACGGGGTACATGAATCCTGCAACATTGACTAATACATCTTCTGCGATTCCTATGGGGTATACGTACGAGTGTCCAACAAGAGATAGCCTAACACAAGTAGGTGCTGGCATTTTTGACGTCAGTTGGATGTAAATAGTTAGGGGCATAAGATTTACTTCCGATCCTTGGTCGGCGAAAGCACTAAGATGTTTCAAGTCCCCGATGCTCGTTGGTATTTCAAAATTCCCACATGCTACCTGCTTAGTAGCCACTTTCTGTACCAATAACCTCTCGACCACTAATCCTCCAAGAAGCGTATCATACTCATCTTCCTCTTCTTCCTCCTTTTCAGGAACCTGTCTGGAGGATTGGTTACTCCTATCACCCTTAATCCATTTTGTTATAGTGTTTTTGTTTATATCATGTTTCAGGTAGTAACTCAAAGGTTGGGACCTGGTGGTTTCTCTAAGGTCTGTTTAGCGGGAGTTTCTACCTTCTCGTTATCTTTATGGACAACGGTGACCGAGTTAACAAATTGGGTGGTGGGAGTGGCGCTTTCTTTTCTTAGCAGTATTCGTTCGGGGGTTCTCTGATTGGTATACTCCTCCAATAGACTCAGCATCTCATTCATTTTCTCCTGCATCTCCTCTTTTTCTTTATAAACTGCTTCTTCGAATCTAGCAAGAGGATCAGAGTGAGTTGCCATATATTCTCTCATCCTAGCCTCAAATTCTGAGCTAAGTTCCTTGGGAGGGGAACAAGGTGGAGTGCACCTCTGAAAAGTCTCGACATGTTCTCTAGAAGGTGATTCAGATAATGGTGCCGAAGTTGGTTTTGAGACAGAATTGACAGTGGCTTGTCTAGGACTTAAGGGTCTCCTTTGCCTTTCCTCAAAATAGTCGACTTTTGCCTCAAGTTTGCATAAGAGTTCATCGGGGATTTCGGTGGTTCCTCCAGATGTCGAGACTGCATTGATGGCCGCTTCTATCGTATGTTTAAATTCCCAAATCTCATTATTATCAACAGCGAGCTCTTCGATAATTGCCCAAGACTCCTCGGCATTCTTATCACGCAATTTACCTCCCGCGGCCCTGTCGATGATGCGCTTAGTGTGATAGTCAACATGGTCGTAGAAAATCTGGACTAATAACCAAAGGTTTATGCCATGATGAGGGATCTTGTGGAGGAGATCCTTAAAACGGGCCCAAGCCTCGTAGAAAGGTTCACCCCGCTGTTGCTCAAACATCAAAATGTCCCTTCTAAGCATTGCAGTCTTTTCCGGCGGAAAGAATTGGGTAAGGAAGCGGTTGGCGAGATTGTCCCATGTGGTGATGGATCCCGTGGGTAAACGCTCAAGCCATTGACTAGCTTGATCTCGTAGAGAGAATGGGAATAGGCGTAATCGGGTTGTCTCTCTAGTCTCAACACCTGGGTCTATGGAATCTACAATTTTGAGGAAGTCCTTAAGGTGTTGATTTGGATCTTCGGAACGAAGTCCATGGAATGCACATCCGCTTTGCACCAACCGGATGGTGTCAGATCGCAAGGGGGCACATTGTCTCCGGTGAGCTCAATGGTGTTTCGGTAGCCTTGGTGGCTAGGTCGGGAATATTCTCCTAATGTTCGGGGCCTAAGGGGTTCTAATGGTGGGTTTTGTTGTGGTGGGATGATGGGTTCAAAGATGTTACCACCTTCCATGATGTCGGATGGTAAAGAGTTACGAACAAAGGCACGAAGAAATAAGATAGACTAAAGAAGACCTAAAAATAAAAATAAAATCTTACTAGAAAGGAATCTAGCAAGTAGACCTAATAAAAAGAAATCCTAACCTAGACAATAACTATTCCCCAGCTGCGGCGCCAAAAACTTGATGCGTGGGAATCGCAACAGGCTTTATCTCTCGAGGGATCTCGAGAAGCTTACAACCCCCACCAGGCAGTGTACCTGATCGTTGTAGTATAGTATAGTGACAAGTACCGGGAGATTGATCGTTCAGCTTAGGAATAGTGTCGCTAGGATTAGAAAACCTAATTAATAGTTCTAGAGGTGAGGGATGATTATTTTTGTATTTTTATATTTTTATTAAAGCAAGTAAAATCTCGGGTTTTGGAAGAGTGGGCGGAATTAGTTGCTATTCAACTTACCCAAAACTAATATATAATTAAAATAAAATACTGAAAATGAAATTAAACTAAATTATACTAAGGTTGTGAGCAGTAATTGGAGAAATTGTGTTTACTTAGACTTCACTACTCCCTAGATATCTTTTACACGTTAATTACTTGTTATACTTGTATGGATGACGGATTGTACTCCTTAATACCATTCGTGGGGTCGCATACATAACTCCCCAACTCTATGAGCTCTTATCTCCTCCTACACCATGACCCAGCACAACTATAGGGATTGTAAACAGTGGCTCATGCATTAAATACAACCAATAAAGACCTAGTACGCCTCGGTTCATGTTTCTTAAGACGTTCAAGCATGTTACCATTTGGAGATCTGCTAGTTTTCTTAAGCCTAACATATAAAATCATTCATCCAAGACAAGAATAGACAAGTAATCAACACATAATCAACATCTAGGTTTCATTAGATCTAAGCAAACACAAAAGAGATCTAGCCTAGCATAATGGAATTGAGACAAGAACAAGATATAAACAACCAACACATAGACATATTGATTGAATTGGAAGAACACTTATCTCAATTACAATGCAAGGTATCAAGGGTTTAGAACCCTTGAAAAACCTGTAAAAGATACACCAAATTCGTCTTTAGGGTTTCACCAAAACTTCTCTTTTTTTTATGAAAAAACTAGAAAACTATATATAGGAAAACTAGGCTGACGGCGTCAAGACAGCCATGTGACGCCGTCACCTCGCCGCCAAATACTTCCTCGGACAGCCTTGATCTACTTATAACGGCCTATGTGACACCGTCACCAACCACGGTACTTTATTCTTGGCACTTTGACGCCGTCAGGATGACTTTTGACGCCGTCACCACCTACGGTATTTTATTCTTGATGTCTGACGCCGTCAAGATGTAACTCTTGACGCCGTCACCTTGTGTCTTCAGCATGGAAAATTGATACTTTGCCGTTTTCTTCACTTTTATGCTCCAAAAACGTCCAAAATGGCTTCTTTTCCAGAATTCACTCTCCAAACACCTAAAATCACAAAAGGAATGATTTAGGGCAATATTTGATCAAATAAAGTCGGATTCGGGCTTAAATGACCCCCTAAAAATGGATCATTTTTTGCCTCATCAGGTATCCGCACAGGGATTCGACCTTCCAGTCTATCTCTGGCAGTGGATAGCAGTCTTGTGGACATGCTTTGTTGAGGTCTGTGAAGTCCATGCACATCCTCCAACTGCCATCGCTCTTTTTTACCATAACTGGGTTAGAAAGCCAGTCGTGGTAGTATACTTCGCGCATGATGCCTGCGTCTACGAGCTTATGTACTTCTTCCAGAATAGCCTTTGCACGATCTGGGGCCTGGCCTCGCTTCTTCTGTCGTATTGGAGGATATCCTTGTCGGATTTGCAGCTTATGTTTTGTGATAGAGCGCGGTACTCCCGTCATATGTTTGGGTTCCCATGCGAAGATGTCTAGGTTCTTTTGCAAGAGTGCGCATACAGCTGCTTTACCTTTGTCAGATAAAGATCCCCCAATCGAAACTTGTTGTTCCGGGTAATCTGGATGAATAGCGACTTTTAGATTTGGCGTTTTTTCTGTGCGCTGTTCTGGAATAGTCTCTACTTCAGTTGTTACCGCGATGCATTCTCTTGGTGGTATTGTTGTGTTATAGAGAGTGACAACTCCTCCTTCCACTGGAAACTTAAGCATTCCGTGAGCTGTGGATGGTACAGCGCGCATGGATGATATTCCTGGTCTCCCAATGATACCATTGTATGGTGAAGGGGATTTTATTACCATAAAGTTTATCCATGTTGCGGTTGAGTGTTGTTCATCTCCTATGACCACCAACAAGCGTAACTGCCCCATGGGCCAGATCTTTTCTCCTGTGAATCCTGTTAATGACGTTGTTGCTGGTATCAATTGACTTTGGATCTCAGGTCGCAGTCTTTTGAAACAGTGATCGTACAGGATATCTGCGGATGCTCATCCATCAATGTACATGCGGTGGATATCATGTCCTCCTGTATGTATTTCAATAGTTAGAGGCTCCACGACTGCGTTGTCCGCAGCTATAGTAGGGAAAGATATCTCTTTTTCTGGAGAGAATTTTTGGCTGATTTTTTGCTTTATCTTTCGTTGCCATGATTGTATCATGTATATAGTATCAGTTTTTTCCTTGGGGGGTTCTTTCTTACCCCCGTTTCTCTGTTTATCTTTTCCCTCTTTGATGTTCTTTACGAGGTGGTCCATCCTGCCTTCTCTTACTAGCTTTTCAATTAGTTGTTTTAGTTGGACGCACTCGTTAGTTGTATGGCCTTTTTGTCCATGGTACTCGCAGTATCCGCTCCCTATGCGCTTTTCCTCTGCAGTGCGCATTGGTGGTGGTTTTGGGAAATTCGCACCTTCTGTTACAAACATTTCCCTCAGAGTTTTTGTAAGAGGGGTATATTTGTCATTGTCTCTTCCACTGCGGTAATTCCTGCTGCCGTTGTTATTCTGATCATTGGATTGTCTCCGCGGCTGCTCTTGTTGCCTATAGTTTGAATAACCCTTTTTGCTATCCGCAGCAGCTGCTTCTCCTTGTATAAAGGATCTAGTGCGCTTTGTTAGCTCGTCAAAAGTCTGTGGAACTTTGTCGTTTAGCTTCCGGATGAGTTCTGGGTTATTGATCCCATTCATGAACCCTGAAATTTTTAGGATTTCAGGACATGTTTTGACTTGTATGCACTCATCTTTGAAACGTTCCATAAAAGCGCTGGTTGATTCCCCTTGACGCTGTTTCACTCTTGCTAGCTCCACAGGGTTTTTAGCGCACTTCTTTCTCTGGGTGAAGTTGAGGCGGAATGCTTTCCGTAGTTCCTCGAATCCACCGATGCTCCTACGTGGGAGTTTGCTAAACCATGTGCGCGCATTCCCTACTAACGTAGAATTGAACATATGGCACCATACTGGCTGTGGCCAGTTTTCAATGGTGGTGGCTGATTCGAAAATTTTTAGATGATCATCCGGATCACCTGTTCCATCATATGTTTTTACGTTAGCAGGCATGCGCCTACGTTTGCGATCTGAGTAATCACTGATGCGCCGTGTAAACGCATCAATTTTCTGGAGACGCCATGGGAGAGACATATCTTCATTCTCTTCCTCGCGACGCCTTCCTTTTGACTTCCAGTGTCCTGTTTCTCTATCCTCGTTGTCGGAGGAGTCACTGGAAGAAGGGTAGTCTCTTCTTCGGCGTTTGCGCCGACTTCTTTTAGAGGAAGAGCTTGAGGGATCTCTGCTTGGGGATCTTCTTCTTCCCAATCTGTCTTGGATCTTCTTACTTCCAGGTTTGGAGGATCCTTGACTTGGCGAATGTTGAGGTCCCAATCGGTCTTGTACCCCGTGACTGCCAAGTCTGGAGTGAACATTAGTGCGCCTCTCGCTATCTTCTGAGTATTGTGAATCAGATATTGTACCTAGCCTATCATGGATAGTGGTACGTTCTGCGCGTCTTCCTCGTGGGTGGCGCAGTGGTGATGGTTCGCGTTCAGGACCAAAGTTCAGTCGAGCTTGTAGGCTCGTACTTGCCCTTCTCCTTGCTTCTTCTTGCATGAGGGCGGTTAAGGTTTCATAATTTTGGGATACGAAGTTTCCCAAAGTTAGGTCGGGTGCGTCCTCAGTTGTTGCAAGAATTTCTGTCTCAGTATTAAGCACCCTATCTCGGTTAGGCGCGCCTGGTGGCACAGTGTTGTTCACTACGAGTACAGTTTGATGAGGAGTGGTGAAGAGGGTACGCTGGAGTTCCTCAACGCTTGGGACCACTGGCGTGACTTGGGCAGTCCTTATAGGTAGTTCTAACGCTGGAAGAGGTTGGGTTGTCCCTGTCTCTTGGTGACCAGGTGCGCTGGTTGTCCCAGCCACTTGTCTGGAGGTCGGATCTTTGTTGATTCTTCCTCTGATGG
This sequence comes from Artemisia argyi, assembly GCA_030686995.1. Classification (NCBI taxonomy): domain Eukaryota; kingdom Viridiplantae; phylum Streptophyta; class Magnoliopsida; order Asterales; family Asteraceae; genus Artemisia; species Artemisia argyi. The sequence continues at coordinate 32,504,587 of CM060684.1, read as the reverse complement.
TCACGTTTTTCTGACTGCGGAGTCCGCTGGCTTGAATTCTTATGCTTTGTCATTCTAGTTCTTAGTAGGGTCCCACGGATGGCGCCACTTGTTGATACAAAAGTTGGGTGTTCCTGGTTATTGACTTTTGCTCTCGTACCAATTCGCTTCTTAGTACTTGTTACCTGCGCACTAAGAAAATAAACAACACCGTTAGGCTTATCGAGGGATTGTCTCCCCCGATTAGACTCCGGCGTGAGAGTAAGTAATCGATTTAAGGTTCTCGTAGAGAGTTAGGGTTTGTATATCGTACCTTGAATGAGAATCGTGTGATTCTATATATAGGAGCGTAGAAACCGTGTTTCTTGCTCCTTACTCTTTGCACGCGTAGTGCTTATCCGAGGAAAGGATATCTATTCCATGAATAGATAATCCTTATCGTGTACCCGGTGGGTTTAGTTGGGCTTTGGGCCTCGTGGGCCCAAGCTAATGATACTGCGGCCCAAACCATTGTCATGGCAGCCCACTCGTGGTGGACTTAGGCGCTAGTAGTGTATATTATTTGGACTCGTGGCCCGAATATAGACTATACGTCATCAAGTTCTTTAATAATTAGATCTGTGTTTGTGGTTGTTGCTTTAGCTCTTTTCCACTTGAATTTATGTAACATATGTATGTAACATAGAGTAAGGATCAAATGAGAAACGTAATTAAGATGAGAAGAATGAGAAGAAACCACAACCACAAATATTAGATGCACCCATAAAATTATATGCATCTCCCTATTATTTCTCTTTTCTTATTTGAAATATGTGGTTACAATTTTTTCTCACTCTTCTCATTTCAACAATTCTTCTCACTAGATCCATACTCATGTAACATATTGTTTAATTTCTTATCTACTTTAGATTCTGCTTGTGTCAATATCTTGAGCTCTTTCTGAAAATAAACATTTAAGAAAATTTTCAATATTTTTTTAATAACTTTAACATAGGAAATGCAAATTTTGTATTATTCTGAAAAAAAAAATATGATTTGTACATAAGACTTTTTATTTAATACAAGTAAATACGTGTGTAGGATTAATGCACGACCGTTTTATGGGATTTCGGTGGCCTTATGTCATAACTATTAAACGAGGCCTTTGAACTTGTAAATTAAAATTGTTCGATATATATATATATATATATATATATATATATATATATATATATATATATATATATATATATATATATATATATATATATATATATATATATTAGGGATCGAGTAAGAAGTAAATTAAAATAAAAAGTGGTGAGAAGTGACTAAAACCACGCATTTGAGATGTAACGACTTGCATTAGATGCATTTCTATTCATATAGATGCAACATCTTGAGTTTCGAAAGTTAATTTGATGTATAGATGGTGCAAATTGATTTTCATGATTTCGGCATGTGCAGAGGAACAAAAAACAAGAGAAATCATGAAATGCATCTAATATACGTATATGCATCTGATTAAAAGCTAGAAAACACACTATGGTGCGTTATAATGCATCTAATATTATAGAAATACATCTAATTTAGGTCGGTGCATCTCGGATTTGCGGTTATAATTCTTCTTATTCCTTCTTATTTTAAGTAATCTTCTTATTTGAGCATATATATATATATATATATATATATATATATATATATATATATATATATATATATATATATAGGGTAAAGATCAAATAAAAAGACAAATTTCTGTAAAAAGAATAAAAAGAATTTCTTTTTAAAAAAAGTTCTCGAAAAATTCCAAAACAATTCCACAAGATCGGGTATATTGGTGCATGAAAAAGTTCTAAAGGAAGTTTATCTAAAAGTGGATACTTTATCCAAAAAAAAATTATAAAAAAATAAGTTGATACATTAAATCGCTTTTTTGTGCATAAAAAATTCGTTTTTGGACCCAACTTCTTTTGACTTTTTTCATCAAAATAACATTGCGCAATTAACTAAAACAAGTTGAAAATTTTGTGCATTAAATTTTTTTTTGCGCATTAAAATTCGTTTTTTGTGCATTAAGAAAAACGTATGAAAACTCAAAATTAGAAAAACTTCTTTCACAAAAGTTTTATGCACCAACATACCCGATCTTGTGGAATTTTTTTAGAATTTTTCGATAACTTTTTTTAAAAAATTTCTTTTTATTCTTTTTACAGATATTTGTCTTTTTATTTTAACTTTATCATATATATATATATATATATATATATATATATATATATATATATATAATTTTTAAATAACGGCACCAAAGAACTTTGCATCTGATCATAGAGTTAGTAACTAAGTATTGCCTCATATTGAATTGCATAGCATCAAGTCCCAATTATAGCAAAGAGAAAAGTTTAATACGAACAACATTTATCTAAAGAACAAATAATAAGATCTCAACCATCAATCTTTCTTTCATCCAACGGTTTAGATTAAAATGAACAAATATACTAAGGGCCATTTTAGTCATTCCATACTTTCTACCTAACCCCTAAACACACACACTTTACACACACACACAATAACACTATCTCTCTCTAAGATCCCCAATTCTGTCATATCCCCAAACCACCACAAAACCCTAATTGTGAAAAATCATTCAATTAAAATCATGCGGTTGTTACATAGCATCTCATTTACTGTCACCAACAAAAATTCCGACGACTGTTGCGATTGTTCCGGCGGAGAAGCGATGAAACGGCATCATTTTCCGTCGTAATCCACGTCGTCATTAAACAACCAGAGTCCAGTGAAGTTCACCGATCACCACCGTCAACATCACAATATAACTAAACAAAAAAAATGGAAATTTAAATAATTGATGTTTTATATGTTTACTTTTTCTTTTTTTGCTCCGAGAATGATGATAATGGCTGTTGAAGAAAGAAGAAGGTAGGAGTAGGAGTAAATGATCCAACACAGCATATGGGTAAAAGAAATGTTTTGTCGTTTTCTTTTTTATTTTTTTAAAAAGGATAATAATTATTTATACATACTAAAACAATTAGCAATTTAATCGTTTTGTTTTTGACATTTGGATGTACAGATTTCTAAAACGTTCTATTTATTTGGTAGTTTGCTGTTTTTTTAAATTTCTAAATACGGGTCATGATGTGATGAATTTTTTGAAACGTGTTTGTTGTATCTAGTATAGTGATTCTTTTGACTAATCCTTTGTAATTTATACAGAATCCCATGGAATATATACATAATCCTATGGAATTTATACATATTACCCATGTGTTTTATACAGAATCCTAGAATCCCATAGGATTCTGTATGAATCTCAAGGGATTCATTGTGAATACCTTGAGATTCATAGTGAATCACATGGGATTCACAATGAATCCCTTGAGATTCATATAGAATCTCATGGGATTTATACAAAATCCCATGGGATTTATACACATTACCCTTGTGATCAAACAAAAATGATTTTTTTTACGCATCCCGTGGGATTTTTTTGGACGGAAATTTTGAATTTTTTTTTTTGCCTTTTTACGAATCATGCGGGATTTTTCTGGACGGAAATTTTGAAGAAAAAAAAATCATCTATTTACGAATCCTGTGGGATTTCTTTACAAATCCCGTGGGATTTTTCTGGACGGAAATTTAAAAAAAAAAAATCGACTTTTTACAAATCCCATGGGATTTTTACGAATCCCACGGGATTTTTCTGGACGGAAATTTTGAAAAAAAAAAAAAAAAAACATCTTTTTACGAATCCTGTGGGATTTCTTTACAAATCCCGTAGGATTTTTCTGGACGGAAATTTTGAAAAAAAAATCGTCTTTTTACAAATCCCATGGGATTTTTACGAATCCCGTGAGATTTTTCTGGACGGAAATTTTGAAGAAAAAAAAAATCTTCTTTTTACGAATCCCATGGGATTTTTTACAAATCTCGTGGGATTTTTCTGGACGGAATTTTGAAAAAAAAAATCGTCAAAAGTATATAACAATGCATATCTGTAGAAAGATAATTTTTTTCTCGTCACGATGGTGTATTTTTCGTAGCTTGAAGATTTACCGTTTGCAAGATATGTTGTTTTTTTTTAAAAAAAAGGCGGAAAGTGGGTTTTATATTAAATTAGCTAAAATGCCAATTTTGCCCTCACTTTGTTATTTTTTTATTTGATCTTAGACATTAGATGAAAGATGGATGGATGGTTGAGATTGGCTTATTTGTTTTTTAAGTGATACTTGTTTTATATAGATATCACCTCTTATAGTAAAACAGTTATATTCTACTTGAAAATAAACTAAAATTCTAATAAATAAACAACTAAACCAAAAAAGATGTACCTGAGCATGAAGCAATACTAAATAATTGAAGACGTTACTTTTGTACTCATTCATCCCAGCTATATATTTTATCATTTTCCTCTTTATGTCTTGTCTATTAAAGTATACTCTTTCGTTTTAAAATAATTGTCTGCAGATAAAAAAACACGTAATTTTAGAAAAACATTATCATTACAATTTTCCTTTTCTTTCTTTTTGCAGAATGAAAGTTTTAACCGTAATTAATTTATTTAAAACTTCTTTAATGCTCGTAATAACAACCTTAAGTGATGCTAATATTGTAAACTCAAACTAAGTGGACAATTAATTTGGGACAACTCAAAATGAAAATAAGGGCAATAAATATGAGACGGAGTGAGTACTTGATAGTAAAAACCAAAAGAGATACCAGGTTGAAACTAGACAATTACTTGCGCATAGCGATAACTGTGAATACTAGCATTAATGTATGTGTGCGGTTTTTATGATATAGGGGTTTGAAGTAAATGAGAGTGAAGAAAGTTAATAATTTAAATTTTTAAATATTTAATAGCTTGTTCGCCTTTTATAAGTACGCGTATTTTAATATAACAACATTACTTATTTTTAAAGGCTTTTTAATTTTAAGCATATATGTTTTTTTAGGTAGTATAGATATTTTGATTTTTTTTCTTCCCTAAAAACTAAAAAGGTTGTAAGTTTTGCAATATTAAAACGAAATAAGTTGGGCCACAAAGTTAGAAAATATTTGGAAGCCTTTCAAGATTATTGCCCCCACTTTGGCTTACATGACTTTTGATTTTTATACTAAAGTACTTTCAAGGTGATAAAAGTTTAAATTTCTTTTGACAAAAGTTTAAATTTCGTTTAGTTAATACATCTCGTAATGGAGGGTCAACCATTCAGCGGTCGAGACCCAGGACACGTCTCCCCCTCTTACACCTCGTCCATCAAGCGTGTCCCCTTTGAGAAACATAAGAAGATGGTCACTTGGTCGACCGTGTCCATTGCAAAAAAAGTAAATAAATTAATAAATAAAATAGCGCTTTTGTTACCGTTGGGGTGTTTGGTAAAATATTTTTTTTTCAAAAAATTTAAATAATACTCTATACATTTTTCCTATAAATACCACAACACTTCTCATTTTTTTAAACACATAATCTCTTCTTCAACTACTATATACACTACTCTTATCCAACTCAAACAATTGAATTCCGATCAATTTTGTTTACTGACTCGAGGAAGAAGAAGTTAATAGGATCGAGCATGAGTGTTTAAAAGAAGCCGCTATGCTTATTCAAACTTCCAATTCCATAATCCAAAAATGCCATGTAACTCGGTAGATAGAGATTGTTACATTGCTCATGATCTTCTAGTGGCCGCTCACTTTTTTGAAAACCCAATATATGATGATCTAAACGAATATCTGCAAATGTGTGAGAAAACTTTTCGTGATTCTCTCCAAGCTTACTGTAAGGGTATTATGGACTTATATAAAGAGGAGTTTTTGTGAAGACTTACTTATACTAATATTGAAAAACTTTATGCTTTTCACGAGCAGAGAAATGGGTGTTCTGAGATGTTAAGAAGCATTAATTATACGGGTTGGTAGTGGGTTAATTGCCCAAATGCATTGCATGTTAAATATTGTAGGGGTGATCACAGGCCATATCCATTCATTTGATTGAATACGGTTGATTTGGCATGCGTTCTTTGGTGTTTCCGGGGAGAAAAACGACGCGAACATTTTACGTCAATCTTCCATTTGTGGCTAACGACGTGACTTACGAATGAGGATATTATCTTACTGCCGGGATATATCCGAAATGTGTTGTTCTTGTTAAGTCAATCTCACAGCCGGGCTCGACTAATACAAACCGAATAAGGTATAAGAACGTGCACGAGCAGCAAGGAAAGATGTGGAACGAGTGTTTTTGACATCCTAAAGAAAATGTGGGCTATAACAAAAAATCCTGCATGGTCGATGTCTAATAAACGAATAATAGATATGATGTACACATGCATCATACTACATAATATTATTATAATAGACAAAGGGAGGGCAATCTCTCCGACTTTTATCCAGAGGAGCAATATTGTGACGATAATGTCCTACGAACTAATGAAGAAACTTTACAAGTTATTAGAGAGATACACACTAAAACAACTCATCTAAGCATTAAAGCCAATTTAGTGCAACACATTTGGCATTGAACAAATGGACACTAATTTTATTGTAACGAGGCATCATGGCCCGTGTGATGCACGGGCTTTGTTCGCCATAGAGAATCAATGGTTTTGCAAATGTTATGCGTATTTAGTTATTATGATTAGTTTCGATCGGGAGTACTCGACTAAATAAACGAAGTTTGTTTGAGTAACTTTTTGTAAATAGAATTGTTTCAATAAAAAGGTATCAAACACATGAGTAACTATCATCATCGTAATGATAATTGCTAAACATATTATTTCAAACGCATAGTTTATAATACACACAAACTTGTATTTCTTTTATCTATAGGTGTATTTCTTTTATCTTTTACCCCAAAACTGATGTGCTAGCTTCTTCCACCTATAATGATTGGGTTCGTTATACCTCCAAGTGGTATCCAACAACCTGATAATGTAACACATTGTTTTTTTAAAAACAAACTTTATATAAAACAACTTAATATATACTTTATAACAAACACCATGGAAAGCCTGACCCCCACTATTTCAATCAGACCCCATTTAGGAATTTAGTATAACAACATAAACGTGAACTTTTTAGTTATCTTTACGGAATCTTCTATTCAAGTGGGAAATGAAAAGAATTAAAAAAAGGCTTTTTTCTTTTCTTTATAAAGGAATAGACAGTCCCTTGCATTAACTTCATCATACTAAATGTTACCCAATGAAATGCTAAATAATAATTGGTGTAAGTTCAAACCTGTAAGCATTCAGAATACATGAAATTGTCACAACGTCTGGTTTACTTTAATTACCATATCATGCATCTTACAAAAAACACTTAACACATATATAATCTCCTTTCTTACCTTACTACTTTCTCAATGATACTCAAGTTGTTAGAAGCCAACTGCTCAAAAATTTTAATAATCCTATCATTGTCTTTATTATCTGTCTTATTATCACCATTTCCAAACACTCAATCTCATGATTAAAAATAATAAAAGAATCACAGGTGACATTACCGATGAAACAAACTCGCCGTTTGTTTGACCATTTGAAATTATTCTCACCCCATAACCCGTACTCAAAAAGTTACCCAATTTGGTAGTTATCTAACTTGGCAAACCCACCCATTTCAGACATGTCAACGATCTAGACATTTTCACATACTTAAAACCTCACCCAAATACATGGTCAACTGGTCAAACCCCACCCAAACACCTCAACAGCTACGCAAATGTTAGGATTCCCAAGCCATTTAAAGGCATCCTAACTCCTTCTCATTTGTTGTATAAACTTTCATTCCTGATTGACCATAAACATAAAAAATGTTGAACCGCTTAGTAGGATTGTAGGAGATATACAAAATAACCAATGGAAAGGTGGTGGTGGCAGAGTAAAGAAAGAGAATGGAATTCAACTTGTCTGTTTTGTACTTTGGAATGTACTCTTTGGTAAGAGGTTCCGTTGTCTTCTTCACAATCCTGTACACACATAATATACATGATTTTCATTTAATCAAAATCAAAAGTACAGTAAAAACATACCCAATCCCACCGGAGCCGGGGTATGGGTAATCAAAATCAAAAGTAAGTAACTAAATTACAATTTCATACTGGTATCTAATAACCAAAATTCATGAACTGGAGTGAGAAATTATAGCAATGTTAATCTGGATATAATTTTTCTATCAAGAAATTGTGGCGGTCGCTTTCAAACACCATCAATCAAAGTAATAGCATCTAATCAAGTACATTTGAACTCTAGGCGTGTGAAAATCTCTTGTGTACAACTATAAGTTTAACAATACTAAGGGTAACATTTTTGAATTACTGATATACATAAGACTTATCATTTTATTACACTTAAGTAAATGTTTTTGAAAGTATTAAACTACTATGTTTCTCTTGTTAGTTTCAGGAATGTACGTTGCTGAATATCATGAATCAAAGTTTCCACTTGTTTTTTTGTTTTCGTAATTACAATGATTGGAATAAAGCAAAATATGCAATAAATGATATATGAATAAAAGCAGACCTAAAATCAGACATGTTACGTGTCTCCTTAAATTTACAATATTCATCATAGAGGCTCATTTGTCGCAATCAGGAATACTATTGATAACACTTGCTCAACAATAAAGCCATGGTTTCCTACATTCTCTTTGGGCTTTTATGTTGAAAATAATTGATCATCTACTTCATGCCAAAGGCACAGAAGAATACACTATTATAAAAGGGTTTTAACTCTTACACATATGAAAGAAGCAGAATGATGGCAGCCCTTGACTTAAGATGTAGAACTATGGCCATCCACTAACTTAGTGACAACTGAAAATTAACATAGCAGAATGATGGCAGCCCTTGATTTGGCGGGTTGGGTAATGGGTCAAACCAGGCTCAGGTGAAAATTAATGAATAATGCCTTCCTAATCCTCGCATTTGTGCACACAAATGGTGTGGAAAACTTATTTATAGATGTTTAAAGGCTAACTTTGTTCATTCAAGTATTTGATGATAATAATTAAACTGTACCATTTCTATTGGCACCTATCCCAAAGTATGACACTAATCATTCATCCTTCTTGATCCTTAATTATTAACCAAGCTTCCTCATACAGTCTATCACATTACTTATTTACGTCTATAAGTAGTAAATAGCGAAAAGCACAGTGCTTTTTAGTCTCACTGCTCCATATGCCATATTATATTTTTATGAAAGAAAATCCTCATCAAATCAGTTAAGGTTCACATACTTACCATTGGGATTATGTTCGACCTCTAAAGCGTATGTCATTCACACCATCATCTTCAAAATCAAAACCAAAACCAAAACCAAACATCAACCAAGATTATCCAATAATCACTGTCTAATTTCATAATCTATCGGTTAATCGAAAGAACAATTTCATCGACACATAATGATGACATTTGATACGAAAATCGTTTCTACTTTTCAATAAGTTTCTGGTAATTTTCAATAAAATTAAACCAAGAAATATGGAAATTAACATGTGGGACATAGGAAAGCGGCAATCTCTGATTCACTAACGTGCAGCTAATCAACTCAGCATGGGTGGCAAAAAAGGAGAATGTGACTCGGCACTGGCTCCAACAATGACCTGCTGATTAACAGTGAGGGGTGTACCAGGTTCAGAGCGAAAATTAGAATAGCTAAAAGGTTAGATTTTACCAAATATGAAATACCAAGGCAATTCAAGATAACCATGAGTCACACCAAAATTCAGTTTGTACATAAGCCTAGTGTTTGGCAATTATTAAAGATTATAAGAGGCTAACCTTTAAAACAAAAAGAGCTTTCTTTGACATATCCACAATAAGCTCAGTCGCCAAACTCCTGCACAAATCCATACAAACAGATACCACATACTTGGAAATGTTACATAGAGTGACGAAACAATTACCTTTTTGAACAAAAGACCATAAGAAAGTCCTTGTCTCATAACGTCATTAGCTATCTTGTCTCACATCATATGACAAAAGATTTGACCCCCGAGCAATCTGTGGCTAGCAAGTCTTTCTATACAATGCTCCCCCGGGCTTATTGATTGATACTTTTGTCATATTTTTATCCATCCTTCAGATGGACCCGGAAACATAACTGCTCTTTGTCAACGTTAAGCGTGTCATCAAAGCAACGTCAGCAGCCATATGACGAATCCTCCTCGAAGCTTTTACGGTAACGGCTGCAGTGGCGGCAGTACCAACAGATCTACAAAACAATTAGTAAAAATGTTATAACATGAAAAAATATATATGCATATATAAAAGAGAATCTTCAAAACATTGGAAAAGCAGTTATAATGAAAACTAAGCATCAATCTGAAAAACCACCGGTGATGATGGCGGGCTGTGATTAGGGCGGTGAGAAGCGAGTGTTTTTGTTTTGCTTGTGTGTGTGTTTGTGAGGATATGAAGTTGAAAAGGCGGCACAAAATCCGTTTGTTTACAAACAAATTGAAGCATAATAGAGTTTATAAACCTAGTCCATTAATACTTACATTAATACATGAAACTCATTCTTGTATAACGTTAAATGGTGAGAATATGTAAGGAAGCTATTGATGCAAGTATTTACATGTTACTACTTAAAGACAGCTTCTTGAGTTGCCTAAAAAAAACAACAAACGTGTATGGCTTATAAATTGTAATAAATCTCGAACTTTAAAAGCTCTTTTAAGGCTTGGAATAAGCTTAAGACCATCAGCTTCTCTTAGCTTTATCATCATATTTGAGTTTCTTATCTTGTGACATTAATGCTCACATTCAATAGGGGAACTCATTCTTTATATATATATAGAAATAGATGTTTCTTATTTTTATTTGAATTATTATTGTAATGTTTTCAATTATTAATGAAATTTAGTTTTATTGTTTAATAAAAATTGAAAAGGAAAAGAAAAAGGATGACCACAGTCAACATCTTTACAAGTAATTAGTCATACAAAAGTTTTTGGGAGAAAAAGTTGAGTTGTCGTTGAGGTGATAGTGACCGCAATCGATTGCGGCCACCATTATATCAAGCCTAAAGCTTACAAAATATATTATTAGTAGTCTAATACAAATTAATAAATTAGTATCGATAACTTTGTAAACAATTTGACAAACATAGATTTTTGTGCTTCTCATTTTTAGAAAAGGGAGAATTGCAAATATACCCAATAAAACTAAAAAACTTGCATATTTCCTCAAAATACAAGTTTTCAATACATGATGTACAATGCAAATTAAGCATGTGTTGGGTATATATGCAAATATGCAAGTTTTAGTGGGTATATATGCAATTGCTCCTTTAGAAAATAACTTATTAGAAGACAAAGGTATGTTTGCAAATCACCTATAAGGTTATTTATAGAATGATTTAAGTTGCAAAGGTATTGAGAAGACTGATGTTGATTCATATTTTTTTTTATTTGATTCACTAGTATGTATCAATCAATGAGGTGAGATCTATACAAAACAAGTATCACTTAAAAAACAAATAAGGCAATCTCAATCATCCATCCACCTTTCATCTAATAGCTAAGATTAAATCAAAAAATAACAAAGGGAGGGCAAAATTGACATTTTAGCTCATTTAATATAAAAATCCACTTTCTACTTTTTTTTAAAAAACAACATATCTTGCAAACGGTAAATCTTCAAGCTACGAAAAATACACCATCGCGACGAGAAAAAAATTATCTTTCTATAGATATGCATTGTTATATACTTTCGACGAATTTTTTTTTTCAAAATTTCGTGCAGAAAAATCCCACGGGATTCGTAAAAAATCTCACGGGATTCGTAAAAAATCCCATGGGATTCGTAAAAAGACGATTTTTTTTTTCAAAATTTCCATCTAGAAAAATCCCACAGGATTCATAAAAATCCCATTGGATTCGTAAAAAGACGATTTTTTTTTCAAAATTTTCGTCCAAAAAAATCCCACGGGATTAGTAAAAAAATCTATGGGATTCGTAAAAAGACTATTTTTTTTCAAAATTTTCGTCCAGAAAAATCCCACGGGATTCCTAAAAATCTCAGGGGATTCGTAAAAATCCCATGGGATTCGTAAAAAGACAATTTTTTTCCCCAAAATTTCCGTCCAGAAAAATCTCGCGGGATTCGTAAAAATCCCATGGGATTCCTAAAAAGACGAAATTTTTTTTTGCAAAATTTTCGTCCAGAAAAATCCCACATGATTCGTAAAGAAATCCCACAGGATTCGTAAAAAGATGTTTTTTTTTTCAAAATTTTCGTCCAGAAAAATCCCATAGGATTCGTAAAAATCCCATTGGATTCGTAAAAAGACGATTTTTTTTTCAAAATTTCCGTCCAGAAAAATCTCACGGGATTAGTAAAGAAATCCCACATGATTCGTAAACAGATGATAAATCACAAAGGATTCAGTATGTATCCCATGGGATTCAGTATGAATCTCAAGGGATTGAGTGTGAATCTCAAGGGATTGATTGTGAATCCCATGGGATTCTTTATAAATCCCATGGGATTCTGTATAAATCTCATGGGATTTTGTATTATCCCATGGGATTCTGTATAAATCCCATGAAATTCTATATGAATCACAAAGGATTCGTCAAAAGAATCACTAGACTAAATACAATACATGACATCCATCCTCAGTTAACAAAATAATTAAAAAAGAAAGGATTCAAAAAAGAAAAAGAAGAAAAAAAATATGACACAATAATTTATATTTAAACAAAAAATAAACCAAAAGTAATCTACCCCGATTGATAGTTCATCACACCAAACACACACTAAAACTAACTTACTTTCAGTCATTGATATATTTGAGTTTACATTAGTAAATTTTATTCGTAAGATTATGACAATACTTTTTACATGTCAATATATTAAATATTAAAACAACAATACTAGGAGACACAATTACTAATAATATATACATGGAGTATTTTTCTTTTTTACGTTGAAAATCTCATGGGATTCTGTATAAATCCAATGTGATTTTAATTTTGCTTTATATAAACTGTAAGTACTATATCACTTGTGAATTTATTTTTGTTGTGTAATGTTATGAAATTCTGTATAAATCCTATGGAATTTTGTGTAAATTCTTGTTTACTTTGAAAAATTCTTGTTCATTAATTTTGTAGTTTATCTAATGAGGAATCTCTAAGAAATCCCAAATAGCCCCTAAGCTTTAGGCTTTATTATTCATCTTATGACATTACGTTAGGATTTAATCAACCATTTAAAGGTCCTACCGAAACCAAAATAGATGTAGGAAATTCTGAAAACAAAAGTACATGAAAAAGAAGAATATTGAACATAGAAATAATAGAAGCAACCAAAAAAGAAGATTACATCTTATCAATTACACCTTGTTAACATACCATCAACAAAAATCAAACAAAAGAATACTCAATCAAATAAAAAGTAAATATTCTCACGAACATTTATACAAACACTTCGTGTGCATGTGTTTGACACCTATTTTATACCTTGAAAAAAGAAGCCTTCCCATAACCAATCAAATATTCCTTCAGTAGATCAATTCGATGCATTACCAGATCAAATAATGATCACAATCTTCAACTTCATCTCCGACATCGAAACCCTAACTCGTTCCCGACTCGTTTCACGCCGATTCAACCATCACCTTTTCCGCCAACCCCGCCATAACCATCACCTCGATTTCTCCAAGTCTCCGGCGGCCATTCTTCGAACCTTCGAGAAAGTGAAGGAGCTGGCGGTTGACCTGCCGGCTTGTTCACCATCGGTGAAGGAGAAGGCGGTGGTGTGGTGGGCGGTGGAGTATGGCCGGAGTTTGAAGTGGTGTATGATTCTATGGTTTAAGTGCGGCGGTGTGACGGAGGTGGAGTTGGGTGGTGGTGGTGGTGGTTGCAGCTTCCATTGGTGATGGTGATTCAGTGTTTTTAAGATGTTACATAAAATGATGGTTAAGTTTTATTTAATGAAATTACAAAAGTGCCCTTTAATAATTAATTATATTAAAATAATGATTAATCTGTATCTTTAGATTTAATATAAATTGATGGTTGAGATCTTATTATTTGTTTTTTTAGATAAATGTTGTTTTGTATTGAACTTTTCTCATCAATTAATAGTGAATCAAATCTATAAATCACAATTTTGATTCATAAATCTTTGTAAAAGTCAAGTTATGGTAAAGATTCACTAAATTTGTACGTATGATTTATATCGCAAAATCGTAAACTTTTAACATTGATTCAATTTCTTTTTACTCGTTTTAGATTTTAACCATATTTGGGTCTTCTCAATGAAGGATTTAAATCTCTCTAAATGGATTCAAATTCATTTATAATATTACGTTAATTCGTAGTAGGTCAATGGTGAATATGATACATTTATAAAAGTAAGTTACGTTTTTTTAGCTTTCGGTCTAACTTTTTTTACTCAACCTCCCAAATCAATATAAATTATGGAGTATGAATGTACGATTGAATTTATTAGTAGTCACTAGCAAGGGGATAGTTTTTCACATAGAATGCTTCGTGCGATGTATCTAAGGCCGTAAGCGAACTGAACGTTTATTTATTAAATGAACGTTCAGTTAACATTACATGAACTATTCAGTAAAAAGTTCGTATATGTTTGTTTATTTATTAAATGAACGAACTTTAACTATATATTATGTTCGTTTAGTTAAAGAACGAACATGAACAACACTCGCGTTCGTTCACTTATGTTCGTGAACGTCTGATTATGCGTTCGTTAATTTAGTTTATTTTATTTTTTATTTTTTATTTTATTTTTATGTTCTTATATCATATGTTTTAATTGTATGATTTTAAATTGGTTTATTTAAACAAAACAACATATACGAAACAATATAGTGTGCATACGTTAATAAAGTTTATGTTTATTTGTTAATGTTCATTTATATTTGATCGTTTAGCATTCGTTTATTGTCTTAATGAACGAAAATGAACAATCATTTTCTTAATAAAAGAACATTAACAAGAAAATCTGTCAGTTTAAGCATTCGCGTCCGTTTAAGCGTTCGTGTCTGTTTATTTGTCCGGTTAAAATTAACCGAACAAACATGAATAATGCTCTGTTCGTATTCGTCCGGTTCGTTTACGGGCATGTATCTTAAGGCCTGTTTTTCTTTTTTTTAGTATTAAGTGATGAGTTGATATACCCACCAAATGGATAGGAAGTGATCATATGAACTAAGAGCCACATATAGACTTTGTGTTTCTTTTTATGCACTAAATGAAACATCTCAATACTGTAAATGACCAATATACCCTTCTCACAAATCTCAGATCATTGGTTTGTAACTGTTATGAATGACAATAACAAGCAATTTCAACAACTTTTTACAACCAAAATCAAAAGTAATATTATGAGCTAACTAACGTGCTAACTTCGGTCCACCAAATAGTAAGGCTAGCCACAGTAGTAACCCAAATCATATGTGCACATGCAAACAACACTTCGACAAACTCTCACATATGCATGCAAAAAACGCTTCCCATCAAATTTGTAAAAGAAGTTGCATGCAAAACTCAAAACATGTCCATGTGGTGATCACTTTTTGGCAAATGGTAAGATATTTGTTTGTTTGTGAACATTTAACATCGGTTGTAAATTCAACCGATTAGGCTTCTCACAGTGGTAACCTATATTGCATCATCTTTCCGGCTGCCACCTCAGCTTTCACTCTCTTCAACTCATATTCATCTCTCTCATCACAGTGGCAACCCATATTGCATCATCAATTTTTTTAAAAAAAATATTTTTTAACACAAACACAAATTTTATTAATAAAACGTAAATATTACATAAACGAAACGATACAGAATTAAACAACTAAAAATTAAACGTAGATTGTTGGATTTCTCGTTCTCAATCTGCTGCACACAACCCCATAATGTTTCAACAACATCACCAACAGATATTGGTTGATTTCATTATCGAGAAGCCAGATGCTGATACTCCATCACCAACGGTTGACGCACCACTACAAGAGCCGTGGGTTCTATTTACTGACGGATCCTTGTGCGCAGAGGGGTCAGGCGCAGGCCTTATCCTTACCAGCCCAGACGGAACAGAACACACTTACGCGCTGCGTTTCGAATTCATAGCCACAAACAATGAGGCGGAATATGAAGCATTACTGGCTGGACTCCGCATAGCAAATCAAATGGGCATACGCAACCTAGAAGCTATTGTGGATTCACGATTAGTAGCTAACCACGTGTTAGGCGAGTATGTAGCCCAAGAGGAACACATGATCCAATACCTCGATAAAGCCAAATCCTTGATCAAGAATTTTGACAAGTTCTCCATCAAACAAATCCCACGAGGAGAAAACAAAAAAGCAGATGCGCTGAGTAAAATCGCATCCACAAGCTTCGCACACCTGTCAAAACAGGTATTGGTAGAAACCTTGAAGAACAAATCCATCTCCGAGATGGAAGTATCCACAGTGATAGAAGAAGAAAATCCCACATGGATGACACCCATCATGGATTTTATTAGCAAGGGAACACTCCCCCAGGAACAAAAGGACGCTCGACGGATACGGCGCACAGCGCAGAGATTCGAACTTCGAGATGGTATCCTATACCGGCGTTCATTCTTACAACCATGGCTTAGGTGTGTCGGACCTCTTCAGGCAGACTACGTACTCCGGGAAATCCACTCCGGATCTTGCAGCATGCACTCAGGACCACGGTCTGTTGTAGCGCGTGCCTTGCGATCCGGGTACTATTGGCCCACCATGCACCACGACGCGCGGGACATGATCAGAAGATGCAACGACTGCCAAATCAACAGACCCATTCCGCGTCGACCACAACATGAATTAACACCCATCACCTCACCATGGCCATTCTATAAATGGGGAATTGACATTGCGGGACCCTTTCCAGTCGCGGCAGGGGGGCTTAAGTTCCTTATTGTCGCCATTGACTACTTCACCAAATGGATCGAGGCAAAAGCAGTAGCGAGTATCACAGGCAACCAGGTCAAACGATTCGTTTGGGACAATATTGTATGCCGTTTTGGCCTACCTGGAGAGATTATTTCGGACAACGGAAAACAATTATGTGATAACCCATTCAAAGACTGGTGCGCGCAGCTAAACATCACACAGCACTTCGCATCAGTTAAACATCCACAAACAAATGGATTAGTAGAACGCGCGAATCATAGTCTGGGTGAAGGAATTAAGGCGCGCCTAGACAGACACAAAGGAAGATGGGTGGATGAATTATCGCATGTTTTGTGGGCCCACCGCACAGAAATCAAAGTCAGCAACGGCGATACACCTTTTTCTCTTATCTACGGGACAAAAGCTGTTATACCGGCAGAAATTGGAATGCCAACAATCCGTACATCGAAAGTTAACGTCACAACAAACGATGATGAACGACGTATTGACTTAGATCTGTTGGAAGAACGACGGGAAAGGGCGGCTATCCGAGAAGCAAAAGCTAAATCAAAGATGAAGAAGTATTATGATGCAAGAGTCAGAAACACTTCTTTCAAACCAGGGGACTTTGTATACCGCGCCAATGATGCAAGCCATGCAGAAGACACGGGCAAGCTCGGACCCAAGTGGGAAGGGCCTTACGAGGTCACAGAGGCATTAAGCGACGGTGCGTACAGAGTGCGCGACATGAAAGGCCACGAGCTACCACGCACCTGGAACATTTGCAATCTCAAGAGATGCTACCTTTAGGCCACGGCCCATACACCGACACCTCTGCACTTTAGTAAGTGCTCAATAAATGTTGGTGTATTTACTTTTTTTTTCTTCTTTCTTAGGAAATTGTCTTTTTTGCACTCGCAAGAATTAATAAAATGTTGTGGTTTCTAGCTAACTCCACAACACATTTCAACATTATTGCTTACATTATTCATTTATGTTTCAATTCTGTTTATATTATTGCCTACATGGCGTGCATGCACATACTAAGACCACACGAGGGCGGACAGGAATATGAGTAAACCTACTAAAGTACTCGTTGAGTAAGAGGGTTGGAAACCCATCAACATCGGGTTACGTATCCCTGTTAAACACCTTACTATCAAGACGTTGGAGTAAGTTAACAAGTACATCCCACGATGGATGCACTTTATCGCACACTGTGCGCGTTTAACAAAACATGGACTCAAGACAATTGACTTTTACATAAGTGGAATTCGCAGTACGCTGCACTCCACCACATGGATTCAAAACAACTGACTCCTAAATTCGTACACTAACTTCATACAAGCTTATGAATTTAGTACGCATCTCACAATGAATGCCCAACAACAAGTTTAAAACGAACTAATAAACCAAGACACATGGTTACTAAAGATGATAAACGTAGTACGCTACACATTTACTCGCACGTTTGTTAAGGTTATGGACCGCAAATGTTTCTTAAGTTACGGACTTAATGCACAAGTTCTGGGCTCAAATACAAGATATTATATGCACATCGTAACTCTAGATAAGTCTTTCACATAATAAAGACAAAAAATCTAAGTATAAAACAATATATGTGCACAAAAGAGTTCCATAATTTCATTTACTAAAAAACTACGAGTTTTTACAAAGCTATAACTACGAGTTATACATATCTACACACTATGGATACACTCGGGGGAAGGCTCTGGCGCAGCTGAGCTCTCCGCCTCCTGAAGCTTCTTTAACAACAGCGCATCTTTTGGTGACACGGTCGCCACACTGACTGCAATACCATCCGACCTGGGAAGATGTGCAGCACCCACACCGGAGAGAGTGACCTTCCCCTTAAGACCTTTCTTTTTGGCCGCCCTCTCTACATGACGCTCCAAAACCTACTTCAGAGGCACCTCCGTCTCAAGAGCGAAGGGGTTAAGGATGTCACGCGGTTGCGCGAACACTGGAACCTGCAGTTGAGACTCATCAAGCTTCAAGAAGAAGTCAGCTTCGGCCTCTGCGTTCTCTGCTATATGCCTCCCAAGAGTTAATCCCTGCATGATCAATCAGATAGGATAATCTTGGTAGCGCTCCAGCTGCGCAATGTGTGGAAGCTCAAAGAGCCTCATTCCCTCCATCGCCTGCACAAGTTCGTCAAAGGCACCAACATTATAGTCAGGAACCTCAGAGGGGGAAACCTTCAGCAGCTGCGCCTCAGCCAACTCTTCCACAGCCTGCGCCTTGCCACGAGCAACAGCGCACTCCACCACCTTCCCAAAGGCACCCACGACCTCTGGGGACTCCAATGTGCTCATGGCAGCCAGGCGCAAGCCATGGCTGATCAACCACCTGCACAAACAGCAACAAACGCATTAGAAAAAAGAAAAACATAGAAGATACAAGAATTAACGAGGAATGTACAACAAGTACCTGCGCTCCGCAATCGTAGACATCAGATGAGGATACAACTCCTCATCATACTCTATGCTCAGCCTGCGCAGCTTCTCTTCCTGCGCCTCCACAGAGTCTTCTACCTTCTTGCCAAACTCAGCAAGCTGGCCGTAGAGCTCATTCTTCATCTCTTCCAGGTATTTTACCCCCCAGGCAAGGTCAGCCTTGTATTGCTGCGATTCCCCACGTTCGCGCTGCAGCTCTGCCATAACCACTAGTTTCTCCTCAGTCGCCTTCTTGGCGCACTCATCGGCAGCCAACACCTCCGCCTGAGCCTCAGCCAACTGCGCTTTGAGCTGCGCAATTTGCTCATCCCTCTGAGCAAGGCTACCTCCCTCAACAACGGCTCGCGCCTTTAGCTTAGTGACCAACTCAGCCTGGCGATCAGCAACATCAGCCAGCTCCTCTACCAACTCCTGCGCAGACATCTGCGCCGCCGCCTTCACGGGCTCCTCCACATTAGCAGTTTGTGGCGATGCGGCATGATCAGCAAAAGCCGCATCACCATCTACATCATGGTCCCTACACAAATGAAGAAGTTATAGTCAGTACGTGGATACGGCAGATAAAGAAGATTACAGTTATGAACACTTACACAAGTAGTGGAGACTTAGCCTGCTTCTTCTCCGCGCTAGTAGCAGACATCTCATCTGGCGCGGCTGATTCCTCATCAGCAATCAGGTGGCACCTCCTTTTGGAGGTACCCGCAACATAACCACCAGAAGACGCTTCCTTGCGCTTCTCCCTACGAACCTCCGCAGGCTCCAAAATCTTCACACTGTTGGACGCCTGCACTGGCGCAACAAGCGCAGCTGCAAGGGGAGAGTCCTCGCGCTCAAGAGGCCCAAAAACTGTCAGGTGCCCCGCCGTGGCCTGCAAAATGGGCTGCTCACCCTCCCTCAGGGGACGCACCCCCACTGTCACACGCTTGGGTTCTTTCAGCTTCACGACAGCGAACAAATCCATTTCTGCGACAGACAAAAGACAAATAACAAGAAAAAGTTAGTTAGTCAAGAAAAATAAGAAAAATACTTACATTATAGAGGCAATAAAGGATGAGCACCCACCCTGGCTGTTCTCATCGATGAAGGTTGGAACCTCATCCGCACCATCAAAATAATTACGGCTCAGCCCCATATGCACAAAGAACTCCTCAGGATAGGAGTTAATGGGAATACGGTTACCATCGATTATGTCCGCATCCGCGGCGCTGTAAGAACCAGGGATAGGACGCTCATCCCTCGGCAACGACCCTTGAGTATAGAACTCAAAGCAGGACGGAAATACAACATCATCTACCCAGAAAAAGTACTCTCTCCAATGCCTTAAAGAATCTACTTTTTCGGTGTAACATTGGAGGCACCCTGCGCGTTTGGCAAAAGAAACCCATCCATGCGACCACGTTGTGTGGTAAAACGCACGAAATAGGTCAACTGTCGGATTGATAGCAAGTAACCGACAATTTATCTCAAAATTTGATATCTTAGCCGCACCTATACAGTTCAGCTGTGAGATATGGAGTTGGTAATGATTGAGCACGTTGCTCAAAAATACAGAAATGGGTACGCGATAATTCGCGTAATCAAAAAAGCGTGTATATAAACCGATCTTCCCAACGGGGAAATCGGCAATACACGCATCCACATCTGGTGCTTCAGGATGGATGTCGAGAGGAATGAAGTAGTCTGAAGAAAACTAACGTAAGTTATCCTCATCCAACCTAGAACGGAACTCGTGTAACTGAGCAACCATTTTATAAATAAGGTATACTAAATATTGCGCACGCGCAGTTACCTAATGAAAACAGAAGATCGAACAGAGAAAAAGCTTCAAAAATTTTGCAAATGGTGGAAAACGTTTTGACTGTGTGAATCACAGTGAAATGGGGGCGGTGATTGATGAGGCGAAAAATGATCCGTTTTTAGGGGGTCATTTAAGCCCAAATCCGAACTTATTTGATCAAATATTGCCCTAAATCGTTCCTTTTGTGATTTTAGGCACTTGGAGAGTGAATTCTGGAAAAGAAGCCATTTCAGACGTTTTTGGAGCATAAAAGTGAAGAAAACGGCAAAGTCTCAAATTTCTATGCTGGGAACAGTGCATGAAGGCGTCAAGATTTGTTCTTGACGGCGTCAGAGTCCCAAGAATAAAATACCGTGGTTGATGACGGCGTCACATAGGCCGTCATAAGTAGATCAAGGCCGTCCGAGGAAGTATTTGGCGGCGAGATGACGGCGTCACACCCTTGCTCTTGACGCCGTCACCCCAGTTTTCCTATATATAGTTTTCTAGTTTTTTCATTAAAAAAAGAGAGAAGTTTTGGTGAAACCCTAAAGACGAATTTGGTGGAACTTTTACAGGTTTTTCAAGGGTTCCAAACCCTTGATACCTTGCATTGTAATTGAGATAAGTGTTCTTCCAATTCAATCAATATGTCTATGTGTTGGTTGTCTATATCTTGTTCTTGTCTCAATTCCATTATGCTAGGCTAGATCTCTTTTGTGTTTGCTTAGATCTAATGAAACCTAGATGTTGATTATGTGTTGATTACTTGTTTATTCTTGTCTTGGATGAATGATTTTATATGTTAGGCTTAAGAAAACTGGCAGATCTCCAAATGATAACATGCTTGAACGTCTTAAGAAACATGAACCGAGGCGTACTAGGTCTTTATTGGTTGTATTTAATGCATGAGCCACTGTTTACAATCCCTATAGTTGTGCTGGGTCATGGTGTAGGAGGAGATAAGAGCTCATAGAATTGGGGAGTTATGTATGCCACCCCATGAATGGTATTAAGGAATACAATCCGTCATCCATACAATTATAACAAGTAATTAACGTGTAAAAGATATCTAGGGAGTAGTGAAGTCTAAGTAAACACAATTTCTCCAATTACTGCTCACAACCTTAGTATGAATTAGTTTATTTTCATTTCTAGTATTTTATTTTGATTACATATTAGTTTTGGGTTAGTTGAATAGCAACTAATTCCGCCCACTCTTCCAAAACCTGAGATTTTACTTGCTTTCATAAAAACATAAAAATACAAAAATAATCATCCCTCACCTTTAGAACTATTAATTAGGTTTTCTAATCCTAGCGACACTATTCCTAAGCTAAACAATCAATCCCCCGGTACTTGTCACTATACTATACTACAACGATCAGGTACACTGCCTGGTGGGGGTTGTGTGCTTCTCGAGATCCCTCGAGAGGTAAAGCCTGTTGCGATTCCCACGCATCAAGTTTTTGGCGCCGTTGCCGGGGAATAGTTAGTGTCTAGGTTAGGATTTCTTTTTATTAGGTCTACTTGCTAGATTCCTTTCTAGTAAGATTTTTATTTTTATTTTTAGGTCTTCTTTAGTCTATCTTATTTCTTCGTGCCTTTGTTCGTAACTCTTTACCATTCGACATCATGGAAGGTGGTAACATCTTTGAACCCGTCAACCCACCACAACAAAACCCACCACTAGTACCCCTTAGGCCCCGAACCTTAGGAGAGTATTCCCGACCTAGCCACCAAGGATACCGAAACACCATTGAGCTCACCGGAGACAATGTGACCCCCTTGCGATCCGACACCATCCGGTTGGTGCAAAGCGGATGTGCATTCCATGGACTTCGTTCCGAAGATCCAAACCAACATCTTAAGGACTTTCTCAAAATCGTAGATTCCATAGACCTAGGTGTTGAAACTAGAGAGACTACCCGTTTATGCTTATTCCAATTCTCTCTACGGGATCAAGCTAGTCAATGGCTTGAGCGTTTACCCGCGGGATCCATCACCACATGGATGATCTCACCACTCGTTTCCTTGCTCAATTTTTCCCACCGGGGAGAACTACTAAGCTTAGGAATGACATCTTGATGTTCCAACAACGTCAAAATGAATCTCTTTATGAAGCATGGACTCGTTTCAAGGACTTACTCCAAAAAGTCCCTCATCATGGCATAGATCTTTGGCTCCAAGTCCAAATCTTCTATGACCATATCGACATCTCCACGAGGTGAACCATTGACCAATCGGCCGGTGGTAAGCTACGTGATCTTAGTGCGGAACAATCATGGGAACTCATAGAAGATCTTGCTCTCTATGACAACGAAAGTTGGAATGATCCCCGTGATTTGAACAAAACGGTCAAGGCAATATCTTTGCCTTCGAACAATTCTAGCACTCCTGACCGTAGGATCATGGAACTTGAAGGTCGAGTCAAGTCTCTCATGAAATCTTACGAAGCTCATAAACCTTCAAGCCAAGTAAGCAGAATCGCTTCTACATGCAAACTGTGCAATGGCCCTCATGAGACCTATAACTGCATGGAACTTCCAAAACGTGCTTATAACGTATTCACATCATCACACGTAGGTCAGGGTCCTCGAACTTCTGCCGAAGCCTATGAGGCATGGAAGGATAAACCAGATTTTAGAGGGTACCAAACGCGAAGCGTATCCTTCAATAACTCCTCACCACTCACTTGGTCCGAGCATTTTCCGTCACAAGGTATCCCTAGGCAAAGCTGTGAAGATACTTTAAAAAAATTCATTCTATCTCAAGAACTACAGCTCACTACGCTCGAGGCAAAATTTAAACAACAGCAGACTGACGTGAACAACAAGATTTGTAATCTGTTGACTGCTATCAAAGAGCACATTGATAGTAAGCCTATTCACGTTGATGAGGTTAAATCTGCTACCGTCATGAGTCCACCAGCCTCCCCTGTAAAAATAAAAAGTCCTAGCAAGTTATTCAAACATCTATCTCCTAACGGAAAAGAACCTGTCAACCCCCCTGGACCAATCCACTTCGTAAACACCATCACCACAATATCTGCTGCAACATCCAACCCAACCCAACAACAAACTAACAAATTCAGTCAGACAGCGAAAGATGAGACCTCAAGGGTTGACCATGCTTCTGCAAGGAAACCTACCGACTCACCCGAGCAATGCACCGCACAAGAATCCGACAAACCGGATGAAAGGAACTAGAAATCGGAAGAGCATGAGAAAGATCCAACCATTTTGGGTAAATCTATTATAGAAGAATCCGAGAGAAAAATGGAGGATGTTATTAGTGTGGGTAGCAATCAAACTGAGGAACGTAACCCTAAAGTTTTCAAGGTCCCATGTACCATTAAGGAAAAACTCTTAACCGATAGTCATATAGATCCTAGCTTCCCAGTCAACATAATCCCCCTTTTCCTATACCACAAAACCTTCCCAGAGCACATTGCGTGCGAGAAAGTAATAGAAAATTTATCAATTAGGATTGGAGAGCTTGTTTACAATACTGACCTCACCGTGGTTGATGACATGGTCCCTCTCACCAATCAAACGTTAACCCACCTTGTCCTTGGGATACCATTTATCAATGAATCGGGAGCAATCCTTGATGAGAAAGATGGTAGTGTAGTACTCACCAATGGTGTTAGGAAGGTAATTTTTCGTAGGGATAGTGAGGAGGTGTACGAGTATCGTCCCTCCCTTGAGGGGAATCTATATGGGTCAAAGGATGGAGAGTTGGGGAAGATAAGACGACGTGACCCGAATAATCTCAAAATCCCCTGCATGATCGGTCATAAGTACTTCGATAACATATACATTAATGTATTCCTGCCAAAGAATTTTATGTCATTGTTTCATTAGAACAATATCTGCAGGTGGGGGATGATTTACAAGGGAGAGAAAGTGGTTGGTAAGGATCATGAAATCCAGGTGTTCGTAGGAAATATGGCATTCTCTATGGAATTCACGATTGTGGACAACATAGAGGACTATGTCGACCCTAGGTTATCACAAGTCGTCTTTGGAGCACCCTTTTGTGAAATCACTAATTTGATAGTGGATGACTTGAACGGAATCATGACCTTCACTGATGGGATTAGGAGGATTTCATACCAAACGCCATACAAGAGAAAAGACCTTAGGGGAATAGATTGTGACGGGCTTGATATGATGAGCTCCCAACTTATTTTGTGTGATGAAGATGTTAGGAGAGGGTGTAGAAATATTTCTGATTTATCATGTGGATTCTTTAAGAATGTTAGTAAGCTTGGCTCTAAGTATCGACAAGATGTTTTCAAATTCGAAGATCCGAAGTACTTGCACTATGAAAGCAATACTAGTTTAGAAGACGACCTAGAGAGTGGAACCAATGATGAGATCACGTAGTAACCCATGACTTTGAGTCTAGCTACAAGACTCGTAAATAAAGAAAAGCGCTTCTTGGGAGGCAACCCATGTTTTGTGTGATTTAATTTGTTTGATTGTTATTTGCTTCCGTATGCATGTTTTATTTTTATTGTTGGTTGACCATGTCTCTAAATTAAAATGTGGAAATACTTTATTATGTTGTTTAGCCTAGTCTTAACTCCAACCTAAAGGTATTTTTGCAAAAGATAAGTGTAAGGGGAAACCCCAAATATGTTTTTAAGAAACAAACCGATCATGATTCTCCACAATAATAAATGAACATGTATATTCGTATTTGTCAGAGTCAAATGCTTGTATTGAGTCATAATGAAGTTTTGCAGGATTTTCCAGGAAGTAGGACCAAGTCTTTCCAGAAATTTTTCGGAAACTTAACATAAGAATTTCTGCAAGTCCATTCTGACGGCGTCAGGGGTTTACTCTTGACGGCGTCAGGAGTTAAAATCTGGAAATTTTACCGGTTTTGTTTTTCTAACGAAGTCTTATGGTTTTTGTGAATTATTAAGTTTTATAATCTCCAGGAAATCTGCAAACTTCATTCCACAAGCATTATATCTTACTTTGTTTTCTAGGATTTAGTAACTTATATAGGATGTCGCCGATTTTACGCGAGGTTGTCTTGTCTATTGTTGTCAGGATTTACAGGTTATGTTCGACAAGGAGATGATTTATATTCTGGAAGGGAAGCTTTGATTGTTCATTTTCTTGGAAGAAGATTTAACCTGGCCACCCTATAATCCATACCGAGCGAATCAGGGGAGTATTTGATTTCATTCTCTTTACTTTTTCACTTTTACATTCTTTACTTGAACATTGGGGACAATGTTCATCTTAAGTGTAAGGGGAGGGTAAAAAGATGATACCTTACATATGCACTTTCGCTTGAGTTTGTTTTGTTTGATGGTAGATGTGTAATAAAACTATGAGAAATACTTGTTAGTGTAATTTTAGCGCCAAATTTAAATTTTTTTACAACATTTAGGAGTGAAACTTTAGCTATAGCAAGCGTCTCATGGATAGGAGGTTGTATGACTAGCACATAACCGTATATTCAGAAAAATTTTCCACCAAAAAATGTGAGGTTCGCCTTTAGATTTGATAGGGAAAGCATTTACTATTAGTGCTTATGAGTGTACCGGTAGCATTTAGATTCTAGAACCTGCGTTAGTGATGCATCCCGAGACCGCTAGTGAGACTACATTCGTGTAGAAGGATTTACTACATGATAAGAGGCATTAGGATCACCCTTATGTTAAACCCGTATCATAATTACTTGACCATTTAAGTCATATTACTTGGCTAGTTAAGTCAACTAATTTTTCCCACACCTTTAGCGTTGTACTCATTTTTAGTACACGAAACCCCTAGTACACCCCTCCGAGCCTATCTTTTCGTTTCTAACTTTAAGCATTTTACTTAAAGGAAGAATTTGTTACACCCCACTTAAATGTACAACCAAATCGCCTTAGCCTTCCGTGTATGCGCTCATTTTTAGTGCATTATTGTTATTTGTTAAACCCTAAGTTAACTTTCTAATTGATTACATGGTTGCTAAGTCGAGTCATATCCTTGTACATATTGTTTTGGGACGATTGGGACTCATGGGTAAGTACTTATTTTATGGAGTAATGGGGAAGAACATCATTTATTACCCCCATATGTGTGTTAATCTTAAAAGTGCTCCAAGTGTTTTGATTTTCTTAATTCGAGTCATTAGATTAGTTTAATGTAAAGTATGTAAAGATTCAAGTGTAAGGGGAACTCTCATCCCCTATGATGTATTATTTTGGATGGTAGGGTAAGAGTGTATGCAAAAAAAAAAAAAAAAAAAAAAAAAAAAAAAAAAAAAAAATCAAGAAAAAGAAAAAAAATAGAAAAAGGAAAAAGAGAAAAAACATACGGACTACCATCCCGTTTCATTCTATGTTTATTTTATGTTTTTGTTGTTTTTCATTTATTAGCTTAAGTCGAGTCTAGTCTTGGCTTAGCAACGCCATCTTGTACATGTAATTAACCAAAATTGTTAACTCGCCACCAGTAAAACTTCCTTTATCCAACAAAACCGTGTAATTCATATCCCTATACCTAACGTTACAACCCTTTAAAAGACCTCTTTGATAGTTTATCCTAGGTGCTTACGCCATGTGGTGGAGGTTTGATCCTTTCCCAAGCCTATGGTAATCTATTTTGCTATGACAGGTAGTGAGAGATATCTTCCATTTCCATAATGTTATATTAGTTTATTACACCCGAGAGATGTGAGTATCTAAACACTATTTGTGAGGTGCTTGTATATGACCTCCGTGCTTGTCTATTGGTCTTTAGTGGAACGATTATTTGTTGTAATTACTTTTATATTAGTGTTAAATGACCCCTAACTTGTCTTTTGAGTAGAATAAAAGCGCATTTGCTTGAGGACAAGCAAATCTCAAGTGTAAGGGTATATGATGAGGCGAAAAATGATCCGTTTTTAGGGTGTCATTTAAGCCCGAATCCGAACTTATTTGATCAAATATTGCCCTAAATCGTTCCTTTTGTGATTTTAGGTATTGGAGAGTGAATTCTGGAAAAGAAGCCATTTCGGACGTTTTTGGAGCATAAAAGTGAAGAAAACGGCAAAGTCTCAAATTTCTATGCTGGGAACAGTGCATGAAGGCGTCAAGATTTGTTCTTGACGGCGTCAGAGTCCCAAGAATAAAATACCGTGGTTGATGACGGCGTCACATAGGCCGTCATAAGTAGATCAAGGCCGTCCGAGGAAGTATTTGGCGGCGAGATGACGGCGTCACACCCTTGCTCTTGACGCCGTCACCCCAGTTTTCCTATATATAGTTTTCTAGTTTTTTCATTAAAAAAAGAGAGAAGTTTTGGTGAAACCCTAAAGACGAATTTGGTGGAACTTTTACAGGTTTTTCAAGGGTTCCAAACCCTTGATACCTTGCATTGTAATTGAGATAAGTGTTCTTCCAATTCAATCAATATGTCTATGTGTTGGTTGTCTATATCTTGTTCTTGTCTCAATTCCATTATGCTAGGCTAGATCTCTTTTGTGTTTGCTTAGATCTAATGAAACCTAGATGTTGATTATGTGTTGATTACTTGTTTATTCTTGTCTTGGATGAATGATTTTATATGTTAGGCTTAAGAAAACTGGCAGATCTCCAAATGGTAACATGCTTGAACGTCTTAAGAAACATGAACCGAGGCGTACTAGGTCTTTATTGGTTGTATTTAATGCATGAGCCACTGTTTACAATCCCTATAGTTGTGCTGGGTCATGGTGTAGGAGGAGATAAGAGCTCATAGAATTGGGGAATTGTGTATGCCACCCCATGAATGGTATTAAGGAATACAATCCGTCATCCATACAATTATAACAAGTAATTAACGTGTAAAAGATATCTAGGGAGTAGTGAAGTCTAAGTAAACACAATTTCTCCAATTACTGCTCACAAACTTAGTATAAATTAGTTTATTTTCATTTCTAGTATTTTATTTTGATTACATATTAGTTTTGGGTTAGTTGAATAGCAACTAATTCCGCCCACTCTTCCAAAACCCGAGATTTTACTTGCTTTCATAAAAACATAAAAATACAAAAATAATCATCCCTCACCTTTAGAACTATTAATTAGGTTTTCTAATCCTAGCGACACTATTCCTAAGCTGAACAATCAATCCCCCGGTACTTGTCACTATACTATACTACAACGATCAGGTACACTGCCTGGTGGGGGTTGTAAGCTTCTCGAGATCCCTCGAGAGGTAAAGCATGTTGCGATTCCCACGCATCAGTGATTTATATAAGATGCCAAGAAACCCTAAATGGGATGCCACGTGGATCCCACTAACAAACGTGTGGCTAGGAGACGGAAGGTACAAGCACTTTTCCCCTTTTATCGAGGCACACGTGGACAACCTCCCCGTTTTTTAAAGCACTCTTTGTGATATTTTGGGACTTGATACATTGTTCCAATATTTTGGGCAGGAAATATTTAAGTTCTTCCCGCCACGCTTACCGCTAGTCTGAATAGTCTAGTATCCGCGGCTACGGGCCGCGCATACTAGACTGGGGGGACATGATGACGTATAGCCTATAGTTGGGCCACGAGCCCAAATTATAGACATTACTAAGCCCAAACCCACTACGAGTGGGTTATCATGACAAATGACTTGGGCCATAATTACCAACGGCTTGGGCTCACGAAGCCCAAAGCCCAACCAAAATGCACGGTTAAAGGATAAGGATCTTCTATTTACGGAATAGATATCCTTACCCCGGATAAGCACCACGAGTGCGAAGAGTAAGGAGCAAGATACCTACACGGTTTCTGTGCCCTATATATAGAATGATATACTCTCATGAAAAGGTACAATTTACACAATCCCTAACTCTTCATCTAAACCCCAAAACCGATTACTTACTCTCACGCCGGAGTCTAATCGTGGGAGACAATCCCACGATAAGCCTAACGGTGTTGTTTGCTTTCTTAGTGCGCAGGTTTCACAAGCACTAAAGTTCTAATTGGTACGAGAGTAGAGTCCAAACAAGGTAAACCCAACTTTTGTATCAACAAACAACATCAGCGTCTTTACGAAACTCGTTGTACAAAAACTGGTCGATCACATATTTTCTCTCAACAGAGATATCTTTGCAAGCTGTGTATCGTTTTCTCAGGCGTTCTTTACGTAACTTCGCCAGCTCAAACTTCTTAATAACTTCGATAATTGCATCCTGGCATTCCTTGTCGTCGATTTCGACTTGTTTTTGGACATAGTTTTGAACTTGTTCGACAGTGTGTAGAAGTTTTCAAGCCATTTTTTTGTGTTTGATTTGTTATTTGAATTATGTTTGAAAGTATATGTTTGAAAGTGAGTTTAATTTGGGTATTTATAGGATGAAAGTGGTTAAAATTAAAAAAAAAAAGTTTTTTTTTTTTTTTTTTTTTTTTTTTTTTAAATCAAACGGTAATTTTTTTTTTAAATGTGGGATTATACGAAATGAATTTGGGTAGAAATATCGTTCGGCTAGGCGAACGATATTGCAAAATGTTAGCCTGCAATCGATGTTCACTCCACACTCCACAATGGCAATATCGATCGTCTATATCGATCGATCGATCATAAGGATCGATTTTTTCTGATCCACTGTGAGTAGCCTTATGGTTTTGTTTATAACTCGACCGATATTTGCTTCTATGTACACATTGGCAACAACCGATTTGGAAATCGGTCGACCACAACACTCGACCAATTAAATACATTCAACTGCGTCTAGCCTAACATTACTAAACTTTACCGCCTAACTTAAATGGCCTAATATTTTTTTGTGTGTGTTCATATGCATACCCGTTCTTATCATCAAACACCGACTAACGACACATACTCATATGCACAACACTGACATAGGAATCATACTGTAACACCTCAACTATTACGGTATTGATTTTACTATATTTTAAAGCTTCCCACTTAACTTTTGTTAGCCTCATGACCTTCCATGAAATTTGTTGTAAAGGCATAAGGACCATCCACGTAATACTTTCATTAACGGGGACTAACCTTGCCTAACGGTGAAATTTATATTATAATTCCTATAAGGTTATAGAAATATCAGGATACTTCAATTGTTCTTATCTCATTTCCCTTCTTCCTCTGCTCCACATCGACACACACAACCACATGAAGAAATCACTAGGGTTTAATTCATAACTTGATTTTATTCAAGTTTAAGCTAAGGAATTGATGTATGGAAGCTTAGAAACAAAAGAATATTAGGGTTCCCATGAGCTAATTCGAGGTAAGAATCATCTCCATGTTCTTGAATTCGTTTTTAAGATTACCCATTATTGGGTTATGATTAAAGATTATATTTTTATGATATAAGTGGGGTTATGTAGAAATTTGGAAGATTATGCTAATTTGTGATTTTCCAAAATCACTAAGAACACATGTTAATTATTTGTTAATGTTTAGAAAAGTGATGGGTACCTTGTTAAGGTGCCATAACACCAATTTGTGGTGTTAGTTTTCAGAAAGTATGTTGACGTGGTCATATAAGTCGCGGAACCAAACAACCCCTTATGCTTATTCATCTTTTAATGCTTTTTATGATAAGCTAAGTATTTTCCTTATAAGCTCCATGTGAATTATATGTTCTTAGGTTATAAGGATTATCCGAGGACGTCTTACGGGAGCTCGTTCTAGTATTCAAGCATTTTGAGGTGAGTAACACATATAAGAATAGAAACGTATTTTAGTAACCTGTTAGAAGGGCCACATAATTCGTGACACTCATCTTTAATTTTATAGCATGTTCATGCGTTAAACTCGTGTAACGAGATCACTTTAGTATAATTGCATATTATGAGCTTTTATTGTCTTATGTGGTATAATAAGCTTATATGTGAAATAATGTGAACGGGTCAAAACAGCCTGCAAATGACCCTTGTGGTCTTAGTTATGCGTTTTTAGTCAAAATATTGTATTATTACTTGTTTAGCGTCCTTAGTGGATGACTTGCATAATTATATGCAATAAGATCAAGAATGTGATATAGACGTCCTTAGTGGGCGAAAAGTGCTATTATGTGATCACATGTTCCAAAACCGAACTTAGACATCCTTAGTGGATGAATAGCACATCATGATAAGAAAAGTCTTTAAAATGAGATTTGACATCCTAAGTGGACGACTAGAGCATATAATGATATGATGAACCGAATAAGGGTTCAAGGCGTCGTAAATGGACTACTAGTGAATTCATGAAGAGCATGAACTTTCTAACATTATGATGAAATATCTAGCCCCTTAATGCATGACACGATGCAAGGAAATATTCCCGTGGGGGAATTAGTGGTGTTAAGACACCAAGATGGCTACACAAGGGAAGTTCTTATGAAGCAACGCCTAATATTAATGCCATGTTTATTTTCAGCTTTATATATGTTATCTCATTAAGCTTTTTGCTTACGTTGCTTCATTTCATGTCTTTCTTATAGGTGAGATCATGTTAAAGACTAAAGGCCGTGGGTTAGCCACCAGTGGAGCTCATGGGTAATCGAGCTTATCATAAACCCTCTCTTTTACCAAGAAACGCCCTAGGTTGTTATGTTTTTGTGCATAAACATGTAAGCTCAGATTTGTGTGTTAAACTAGTAGTATGTAATGTTTTAAAGTTTAAAGGTTGTTTGGCATAGTGTCATTCTAGTCCAAAATGACCCATTTTGGTTATGTACGGGCCTAAGCGAATAGTAAATGTTATGTGCAGTTTTTATTGAAAAAAAATATCCTAGTATGGGCATTTCAAATTGGTATCAGAGCTGTGGTTTAAGGGATTTAGGTATCCACCGTAGATGGGTACTTAGACTTAAACCTAGGCTCTTGGGCCATAGTGTATATATATGCTTCCGCACGTGCATGTAATTTCAGTAACAGTATAGTGTATGTAATTAGCATGTAATGCATATTTTGTTTGTTCATGAATTTAGTATAACATGATGAAGGTGAGGACTTGGTTATCTGATTAGATTATTATGACGTCTGGCCAACGTGGTAATAATCGCATCACATAACGAGTGTTTAACGACATCATATTATACTTAAGGATTGAACATATTGGTAGGTGTGAGCATAGGATTATAAGACCTATGCATTTCACGTTAAGCAATGAATCAAAACTAGCAATTTTTTTTAATGAGTCTGAGAGACTCTATACGCAGAAATCCTTCCTATATGGAAATTAAGAAATATGTCGGAAGTCTTTATCGACGTATCAGATCCACTTATCAGTCTATAGACTTATTAAGATTTTCATGACCGAACCCAGCTACGATGAATAAATAATCATTGAATCTTGGGAATTACTTCCGTACACGTTGTAACAATTGAGTGTGATGATGCTCATATTCTATAGCTCGATGCTAAGACCTTCAGATCGTGCCTTCTAGCGTTAGTCAAGAATTTATGAGTGACACACGATATTATAAGAGGTACCTCCGTTGTGAATATAATACCTGCTCGTGTGTTCAGCTGATCCTTGTATGATTCAGTCAACTATAACTAAGTTACTTAGTCAAGGTTGTCGATCGACAAGTCAGTATAGGCCTCCCTAGACTTAAAGAGGCAGCAGATGATAATATTTGACATATGACCTCTATACTCAAGAAGACTTAAATAGAATTTTAATGGTGAAAAGTTCCCTGCTGATTCGAATTTCCTATAACTATAGGGAATTTCCTGTTATTTGTACGTAATAGCTCAATAAGAGTAAGTTGTTATTCATGTCAGAATAAGTTAATCTGGCTTAAGACCCTAAGTGGGGGAGAAACCTCATTTACGCTTAGTATAAGAAAGCCTCCCCGACTTTAAGTATGAATACTATAGCCAAGAATTACCTGACTCGTGACTCTTAAGTCTATCTAGCTTATGTTGTTTAACTTTTGGAGGTTATTCCAGATCTCGAAGCTATCCACGAATTTCCTGATTTAATACCAAAAGAATTCCCATATAATTACCAAACAAATGAAATAGAACTTCGTATCAATTTTATTCCGAGATTACCTTATTTTTAAAACTCCCTACTCAGTTGTTCTGTCGGAACTACAAGAATTAATGAGGCAGTTACAAGAACTACTATACAAAAAGCTTTACTTGCCTAGTATAATTCCTCTTCGGGAGCTCTGGTTCTTGTTGAGAACAAAGATAATAGTATTTAAAGGTATATTGTCTATTAAGAATCTAATAGGTCATTGTCCAGAATTAACACCTTTTACCCAGGATTGATGATTTATTTGATCAGCTTTAGGGTGCGAATTTCCTTTCTAAAATAGATCTAAGATCAGGATACCCCAGTTACAGATTTGGGAAAGGGATACCCCAAACAGAGTCTTTTAAACCTTTTTATCGGAAGTATGAATTCGTTGTTATGCCATTTGGCTTAACGAATTCCCCAACAGCTTTTATAGACTTGATAAATCAGGTTTGTCATCCGATGTTAGGTAAGTCAGCTATTGTATTCATTGATAATATCCTGATTTATTCTTAGTCAGTCAGCAATCGTGAGCTCATTTGTGCCAAGTTTTCAGTATGTTGAGACAAGAAAAGCTTCATGCTAAGCTCTCAAAATGTAAATTCTAGTCACGAGAAGTTCAACTCCTCGAACATGCCATGAATAGTAGAGATGTTAAGGTCGATTCAGCTAAAAATCAGATCGAGTTAATCTCGTGGGTTAAATACATAGCTTTGTAGTAAGCTCAAGAGAACTCGAAATATAATCTGACATGATTTAAGTACTAAAGTAATGAATAGTTCCTGATGTATCACTTGACATAACTCAAGTTAAATTATTCTACACATCTAGATGCCATTTGAATGTGTTACGATGTCCAATTAGTGGCTGAGCAAGAAAGAAGCATAGTAGAACATGTAGGGCAATGCCTTACCTGTTGTCAAGTTATGTTAGAACATCGATGAATAGTTGGAAAATTGCAGTCTCTAAATTTCCTGTGGAATGGAAAATATCGCTAGAGAATCTACTGCAAAATTTTTAGAATAATATATCAGCATGATACTTCATGAATCTCTGTCAACTGTTTGAACAACAATCAGATTGTTTATTTATCGAGTAGGCTTCATTACCCGAAGCCCTCGTAAAATTGTGTTTACACGAAGTTGTAGTCAGACATAGAATGCTTATCCTCATCGTAACAAGTCAAAATCAACATATTAGCGTTTAAACTTCTGATATAGGTTTCAGAAGAATCTTTTACTAGTGCGAATCCAGATACCATATACCATTTTCATGAAAATAGTCAGAATGAAAGTCATTTGTTTGTAGAAAATCGTGCTTAAATTAATTGCCATGAGATTCTGGCAACAATTTGGATCACTTTCTCTTAAGAGAGTCCTTATGTGACGATTTCTATATGGTTGTATTTTATACATTTTTTTTAGTAATGCAGATTATATGACCTGAATAGTACTTGATACATTCAGTTAGAATGTACTTATGCACTAAGAATGTGCTTATGTACTCAGTGAGTTATGCATGTAGTCAGTATGTGCTTTACACATTATACACTTACTCAGTAATATGTTTCATATAGTCAGAATAGTATTGTATGTACTTATTCAGCATGATGCTATATGTGTGCAGTTTCAATAGTAAGTTCCACACATAGTTTTATTATTAGTTCAGTATTAAGGTTTGAGTTCAGAGATACCTAGTATCCAATGTTGGATTGATCAGTTCCGAGTATAGTGGTATTGCTTAGCTTATAATCCCTAGAAATCAGCTTAAGAACAATTCTATAATTCGGTTTAGTGTTTACTCTTCATTTAGTCAAAAATGTGTTATGTGCACTTAATTAGAGTAAGGACCATGTGTAATTGGTCAAATTTATAGAGAGAATGAACTCAAGATGTTTAAAATATCCTGTGTGGCATTAAGTATGCCTGAAAGATTATCATGATCAGGTTCTGACTCATGTCATACGAAACAATGCAACTGTTAGATTTTGACATCTGTAACTAGAATACAGTTTCGGTTTTCATCAAATATTTATTAAGGAATCAGTGTTCTAGAATCTTCACGAATTTGTATCTTTGTGTAATCGTTGTGAGTCATAGAGTACTCGTCTCTATAGTTCTAATAGAGACAATAGACTCTTCCAAATTCAAACTGAATGCCCATAAGAATTTGGGCATTTGTGTTAATTCAGCTTTGTCTATAATTCTTAGACTGATGGTCAAATGTTACGACCACTAAAAAAGATCAACCAGACTTTAGAGAGACTTAAGTTAGTTTTAAATAGGTTGAAATCCCATGAGGATAAGAGAAGGCGAGCAGTAGAATTCCCACTTGTCGATCTAAGTATTTTAACAGAATTCCTTTAGAAAGGAGTCATCCGAGTTAGCATATCGAATTAAAAATGTGCCATGCAGATTTTTATTATCAAAAGAACTCAATAGTGTTCTTAGCACCTACCATGTAATCTAAGATTATGCTTAATAGGCTAGGCAAAGCATGTCCCTCTAGGAGGTGTTATGATTAATAAAAGCTCAACTATGTTGAGATACGAGCAGAAACTCTTAATGTTAAGGTCCATATACTCAAATTTAAGAAGTCCTCCTTTTAAGGTCAGATAGAAGTACATAAAGGGGGTTAGAATACAGATAAGAACCATTATGCACTTCTTATCATCAGGAAAGGTTTGTGAGGAGACACACCGAATAAGTGGGGGAGAGTTGTAACACCTCAACTATTACGGTATTGATTTTACTATATTTTAAAGCTTCCCACTTAACTTTTGTTAGCCTCATGACCTTCCATGAAATTTGTTGTAAAGGAATAAGGACCATCCACGTAATACTTTCATTAACGGGGACTAACCTTGCCTAACGGTGAAATTTATATTATAATTCCTATAAGGTTATAGAAATATCAGGATACTTCAATTGTTCTTATCTCATTTCCCTTCTTCCTCTGCTCCACATCGACACACACAACCACATGAAGAAAACACTAGGGTTTAATTCATAACTTGATTTTATTCAAGTTTAAGCTAAGGAATTGATGTATGGAAGCTTGAAACAAAAGAATATTAGGGTTCCCATGAGCTAATTCGAGGTAAGAATCATCTCCATGTTCTTGAATTCGTTTTTAAGATTACCCATTATTGGGGTTATGATTAAAGATTATATTTTTATGATATAAGTGGGGTTATGTAGAAATTTGGAAGATTATGCTAATTTGTGATTTTCCAAAATCACTAAGAACACATGTTAATTATTTGTTAATGTTTAGAAAAGTGGTGGGTACCTTGTTAAGGTGCCATAACACCAATTTGTGGTGTTAGTTTTCAGAAAGTATGTTGACGTGGTCATATAAGTCGCGGAACCAAACAACCCCTTATGGCTTATTCATCTTTTAATGCTTTTTATGATAAGCTAAGTATTTTCCTTATAAGCTCCATGTGAATTATATGTTCTTAGGTTATAAGGATTATCCGAGGACGTCTTACGGGAGCTCGTTCTAGTATTCAAGCATTTTGAGGTGAGTAACACATATAAGAATAGAAACGTATTTTAGTAACCCGTTAGAAGGGCCACATAATTCGTGACACTCATCTTTAATTTTATAGCATGTTCATGCGTTAAACTCGTGTAACGAGATCACTTTAGTATAATTGCATATTATGAGCTTTTATTGTCTTATGTGGTATAATAAGCTTATATGTGAAATAATGTGAACGGGTCAAAACAGCCTGCAAATGACCCTTGTGGTCTTAGTTATGCGTTTTTAGTCAAAATATTGTATTATTACTTGTTTAGCGTCCTTAGTGGATGACTTGCATAATTATATGCAATAAGATCAAGAATGTGATATAGACGTCCTTAGTGGGCGAAAAGTGCTATTATGTGATCACATGTTCCAAAACGGAACTTAGACATCCTTAGTGGATGAATAGCACATCATGATAAGAAAAGTCTTTAAAATGAGATTTGACGTCCTAAGTGGACGACTAGAGCATATAATGATATGATGAACCGAATAAGGGTTCAAGGCGTCCTAAATGGACGACTAGTGAATTCATGAAGAGCATGAACTTTCTAACATTATGATGAAATATCTAGCCCCTTAATGCATGACACGATGCAAGGAAATATTCCCGTGGGGGAATTAGTGGTGTTAAGACACCAAGATGGCTACACAAGGGAAGTTCTTATGAAGCAACGCCTAATATTAATGCCATGTTTATTTTCAGCTTTATATATGTTATCTCATTAAGCTTTTTGCTTACGTTGCTTCATTTCATGTCTTTCTTATAGGTGAGATCATGTTAAAGACTAAAGGCCGTGGGTTAGCCACCAGTGGAGCTCATGGGTAATCGAGCTTATCATAAACCCTCTCTTTTACCAAGAAACGCCCTAGGTTGTTATGTTTTTGTGCATAAACATGTAAGCTCAGATTTGTGTGTTAAACTAGTAGTATGTAATGTTTTAAAGTTTAAAGGGTGTTTGGCATAGTGTCATTCTAGTTCAAAATGACCCATTTTGGTTATGTACGGGCCTAAGCGAATAGTAAATGTTATGTGCAGTTTTTATGGAAAAAAAAAAATCCTAGTATGGGCGTTTCACATACACCAGATCTGCTGAGGTTAGTTGTTTTTCGTGTTATTAGCAGTTGTTGTCTGCATGTATCTGTTACTCTATGCTTTTGTCCTTTTATTTTATTTTTTTGTTTTTGTGCTCGTTGTTTTTTCCATGGATTTTTGATACTCACTGTGTTATTTGTTGTTGTTAATGTGTTCTCATTTATTTATATACATCTCATCATCAACCTTTGCTGTCATATTCTAGAGTTTTTTGTTTCTGTTATATATTTTGCTGTTTATTGTGGATTATACAACATGAATACAAAAACAAAAGCTGTCCGAAAAAAAAGATGTTACAATCATATCTACACAAGATTTATGGATATCCCAACCTGATGGCTTACCTGTTGTAAATGCTATACCTGTTCAAAATTTCGAAAAACCTCATCACTCAAATTCAAGCACAAAAACCATTACAAACACACCCAACAATTGCGTCATGTCCAAAAGTATATAACAACCACCAAATCTCAGGTTCTTGTATGTTATCAAACATTTGTTGACCGAAAAAAAAAAAGTCATTGCGGCGGGCAACGAATGTGATTTACTAACAAAGACACAACGGAGTAGTTCAAGATTTTGACAAACCTTGGTCTTTATTTTCATCTAGTAAAGAATACATCAAAATCCCAAAAGAAAAAATAGAGGGGTATATCAAATCTAAACTTCAATTTACAGTGAAACTTTAATTGGAATACCCAAATTTCAAATGAACTTCAATCACTAATATAATTAAGTGTGGCCATCGTTAGAAGAAGCAGTAGATTGGATGAGCCGATGTGTGGGTGTGTCGATGTCGAGGAAGAAGATCGCCGGTGTTGATGCTCTTATTGGATGTGCATGACCGCCAGAGTGGACGAACAAGACGACCATAGTAAAGGAGAGATGATGTATACGATGGTCAAACGGTCAGTGGGAGGTAGAGGTTTTCAAGAGCGGGTTGATTGTTATGGTAAGGAAGGAATGAGTGATGTGAAGAAGATGAGGGTATAAAAGTCTAATATGTGAATATGTGATAAATAAAGATATATGAGGATTGAGGCTCTGGTTAGGGAGGAGTGGAGGACTTAAATTTTGGGCCCTTCCCAATATAGACTTTCATTTAGCACGCTTGGAAAAAGAAACACCCACTTATATCGATAAGGACCAGTTTCTCCCCGTATGGTCCATTAAGTGGAAAGTAAACAGTGTATCAATTTGGTTTTACTTGATTGGAACCACAAAAACAAAAGTATAGTTGAAATGGTCGAAAGTTTATACAAGAAAAAGGACCACCACATGTCCACATGAGAGTGACTTAAAACAAATCATCTTTATTGCAGTATTTAATATTCATAATCTTATGTTGACTTAAAACCAATCATCTTTATAATTTAATATTCATCATGGTGTAGTAAACTTATAATTGTCTATCAGCAATCTAGCAATGCAATTTTCTATGGCTGTATTTCTGCTTCCTCTTATCTTTCTAACTACTTTCCTACATGGTCTAGCTGCACAAGAAACGTGCGACGCGTGTGGGCTTAACAATGTTTGCAGCCTTAATTCTAACCGACGTCCGACCTGTGAATGCCCTAAGGGGTTTTCATTGCTTCATTCCAATGATCCAAATGGTGACTGCAAGCCTGATTTCTCTCCAAGCTGTGACGAAGTTTATAGCGAAGATCAATTTGATTTCAATGAGCTCAGTGATATTGATTGGCCAGGCGGTGACTACGCGACCACGGATCCAAGTAATAAAGAAGACTGCAAAACCTCATGCTTGAAAGATTGTTTTTGTGCAGTTGCAATTTATAGGTCCCGTCAATGTTGGAAGAAGAAGCTTCCACTCTCCGATGGAAGGACGGATGTTACGCTTAACGTGACGGCCTTCTTGAAGTATAGAAAAGGTGATCGTCCTCCTCGATGCCCTCCTCTTTAATTATTAGATATGTATTTGTGGCCGTTGCTCTACCATGTTTTCACTTGAATGTGTGCTCGTTTTCACTTGAATGTTTGTGGCCGTTGCTCATGAGCATGGATTATGCATAAATTTACGAGCTACTTTGTTAGTGCATAAGAAAAATAAAACTAAACGGTCTTTTATGTTTTAATAATGACAAATGTATAACGTGTAATTGATGTGTTATTTGTTGTCTTTATTATTTTTATCAAGTTTCACTATTTATATTTTGCCGAACTAACCTATCACTACAAGAAAAAAGGCTTTAGTTACGAGTGGAAAATCGTCACTAATAGTGGAAAATTTGTCACTAAACCAACTTAGTCACAAAATCAAGGTCGTCACTTATCGTCACTATAGGAATTTGACACTAAATTTATTGATGAGCTAAAGTTGTCACTTATGGGTGTGTGACAACCTATTTCGTCACTTAATTTCATCACTAAAGTGGCTAAAGTAGTCACTATTTGCTAGAATTAGTGACGAAAGAAAGGCGTCATTTTTTGGGTGAACTTAACGTCCAATAGTGACGAATACTTCGTCACTTTCCAAAATCATATATCCCGACAATGCCGGACCTACAATTGTAAATATGGATATTTATAGACTAAAAATGCAAAAAGACATTTGTTTAGTTAATAAAGAAATTACTTTATCCATAACAAAGCCAAAACATCAGTTATGTCCAACAATTATTGGATTTGTAGCATATACTTCCAACAAGAAAGCTATAAAGAAATAATCATGATTCTGTAAGAGAATCCTCAAGTTGTAAAGTGTTACTATAAGTATATGATGCACTTAAACATCAGCTTGCATTATTATCATCCATCCAAACTTCAACTAAACATCATCTTGAGCCTCATCATAATCTTCATAATCTTCGATAATATCACCATCCTTAGCTCCCTGTATAAAAATAATAATTTCAAAGCACATCAGTTATATTATCCAGGAAATCTCAAAGTGAGACAATGAAACATAAATTTCTTCTAATTTATACTTAACCCGCTGCCTCGTTAGATGATGACGATAATCACTCTTCGTGGCATACTAGTACGTATACACAACCTAAGTGTTTGAACCAAGTTATCAAAATTTACCCATTTCGCCCATTATAGGTTGAAATATAACCTAAATTAACTGTGTACACACACAAATGATTCCAGTCATGCATGGACTTAACCTATTCCCAAGCCAAGCCTTGTTAGATCGTAAACTTGATTTAGTCCAATAAAGATTGGGCTATCCATAAAAGCCAAGCCCATGATCAAGAAGCTTCTAGAATGAGGAAGAATGGTATGAAAGCTTCTAAAAAAGACGTAGAATTGTATGGAAGCTTCTAGAATGTTGTAGAATGGTATCTATAGAAGTGTTTAGAATATTGTAGTAGATGATAACTACTAGAAGTATCTAGAATATGATTGAAATATCTAGTAGGATTTTTCTAGAATTAGATGATTAGATAAGGATGATGATGTATTAAGAACGATCAAGATGATACAAGAAGTATCGAGATCATAGTAGAGTATCCATGGAAATATCTCGTCTCTAGAATCTTCCACGGACTAGTATAAATAGGTGGTGGTGTAAACATTTGAAATGAAGCAAAAATTAAGGAATAAAAGTTCCATTGTGAAAGATCTCTAAGTATTCCTCTCTTTGTAAGCTGAAAAGGCCCTCGTGTTTTCCAACAAAGTGGTATCAGAGCTACAAGATCGAGATGTCAGGTGCAATGAACTTGTTCCAATTTCCTCGTCTTACCAAAGATAACTATGGTAGTTGGTGCATTCGAATGAAGGCGTTACTCGGTTCACATGATGTGTGGGAGATAGTCGAAAAAGGTGTTGAGAAAGTTGATGATGAAAGTTCGTTGAATGCCGCCCAAAGGGTGGAGTTGCAAAAGGCAAGAAAGAATGATCAAAGTGCTCTTACACTCATCTATCAATGTCTTGATGATGCGATGTTTGAGAAAGTTGCAAATGAAACCACTTCTAAGGAAGCGTGGGAGATCCTTCAAAATGCTTTAAGAGGAATTGACAAGGTGAAAAAGGTACGCCTTCAAACTCTTAGAGGAGAGTTTGAAAAGCTCCAAATGGAGGAATCTGAAATCATTTCGGATTATTTCACTCGTGTCTTAACCATTTCCAACGAAATGAAAAGAAATGGTGAAAGCTTGAGTAACACAAGGGTGATAGAAAAGGTTCTTCGCTCTTTGCAACCAAGTTTTGATTACATTGTCATGGCCATAGAGGAGTCAAAATATATAGACTCTATGACCACTGATCAACTCATGGGATCTTTACAAGCCATGAAGAGAAGTTGAAGAAAAAAAGGGGGAAAGAACCCTTGGAGCAAGCTTTATACTCGAAGGTCTCTTTCAAAGAAAGAGAAAAGAGCTTTCTACATGGAAAGGAGTAAGGACGAGGACACGGTACTTTTCGAGGTCGTGGTGGTTTCCAAGGCCGAGGACGAGGAAGTGGAAGAGAAGATGTCAACAAAGAAGATGAAAACCAAAGGTTTTCATATCAAAGAGGTCGTGGGAGAAGCTTTCAATCTCAAAAAGGAGGTAAGTCCCATATACAATGTTACAATTGTCGCAAATATGGTCATTATGCCAATGAGTGTAGTAGCTCAAGACAAGTTGAAGAAAAAGCCAATCTTGTGGAGGTAGAAGACAAAGATGAGCTTACATTGTTAATGGCAAGACATGACGAACAAGAAGAGAGGATAGAGCCATGGCATATAGATTCCGCTGCAAGTAACCATATGACGGGTGAAGAAGACTTGTTCATGGAAATGGAGAAAAGTCAAGGTCATGTCACCTTTGGAGACGAATCAAAGGCGCCGGTGAAAGGAAAAAGTAAAATACTTATCCGAGCTAAAGATGGAAGTCACCAATATATTTCAGACGTATACAATGTGCCAAATCTTAAAAGTAACATTTTAAGTGTGGGACAACTTTTAGAGAAAAACTATGATATTCATTTCAAAGATCGTAGTGCTACAATAAGAAATCCTGAAGGAAAGCTCATAGCAAAAGTACCTATGACCGAAAACCGAATGTTCCTTCTAAACATTCAACTTGATGAGGCTAAGTGCATAAAGAATTGTTTGAAGGATCATTCGTGGCTTTGGCATATGAGGTACGGGCACTTAAACTTTGGTGACTTAAAGTTATTATCCTCAAATGGAATGGTGAAAGGGTTAGATCAAATTGATCATCCCAATCAAGTGTGTGAAGGATTCCTTCATGGGAAGCATGCTAGGAATTCGTTCCCAAAAGAAGCGACATCAAGAGCTAAGGAGCTTCTACATATAATTCGTATGGATTTGTGCTGTCCCATTACTCCACCATCTCATGGTAAGAATCTTTACTTCATGCTTTTTATTGATGACTTTTCAAGAAAACCTTGGGTATATTTTCTAAAAGAAAAATCCCAAGATTTTGAAGCTTTTAGGACATTTAAAGCTATGGTAGAAAAGGAGAAAGGTTTAAAAATTAAATCCATGAGATCCGATAGAGGTGGAGAATTTTTATCGAAAGAATTT
Source organism: Artemisia argyi (assembly GCA_030686995.1). Classification (NCBI taxonomy): domain Eukaryota; kingdom Viridiplantae; phylum Streptophyta; class Magnoliopsida; order Asterales; family Asteraceae; genus Artemisia; species Artemisia argyi. The sequence goes on along the minus strand of CM060684.1, from coordinate 32,460,373 downwards.
AATGAATTTTGTGAGGATAATAGAACCATTCTGGAGATTTCTAACGGCTCCTTACTCCCCACAACAAAATGGAGTGGTGGAGAGAAATAATAGAACCATTCTCAATATGGTCCGAAGCATGTTTAAAAGTAAGAAGATGCCAAAGGAGTTTTGGGCCGAGGCGGTTGATTGTGCAGTATATTTAGTGAACCGGTGTCCGTCAAAGAGTTTAGACAACAAGACTCCACATGAAGCCTGGAATGGAATAAAGCCTACCGTCTCTCACCTAAGGGTATTTGGAAGCATAGCATATGTCCATGTTCTGAGCCAAAGGCGATCCAAGCTTGATGATAGAAGTGAGAAGTATGTGTTCGTTGGCTACGACAAGCAGTCAAAAGGTTATAAGCTCTATAATCCAATCACAATGAAGGAGGTAGTGAGTAGAGACGTGGATTTCGATGAAGAAGAAGCATAGGATTGGAGCATCAAGGAAAATGAAAGGTATGACTTTCTTCCTATCACTGACGAAGAAGAGACAGGTGAATCAAGTGAAGAAGTCCAACAACCTCAAAGTCCAACTCCAACCCAAGACTCACCTTCAAGTTTAAGTGAAGGAGAACCAAAGACAAGAAGTTTGAAGGAGCTCTATGAGGTAACTGAGGAAATACCCCTTCTTTGTTTATATGTTGACTGTGAACCTTTAGTTTTTGAAGAAGCTATGAAAAGCAAGAAATGGAGACAAGCAATGGATGAGGAGATAAAGTCAATCGTGAAGAATGATACGTGGGAGTTGACGACCCTTCCGAAAGGCCAAAAGGCTATTGGAGTTAAGCGGGTATACAAGGTAAAGAAAAACGCCAAAGGCGAAGTGAAGAAGTACAAGGCAAGGCTTGTGGCTAAAAGGTACAAGAAAAAGCATGGTATCAACTATGAAGAGGAAGTATGTACGAGTGATACATGCGAGATCTGAGAACCAAGTTGCAGATATTCACACCAAGCCGCTCAACGAGCGAGATTTCTCAAGACTAAGGATGATGCTTGGAGTCGGTAAATCAAGTTTAAAGAGGGTGTTGGATCGTAAACTTGATTTAGTCCAATAAAGATTTGGACTATCTATAAAAGCCAAGCCCGTGATCAAGAAGCTTCTAGAATGACGAAGAATGGTATGGAAGCTTCTAAAAAAGACGTAGAATTGTATGGAAGCTTCTAGAATGTTGTAGAATGGTATCTATAGAAGTGTTTAGAATATTGTAGTAGATGATAACTACTAGAAGAATCTAGAATATGATAATAATATCTAGTAGGAGTTTTCTAGAATTAGATGATTAGATAAGGATGATGATGTATTAAGAAAGATTAAGATGATACAAGAAGTATCTAGATCATAGTAGAGTATCCATGGAAATATCTCGTCTCTAGAATATTCCATGGACTAGTATAAATAGGTGGCGGTGTAAACATTTGAAATGAAGCAAAAATTAAGGAATAAAAGTTCCATTGTGAAAGATCTCTAAGTATCCTCTCTTCGTAAACCTAAAAGGCCCTCGTGTTTTCCAACAAGCTTGAGTAGCCATCGTCGCCTAAATAGTCCATAACAAAATTTACACAAGCAAGCAGGCAACTAACTCTATGGTACGACATCAAACACATCAGTTGCTAAATAAAACTTTGATATATAACCTGTGTATGAAACTGAGGTACACAAGAATGGTAACGGGTCGGTTCCAACTGAAACTGGTCATTTGTCCACCTTTTATTTGTTTAACAAACAATTATAATTAAAAATAACAAAATTACAATATTGATTATAATCGTTTATGAAAGAGATTTAGGTGGTCGGGTACATTAAGTCAATAACAATAGACTTTGCCACTTTAGACAACTTTCACCACATTTCACTCATTCCCCTCCTTTGTTTATTTCTTATGGTCTCTCTCTCTTTTTTTTTTTTTTTTTTTTTTTTTTTTTTATTATTATTATTATTATTTTTTTTATTATTATTATTATTATTTTTTTCTAATATAAATAAAACAATTTGGGAGGTTGCGTCCATTAAATACAAGACTTTGGACAACTTTCAACCCATTTGACCTTACCCCTCTTGGCTTATCTTCTTTGATTTGATCAATTTCAGATAAGCACTTTTCTACCATAACTCATTGAAGGGATTTGATCTACATTTTCAGTGGGAACGTTCTAAGTGTTGTACTGTCGTGGCATAATTCAAATACTACTAGTCTCAACCTACCAAAGATCAAGAAAATAAAAAAGTATCTGGAATATTTAAGAAACTTACCTGGCTCTTTCAAGTGCCAATTCTGCCTCGAATCTGTCTCTCCATGCCAAAAATGTATCAATGGTGACAGGTTCCTCATGAGGCACAATTACCTACATGAGAAGTCCAAATTTAATAGCTACACATCATGCATAATGCACTCAGACACTGGAAATAGACCAACCAGTGATACTAAAGCAGGATATGAAACAGTCCAAAGAGCGTGAACACCTTGGCTGAGCTACTTCCTCAACGACATTATCTCGAGCAAATAACTCAGTATGCCAATCCTTAGCTGAGCTAACTAGAGTGTAAAACATCGCCAT